>VDFB02281492.1:6002262-6159347 GCA_007258455.2 Sequoia sempervirens | reverse complement strand
ATTAAATATAGAAATAATATTTAAATATTATACATAATAATATAATATATTATATATTAAATTATAAACTATATTGTATATTCTAAACTAGATATATTAAAATAAACTATAAAATATTTATTGCATTTTCTAAATCATATATTATAAAGTGCAAAACATTTTTTAAAATCATATATAAACAAAATTAGATATCCGATTCAAAACGGATATCCAATTTGAAATAGATATATGATATTTTTGACAAAGAATTTATTGCCTAGGGATTTTCCTCGGGCTTGCTTTGGTATTTGGCTAGGACATGCCAATCCTAAGAAGTCAACGCAAAAAACATGTTTGACAACTTACCTTGTTTTTCTAGACTTCGTCCATGTGGCTGACGACTTTATTTTTAGCCAAAATTGATGAAACGAAAAGGGTTTGTAGAGGAGACTCTCAACTTTCCACCAATTTAAATTATTCTTTACTTTGAATTTAATAAATTATTATTATTCATTTTGTATTAGAATTATGATTAAAGTCCTGATTGATAGGCTGATTGAAAAACATCTATAACTTTCAAATAGTATCATATTTTTTGAATCCAAAATATGCGTCACATTCTATGCTTCGCATACTATAGGATTTAAAAAAAAGAATTTCATGAAGTTTTGACCAAGTTAAGGTGGTCAGACATACGAGTTTTTATATTTTTTAAAAGTTGTAATAAAAAATTCATAATTAATTATTTACTTGGAAAAAAATTACAAAAAAATATGCTTCACATCCACACATGAGTCCTCTACTTATATCTAAAATTTTATAAAAAAGTATTATCATTTTATTGTGGTTAGGGTGGTTAGACAGACACCTACTTCTTATTTTTTCCCTGAAATTTAAGTACTACTGCATTGAAATTTCAAATTTTAACCAAATAGACTTTTAAAAATAAAAATAAAAATTTAGTAGTTTAGAAACTACATTCAATTTTCCACAGATTCTATTCTTACATATTTTTGAAATAATATAGATAAATTATTGAGATTTTTATGTCAAGTTTCCTAACTCTGATTTTTCTAAATTTTCATTGCCACTTAAGGGCCTATTTTTTCCATGATGATCCTGCACATACCTCTAGTCAGTCTAAAACGAAACGTCTTGGAGTCTCTGTGTGTGCAAGAATATAACTTATTCTATCAAAGATGTCTCTCTTCCATTTAGAAAAAACCACTGATCTATCAAAGTCAGAGCCCCCTCTAAGATAACCTCCAACACGATAACCATTTGTTTGATCTTTTGTTGTCTTATGAGCTTTAGCCAACTCTAGCTCCCAGTAGCGCTTGTCCCTTCTGCGCACATGGCTCTCTAGTATTCGAAGTGACATGGGAAAACCCCTACACACTTCCATGAAAGGGGGATGAAATCCTTATAACCCTACTCTGGGCGAGGACGACTGAAAGCGAGATTTCGTCCATGGTGCTCACCAAGATGAAGGAGATTTTTGAGGCCTTTCTGGGCCAGCAGGTGAAAGACACTGATGTCACTATGCTTGGAGGGTCGCTTGGTCTTCTGGCACCCACTGCCGACATGAAAATTTCTTAGAGATCCGCTCATCTCACTAAAGTTGTGACTGATCTTACCTCCATCCTCTCCGCTTTGGTAGAAAACCCCACCACCAAAGTAATCATTGCAACTCTGATTAAATCGCTGACCATTGTAATCACCATGGCCATGATTGCTATAACCACCATCCTAGCTACGACCACCTCATCCAACAGCTGGAAGAGTAGTCACAGGCGTTTGTGACCATAATCCCATGTCCAGAACACTGACCACAATATCCTTCCCAAAATTTTCCCCTTCCAGCCACAACGCCGTAACAACATCAATTTCATGTGCATTTGTATTCAACATATCTTCCACCTCAAATTGAGAGAGTTTTTCCATGGTAGCCCAATTCTCTGGCACTCTAATAATAGAAAGGTCACTTGAATCCTCTTGCCTCCATCCCATAGACCACTCCTTATTCTTCCTCTCCTTGGTTGGCTCTGGGTCTTCAGTTTCCATAGCAGCAGTGGGCACCTCGGGAACAGGGGGAATCTCTGCCTCAGATGAAATTTTTGTTTCCTCCCAAATGGATGCCTCCTCTACAATGGTTGTTATGGTGGTCATGATCTTCAATTCTTCTTCATCTTCAGCACTAGAAGAGCCCTTATTATTAGCATATCCATATACAGGTCGCCTAGAAATTTTTGCAATTTCTTGTCTTGCAACCAAATGTGGATCGTATTCCAAAAGGTTAAGAAATTTACCAATGACATCGCTCGCAAGTAGGTCCTTCTCTACACCAATAGGCTTGACCAACTCAAGCATTAGAATGCCATTTCCAACTTCTGGTGCCAAATCTGCAACCAACTTGGGCATGGGATTTTATTTTGGGGCCCATGATACTTCCACATCACATGGGGATTCACTCTCCTCCAAAACAATCTGTAGAGAACTTTTAGACCCTCCCTTACAGTCTGGTTCCTCTATCCCTTCTTCCTCTCCTGCTTTCTTTTTCCTTTTGGATCACTGCCTTTTTCTACGTTTTTTTCTCTTCTTCAAATTGTCATACTCCTCCTCATAATAAAAAATATCAACAGTCTCTGCAAATGACACTTTCTTCTTCTGTGTCACCCAATGATCTACTTGAGGTGCCCTATCCTCAAACTAGTACTTGGGAGCCCCATCAACTCCTCTTCTGCAATCACCACCAGATTCCAACATGCCTATGAAATTCTCCATAACATATTCAGTTTCAACATCTACTTCATCCAAAAACTTCATTCGAGCAGCCCCAAAATCAAATGATGGTGAATCTTCAGTAGGATGAACAACTTCATTATAAAATTCTCCAGAGCCATAGGACCAAGAAATGAGAACTCAGGCCCAACCATCTAAAGCTGCTATGTCCATTTTCAAAAATTCTTCAGCTTTTCCACCAAAGCTCCGATACCAATTGTAAATTTTAAACAAGCAAAGAAAACATAAAAAAGAAGAAACTACAAAGAACACAATATTTACGTGGTTCACCAAAATTGGCTACATCCACGGGAAAGCAAGAAAACTTGTATTAATTGTTATCGATACTGAGTACATGATGTGCACATTTATATTTATGCATAGTTGGGAGAATATGAACTGTAATGTGACCGTTGGGCTTCACATCCCAACAAATCAAACCCATCCTGTGGAATCCAAGCACAACCAGATTATATGAATCCCTCATTTTGTGGGCCACTTGCATTTTACATGAGCTCCTCCGATGAATGGCGATCAATTTGTCACTTTTAAAACCAACTGTAATACTCTTAATCCACCATTGATTTATATGACACCGCATCCTTCAAAAACTCCTGTGATTAATTCTACAAAGCTAAATTCTCTATAAATTACTTCCCTCTAGGATTTGACTCAATTTTAAACTATTTTTATTCAATTCCAACTTCACAACCATGTGTTTAATATTCTTGCGTTACTTCATATTATTTCCTCAAACATTTCATCAAATCCTTCTACTTTAATTGCTTCAACACTATAAGTTACAGACCCATACCTCTTAGTCCCCCAATTCAGCGAAGACTTCATTGATCAGATTAAATAGAGACCACAGTCTATTGTTGATGTAGAGCCTCTATTTTCTTCACAAAGGTGACAAATAAAAAATTCCATGAATTCTATCATCCTGGAAACTTCTTCACTATTTACCTCATTCATGTAGATTTTGCATCACTATAGATTTCCCAATACTTTATTGTGAATTTCAAGTGCCCAAGGATTTTGGACTGTATACTTGTTAAAAGTTACATCATGGTAGACTGGGTAACGTTGCTATGTATATACACCACAATTCTCTTATTCCATTAATCCTTCAAGTGCACATAATATGAGGAAGCAACCACATCCTGTAGTAGATAAAATCCTTGAAAAATTGTGGGTTCACCTAGATTCTAAGCACTTATTGTGTTGGTCCTGGCCATTGCAATCCTAGGTGATAGGGAGTCAAGATAATAAAATTAACTATCGTTTGAGCCAACAAATTCTGTGAACGTGGAAACATCAAGTAGCTGAAATGACATGCCATTGGAGGTATCACAGCTACACTATTATCGTTACCTCCCCTAATCTCCCTTTTTCATCAATCAATTTATACTTGCTAATCTTTGATGAAAAAACCAGTATACACATTGGCAAGGAACGATATTCATCATTCAATCGTACCATATTTGTAGACTAGATCTGTGCATTGTTGACCTGATCCTGTGCAAATTGGCTTCTTTATAAATAGTGGTTAAGTGTAGATTACCAAACACCATACTAATTCTTCCATCCTTCATCAATGCCTTGAAATATCATATGCATCATGAACTTAACTTCCCAAACATCTGAAGACTTAGCAGTTAGCTCATAAGTTCCATGTACTCCTTATTGCAATCATAGTGATAATGCGCTACCATTTATTTTATCCGATCATTCATTTTGTGCACATTATCCCTCACCATAGATTACTTTGTAAATGCACTCTCATTGCCAATACATAGTCCCACAAAATGGGTTTATAAATATTTATTTCAATTCACAGATTGAAAGGGGAGCAAAAATCTCAAAAAACCATTCCTCATGATTTTGACAACCTTGGGGATTCGATCAATTCAGAGATTTTGGGCATGAACAGATTCAGGGAATCTGTCAAGGGGTAGATTCTCTGAAGGTCTTGACACTCAGATAATCCAGGTCCTAGTGAATTCTTTAAAAATAATTTCCTTCATTAAATCCGTTAACGTATGGATTCTCCAGGCCTCTTTACTTTCTGTGCTGGTCATCAACATTTCGACATTTTGACTTTGAATACGAGAGGTTTGCTATCACACCAACACATCACTGTCAACCTTTACCACTGAATTCCTCTTGATGTCTTACTTATTTGCTAGTAGCCCCATGTTATAATTGTTTGAAGGAACCATTGAAATGCCTTGATTTTAGCAAACTTTGATATTATCAGATATGCATTTTCATTCTTCCTCTTGAATGTGTGCCTTCATAGTGACGTTTCCAACCTTGAAAATTCATACATCCAAGTCTTATTTGCATGAATGGTGTTCGGATATTCAAATGTCAAATGACTATCTTACTTTTCCACTTTTGGGCTTGAAAGAAATGCTATGATGTATGCATCAAACATTTCAGTCATGCAATCTCATCATTCCTGTTAATTTTTTTGAGCAACATGGAGGTCCTTACAATTCATGTAGAATGATTCACGATCCATCAGTGCTTTGAGATTAATTTCATAGTCATGACCAGAGTTTGCTCAAATCACACATATTTGTAACCTGCACATGTTGAACATATGCATCGAACACCATATATAAAGCAATGCAAAAAATCCTTAAAGTGTGGATCACTTATGAATATATGAAATATAATTTTAAATCATTGCAAGCTCATGATGCATATTCAAAAATGAAAAAATAATGATACAGAAGGTCCTAAAAAACCAAAGGGTATGATTCAACAGGTCAAATCTAGGCCCACCTTGCCAGAGAAGAAAAATGGTCATCAAAGTAGCAAAATCCAAACCAATACTTTGAAGTGCACTAAATCAAACTAAAACTGGAGATCGATAGGGAAATAAATTCCTTGATAGGTCTTGACAAAGGCTCGAAGATATGACCATGGGAAAAATTCAGAAAATATGATAGGGGTAGAATTCTCTGAAAGAAATAACGTTCAGGAAATCCACTAGGCCACAGATTCTTCAGGAGAAACCAAGTGCGGAAAATCTGAGGTACCTCAGATCCTCAGAGAGGACACATTCCTTAGAAAATCTACCTATAGGAAGAATCTCCGAAGGGTAATCCCTTCATAAAATCCGACAGAGGAGGAAATCTTTGAGCCCCATTGGGACTTAGCCAATTTTTCCTATAAATGGAATTTTAGATGAAGGCATGGAGTTCTAATGACGTCATCAGATCAAGAGCTGCAATCAAAGCACCTTAAGTGTAGATAGAACATCAGTTTCTCCAAGTGAAGCAAAAAGGACAAAATTTAGAGGAATTTGTCCCTTCAGGGGAAAAAGGTCAAACCTACAATAAAACCAAAAGACAAAGCAAGCAAAAGAGGGTCCCTTCCTTTGGTGGGGCATGTGTGTGAAAAGTGCACAACAGAGACAAAGAGTTAGCAAGAGAAAGTGACCAATTCTTGGTGAACAACAAGTGGGGATCATCATAGCAAATGTAGATCCATATCTATCCTTTCACTTGAAAATCTAGTGCATTACCTCTTATGATGAGCTTTTCCATAGATCCCTTAACATCGAGAGAGCTCTAATCTTACAGGTAAATGCTCAAGCATACAAAGACAACCACACATCAACTAGTTCAAACGACAAGCCTCGTGTTTGGACTAAAAAAAAATATGACAAATGATGGCATGGTAGATGCTAAGGTGGTCCTAAGTGCTCCTAGGCCAAACAAAAATCAAATAGCTAACGTTCAACCAACTGTGCAACAAACTACATCACCACAAAACAAACAGATCAATAATATCGAAATGCAACAACAAAAAATCCCAATAGAAACAACTATCCAAAACACAAATATACATAGTTGTTAGAACCTATTGAAACCATCATGAAGAAATTGGTAGAGTCAAACTTAATAATGCTTCCAAATTTTGAAAAATACTAGGAACGACAAGATAAACCACCATGGTACAACAAAAAGACCTTTGCAACTTTCAAAAAATCAAAGGACACAAAATTGTGAATAGTAAGATTCTCAAAAATGTTATCCAAATCTTATTGAGAATGGAGACATATCTGTTGAAGTACTAACTAGTAACTGGGATCTCAAGATATACAAGAACCCTATTCCAAATCATAGAAAAGGGAACAACACTATAAAAGCTAAGGATTACACAAATGTGCAACATACCTATTCCAATGTAGTCACTTCCTATGATAGTGTCATCACCATCATCACCATCAAAGGGCCTAGTGTAGAGTGTGGAGTCACCACACAACGTGGAAAAAGTCACCATCCAAGGAGTTCCATCTCAATCTAGGGCACAAAATACTTTGCCAACATCAAATCCTAGCAAGTATAGTCTCCTAGATCAACTTAAGAACACCCCTATGCAGATTTCTATCTTGGAGCTATTGAGGCTATCCCCCGCACATAGGGAAATCTTAGAGAAAGTTTTATCTTTATCATCCATCCCTGAGGATATTTATATAGAGTAGTTTCAAGATATGTTAGGGAATATCACTAATCATCTTCTCACCTTCTCAGAACAAGACTTGCCATCACAACCATCCCATAACCGTACTTTACACCTTGAGGTCATTATTCATAAGAACAAGGTTAAAAGAGTCTTAGTAGATGGAGGTATTGGTTTGAACATTTGCACCCTTTAGTTGATCAAGAACTTGGGTTATTCGAAGGATTCTATTAAGAAAGCAAAGAGTACCACCATCAGAGCATATGACGATCAAGAGTGGGTATCACAAGGCATCAACACACTACCTATCCAAGTGGGACCTGTCATCGCAGAGACTACATGCCAAGTGTTAGACCTTGATCTCCCTTACAAAATCTTGCTTGGCTGACCCTAGATTCATGCCCTAAAAGGTATAGCTTCAACCTATCATCAATGTGTAAAGTTTCCTTTTGAGGACAGAGAAGTTACCATCCATGGAGATCTTGAGCCTTTTTACTACTGCAAGAACCTTTAGGACAAGTTTTATAAAATAACCCAAATCCCTAAAAATGATGAAGGGCCTACACCTTCTACCTCATTTGTTGACCCATCTACTATTGCATCTAACTTAGAAAACAAAAACACCCATTGTGCAAAACATTCCCGACATCAAAGTAGTGATCCAGGATGATGGTTGTGGAAATTATAAGCTAACAAAGGATAATTTTGTGTTGGAGGAGCTACTTCTTTCTCCCAAATCTCATGGGAAACCCACACCTATCAAAACAGTAGCTAAAACAGTCAAGATGGTAGCTACTACCTTCATCAAGTGGGGGGATTTGAACAAAGAAGATATCAATGAGGAGGATGCCTCTAAACTACTATATCAAGATGAACGACTTGTCCCCGCTCTTCCCATTGAAGATGACAACAAAGGCTTGTAGCTAATGAAGGGATGGGGATATAACAAGAATGATAAACTAGGAAAAAATGACAATGGTTTTCTAGAACCCATCATTCTTGAGAAATGCTGAAAGAATCTTGGCTTAAGATGTACTACTAGCAAGGTTACCCTTATTGGAAAAGGTACTTCCGCTAAACGGACCAAGGCTTCCTCTTGGCTACCAACATCGCATGATATGACCCTAGAAAACTTCCCCCTCAAGGTCGTCAACCTATTTGAGAATAAATCTCTCTTCATTATATCCACAAAATCCTTCACCTCAAATGATCAACCCGCTGAAATAAGCCTAATCTACCCACAACTCATCAACTAGGACCAACAAGGACCATCGATTCTAGATTTATTCAAAAATGATGAAGCCATCTCAAAATTCATGGGACTCCATGACAACTTACCATGGGTAGATCACAAGGCTTGTTTTGATATAGAACTAGACAAAAGGGTATTCTATGGGGAGATGATTGAATCCTTTAGTTGCAAAATAGACAACATGCACAACTAACATGTAGATCTTTGAGTGAAAACCACACTATGGCACTCTTTGATCCTAAAATAGTAAAAAGAAAGGACACATCTGAAGGTGAAAATCTCTCTGAGGTGCCTAAGGATGAAAGATACAATCTCCCCCTTAGTGCAATGCATCTAGAGAAGTCAGCATGCTAGTAGAAAAGGCCACTCTAGTCAATGTGGGAACAAAAGAAGCACCTAATATCACTTTCTATGTTGAATCCTTGTTGAATGAAGAACAAAAAAACCTAGTAGCATTCCTGAAAGAGAGAAGAGCTAAATTTGCATGGTCATACAAAAATATGCCATGCCTCGATCTAGAAGTTGTTGTGCATCATTTAGCCATTTATCCTAAAGCCTAACCATTGAAGCATAAATTAAGAAAGATGCACTCAAATATCATTCTTGGTGAAACTTGAGTTACAAAATCTTCTTGACATTGGATTTATTCAGCCGAAAGATTATCTTGAGTGGTTTTCAAACCTGGTACCAATTTCCAAACCCACTAGGGGCATCAAAATATGCACAAATTTTAGAGACTTAAACAAGGCATGCCTGAAGGATGATTTCTCTCTTCCTAACATCAACTTCACTATGGATTTAACAACTGGGCATGAAATGCTATCACTCATGGATGGTTTCTCAGGCTATAATCAAATCATGATCGCCAAGGAGGATCAACACAAAATTGCCTTCACTTGTCCATGAGGAACATATTTCTAGAACATGATGCCATTTGGGCTGAAGAATGTAGAAGAAACCTATCAATGAGCAACGACCCTCATCTTTCATGACATGATCCAAAAAATAGTCGAAGACTATGTGGATGATATTTTGGAAAAATAAAAGAAAATGAGAGCAGATAGAGGTGTTAGGACCCATCTTTGACAGGCTCAAAGAGTATAAGGTACGACTAAACCCAAAAAAGTGTGTCTTTGGGGTTACATCAGGAAAGCTTCTTGGCTACATCGTGTCACAAAGAGGGATAAAAATTGGTCCAACAAAAGTTAAAGCCATCCTAGATATGGAACCACCACAAACATTGAAGCAAATGAGAGGGTTACAAGGAAGATTGCAGTCCATCAGAAGGTTCATAGCACAGTTATCAAATAAAATCCACCCTTTCTCGCATCTTCTCCGTAATGGAATAAATTACAAGTGGGATTTGAGAAGTGTGATAAATCTTTCCAAAATATCAATGAATACTTATTAACACCTCCAGTGCTCATGCTTTCTATACCAAACAAGCCATTGATCCTACATATCTCAACAATATTAGCAGAATTGGGTGCTCTTTGAGCATAATATGATGAAAATGGAAAAGAGAGAGCTATCTATTACATAAGCAACACCTTGGTGGGCTATGAAATGAACTATTCATCCATTGAGAAAGAATTCTTAGCAGTGGTTTTTGTTTCAAAAAATTTCAGACACTACATGTTGTCGCATCAAATCAAGCTTATTGCAAAGATTGGCCCATTGAAGTACCTATTATCCAAAGCAACTCTCACTGGGTGAATGGCCAAATGGGTAATGATCTTGACTAAATTTGACATAGAGTGCATGGAGTGCAAGGCAATCAAAGGATAAGTGATCATAGACCAACTGGCAGAGGCACCTATCTATGCAGATAACTCATTGATATATGAATTCCCTGATGAAACAATGTTCCTTGTCAATATAACCAATCAATGGAAAATGTACTTTGATGGATCATTTACCCAACATGGATCAAGGGTGAGTATTCTTTTTATCACCTCTCAAGGTGATTTAATTCCAAATTCATATTGGTTATCATTTCCATGTACTAATAGCATTCTAGAGTACAAAGCCCTAATCATAGGTCTAAGGATAGTAGTTGAATGGTAGATACAAGAGTTGAAAGTCTATGGAGACTCATAGTTGGTCATCAACCAAGTCAATGATGAATACCAAAATTAGGATGACAAGCTTACCCCTTACAAGAAGCTAGTGGAAAATATAAAAGACCTTTTCGTTGATATAAATTTTGAGTAGATTCCTCGCATGAACAATCGAGTAGCAGATGCTATGGAAACAATTGGATCATTGTTAGACATGCCACACAATGTCCTTCAATATGAATTATGTGTAGAACAACTTCTTGTACCAAATTTCAAAATCCATGAGTATGAATTTGTATGTCATTGTTGGTCTTGGTTCCCTATGGTATCATGATATATTTTCCTACCTTAGCAAAGGAACCCTCCCATCCGATATCACCTCCAATTAGATTAAAAAGACCTAAATGTTAAGAAGGCATCCTGATTTGTGATCCTAGGAGGTACCTTATACCGTTGAAGCATCAAAGGGACATTACTATGATGTCTCAACCAAGAGGAAGCCTTGACCACCTTAACAAAAGTACATGATGGCATATGTGGTTCCCATTCTAGTGGTATGACTTTAGCTAAGAAATTGTTGAGGATGGGGTATTACTGGACAACCATGGAAAGAGAATCCCATTAGTACATTTAAAAGTGTGTCCAATTTCAATAACATGGAGATCTTATTCATGCTACAACTCAGGAGTTACGACCCATGGTCACACCTTGTCCTTTCTCAGTGCGGGGGCTTGACCTCATAGGAAAGATTACTCCCACCTCATCTAACGACCACAAGTTCATCATAACCACCACTAAGTACTTTACCAAGTGGGTGGAAGCCATTCCTATGACCTACATAATGGGAAATAAAATTTCCAAATTTATCCTAAATTACCTTATCTTCCATTATGGTGTTCCACAAGTCATCATCTCAGACAATAGAACACCCTTAAATAATTAGGATGTGAAAGAGCTATGTTGAAAATTCAACATCCATCACTAGTTCTCTAACCCATATTATCCCCAGGGCAACAATCAACCTAAGACTACAAACAAGACCATTCTAAAAATCCTAAAGAAAATGGTTAATGAAGCTAGTTATGACTGGCATTTAGAATTAAATCTCTCCCTTTGGGCCTATCGAACTAGTATTCACATGCCCATAGGTGCAACCCTATTCTCCTTGGTCTACGGATCAAAAACCATATTTCCTATTGAGGTAAAGCTCCCCTCGCTATGAGTGTCACTATAGAATTTGATCATTGATGAAGAGTATAGAGTATCTCGGCTAAATGAGCTATAATTCTTGGATGAGCATCGTCTTGATGCCCTTAATCACTTGCAAGTATATCAAAAATGACTGAAATGAAGCTATAACAAGAAGATCAAGTGTCGGCCTTTCCAGGTAGGGGATCTCATCCTAAAGAAAAATTAGAAAAATCTTCCAGATTAGGAAAATAAATTAAAGTTTGAGCCTAACTAGTTGGGTCCCTTTGTCATCACAATAAGCTATGGATTAGGAGCATATCAATTGTCAATGCCTAAAGCTAAACCCTTGCAGGAACCAACCATTAGTCTACATCTTTAAAAAAATTATGCCTAAGATTAAAGGGTGCAAATATGAAAATATGCAAAAAAAAAAACCAAAAATGATAAAAAAAATGATAAAAAGGATTGAAAAAAGTAAAGAAAAACAATCATCCTCTAGTGAAAACCACTTCGGTGCCACTTTGGGAAAGTACCTTGGTGAAAACCTAGCAAATAGGCACCTCATATAAATAAATCACCTCCATCTATTATTTGGATCTTTATCCTATCATTCTTTTCATCACATCCATCTATCACATCATTCATCCTATTTATTCCTTCACCCATTCGTGCCCATGTCATAGCTTGATATTTTGAAGTATTGTAGACCGTTTAGTACTTCTTGGCATATTCCTAAGTTTAGTTTGTCCTGCCTATATCTATCATATCACGCTAGGGGAAATTTTTTCAGGATCAGATTAGGTTCTTGTATATCTTAAGGTTATTTGAAATCTCATTAAAAATCCAAAAACATTCAAAATCCTATACAACTAAAATCCAAAAAAAAATACAAAATCCTATACAACTAAAACACTGGAAACATTCAGAAAACTGTAAAATCAAAAACCAAAACATCCAAATCATATCAAAATTCCTAAAAAGGTAAAAGAATAAAAAATCCAAAAATAGTACCATGTCAAACTACATTGTCTCTGAGCTTGAACATAGGCAAGGCCATCATTGATGTACCCCCGAGACAATTTAGGTTAGGAGTCCATCATAATAAACTTACATTCCATCAACTATTGAGTTCTCATCATCAATAAGTTGAGTCAGTCAAACTACGTGGTCTCTATGTGTATAACATAGGAAAGGCTCATCCTTTATAAGCCCTCGAGGCCCCTAGGATATCTTTTAGGTTATGTTCTTGGTGAAAAATATCAAAAAACCCTAAACATTCAAATATCAAAAAATCCCTAAACATCAAAAAACTTAGAAAACACAAAAACATTTGAAAATTAGAAAACTCAAAACATTGCAAAACCTTGAAAAATCCTAAACAACCTCAAATAATCTAAAAACATAAACATTCACATAAACTTTCAAAAAGATCAAAAACAACCTCAAAACATTTTCAAAACACCAAAAATACTGAAATATTCCAAAAAGTCCAAAACCATCCATCCCATTTCACTTTTAGCCATAATAAATCTTTATCCATAATAAATCAATCGTCATCTTCAAAATTTGGTAAAAAAAATAGAAAACAAGTGTCACAAGTAATAAAGTGAGAACCTAAGTGTCAAAATCTAAAGTAGAGAGATAATAGGTAAACGATTTAGTGAATTTTGTATCAACGACTTGTCATAAACCTCATCCTAATAAAACCATCTGATAAACATGTCCTTGGATGCATCCTTCCTGCGATGGACATCAACATCAAAAATCACCTTAGCTAAAATAAACTGGCAAGAGATATAGATAACACTGATTATTTTTCTTTGATCTTTTCTTGTGATTTGTCTTAATGACCCATTCCGAGGACCTTTTGATGATGTCTATCAAAATGATTTAGAGAGAAAGGAAATTGGCATCGATCATTATCTTTCGTTTGTTGTGCTTGTGGGTATTCTTGTAAAATAATCTTGGCACATACTTTCTTAGTTGTGTGTAGGAAAGTTGTTTGGGGAAGATTGTTGACTATTGCGTATGCTTTGGTCTAATATATTCTGAACTACTAAACTACATTCTGACAAGGTTTCCTTATGTCAAGATGTGAACAAGAATTATCCTATTTGTTTGTAGAGTCAAAGTCCATGTCACTAGATACAATGCCATCCTGGTTATCAATACCATGATGCATCGTTCCTATGTGCTATATCAAACATAAGGAATGCCGAAAAATCCCAATCCCAAGATATGAGAAAAATCATCATCATCTCTAATCACCATCTCTAATAAAGTCTCAATGGATCATAGAATTGTTGGAATTTTGAATCAATCTTCAAAATCAATGGTCAAATCATTCATTTTATTCTTCTATCTTCTTTCCATGCTAACCTAGTATCATGAAAATCAACAAAAATATCATCATGCATCCATCCTGCATCCACAAATTTTTAGTGTGCATGCATCTCGCATTTTCATGGCATATCATAATAAAAGAAAACATAATCCATTGCATTATCACTTAAGTTGTTTCAAATAACATAGATTTTTTATTCTAAGCATCTTAATCCATATCACATATCATATACATGTCCTAGGCATGATAATAAATCACATTATCATATCATAAGCATGAACATCTACATTATCCATATATACATCCATATCATCTACATAAGAATATCATGAAAAGATACTGAAAAAGAAAATAACACATCCATTACATGGACTTTATCTCACAACATCGCATATCATAAACATTACATCATCACATATTGCATAAATAAAAGAAGTGCATCTATCACATTGCATCCATACATAATTATAACACATACACATAACATCATATCACATCATATGCATCCATACATTCATAAAGCATGAAATAAATCACATCACATATTGAATTTGAATCATCTCATATGTATATCAAAAATGATTATCATGGTACAATATCTGAATTAGTGTATGTATATCAATCAAAAGTACAATATCCATGAGGCTATAAAAAATGAGCCCATGAATGTATATCTATATAAATAATCAAGAAAATAATAAAAAAGTGTCTACAAAAAATGGCTAGCCCTAGTGGCTAGTTGACTCACCCCTAACTAATGGCTGGTCCTCAACTCTAGGTGGTGCTCCACTCCTCTATGAAAAATCAGGCTACCTCATCACCTAAGGAACATCTCTGTGGAGTAAGTGAAAAAAGATGGGGGGCCAAAAAGGGGGCTTAACTTGCCACTTCTTTTTCTGAAATCAGGAAATACTGACCTTGGACATGAAATTGAGGATAGTTACAATCAAAATTTTGAGATGCAACAAAAACAAGGATCGTAGTGCTTTGAGTCTACTTTCTAAACTACTAATTTATTTTGAAAATGGTTGAGTTTAAGGGGTTCAAAATAGGGATCCATATAAATTGGTTTTGTTTTTGTCAAAAAAACATAACATAGCAAATTTTGTGGGAACGTAGCATGGTGAACTTTATTTTAGTATTTTTAAAATCATTTGGGTGAGAAATTAGCTAACAGTATGTAGTTGATGCACAATTTTTATGATAATTTTTTAATGAATATTTGATTTTTTACTAATTTTTAAAGTGGACACTTCCTAAAAAACATAATTTTGGCCATGCTACCCCTACAAATTTTGGAAAGTAATTTTTTTTTTAATATTTGTAAAATGGAGTCTAGTTTCTAAAAATGTAATTTATTTGAAATTTCGATGAACAGTTAATTTATAAGAAAAAAAAACCAAACATTGCTTTTTGCCAAAGAAACAACACACAAACAAAAATAAATTATAGATCAAATGCTTAACATATTCAAACAGTGAAAAAAATTACATTGTTGGATAGCTAAGAGAGAGACTAACATTACCCAGGTGTTCAATTTGTTGGACATTGAAACATGTGCAATCCTGACAGTGAGCATGAACTCGATTATGTGAAATATTGTAGAATTTGCAAAAACATGTCTTTGGTTGTTGGGAAGGCCCTCCAAGCCTTTGGGTTGGTATTCCACGAGAAATACCAAGCCTAAGGATTGGGGATTCCCAAAGCAAGATATAATGCCAACACATTATATCTTATTTTTGACATGGTTTTTGCATTTCTGCAAGAGATGTCTAGCAAGACATAACACAAGCGTGTTATAACATGCTTGTGTTATGTATTGCTTTATGTTAAATGCTACTCTATTAAATGTATCTTTATATATTTTTATGTTTATATGTACATTTATTCTTGTATGTCATGTATGTATGTATGTATGCATGCTTGTATGTATGTATGTATATATGTATTTATGCATGTATGCCTGTATGTATGTATCAATGCATGTATGTATGTATTCCTATATGTATGTACATATGTACATGTATGATTTTATGTATGTAGGATTGTATGTACATATGTATTATGCTTGTATGGATGTAATTATGTATGTATTTAGAGGGAAGGAGAATTTTAAGAGAGAGAGAGAGAGAGAGGGGGGTGGAAGGGAGAGACTAAGAGAGAGGGAGTGGGAGAGAAGGGGTTGGAGTGAGAGGGACTTAGCTAGGTAGGATGGGAGGGAGAGAGGGAGAGAGAGAGTGATGGGTGGGGGAGATAAAATTTAGAGAGAGTGTGGAGAGAGAGAGAGGAGAGAAAGAGAGTTATGTAAGTGGTTCAGGAGAGACTTGATAGTGTGAGAGGGGGTTAGAGGGAGACTTGAGAAATAGGTAGTGAGGAGGAGTGTGAGAGAGAGAGGAGTGTGAGAGTGAGAAACCTAAGAGAGAGAGAGAGAGGGTGTGGGAGGGAGTGACCCAGAGAGATGGAGAGAGAGAGGGGTCAAGTGAGAGGGACTTGTCTAGGTAGCTGGGAGGGATATATAGAGAGAGGGGGGAGAGAGGTTACCTAGGTAGGGTGCTAGAGGGAGAGACCTGAGAGAGAGGGGGTGGGAGGGAGAGACTTGAGAGAGGGGGTTGGGAGGGAGAGACCTAAGAGATAGGGAGAGAGAGGGAGTGGAGAGAGAGAGAGTGATGGAGAGGCAGTGGAGGGAGATAGAGAGAGATATATAGAGGGAGAAAGAGAGAGTGGTAGGGGTTGATTGAGTGAGAGGTACATAGAAAGAGGGAGAGGGTAGATAGAGACAATTAGAGAGGGTAGGAGAGAGGGAGGGAGAGAGAGGTGAGATGTATAGATAGAGAGAGGGATAGAGGGTTGAGGGTATAGGGTTGAGGGATTAGGGTTGAGGTGAGGTATTGGGTTGAGGTAGAAGGTTTAGGGTTTAGGTTAGAGGTTTAGGGTTTGGGTTGAGGGTTTAGGTTGAGGGGTATAGGTTTGAGGGGTATATGGATGAAGGATTAGGTTGAGGGTCCAATGTAAAGGGTAGAAAGGTATAGGGGTTGAGGTTTAGGGTTTAGGGTTGAGGGTTGAGGTTGGATTAAGGGTTGAGGGTTGAGAATTAAGGGTTGGGGGTTTAATGTATAGGGTAGAGGGTAGAGAATTAGGAGTTTAAGGGTTTATGGTAGAGGCTAGGGTAGAGGGTTTAAGGTTGAGGGTATAGGTTGAAGGATTAGGGTTGAGGGTCCAATGCATAGGGTAGAGGGTATAGGGGTTGAGGGATTAGGGTTTAAGGGTTGCGGGTAGAGGGTAGAGGGTTGAGGGTTTAAGGGTTGAGGGATTAGAGTAGAGATTTTACTTGGGTTTAAGGGTTCAAGGGTTGAGGGATTAGGGTTGATGGTAGAGGTTATTTGGTTGAGGGTAGAGGGTTTAAAGGTTTAGGGTTTAGGGTTTAAGGGTTGAGGGTTGAGGGTTTAGGGTTTAGGGTTGAGTGTTTAAGGGTTTAAAGGTTGAGGGTTTAGGGTTGAGGGATTAGGGTAGTGTCATATAAAAATGGCCCTTGTCATTTTCATGGCCTTTTAGGTCTTGTTTCATGACGTTTGGTATATTTTTCTCTAATTTTATATTGTAATATGGCTTGAACATTCATATTTATGTACTAAAATTCAAATATTGACATACTGTGAAGGTGTTGCACGAAGTGTTTTAAAACATTTCTACACTCTTCTACACTCTATTCATTACAATTCACCTGAAAATCACCTTTTCATCACTAAACAAGTCCTCTTTTGAAGTGTTGTAAAGTATTGTAACAAGATTTCATGCTTTTCTAGGCTTAACTTCAACATTTACACCTTTCTTATGCTTTATTTGACCCCTTTATGCCCTTATAAACCTTAATTAAGTGCATTTTTGAATGTAAACCCAACAAACAACATTAAATGCAAGATAATTCCTGACACCCATTTTCAGGTCCTAGGTGGGACTCATTCGCCATGGGTGGTGAATGAGTCCCCCTTGGCTCCAAAATCAAAATATTTTAAATTTCCATTCGGGTTTTTATTCAAAATTACTTGATGTCGGCCTGTGATGAGGTATAATGGGTTTCTAAGGCACGAGATTACATAAATAAGTGTTTTTACATCCATTTTAACCCCCATTCATTCAAGCATTCAATCTCACATCACATTCAAAAATTCAAGCATCTTACAACATCAAATCAAGCACTATTCAAGCATTTTGGAGCATCCATTGACACAACTTTAGATTTTCTTCAATGAGGGTTTGGTAAGTTGATAGCATTTGTATGTTATTTTTTTATCATTCTCTTTCATTTCATTATTCCATTAAGGGTTTGACCAAGGAAAACCCTTATTTTCTAATTCTCAACCATTTTCCCCCTCTTGCATGTGTGTTTGTAGACTTTTCTCTGCATATTTAATAGGTATTTAGGTGTTGAAGAGTGGTTAACAAGTCAACTTGGTGCTTCAAGTCAAATCAACCTTATTTCAAGCTTGAAGAAGCTTTTTTGTCTATTTCCTGCAAAATTGACTTTGGCAACCTAACAAGTAGACATTTCTAGATTTAGTGTTGCAGAGTTGTCTCTTAATTTCTCAAAATTTTGGGAGAGGATTGATTCACCACTAGTGGTGAATGAGTCCCACCTTAAGACTAAAAATCTAGTTTTTTTTCAGATTATGGATCCTGACAGTCAGAAACTAGTTCCCGACAGATTTCACTAGAAGCAGGACTAATTCTCCACCCTCGGCGAATGAGTCCCACTTTTTTTTTTGTAATGTCAGAAAACATTCCATAGATTCCAAAATCTTCATTAGACCTCTAGGTGCACATTGTTTCAACCCATTTCTTTCTGTTCTATATTTTATTCATTCCTATCTCATTATTTGCATATCACAATGTGTTTTCCAACATAACATAAATCTTAAGTTTTGTATTCATAACCAATGATATAAATCACTTTATTGCACATATTTTATTACATTTAGCTTAAACAACATCATACATAACATAATTCGAATGAACCCCTTAGCATTTTTGGCCCTACTCTCTCCTTTTAGGTGAAAAACCCTAGAAGAGTTAGAAAGGTGCAAGATGCCAAAAATTTACAGTTCATTTTGGTGAACCTGCATTTTGAACACTTTACATTTATGATTTAATTCACATATTGCATCCTATATTACATTTGCATCAACATTCAATTAAGGTATTGTTTTGTTTTTGCATCCTAGGATTTCTCAAATTGCATTAGTGAAAGATTCATTTAGATTTCATTTTTGCATTGCATATCATTGAAAAAACTAAAAAATATGCATATGCATCCTTTAGTGCAATTTGAAAAGCATTAGAATCACATTAAAAATTATGAAAAATAAAAATAAAAATTGCATACTGGGACTCATTTGCCACCCTGGGCGAATCAGTCCACCTGCACTTTTCAAACAACATTTCCAAACATTTTCTGGCATTTTCCTACATTACTATTTTTTGGAGCTGCTTTCTATTTTAATCTCTAGAATCTATGTTTTTAGTCATTTATTGCATCTTAGTTTACTTGCATGATGTCATTTTCTTTCAATAAGTTTTGGAATTCATTAAAATCATTGGTAGACATGTCCAATTGTGCCTTTGGCTATGACTCTAATGACCTTGAACTGCCTCATGCTCCTTCAAATCCTCATGATTGTCCTCCTCATGAAGTAGACATCATTGGAGAAGATGATGATAGCACAAACAAGTTCTACAATGAATACCTTGATAATATAGAAGCCATTGTAGTCTTCTATCCATCCATGAGGACACAAGATCTTCTTGCTGTTGCACCTCCTGATCACTTTGCATACTTGTATCTTGAAATTAATGAAGGACCTAAGCGTCCTCCCTCAAGTGGACCTAGTTATTATAAACAAACACACTCACAACCATTCTACAATCACAAAGTCACAAACACTCCCATAAACCTTGAAGAAACATATGGAAAAGGATTTAATATCCTAAGTAAACAAGGTTGTGACAGAACACATGAACATGACATTCACCAACTTCTTGAACAAACACCAATCGAAGAAAATACAACAGGATTAGGAAATCAAGATCCTTCTCATCCTGATAGAACTCCTTTTCAACCTAGGAGACTTCGGGATGATGGTACAATGATCTTTGATTCTCCTCCTAACGTAAACATTCTCCTTCCATGTGAACAACCATTAAATGATTCCAATAACACTAATGCTAGGATCCCCATGGGTCCTCTTCCTCCAATTCTTGAAACTAGAGAATCTAGCAAACGAAGAAAACCATACAAATTTAAGAAACTCAAGTTTCCTACATATCCTCCACCTGAATGTGAAAGGAGACTTCAACTAATTTTAAACAAAGGTCTTATACTTTTACCACCTATGAATAGGTTGGTCATTTTTCCTAAAGATTCTAACATACCCTATTGCAAATATCACTATGTTCTAGGACATCGAACCAAAGAATGTCGAACATTGAAGGACATACTAGATAAGTATCACTTCATTGATACCGATTGCTTTCCTCTTGTCCCATAACCACTAAATCCCTTTATCATGCCATAGTTGTAGAATTTACTATTCTCACTATTTCATGATCCCTTTACTTCACCCACATCAGCTCATTCTTTCCCTACACTTTGTGTGGTACAAGAACTTGTTAGCTTTTCCCTTGTAATGCATTTTCCTTTGTCTCTTAACTATGTTATTGCTTTTCCACTTAGCTACTTAAGATTGAGAAACCAATAACTTAGTTAATGGTTTATAAGTCCATTTGCATTACTTGCTTCTTTTTCATTTTTCTTTCATGTGTGTATTGTGTTCCCTCATAACGTGTGTTTGATGTTCCCTCTCTTTGTACACTTCTTCTATTTGCACCTCTCTTCTTCTATGTGTCATCCATTGCCTCTTTCAATTTTTGTTTTTTGTTTTCCTTTTGGGGATGACACAAAGTGGAGAGATGCCCTATGTCTCTTCCACGTTGACCCAAAGGTCCTTGTCTTTTTCATTTTTTTTTTGTGTTTTCCTTTGGGGATGACACAAAGTGTTGAGATGCCCTATGTCTCTTCCATGTTGACCCAATCAGTCCCTTTTCCTTTTATGTTTCCTTTTTTTCTTGTGTTTTCCCTTTGGGGATGATGCAAGTAATTGATACTACAATGTATCCTTCATGTTTACCCAAAATCTTTGCTTTTTCCTTTTCATTTTCTTTTCGTTTGTGTTTTCCTTTTGGGGATGATGCAAAGCGTTGAGACCGCAATGTCTCTTCCATGTTGACCCAAAATAGACTTTTTTTTCCTTTTATTTTCATTCTTTTTGTGTCATTCTTCTAGTTCTATGTGCTTTGGGGAATGATGATAGTTACAAGCTCTTTCATAAAAAAATTTCAGCAACAAACATATGGGTGATCCCATAATAGTGGTTTACAATTTTTGGCCAAACTGGACACTGAAATTATTATTTTTAACTAAATCTTCACATTCGGACACCTATAGCGGCTAAAACGTGAGGAATTTGAAGATGGTGAAAAATAAAGTCTCATCAAATTTTGTCTGTAGATTCTAAAATATTTTTTCAAAATTTTGGAATCAAATTGCACTTATTTTTCCATCTCCCACAAAAATTAATTTTTTTCAAAAACAACATTTTTAAAAGTGATGCACCGTATAACACATAACTTGTTTTCCATGAAGGATAAAATTCTAATTCTTTCAAATTTAGATTTTTAACTCTGATATCTAGTGCTTCCACTTGGTTAGATAGTTTTTTATTGAATATTTTTCCTTAATCAAGTTTCAAAGTCAAACTAATTACAATTCAGACCACGGTATAACACGTAACTTTTTTTGTATATGTCAAATTTTTTTTTTTTGTTGGGTCAAGGACTTCAATATCTAGTGCACTCATATTTTTCAATTTTTTTTTGATAATCTTCTATTTTTCCACATGTGAAGAACAAAGAAATTCATTTTCGATGAAAAACCTATGTTTAATAAAACTTAGAAAACAAATACATAACAAAACCAAAACATATTAAAATTATATTCATTGGATAGCCTGTTCTGAGGAATACCATAATCATTTCAAATAAATTTTAAATTAATTCATTTGATCCCCCAAAAGCTAAATGAAAAGTGATTTTTTATCAGCATTTTGATAGCTGTAAAGGAGACACATTCATAGGTATGGTTTAAAACTAGCGAGGTTCTATCCAAGGGGGTTTGATCTAAGTTGATTTGATCAAACCCTCTTCAATTGGAATCCTTAAAATGGAAAATTTTAAGGCTTAAATCATTATATTTTCTAAAAATATGTGGTTTCAGCTAAAATCAGTTCCTCTCAAGAATTGTAAACCACTATTATGATAGCACCGTATTGACCCCAAATCCATGGATCCCTTATGTGTTTGGTGTGTTATTTTCTAGGGGGAAACCTCCTTTTTCTTTTGTTTTCCTTTTCATGTACATGGCATAGCCTAACTTTAAAACATATGACTTGGCATAGGGCTTTCCAAGTTGGATCTCATGTCTTATTTTCCTCTTGCATTTTTTTTCCCCTTTGCTACTTTAAAGTAATTGCTCACAAAATGATGTGTAGCAATTCCTTTAAAGTGGGGGGCATACATTACCATTAATTCATTTGCATTCTTTGTTCCTAGTGTAGCCTTTTCATTCATATGATGCGTTCGCCACTTTGTGAATGACATTGGGTGTGATGTCCTTCATAAGTGTGGTCTATCTTAGCATATTACATTCCTCTTGGTGGTATGATGTGACACACTACATCCCCTAAGTTGTAAATATTTTAATCTTTGATTGGTCCTCACTTGGAGACATTAGACATAATGTTCCCTAAGTGATAGACCTTGCATGAACTTAGCAAGACTCCTTTGAGCATCTTTTACATTTTACATGTTACATTTTTGCATTTTACATCTTTTCCACTTTGCATAATTCAACTTGCATGCTTGTGGTACCTTGCTCTTTGTTCATGGGCTCTAAACATACAAAGCTTTTCTTGTCTCATGAAGAACGAACTAACATTTTCCTTTGTGGCACCTTGTTAAAGTTATTAGGAGGTATAAATTTAATATGGTTGAGCGGGAAGCCCATTCAGCAGCATGACTTTCCCCATAGCCACCTTTGTATTTGTGTGTGCATACCAACTAGTGCATGTATTTCATCTTTTGGGCCTTCTCACTTGGTGGACCACCATGAGTTTTGTCCCCCTAAAGTGAGTATACATTCTTTTTCAAATAATCAACTTAGATCTAATCCACAACTAGTTGGATAGACGATTGAAGCTCAATTCACTTCCCCTTTCAACATGTGCGTTCCTTTGTTCTTATGCTTAATTTTCCATGAGATCTTCATCCTAGGGGCTTGATCATCCCTCTTCATTGTTATAGTCATTCCATCTTACTAGCATAAGTTCATTTGAACCCTCCTCTCATTGTTCATGGCTACTTTAGTGTGAGTTTGAAGCAAGTTCATCCTCTCACTAAATTGGGGGCTAAATGTGCTGTAGAAAAATGGTCCCTTGTCATTTTCATGGCCTTTTAGGTCTTGTTTCATGATGTTTTGTCTATTTTTCTCTGATTTTATCTTGTAATATGGCTTGAACATACATATTTATGTACTAAAATTCAAATATTGACATCTTGTTAAGGTGTTAACATTTCTACACTCTTCTAGACTCTATTCATTACAATTCACCTAAAAATTACCTTTTTATCACTAGAAAATTCCTATTTTGAAATGTTGTAAAGTCTTATAACAAGATTTCACACTTTTCTAGGCTTAACTTTACCATTTACACCTTTCTTATGCTTTATTTGACCCCTTTATGCCCTTATAAGCCTTAATTAAGTGCATTTTTGAATGTAAACCTATCAAATAACATTAAATGCAAGATAATTCCCAACACCCATTTTTAGGTCCTAGGTGGGACCCATTTGCCATGGGTAGCGAATGAGTTCCCCTTGGCTCCAAATTCAAAATATTTTCAATTTCCTTTCGTGTTTTTATTAAGAATCACTTGATGTCAGCCTGCGATGAGGTATTAATGGGTTACTAAGGCACAATATTGAATAAATAAGTGTTTTTACATCCATTTTAACCCCCATTCATTCAAGCATTCAATATCACATCACATTCAAACATTCAAGCGTCTTACAACATCAAATCAAGCACTATTCATGCATTTTGGAGCATCCATTGACACTTCATATTTTCTTCAAAAAGGGTTTGGTAAGTTGATAGCATTTGCATGTTATTTGTTTATCATTCTATTTCATTTCATTATTCCATTAAGGGTTTGATTACCAAAATTGGGTTTGACCAAGGAACCTCTATTTGCTAACTCTCAACCATTTTGCCCCTCTTGCATGTGTGTTTGCAAAATTTTGTGTGAAGATTTAACATGTATTTAGGTGTTGAAGAGTGGTCAAAAAGTAAACTTGGTGCTTAAAATCAAATCAACCTTATTTCAAGCTTGGAGAAGGTTTTATGTCTATTTCTTATAGAATTGACTTCGGCAACCCAACAAGCAGACATTTCCAGATATGGTGTTGCATAGTTGTCTCCTAATTTCTTAAATTTTTAGGAGAGGACTAATTTTCCACCAGTGGTGAATGAGTCCCACCTTAAGACTAAAAATATAGGTTTTGTCAGATTCTGAATCCCAACAGTCAGAAACTGGTTCCTGATAGATTTCACTAGAAACAAGACTAATTCGCCACCCTGGGTGAATGAGTTCCACTGTTGATTTTCTATAATTTCATAAATATTCCACAGATTCCCGAATCTTCATCAGACCTCCAAGTGCACACTATTTCAATCCATTTCTTTTTGTTTTGCATTTTTATTCATTCCTATCTCATTGTTTGCATATCACATTGTGTTTTCTAACATAGCATAAAGATTAAGTTTTGCATTCATAACTAGTCATATATATCACTTTATTTCACTTAGTTCATTACATTTAGCTTAAAAAACATCATACATAACATAATTTGAATGAATCCCTTAGAATTTTTCGCCCTACTCTCTCCTTTTAGGTGAAAATCCCTATAAGAGTTAGAAAGGTGCAAGGTGCCAAAAATCTATGGTTTAGGTAGAGGAGGGATGAAGGGAGGGAGAGATGGAGGGAGAATTGAGATAGAGAGAAGGAGAAGAGAGGAAGGAGGGAAATATATATATGAGGGTTGAGGATCCAATGTATAGGGTAGAGGGTTGAGAATTGAGGGTATAGGGTTGAGGACCTATATGGCTTATGGTTTAGGGTATTGGGTTGATGGATTAGGGTTGAGGGTAGAGGGTAGAAGGTTTAAGGATATAGGGTTTAAGGATTTAGGGTCTAGGGTAGAGGGTTTAGGGTATAGGTTTGAGGGTATATGGTTGAAGGATTATGGTTGAGGGTATGATGTATAAGGGTTGAGGGTTTAGGGTTTAAGGGTTGAGGGTTGAGGGATTAAGGGTTGAGGGTTGAGAATTGAGGGTTGAGCATTTAATGTATATGGTAGAGGGTAGAGGGTAGAGGGTAGAGGGTTTAAGGGTTAGGGTTGAGGTTTGAGGGTTTAAGGTTGAGGGTGGAGGGTTGAGGGTATAGGGTTGAGGGATTAGGGTTGAGGGTCCAATGTATAGGGTAGAGGGTATAGGGGTTTAGGGATTAGGGTTTAAGGGTTGAGGGTTGAGGGTTGAGGGTAGAGGGTAGAGGGTAGAGGGTTTAAGGGTTGAGGGATTAAGGGTTGAGGGTTGAGGGATTAGGGTGGATAGTTTACTTGGGTTTAAGGGTCGAAGGGTTAGGATTGAGGGACTGGGTTGAGAGTAGAGGGTATTGGGTTGAGGTTTTAGGGTTTAGGATTGATTTTTTAAGGGTTGAGGGTATACAATTGAGGGATTATGGTAGAGAGGAAGGGATGGAGGGAGGGAGAGATTGAGGGAGAAGTGATATAAAGAGGAGAGAAGAGGAGGGAAGGAAAGAGATATATGAGGGTTGAGGATCCAATGTATAGGGTAGAGGGATGAGATTTGAGGGTATAGAGTTGAGGACCTATAGAGTTGATGGTTTAGGGTATTGGGTTGAGTGTATAGGGTTGAGGCATTAGGTTTGAGTGTACATATGGTTGAAGGATTAGGGTTGAGGGTCCAATGTATGGGGTAGAGGGTATAAGGGTTGAGGGTTTAGGGTTTAAGGGTTGAGGGTTGAGGGATTAAGGGTTGAGGGTTGATAATTGAGGGTTGAGGGTTTAATGTATAGGGTAGATGGTAGAAGGTTTAAGGGTTAAGGGTTGAGGATTTAAGGTTGAGGGTAGAGGATTGAGGGTATAGGGTTGGGGGATTAGGGTTGAGGGTCCAATGTATAGGGTAGAGGGTATAGGGGTTGAGGGATTAGGGTTTAAGGGTTGAGGGTTGAGGTTAGAGGGATTAAGGTTTGAGGGATTAGGTTAGAGTTTTTACTTGGGTTTAAGGGTTTAAGGGTTGAGGGATTAGGATTGAGGTATTAGGGTTGAGGGTAGAGTGTATTGGGTTGAGGGTAGATGGTAGATGGTAGAGGGTTTAAGGGTTGAGGGTTTAGGGTTTAGGGTTGAGTGTTTAAGGGTTTAATGGTTGAGGGTATATGTTTGAGGGATTAGGGTAGAGAGGGAGGGATGGAGGAAGGGAGAGATGGAGGGATAAGTGAGATAGAGGGAAGGAGAGAAGAGGAGGTAGGGAAAAAGATATATGAGGGTTACGAATCCAATGTATAGGGTAGAGGGTTGAGACCTATAGGGTTTGGTTTAGGGGTATTAAGGGTATAGGGTTGAGGGATTAGGGTTGAGGGTACATATGGTTGAAGGATTAGGGTTGAGGGTCCAATGTATATGGTAGAGGGTATAGGTGTTGAGATTTGAGGGATTAAGGGTTAAGGGTTTAGAATTGAGGGTTGAGAGTTTAATGTATATGGTAGAGGGTTTAAGGTTTTAGGGTTTAGGGGTTGAGGGTTTAAGGTTGAGGGTAGAGGATTGGGGTTGAGGATCCAATGTATAGGGTAGAGGGTATAGGGGTTGAGTTAGGTTTTAAGGGTTGAGGATAGAGGTTAAGGGTTGAGGGTTGGGGATTAGGGTAGTGAGTTTACTTAGGTTTTAAGGGTTGAGGGATTAGGGTTGAGAGTAGAGGTATTGAGTTGAGGAGTAAGCAGTTTAAGGGTTGAGGGTTTAGGGTTTAGGGTTGAGGGTTTAATGGTTTAAGGGTTGAGGGTATACGATTCAGGGATTAGGGTAGAGAGGGAGGGATGGGGGGAGGGAGATATGGAGGGATAAGTGAGATAGAGAGAAAGAGAGAAGAGGAGGGAGGGACAAAGATATGAGGGTTGAGGATCCAATGTATAGGGTAGAGGGTTGAGAATTGAGGGTATAGGGTTGAGGACCTATAAGGTTGATGGTTTAGGGTATTGGATTGAGGTTACAGGGTTGAGTGATTAGGGTTGATGGTAGAGGGTAGAAGGTTTAAGGGTTGAGGGTTTAATATATAAGGTAGAGGGTAGAGGGTTTAGGGTTTAAGGGTTTAGATTTGAGAGTTTAAGGTTGAAGGTAGAGGATTGAGGGTATAGGGTTTAGGGATTAGGGTTGAGGGTCCAATGTATAGAGTAGAGGGTATAGGGGTCAAGGAATTAGGGTTTAAGGGTCGAGGGTTGAGGGTAGAGGGTAGAGGGTTGAGGGTTGAGGGTTGAGAATTAAGGGTTGAGGGTTTAATGTATAGGGTAGATGGTAGATGGTAGAGGGATTAAGGGTTTAGGGTTTTAAGGGTTGAGGGGTCTAATGTATAGGGTTGAGGGTATAGGGGTTGAGGATTAGGGTTTAAGATTTGAGGTATTGATTTGAGGATTAGGGTTAAGGGTAGAATTATTGGGTTGAGGGTAGAGGGTAGAAGGTTTAAGGTTTAGGTTGAGGGTTTAGGGTTGAGGGTAGAGGTTTAGGGTATATGTTTGAGGGATTAGGGATGAGGTCCAATGTAAGGTATAGGGTATGGGGTTGAGGATTAGGGTAGAGGGTATTGGGTTGAGGGTTGAGGGTAGAGGGTTTAAGTGTTGAGGGTTAAGAGTTTAAGGTTGAGGGTAGAGGTTTATGGTTTGGGGTTGAGGATTAGGGTTGAGGGTAGGGGTATTGGGTAGAGGTGAGAGGGTAGAGGGTTTAAGGGTTTAAGGCTTAAGGGTGGAGGGGTTAAGGGTAGAGAGGAGAGAGATTAGGGTTTAATGGTTTAGGGTAGATGGTAGAGGGTTGAGGGTTGAGGGTTTAATGTATAGGGTAGAGGGTAGAGGGTTTAAGAGTTTAGGGTTTAAGGGTTTAGGGTTTAAGGGTTGAGGGTCCAATGTATAGGGTATAGGGTATAGGAGTTTATGGATTAAGGTTTAAGGGTATTGGGTTGAGGTATTAAGGTTGAGGGTAGAGGGTAGAAGGTTTAAGGGTTTAGGGTTGAGGGTAGAGAGTTTACGGTATAGGTTTGAGGGATTAGGGTTGAGGGTCCAATGTATAGGGTAGAGGGTATATGGTTGAGGGATTAGGGTAGAGGGTAGAGGGTATTGGGTTGAGGGTAGAGGGTTTAAGGGTTGAGGGTTGAGATTTAAAGGTTGAGGTAGAGGGTTTAGGGTTTAGGGTTGAGCGATTAGGGTTGAGGGTAGAGGGTATTGGGTAGGGGGTATAGGGTAGAGGGTTTAAGGGTAGAGGGTTAAGGGTAGAGGGTAGAGGGTTTGGGGTAGAGAGAGAGAGAGAGGGTAGAAGGTTAATAGTAGAGGGTAAAGGGTTTAAGGGTTTAGGGTTTAAGGATTAAGGGTTTAGGGTTTAGGGTTAAGGTTAGAGGGGAGAGAGATAGAGGGAGTGAGTGAGTGAGAGAGAGACCTAAGAGAGGGAGAGGAGGTGGGAGGGAGAGAATTGAGAGAGAGAGATAGAGAGAGAGAGTTTAAGGTTAAGGCTAGATGATCCAGGTGGATCCAGAAGACCTCAAAATTTCACAGTCTCAGAATCAGTCAAAAATAGTCTTAGATCAAAGAGCACGATGACATGATCCTGACACAACTTGAATCGCATCAAAAGGAGATCATAGGTGGAAGTTATGCTTGGTCAAAGGTCTGGTCAAACAGTGTACTAGGGGCCGACAGAAAGCGAAAAAAATGATCATCTCAGAATTCATTGAAATCAGCATCAAATCGAAGGTCTCGTCGAGATGATTCTGGCAAAGTTCGTTTCATAAAAAATGGAGCTCGTATGTTCAAGATATAGGCAGTCAAAGTTTGGTTGACAGAGGGTATAGTGATGACGCCAGCATCCGTACAAGATGATGTCAGCAATCCGTATAATTTTGAAGTTGACCAATCTCAGCTTGACACATGTCCATCCATACCAGTGACGTGGCATTTCTTACAGTGTGACATGGCAGTCCAGTGGGTAGTCCAGTCAGTAATCGTACACCCAGTCAGCGATGATGTGGCAGTCTAGTCAGTGTCAACAGCGAATGGGAGCATGACACATGGCAGTCATGGAAATAGGTCAGTTTTGACAATGAATGGGCTCCTGACATGTGTACGTCATGTTCACGATCTCGTCAACTTCTATAGCGAATCCCATTGTGCCACGTGTCCAGTCCTCCTCTCCCTACTCTGGTCGGTGGTCAGTTCATTGTTTTTTTGATTTAACAAAAAAATATGCAGGTTTGGACCCCGTGACCTCACCCACCATACCCACCCATTGGACTGTTGCACCACCGAGCTCACACTTACTAAATGCGTTGCAGGGGTTTTGTTTTATTGTTTTAATATTTTAGTATTTGTTTTAAAACGTGGCCGACGGGGTTTGAACCCCCGACCACGCAGCTAGCATAATGTATGTAAGTCGTTAGACCACCGAAATGTCTTTAAATATATAAGGATTCTATTTTGTTTTGTTATGTATTTTGATCCGAAGCGTAAACAAATAGGCTAATCTTGTAAAAACAAAACCTCCTAATCAAATAGGTCAAAATGAAAATAGATAAAGGAGGTTAAGGATGAGCATAGGGAGGTTTTTAAGTGGTTATTCATTTAATGCTTTTGTTAAGCCTATTTAGGCTAATTTTATGTATAAAATGGGAGTAGGAGAATGCGTGGATATTGATAATTTTTCAAAGTTAGAGTTCAGAGATAGAGAGGCTTTCAGGAGTTTGATTTGCAAGGTGTTTTTCTACACCAAAATTGTAAAAGATTCAGAAAGTGAGACTGTGAGGAGTTTATGCTAATTGCAGAAGCTAGATATTGTAAGAAAGTTGACGCTTGGAAATATCAATAAAGTGATCCTACGATTGAGAAGCGGACCCGGAGATGTAGCTCATCCTAAGCGAACTCCATTATCAAGTGATCTCTCTCTATTCTTCTTTGTCTCATTATTTCTTTCAGCATTTGGATTTCTTTAAAGTTCTTAGTTTATGTTTCCTGAATCTGGTTGAGATAAGTAAACTTTATTTGGTAATAATTTCAATGGTTTAGACACAATCATGCATTACTACTACGATCAGGGATAAAATCTGTAATTGGATTAAGTTTTCAAATAACTTTATGTCCTAGTTTACAGATCACTAGAGGGGAGAGAGATAGAGGGAGTGAGTGAGATAGAGAGAGAGGGAGGGAGTGGGAGAGAGATAGAGGGTTAAGGGTTAAGGGTTAAGGGTTTAGGGTTAAGGGTAGAGGGGAGAGAGAGAGACCCCACTAGCTTTCCAATTTGATGAAATTGGCAACCTAACTTGGCTTGTTTGAAAAAATGGGGTCTCTTGGTGAAATTGGTAATATAGTGGCCTATTTGAAAAAATGGGTCCAAGAAATGGGGTAATCATGTAGAGACCCCATTTCTTGGACCCATTTTTTTCAAACAGGCTACTACATTGCTAATTTCAATGAATTGGCAAGCTAGTGGGACCACTAGCTTGCCAATTTGGTGAAATTGGAAATGTAGTGGCCTATTTGAAAAAATGGGTCCAAGAAATGGGGTCTCTTGATGATTTACATCACTGGAAGACCCCATTTTTTCAAAAATGCCACTACATTTCCAATTTAACTGAATTGGCAAGCTAGGGTAGAGGGTTTAAGGGTTAAGGTTTTACTATATAGGGTTAATGGTAGAGGGGAGAGAGATAGATAAATAGAGAGAGAGAGAGGTAGTGGGATAGAGATAGAGGGTAGAGGACTGGGAGAGAGATAAAGGGTAGAGGTTAAGGGTAGAGAGTAGAGAGTTAAGGGTAGAGGGAAGAGAGATAGGAGTGAGTGAGTGAGAGAGAGAGAGACTTGAGAGAGGGAGAGGGGGTAGGAGGGAGAGACTTGAGAGAGATAGAGTGGGAGAAAGTGGAGAGAGATAGAGGGTAGAGGGTAAAGGGTTTAAGGATTAAGGGTAGAGGTAGAGGGTAGAGGGTTGGGTAGAGGGAGAGATAGGAGTGAGTGAGTGAGAGAGAGACTTGAGAGAGGGAGAGGAGGTAGGAGGGAGAGACTTGAGAGAGAGAGAGGGAGGGAGTGGGAGAGAGATAGAGGGTAGAGGGTTAAGGGTAGAGAGGGAAAGAGATAGGAATGAGTGAGAGAGATAGAGATGAGAGAGGGAGAGGGGGTGGAGAGAGAGAGAGGGAGGGATAGAGATAGGAGGAGGAGTGAGAGAGAGAGACTTGAGAGAGGGAGAGGGGTAGGAGGGAGATACTTGAGAGAGAGAGGGAGGGAGTGGGAGAGAGATAGAGGGTTTAAGGGTTTAAGAGTAGATGGTAGAGGATAGAGAGAAAGAGAGAAAATCAAACCTATAAAAAATCAACTTTCTCATAACATGAGCACATTTTGAAGTAGTATAGATATGGCCATTATTTTAGCAAGACATAATGTGCTCACATTATAATGTGAGTGCATTATAATGCAAGTGCATTTTGTCCTGCTCTAAAAGCAGTAAAAAATTCAATATACTCATGATCTCAAGGCCCACATTCTGCATATTCTCCTAGTTATGTGCGTGTTCCAACAAAAAAATATTTTTGATGATTTTGTGAAGTGTGCATGCAAGTTTTTCACATTCCACCACCTTTTTCATGATCTTTCCACCACTTTTGCATGAAATAGTAGATTTTTCATGTTGAAAGGCATATGATATCAATTAAAGTCTTAATTCCTTTCAAGAGTGATATACAATTGAAGTTTGGAGGGGAACAAGCTTTTGAAAAAGTCAAATGGTTGAGGAGTTTGAAGAAAGAAGAAGAAAAGGCTACATAATTGGGTAGAACTCCATTTGAAACTTTGATTTTTTAGGTATGTGAAGTCTTTACACATTTTCTTTCATTCTATTTTGGCTTGCTTTTATTTTTGTTATTTTTCATATTCCATGTTGATCATTGTTTGTTTGTCATTATAACCTTATCTGATCAATGAACATTTTAAATTACATAGTTCTTTACACTTGCCAATTACATTTTTAAACCACATATCTTTGAGGCATTTTGTTAAACAATTGGCTTACCTTGTATATGCTTCCACATTTTGTATACACATATATATGAAATAAGTTATAAGTAAGTAAAATAATATATCATTTCTCAATCCTTTACTATGGATTTGCATACCACTCTCCAAAGCTTTCACTTCGATATAGGCATTGGGGATGTTGGAAAATGTAGTTGAATTTGGTTTTATACCTACAAATTACATATGCTTGAAATTTTCTAAATCCTTTTCAATAATTCTATTTTGTACATATCTTGCAATCATTCTAGTCCATGAGGACTTATCTCATTGAGGTATTTTGTCAAACAGTTATACCAAGAAGCTAATTTCCTTGTCTATGCTGCTAAATCACCCATACATATCTACCAAATCATTTTATCAAACAACATAGACAAGGAAATTAGCTATTTGAAAAAATATCTCAAAGAAATGGGGTCTCATGGTGATGTGAATTTTATCAAACAACTGATTGCATTGTCTATGCTACCAAATTTTCCATACATGTATCTAAAAAATTGGAATATACTCCTCCCACATTGATAAATCTTTGAATCTATTTTGGTTTTCAACTCTATTTCTAAATTTACCTCATCACTAATGTTGTGATATATTTTAAATTTTTCCTTGATTAGTCTACCTACAAGGGATTCTAACCCTTCTCTCCACTGTTTCAAGACTCTTTATTCAAGGGTAAGTTAGCAACATGGGGAAAGGTGCAACCTATCTTGCAATCATGGCATGCCACAAGACAATGTAGTAGGGTTGACAAGGTAGGGTCTACGTGAAAAAAGCCTCATAGAGATGGGGACTCATAAATTTTTCCTTGATTAGTCTACCTACAAGGGATTCTAACCCTTCTCTCCATTGTTTCAAGACTCTTTATTCAAGTCTAAGATAGCAACATGGGGAAAGGTGCAACCTATCTTGCAATCATGGCATGCCACAAGAAAATGTAGTAGGGTTGACAAGGTAGGGTATGCGTGAAAAATGCCTCATAGAGATGGGGACTCACAGTGATTCCCCATCTCTATGAGGCATTTTTTCACACTGACCCTACCTTGTCAACCCTATCGAATTGGAAAGCTAGTAAGCTCACTAGCTTGCCAATGCTCACATGATTTTTTGGATGGAATTCCTTAAAGAGATGTGGTAATTTGGAATGCCATGATTGCAAGATAGGATCAAAATGGAAGCATGGACAAGGCATGTGAATTGTTTGACAATAATGTTTTCATAGACAAGGTAGGGGACTATCTTGCCAATTTGGTAGGGTTGACAAGGTAGGGGCAGCGTGAAAAAATTCCTCATAGAAATGGTGAGCTCACTATCTTTCCAATTCAGTAGGGTTGACAAGGTAGGGGTAGCGTGAAAAAATACCTCATAGAAATGTGGACTCACGGTGATGTAAATCACTATGATTCCCCATTTCTAATCACTATGAATCCCCATTTCTATGAGGAATTTTTTCACACTACCCCTACCTTGTCAATCCTATCAAATTGGCAAGCTAGTGAGCTCACTAGCTTGCCAATTTGGTAGGGTTGACAAGGTAGGGGCAGCGTGAAAAAATTCCTCATAGAAATGGGGTATCATGGTGATGTAATCATCACCATGATACCCCATTTCTATGATTACATCACCATGATACCCCATTTCTATAAGGAATTTTTTCATGCTGCCCCTACCTTGTCAACCCTACCAAATTGGCAAGCTAGTGAGCTCACTAGCTTGCCAATTTGGTAGGGTTGACAAGGTAGGGGTAGTGTGAAAAAATTCCTCATAGAAATGGGGATTCATAGTGATTATAAATGGGGAATCATAGTGATTTACATCACCGTGAGTCCACATTTCTATGAGGTATTTTTTCACGCTACCCCTACCTTGTTAACCCTACTGAATTGGCAAGATAGTGAGCTCACTAGCTTGCCAATGAAGTAGGGTTGACAAGGTAGGGGAAACATGAAAAATGCTTCATAGAAATGGGGTCTTCTATGAGGAATTTTTTCACGTTGCCCCTACCTTTTCAACCCTACCGCATTGCACCATGAGACCCCATTTCTATGAGGCATTTTTTCACGTTGCCCCTACTTTGTCAATGCTACCAGATGTTGCATACATGTCTACGAAAAAAATTATTGTCAAATAATTCACATGCCTTGTCCATGCTTCCATTTTGAGCCTATCTTGCAATCATGGCATGCCACATGACCACATTTCTTTAAGGAATTCCATCAAAAAAATTCACGTGACCTTTGTCTATGCTAGAATTACTCTTCTACAAGATGATTGCAAGTATTTTGTATGAAGCCTTGAATGACATATATTTCATTTATTTGTATGGATTCATTTTTTAGGAACTAATATTTGTCTCATTATGATGCTATAGGTAAAATTATCTACCATGCTAAGGAAACAAAGAAGGAATAAACCAACAGATGAAGAGTACAAAACTAATAAAGAAAAACATAAAGAATGGATGAGGGAACATTGTCAAAAAAAGAAATTGGATATGATTGAAAAAAACAAGACAATTGAAGAGGAACCTCAACCATCAAAAAGAGAAAAGGCATTGGTGGCAAAAAGGGAATGAATGTGAAAGCATCATGCTAAGACAAATTCAAATACCGTAGTTGGTTACACACCCTCTACCGCAAGTGAATACAAAGGGAAAACATTAAGCACAAGTGAATATGGATGGAAACCATCTATCACAAGTGAATATGGAGGGACACCATCTACCGCAAGTGAATTTGGAAGGACACCATCTACCGCAAGTGAATATGAAGGGACACCACCCACCACATCTCAAGTTGAGAGTACATCATTACTCAAATTTGACGAAGAAGGTATGCCATCATCCCCATGTCAACCTCAAGTTATGTCATCTATTCCACCCTCAATCGAAGGTATGAGATCTATCCCACCTCACTTAAATATTGATGAAATTCCTAATGCTGAGATGTATTACCTAGGAGAACACCACCTAGAATTTTGTATAGAAAGCCAAAGTATTTGATTAATATTCATGAGGATATTTTGCAGCACATGGAAGGTAAGATTCCAGTATGCACTTGTAGAAGATATGCAAATAAGATTTGGAAATTGTTCTTTGAAAGGCTAAATGAGACCGCAATATGTCTACTATTTATTGAAATGATGTGAGGTATAAATTATAGAAACATCATGAAGATTCTTGGGTTAAGAACATCAAATGCTTCAAGTGAAAACACTTTTGTGAAGAATCTAATGGATTCTTATGAGAGTGTGGGTAATACCTCATGCTCAAAGGATAGTAATGCCACCCGACATGTCATTACATCGACTTTGGTAAGTAGTCAAACAAGATCTTGTCTCATTAGAAAGATGAGTGAACAATTGAGAATTAATAGAAAAAAATATCAAGAGCCATTCAAAGGTGGCAAAGAATTGAGGGCACCAATTCAAATGAATTATGGGCATTCGTAGAGACTCCCACAAAAAGATAAACCAATTGTTGAAGCATTGAGAAAACTAATTGAAGACTATTGGAAGAATAAACCAAGGCAATCTATGAATCAAAGGGATGTGGTAAGAAGGAGAATTGGTAGTTGGAACTGTGAGCCACATCCAAAGCATTTTTTTGATACGACTCAAACCCAGTTTTTTGGTAAATTTCAATAGGATTTTCTCAAATTAAAATTTGTCAAAGATATTTTTAAATGCTTAAATATTTTTATATCAAGATAAATCACACACACACTACTTGTTGTTGTATACTACATATTGAATTCTCTAACCATTATGATGTTTATCGTTCATGTTTAGATTTGCATACTAGCAATGTTTTTTAGGATTGTGGCATACATGCCCCACCAACATCTTCAAGAGAGTTCTTATCAAAAAAATAATGTAAAATAGAGGATGGCCAAATATTCTATAGGAACCTATGCTTGGATGGTTCATGTCATCATTGCAGTGGCTTACAAAGTATGCCAGAATGTCAACATATGGAAAGCACACATGAGATGGGAAAGTAACTAGTAGACTTTAGAAAGTATAAAATAGTGGCATACATTACAAAAGATGGTAATAAAGAAAAAATGTGTGATTTGGTTATTCAAAAGATTCTAGTGTATCAATTTATGTCTATGTTTCATGATAATATAGTGTATGAGTATGCAAGGAATACCCATAGAGCTCGATGGTTGGACACACAATTCAAGTTATGCAAGGAAACCTTTCCAGTTGGAAACATAGTTTCAATGGTCACCTTTGTAGAGAACTAAATTCTACAGCCACAACATGAGGTGCAGTCACAATATTACAACTCCACACAGGTTTGGATATTTGTGCACATAGCATTAATTCATGTAGCTGATAGTATAGAGGACCAAAGGAAGGTTTTGAGGGAGTATCACTTTTATATTAGTGATGATCACACACATTCTCTAGAGTTCATGCAAGGTTTCTTCCAATTGTTCTATAGTGATTTGGCTCAGAGGGGTATAGCATACAGTCGACATATAATATGGTCATATAACTGTGCAACATAGTTCAAGAGCACACACATATTCTACTAGTTGAGCAAGATGCATGTCATTATAGGTGTTCAACATAAATGGAACTTTTGTGAGGTTGGGCATGGAAAGGGGGAGCATGATGGTGTAGGAGCATGTGTCAAAAGAGCATTAGCATAAGAGTTAAAGTATAAAGAAAATGTAAAGTTGATAGATGCAAAATCAATTGTCAAGTGGTGTAATGCTTCAATGGGTCTAGGTAATGAAGGTACATTTTTAGTTCATATATTTTTTTGGTTGATGGATGATACTAATATTGCACCATATGAAGATTATTGTACACTGATAGGATCAAGTGAGCTACACTCTTTCCTTAGCTCAAATGTAGGTTCATGGAGTATTCATACACAAAAGATGGAATGCTTTTATTCTTCATGTACAATGCAAGCCTAGGATGATTGTGAGTCAAAGGAGTGGGTTCAAAAGTAGTCATTAAGTTATCTTATCCCACTTCACATGTATCACCCTCCAACAACATTGGAACTAACACAAATGGAATCATCGGTTGAATTTGACCACATATCAGATCTAGTTCAACCAGGTAATATATCTACTTGCATAGTTTTTGAAATTTTTATTGTTATCTTTGTAGTGTATTTGTAATGTTGACTAATTTCATCTAATTTTCTGCACATATCAATGTAGGGCATGTTTATGTAGTTATTGCAGATGAAGACAACGAAGAGGGAACAAATTATTACTTGTGTCATTGTGTTAAGGCCAAAAAACATTGGAAACCCCAATTATAGATGGAGAAAACATCGAATACCCTACAGGATCAGTTTTTGTTATTGGAACATGGATTAAAAGGTACCCACATAAGAGTGTTAAATTTTGGCTATTTTAGGACTTTGACATGCATTGAAAGATTCTTCATTACTCAAACCTTGTCATGGCATCCAATGTTGGTTTGACCAAATATGGGGGTAGAACTTTGAACAATACCTTGTGGAAGGTGTGTGAGTCTAACGATGAGGCAATATTTGACACAATAAAGAGTATAGAAGACTTGAATGGTTTTTTGGGTTAATTTGTAAGTATGCACATTGGTTCTTATTAATTTGTAAGTATGTGCATTAATTTGTATGATGCCAATGTTATGATCTAATGTTTGTATCATGTATGTAGGTGATTAATGAAGTTATCAAACTTGCCAATGTAGTACACTTTATGTTTAGAACTGTGGCAAATGATACAAAGTTCAATGGTATTTTATTTTTTCTCAAAAATATGCAAAAAAATGATGTAGGATATTCTCTATAGATTAGTAAAATTAGTGGAAGATTAAATTGTGTTGTTTTTATAATAGGTTACAAGTTTCTAAAAGGTTGGAAATTAATAGTTTGGTTATGTTATATTCATGTTCTATTCATGAGAGGTTGTTGTGTGCAATAGGTATCTTGGAACTCCCAATAAAGATGTATGGCTAGGAGTAACTAAGTTGAGAGACTGGCATGCCTATCCTCAATGGAAGCATTAAGATTTAAGCCAAGTTGTTGTTCCCAACTTGGAACCAAATGGTGTGGATTTGTTGTTTGTAAGTGCCTTCCATCTATTTTCATTTCATTTCCATTTTGGATTCTCTTTCTTTTTCTTCTTTTACTTTGCCTATTTATAAGTAAACTACTAAAAATTGATTGGTGTCTCCTTGCAAAAATTTCTGATTTATGATCCATCCAAGAGAATCTCAGTCAAAAAATCAATGAAACATCCTTATTTTGATGATATTGACAAATCTCAATTCTTATTTTAAGCCATTAGAAAAGTGCCTGTGAATCTTAGTGAGGGAATTTCATGTTATTCATTTGAAGTTAACCTCATCATGAGCATCTTGATGTAGATATTATAAGAGCATCTAAAATTTCAAGTTATTCTATTTATGAGAGGTTGTTGTGTGCAATAGGTATCTTGGAACTCCCAATGAAGATGTATGGCCAAGAGTGACTAAGTTGAGAGATTGGCATGCCTATCCTCAATGGAAGCATTAAGATTTAAACCTTGTTGTTCCCGACTTGGAACCAAATGGTGTGCATTTGTTGTCTGTAAGTGTCTTCCATCTATTTTTATTTCATTTCCATTTTGGATGATCTTTCTTTTTCTTCTTGTACTTTTCCTATTTGTAAGTAAACTACTAAAAATTGATTGGTGTCTCCTTGCAAAAAATGCTGATTTATGAGCCATCCAAGAGAATCTCAACCATAAAAGCAATGCAACATCCTTATTTTGATGATCTTGACAAATCTCAATTCTGATTTTAAGCCATTATAAAAGTGCATGTGAAGCTTAGTGATGGAATTTCAAGTTATTCGATTGAAACTAACCTCATCATGAGCATCTACGATGTAGACATTATAAGAGCATCTCAAATGTATGAGTGACATTGTAAGAGATCTATGAGAACGGAGTACCTAAGGCATTCTTGAATCTTATTTTTGGTTATTATGAGAGAATCTTATAACCTGAGTTTTTGTGCATGAAAATGGGGCACATTGATTCAATATTTTATTTAAGTGGGGTGTTGGAATTCATATAGTTCAATTTTTTTATCATTATTTTGTATTACCACTTGATAGTTTTGAGAAAGCAATGTGTCTACAAGTACAAGCACTTGGGTTTCAGAATGGTGTATGAAGCATATTAGACAATTGCAACACAAACATAAGAATTAGGACTTCCAAATAAATCTAATTTTATTATAAACATAATATTATTAATATAGTGAGTGTAATAACCATTGATGGTTACCAATCATTCTTTATTTTCTTTTATTTGCTCCCTATTATAACTAACACCAATTGACTAACTTATTATAAAACATTCATTTATTAAAAAAATCAACCTAATGATTATATATCAATATCAATATAGCATACCATCTATTCACATAAACATTTGTAATGATATTTACTCAAATTTTTAAATTTATTGCTGCCCTCAAACATTTGTAATTCATGCAACATAATCCCTTAACAGTCCAAATTGCAAAAGGCCAGTAATCTTTAAGGACCTGTTACCTAGAGACCGTGTCAATTATGGGAATTCCATATGAGGAATCAAGATCATGTAGGGAACCTCTACAATAACCTCTCTCAATTTTTGTTATCTCAGAGTCATTTTCCCGTGGTGCCTGATTTTCATTTGATGGAAAAAGTGTCAATTACAAGCAGTGTAAAGTTGCAAAGTGGTGCAACTTTCATTTTGCAACTCGTGTGACCAAATAGACTGTTCCAACACATCTGAATGGGTATGTTTATGCTAGGGATGGTCCTCTTTCACACCCAAACACACCGAATCACTCTGAGCTATGTTCAACCGGTTTGATCCCTTAAGGGTCCAAAGTGCAAAATGGTTGCTATCTTTGAAAAGCTATTACTCACAAACCGTAATGCTTAAGAAATCTTTGTCTGAGCTTACAAGACCATATTGGACCCCTCTACAATAGACTCTATCAATTTTATTTTATTTTATCTCAGAGTCTTTTTCCCTTGGTGTCTAGTTTTCACTTGATGGAAAAAGTGTCAATTGCAAGCAGTGTAAAGTTGCAAAGTGGTGCAACTTTCATTATACAATTCGTGTGACCAAACAGATTGTTCCAACACATTTGGATGGGTATGTTTACACTAAGAATGGTCCTATTTCACACCCAAACATGCTGAATCACTCCGAGCTATGTTCAACTAGCTCGATCCCTTAAGGGTCCAAAGTACAAAATGGCTGCAATCTTTGATAGGCTATTACTCAGAAATTGTGATGCTTATGAACTCTCTGTCTGAGCATATGGGATTGCGTTGGGGCCCCTATAAAATAACCTCTCTTAGTGTTTTTATCTCAGAGTCATTTTCCTGTGGTGTCTAGTTTTCACTTGATGGAAAAAGTGTCAAATGCAAGCAATGTAAAGTTGCAAAGTGGTGCAACTTTCATTGTACAACTCATGTGACCAAATGGAATATCCCAACACATTTGGATGAGTACGTTTATGCTAGGCGTAGTCCTCTTTTGCACCCAAACATGCTAAATCACTCTTAGCTACATTCAACTGATTCGATCCCTTAAGGGTCCAAAGTTCAAAATGACTACAATATTTGACGGGCTATTACTCAAAAATCATGATGCTTACAAACTCTTTGTTTGAGCCTATGAGATCGCATTGGACCTCTCTAGTTTTTTTTTTAATCTCAAAGTCATTTTCCTGTGGTGTCCAGTTTTCACTTGATGAAAAAAGTGTCAAATGCAAGCAATGTAAAGTTGCAAAGTGGAGCAACTTTCGTTCTGCAACTTGTGTGACCAAAAAAATTGTTCCAACGCATTCAGATGGATAAATTTATGCTAGGTGTGGTCTTCTTTTGCACCCAAACATGCCGAATCACTTCGAGCTACATTCAACTGGCTCGATCTCTTAAGAGTCCAAAGTGCAAAATGGTTGTAATATTTGACAGGCTATTACTCAGAAACCGTGACACTTACAAACTCTTTTTCTGAGCCTACATGATCATGTTGGGCTCATCTATAGTAAAATCTCTCATTTTTTGTTATCTTGGAGTTGTTTTCCCATGGTGTCCATTTTTCACTTGATGGAAAAATTGTCAAATGTAAGTAGTGTAAAATTACAAAGTGGTGCAACTTTCATTCTACAACTCATGTGACCAAATGAACTGATCCAATACATCCTGATAGGTATGTTTATGCTAGGCATGGTCCTCTTTCACACCCAAACATGCTGAATCATTCTAAGCTATGTTCAACCGGTTCAATCCCTTATGATGGCATGCAAAAAAATCAAAAAGAGTAACATTCACACGATAGTTGAGAAGTCTAATTTTTCCAAACCAAAAACATAGATCATCCTCAATTCTAGCAAGTGCAAGACATTTTTTTAATTATCCTCCTTGTCCTTACAACAATATACAACTAATTATAAATGCGTACAATGGTGGAACTTGGATTTTTTTTATTTTTTCCTCAATTAACAACTTTGGTTGTGAAGCATTTTGTCATTTTCATTTGAAATGATTTGCTATGCTTGAAAATTGGAGTCTAAGAGAAACAAGTGATGTTCTCATATACATTTATTATTTGGTGTGATAAATAAAGTTTTCACCCAAGTCCATTTATTATTTTTATTATAAATTATAAATATTTCTCCCAAGTCCATTTCCTATACAAGAAATAATATTGCAAGAAGTTGACATATACATCTTTTGACGTGTTTATATGCTGATGGATCAAGAACATAACAATTCATTCTATACTATGAGGAGTATGCTATGAAAATGTTTAAAGACTATTCAAGATAAATGTTTCTATGATAATGTGTCAAGAAGATAACTACTCATCATCTATTATGAATATTATGTTTTTCAAGTGTTGTGAAGATTATGTATCCTTTGCTTAATTGAGTTGTTCCAACCAAAAGATTAAATATACTAGAATATTTTTATGAAACATCTCATGGAATACCAATTGAATTTTTTTTTTTTGCTTTTATATAAAGCATTTGATGAAACTCTTTGAATTAAACTGAATTGAGATATGTAAGAACAAGGGAGAATTAGGAAATACATTTCTCAAGGATCTTAAATAAGCCTTCTTACCAAATTTGAAAAAGTATGATAAGACCATGGTTGATCTGTATAGGATCTAGACTAAATTGCAGTATTTAAATGCTTAATTTTTACAATGTTTATTCCAAGTTAATTAAATCAAAATTAACTTATGGAAATAACAAATGAAAGAAATAACGAGGTGATTATAACAGAAAGGAAGGAAATGAGAGAAAGAAAGAGAGAAGAAGAGAAGTACAAACAGTTGATAACGGAGTTCGTCACAAACGTGACTACATCTCCGGGTCCACTCCAATAGAGAGACCGATCTGATTAACTCCAAAATCAATTACAATAGCACCATAACCATTCTCCAAGCACTTCGGTAGCGTAACGACGCTCTGACATGCAAGAATGATTTGAAAAACTCTCCAACAAGACCTCTCTTTCGTCACCTTAGCATCAGGACTTCATCACCTAAAAAAAAACTTCGATTTCCCCTCTCACCTTACACCCCTTTTTATACAAAGAATTTTCTCAAATTGGTTACTAACCAATTGATTTACAAAATATTCCTTATCTCTCCAAAATACATAAAAATCCTTATAAATCTCCCATATTTGAATATACATCTCCATAAATTCATTTAAGCCCTTCAATTTAGCATTATTCGGGCTATTATGGTTGAGAAGGTTTTTATTTAATCCCTTAAAAGGATTATTGTTTGTATAAATTTCAAATTGGGAGGGGTTTGTTTAATTTTATTTATGCATTCGGTATTTGAAATGTTATCAAAACAAACTGATGCCACTTTTAATTTAGGCAAGCTCGATGGCCTAGCGGTGCATTGGCCTTTTGGGAACCCTGTGGTTCCGAGTTCCACTCCCATCTGCTTGTTTTTTAAACAAACTTCAAAACAAACCTTTGACAAAAACAAACGGCAGCTATATATAGTTACCCGCGTCGCGTGTGGTGTAACGGCAGCAAGCTAATTTTGGTGGAGAGATGTTGGGGGTTCAAATCCCTCAACTAACTTTTTACCAAATCAACAAAAAACTCGCCCACGGAAGACAGGAGATGGAGAACAGGCGTCGCACCGGTAGACTGCCATGTGGCATTCTATGATTCACTGAAATTGCTGACTGTGATGCCGACTGGGTGCCACTCTGTTGCCGACGTGGAGGCTAACTCATCTGCTGACTAGACGATGATGTGTCCCGCCAACTCTACCGCTGACTCAGACGATGACGTGGACAATGATTCACATGCTGACTGCCAACTCACCTGCCACGTGCCCAAACCCGATTCGCCATACCCAATGACTAGACTGCTGACGTCATCGATGATGTGTACGAATGACATGTGTCATCATGCGATTGGTCAGTACAATGCTGACGTGGAAACCACATGTTAGATTCTGATTCAGCCACTTCATAGTCCGTACAGTACAGAATACTGACGTCAGCATCCGTACGGTCCACCTCAAAAAGTCAACAAAAAACTTTGACCACTGATAAGTTGAGCATACGATGTCAAATTTCGACGAAACGAACACCATCAGAATCGTCTCGATGAGCTCTTCGCGATGACGCCAACTTTGACAACTTTTGATGATGCCATTTTTTCACTTCCTAGATGCCCCTGATTCCAATTTGACCGAAGGTTTGACTGGCTATAACTCGTGCAAACGGACTCCTTTTTGCTCTATTCGAGTTGCGTTGGAATCAGGATGCTGAGATCTTTCTGATGGTGCAAATTCTGGAGAGAATTGATACACTTCAATTTTCACTGAAAAATGTCCACCGGATCAGGCATCCCCACTGAAGACCTTTTGGACCTCCAAAAGTGGCATTTATTTTGACAATAAGTGAGGACTTGGCCCCCCCACTTGTCCTGTATCTTCTGTACATCTGAAAACCTGACTCACAAGCACAATGAATATTGCAACAACATTGTTCAACATAAACATAATTTTATCACTTCCATAAGCTTCTACATCAAATGTCGTAGCCACTAACCAACAAAAATTGACTAGCATCAAGCTGAAAAATAATGCAGAAATGAAAGAGAATAAGTCAGCAACATATCGATCCTTTACAACATGAACATTTTTACCCAAGGATCCATCAATGCTTTCAAGCATCTCTTTCTCATGTTGTACTGTGGGTGCATCCTGCAACATCTGACCCTGGTTAGCTACTCCAAGTTCAAGTGTAGAACCACCTGTACTGACAGACATAAGAGTTAACTCTTTACTTGCATTAATTACCCTCTTTAACTGCCCTATGTTTGCAAAAGAATGATCAGTCTTAATCCTATGAGAATGTACAATATACTGAATGCCATCTTTAAACAAGTGATAATGATTCTTTTCCCGTAGAAAATAGCTTTTCTGTCATATAAGATAAGGGCTACCAAGCACTATTCCACAGATATCCAGTGGAACCACATCAAACTACACTTCATCCACAAATTTACTAGTGATTGTGAATCTTAAGGTGCATTGTCTTGTTACTTGCAACTTATCATTTTCACAAATCCAGCCTAGTGGATAAGGTTTCTTATGTTGTGTAGTTTTTAATCCCAAGTTCTTTACAACACTTTCTGAAATTAAATTAACTTGAGATCCACTATCTATGAGTGCATCAATTTTACTGTTCTTAGCACCAACCCTTAAATGAAAAAGCTCATTCCTTTTTACATCTTCAGAGAAATCATTAACTGTAGATGAAGAAGCACAACTAGCAACAGAAACACCAGAAATAGAAGCTTTACCTTTTAGACCCATCGCTGTTATCTTAGTCTCATCATCTGAATCTGAACCAAGATCCATAACAACATTCATGGCTTTCTCCTTACCCTTCTATTTCTGATTACGTCTTTGAGCCCACTTAGGCCTCAGTTCAGGATGTAACTTCCAGCAGTGATCTTCATCATGAGCTTCCTTGTCACAATGAGTGCAAGAAAGTTTCTCATCCTTCTTGACTGTAGCTGCCTTCTTTCCTTTCCCTATCTCTGCATTCTTAGAAGATTTCTTTACATCATTATCAATCAAAAAGATCCTTTACCCCTTGACTCTAAGTGTGTAGCTTGAACAGACACTTCATCCAAATTACAAGGGTTCAAAACCAAAATGGAATGCCTAAGATAGGAATGCAGACCTCCTATGTACTTCAACAAGTGTCCTGGGTGTACAAAGGAACATTCAAAGCAATAGCCCTTTTCCTGAATTCATGGGTGTACTCTTGGATAGTTTGACCTTTCCCTTGCCTAAACATTTGCCAGTCCATCATTAACTGCTGCATATGTCCTAGGGGATAAAACTGCTTCTTAAGAGCATTAATAAATTCTGCCCAAGTTAAACTAACTCTACCATGTTGTGAAACTTCTGCCTTAGACTTACTCTCCCACCAAGTTAAGGATGTACCTCCTAAACGAAGAGTAGCTAATTGGATCCTATCAACATCATCTAATAGGTTCTGGACTCTACAATAAACCTCAACTTGTTGAATCCAATCATCCAATTTTTCAGCATTAAGTTCACCACAATATTTAGGCAAGTCAAATTTTACATCCAATTTGATTTTAGGCTTATACCCACTCTTGAAAGGATTAGAAGAAATAGAATGAGGAGAAGATGGAGAAGAAGGAGAAGGAGAAGAGGGAGGAGAAGAAGAAAAGGGGTGATTTGGTTGCTTGCCACCATCTCCATGTTGTTTCCCTTTCATGTCTTTGCGATCTTCTTGCTTCGACGAACCTTCTTCACGTTCCTTCCGTTCTTGTCTCTCCTGAATAAGAATGTCCACCTTTGCCTTCATCTCGAGGAATGCTCTACGAAATTCCTGCTCACTGATTTCTTCAGGAACCTCCATTCCAGAAATAGACATCTTCAAAAATGTTCTACGCTTCCCGATCTCAGGATTAAAGTCTTCGAGCTTGCCTTCACCCTTCTGAATCCTGAATCTCGTTAGCATTCAAAAAACAAATAACTGCAATAGTAGTCAACTGAGCTCTGATACCAACTTGATCTGTATAGGATCTAGACTAAATTGCAGTATTTAAATGCTTAATTTTTACAATGTTTATTCCAAGTTAATTAAATCAAAATTAACTTATGGAAATAACAAATGAAAGAAATAACGAGGTGATTATAATAGAAAGGAAGGAAATGAGATAAAGAAAGAGAGAAGAAGAGAAGTGCAAACAGTTGATAACGGAGTTCGTCACAAACGTGACTACGTCTCCGGGTCCACTCTAATAGAGAGACCGATCCGATTAACTCCAAAATCAATTACAATAGCACCATAACCATTCTCCAAGCACTTCGGCAGCATAATGACACTCTGACATGCAAGAATGATTTGAAAAACTCTCCAACAAGACCTCTCTTTCGTCACCTCAGCATTAGGACTTCATCACCTGAAAAAAAAACTTCGATTTCCCCTCTCACCTTACACCCCTTTTTATACAAAGAATTTTCTCAAATTGGTTACTAACCAATTGATTTACAAAATATTCCTTATCTCTCCAAAATACATGAAAATCCTTATAAATCTCCCATATTTGAATATACATCTCCATAAATTCATTTAAGCCCTTCAATTTAGCATTATTCGGGCTATTATGGTTGAGAAGGTTTTTATTTAATCCCTTAAAAGGGTTATTGTTTGTATAAATTTCAAATTAGGAGTGGTTTGTTTAATTTTATTTAGGCATTCGGTATTTGAAATGTTATCAAAACAAACCGATGCCACTTTTAATTTAGGCAAGCTCGATGGCCTAGCGGTGCATTGGCCTTTTGGGAACCCCACGGTTCTGGGTTCCACTCCCATCCGCTTGTTTTTTAAACAAACTTCAAAACAAACCTTTGATAAAAACAAACGGCAGCTATATATAGCTAACCGCGTCGCGTGTGGTGAATGGCAGCAAGCTAATTTTGGTGGAGAGACGTTGGGGGTTCAAATCCCTCAACTAACTTTTTACCAAATCAACAAAAAACTCGCCCACAGAAGACATGAGATGGAGAACACGCGTCGCACCAGTAGACTGCCACGTGGCATTCTATGATTCGCCAAAATTGCTGACTGTGATGCCGACTGGGTGCCACTCTGTTGCCGACGTGGAGGCTGACTCATCTGCTGACTAGATGATTATGTGTCCCGCCAACTCTGCCGCTAACTCAGATGATGACGTGGACAATGACTCACATGCCGACTGCCAACTCACCTGCCACGTGTCCAAACCTGATTCGCCATACCCAATGACTAGACTGCTGACGTCATCAATGACATGTATGGATGACACGTGTCACCATGCGATTGGTCAGTACAATGCTGACATGGAAACCACATGTCAGATTTTGATTCGGCCACTTCATAGTCTGTACAGTACGGAATGCTAACGTCAGCATCCATACGGTCCACCTCAAAAAGTCAACTAAAAACTTTGACCACTGATAAGTTGAGCATACGATGTCAGATTTCAATGAAACGAACACCGTCGGAATCGTCTTGACGAGCTCTTTGCAATGACGCCAACTTTGACAACTTTTGACGACGCCATTTTTTTTGCTTCCTGGACGCCCCTGATTCTAGTTTGACCGAAGGTTTGACAGGCTATAACTTGCGCAAACGGACTCCTTTTTGCTCCGTTCGAGTTGCGTTGGAATCAGGACACTGAGATCTTTCTGATGGTACAAATTCTGGAGAGAATTGAGACACTTCAATTTTCACTGAAAAATGTCCACCGGATCAATGGTTGAAAATTTTGTAGTTATCAAAGTGGGTACTAATTCTATATTATATAGATCATAATTCTTCTTTATCTTTAAGATCTTCTAATTTTGGTAATGGTTTCACCAAGCTATGAAGGGTCAACTGTTCTTTATTCAGTTATGCCTATGTGGGTTCATTTTCCTTAGCTCTCGTTGCAATTTTGGGTGGATTATTTCTTTCAAAGTATTTGGAATGCTTTTCCTATTTTCTAGTTGGCAGTTGCCATTGTATAAGGCTCATCTCTTGATATATATATATATTACACTCATTCTTAATCAATTATCAATTTAATAATCAATGCATTTATTTACAGTTAATCTTTTCTTTTCAATTTGTGCAATTTTGTAATTTGTAACTTTACTAGTATTCTTGGAAATATTGAAGTTGTTTAGCATCAACTATTAAAGTTGTTTAGCATCAATCAATAAATATTCAAGACAAACCATGAAGGACAACAATGATCAATGCTAGAGCCAACCAATTAATAAGTATACACATGAATAAGTCAAGCATACATGTGAATAAGGGAAGAACAAGTACTCAAATACACATAAGCCTTGAAGTATACACATGAATACATAATAAACACAAATTAATACAAAGTATATGCATGAATACAAGGTATACACATGAAAACATGTAAGTCACAAAGTATACATTGTAATACATGTAAGTCACAAAGTATATACATAATTTGTAAAGCATACACTTGAATACATGTAACTCATATCTATTGAACCATGGATATATAATGAAAATATGTACACCATTGATAAGAAAGAATTGTATTAACCAAATAGCCATATAGGTATACATAAATATATGTCAATATAAGTATAAAATATATATAAAATAGTCATATAGGCTTATGATAATGCCACATAGGAATATAATGTCAAATATATCCAATGCAAAATATGTACAAAAATTCCATATAGGCATACAACAAAGGGATCTAGAATCAAAAGTCATTGCTCTCCATGCTCTCAAAATATTTTTTTCCCTTTTCTTGTCAGCCAAATGGTGATAAGTTTGTCACTCATTTGTTCTGAGGTCGAGGAGTGCTCTTGGTGCTCCTCCTAGGGTTTAGTTCATCAAGCTATATCTGTTACAATAATAAGTAAAGACATTAATATATAGAAATTATATTATAAAAAATGATATATTTAACAAAATAATCACTTACTGCCAATAGATGATCTCTCTCCTTGAGGGAAATATTTGCATGCCCATGTTGTGGCATGTTGAAGCCCTGTAGAAACCATCCAAAGAGAAATTAAATTACAAATCAATAATGGTTTGATTTTTCACCAACTAACAGCTATAATAGCTAAAACCACCTAATTTAGGCTTTTAGCAAAAACAAGGAAGTGAGTAGATTGATTAAATGCTTTGGTAGACATGTATGGAAAATGTGGTAGCATAGAAAAGGCGGTGAGCTATTTGAAAAAATACCTCAAGGAAATGTGGTCTCATGGTGATGGAATGGCATTCCATCACCATGAGACCACATTTCTTCAAGGCATTTTTTCAAAGTACTCACTGCCTTATCTATGAGCTATTACTTACTATTATGCTTTGATAGATTTTTTCCAAGCATGCATAGTTTGTTGGAAATAACCTTTTTTAGGATTTTAGCCATAGCAGCAAGGAAATGAACTGTTTGATAAAATGCTTTCGTAGACATGTATGGAAAATGTGGTAGCATAGAAAAGGCGGTGAGCTATTTGAAAAAATACCTCTAAGAAATGTGGTTTTTTCAAACTACTCACTTCCTTGTCTATGCTATTGCTTACTATTATTCTTTGATAGATTTTTTCCAAGAATCCATAGTTTGTTGGAAAGCACTTCTTTTTTAGGCTTTTAGGCATAGCAACAAGGAAGTGAACTATTTGATATAATGCTTTGGTAGACATGTATGGAAAATATGGAAGCATAGAAAAGGCGGTGAGCTGTTCGAAAAAATGCCTCAAAGAAATTTGATCTCATGGTGATGTCCATCACCATGAGACCACATTCCTTTGAGGCATTTTTTCAAACAAATCATTGGCTTGTCTATGCTATTGCTTACTATTATTCTTTCATATATTTCTTCCAAGCATCCATAACATAGACAAGGCAGTGAAATTTTTGAAAATATGCCTTAGTCAAAAGTGGTCTCATGAAATGCCATGAAAAGAAAATGCAATTGGAAACTGCTCCTAGTTATTACTTATGCTATGTGAAGTAATTGAATCATTGCTTATGTTGAATTTCTAAACAACTATATTGTAGTTGAAATTTTTTCATCTATCAACATACAGTTATTAGTTATGGAATGTGAAGTAATTCTTTGAATTTGAAAGATGTGTAATGTAATGTAATCAATAATATGAATATAAACTACACAAATCTATTAAGTAAAATTCATTAGTTAAACTATTTATTCTATTACCTACATGTAGGTTTGTCTAACTCCACTGGCACTAGGAGGTGTTACCACGAAACCTCCAATATTAGCCTATTAAACATCCAAAATCAGATATTAGAATACCATTCATTTAACAATGATATTCACATGTAATAAATTTATAATTATTTACTAGTTACATATCTTAGGAGTAGATGCAATGGAGTAATAAACTGGTGTAGGGCTAGTGTATCCAGTATCAACATTGTGACCTTGACATTTATTACAATCATAAAACTAAATTAGTTAATCTTGCATTTCAAAAATGAAATTTAATAAATTAAATTCAATGAAAATGTTAACATTTACCTGAGTATCGATGCCATAAGCCTCATTCAAAATTTTAGCTGCCCTCGCCATCTTCATAGCTATAGACGTATCCTATGTAGCAGCTCCTTAATGTCGATGGGGTCATATGTACAAGTCACCCCACAAACTTGAAATGAATGGGGGTGAAGCATACCAATCAAAAACTCCCTTCGATGGTGATGCACTATAGGACTAGCATGCTGGATGACATTCTGGGTCAAAGAGCTAATAGACTACAAGGTGGCTACCTCAACACTCTCCTTCATGATGGAAGGGATAACAATGTGCTCATGATCTGGCCTAGCGAGAGATTGTCTTGCTTTCTGCTTAGGATCTTGTCATGCCCTGGGTCTATCTTATGTCGAGCCCCAACCTCTCCCTTGAAGTCCCTCATATCAAAATAATTGGGGATTTTTTTCAGGATGAACTCACAATAGAGTTTCCTCAAGAGATATTGTGGGAATTCAAAATTGTTGCATGGTGGGTAGTCAAAAACCATGTACCACCTATCCCAAAAATAGTTCCTAATCACTTGGTGGTGGTACTAATGGATAGTAAACCTCTTCGCATTAAGGTCAAGATTTTAGTTTGTGTGTGTGGGTTAGTGAATAATGAGCACAATTGATATTTTGTAATTTTTTCATCTTTTACTTCTTTATATGATAAATTATCTGCGTAAAAATTATTTGCCACTTGCCTCCTATCTACCCAACCACTTAATTGTTTGTTGATTTAATCTACATGTTTTAAAATTTCTTTAAGTGAACTAGAAAGTGTTCTTCTTTCCATGGTTGAACTTACTAGATCGTTCAACCTCATGATTAACTCCTTGATCTATTTTTTATTGTTTTCAATTACCCCCTTTAAATTTTGTTGAGTTTTAGGAGGATGTTGAGGAATTGGTGGAGATTGTTGTTGTGGTTGTTGAACTTGAATATTTTGTTCATGTTCTTGTTGCTTTGGTTTTTGAGTATTTTCAAGAGGGTTTTCATGATCATTATCATTTCCTACAAATTAAACAAATGAATATAAAAAACAACCTAAAACTAACAAATTCATAATAAATTCACAAAAAAAAAATCCTTACTTATTCAACCTCCCCATTGACGTGGCAACATCCTGGCAACGAAATTGGAACAAATTGATGATGAGAAATCCAAAAAATCCTCCTTCCAAAATGCGAGCACACAAGAAAAAGGGTATTTGGCCGTGGGAAAAAAAAACAATAGTCACAATAAAAATGAATTCAATTTTTTTTTTTTTTTAATAACCTATAACGCGCTTGTGTTATAATGTGATGCTCACGTTATAATGTGAAGAACTTGCATTATAACATACTTGCATTATAACACGAGCGCGTTATAGACTTGATGTGGTCGAGCCTTAGGCTCGGTCACACCAAGCCATAATGCAAGCGTGTTATAACACACTCTTGTTAGAATGCGCTCGTGTTATAGCCTATCAAAAGTTTTTTAAAATTTTGGCCACAATTTGGCCCCCATCTTTTTGCACCCACCCTATGATAATGCATAAAATAATATGCAGCCTCAGTAACTGCCTCTCTATACAATTGTACAGACACCGTCCATCCTTGTGATGCAACTATCATTGCATCAAGCTGCTACCTTCATCCAATCTCCTAGGCCAGTTGTAAGTCCAGTTGCTATCGCAACTGAACCTCATGGTTTCTTTGTGCTATTATATCCTGTAGTTGATCTCTCTCAATTGTAAGAGCCTATATCTGAGCTTGCAACTGAGCAACTAGCTTTATGGGTGGAGGTAGTGCTACACTTGGAACCTATCCATCCTGTGGACCAAGCTGCTGTCTTAGGTCTTGGTGACCTTGATCTAGCTACTGCTATTGGTTCCCATCACTTGAAACCTATGCCCTATCCTACACTGGCTAATCCTACCCTCTGCCTTGACCCCCATCCCTACCTCCATCCTTGCTGCCATCTCTACCCCCATCTCAACCTCTTCCTTAGCCCCTGCCTCTACCTCTTCCTCTACCTTTGGGGTATCCCCATGTTGGATCTATCAGGCGAGTAGGTGGCCTAATACATGCATCATATCCTGGTGTAGTGACTACATCTTGCATGCCCTAATTGTAGGCCCATGGTTGTGGAACGAGCTATTTGAACTCATTGATCACCAAAATGGGATCAATTTGTGCTCCCCACTGCACCTCCCTCTGGGACCTCATGAAAAATATTGTATAATCATTAGGAGGTACATCTTGTACCTCCCCAAATTGTTGAGCAACATGGTCAGGGAGATACCACTCTATCATTGTGTGCTCTTTCCCCTGCATATAGCGAGTCTATTGAGCAAAATAAAGTTGTTGTTGATCATCATACCAAGGTGGAGCCAACATCCATGGCATCCATCAAAAAGTAGTCATGGCATTAGTGACATAATTCCAATATGGTAAACCTGTGGGGCCCATGTGCTGGAGAGTCATTGACACCCTGTATCTGAAGATGATGGGCTCATCCTCGTGAATGTGTGCTAGAACAACAAGGGCCTCAAAATTGCAATGTGCTCTTATTCCCAAATGTGTAGTAGTGTCACACCTGCCCCAATGCTCCTACCCTAACAATAGACTACTTGATGCATGTCATGGTATAGGGAAGAAAGAAGAACTAGACCCCATGCAAATATAATAGTCATCCTAATCTTCACCTCCCATGCCACTCCCCAGCCAAGAATGAAGCCTCTGCCTCATCGGTCTAGGGAAATAATGCTAGAAATCAGTGCAACAATGAATAATCTGAATATTGGCATGTGAGCTTTGTAAAAGTATAGATCAATCTAAGATCTCACCAAGATGATGTTGTCAATGTGTAGCAACAAACAACATGCATCTCTCCCGACATCCATGTCATAGATGACACACTCTCCATGTATCGACAATCTGAAGATCTGCCACACATCCTCAAGTGTAATAGTGGCCTTACTAGTAGGAAAATAAAATGAAGAGGTCTCGCTGTGCCACCTCTTGATAAGCATATTTATCATGTAGTCAAATGAATTTGGACCTCTGGAAGGAATGTAATGAAACCTAACCCCAAAATCTCGAGCCGCTCCACTTGATGGTCATCAAAGTCTCTTGTTGTTGCCAAAATTTCTGAACGGTGCTCTCACAAAATTAGTGGCAGTGGATCCTTCTGTACGCATCACACACACAATGTTAGTTTTCCAAAAAGTCAAAAAAGTGATCAAAATATGATACTTTGAATTCAAAAACATCAAATGCATCACTGAAATCAATAGTGTCACTCTTTTTATGGTGTGTCACTATATAAATTTTAGGGGTGCATTACCAGTTTAGTGATGCGCATCACTACACATTAGCGAATCAAAATTCTTATGTGTCGCTATACCTAAAAATAGGGGTGCATCGCTATTTTCTACATGCGTCGCCCACTGCCAGCAAGCGATGCTAAACCTAAAAAACATATGCATTGTTGTATCAAACTTGCAACCCCTAAATCAAATATGTTGCCCAAGAAAAAAATGGTGGTGCGCCACTAGACAGAAGGTGCATCACTATAAAATCAATAGCAACACTTTTGATGCCTCTTGTGCATCGCTATATAGTGACGTGCCTAAAAATCTAACTTCAATGCATTATTAAATGCACCTAAATGCAAAAATCAAGACAGGTTTGAGTCACATACCTGGGGTCCTACATCTACTTGGCACTGGTATTCTTGAACTTGGTCCAAGAGGTGAAGAGGAAGCACATGGTGAGCCATTTTTCCAAGGTGTCAAAGCTCCAAATGTAAAAATCTCTAAAGGTTGAATGCACAAATGAATTGGAAGTTTCACCCTTCCCACCTATTTAAGCCTAAAACTTAGGGTTTTTTCCTTAATTTGAGCCAAGAGCTAGGGTTTTGATCTATTTTACCTATTTCCACCCTATGCAACCTATTTTGAGCCATTTTTTACATTTCAAAGGCTTTTTTTTTAAAATTTCAGAGGTCATTTTTGGCATCCCGGGGCCTATTTTAGCACCTGGACCTATATTTTACCTTTGTCAAGAAATCAACCCAAAATTCAAAATTTCCACCTGATTTCTTGAGGGGGCAAGGAACCAACTTATTCCTTCCACTGGGGCAATAGTGGGGCATCCAAAGATCAAAATTTTTATTTTTTTGATTTGAGTAGCAATTTTAATCCAAAAAGCGTCAATCTTTGAACCAAAATCATAGGTACCTTGCTTCAAAGAGGGGAAAAATGTAGACACTTAAAAAATTCCTAAATAATATCATGCAATCAAATCTAATATACTAACATTGCTTTGTCTTGAAACCCATCCTTTTTTCATTTAATTGATTAAATTTGTATGACTATTTAATTAAATACGACATTTTCATCTATTAATCTAATTGACCTAATTAGGTTAATTCACCCCTTTCATTCTATTAGATTGGATAAATCAAATTATTTGATCTATTCTGAAGTCCTCTTATTTAATTAAATAAGCATAAGCTATTTAATTAAATATCATATTACTTCCCCCCTTTTCATTAAATAATTTATTTAATGAATATCCTAATTTCCCTAATTTGCATAATTGAAACTTCATTTAATTATCAAATTACTAATTAAATCTAATCCTCCCACTTGCAAGGGAATATTCCTCCTTTGCACATTCCAATAAAAGGAATATTCTCATAGAATATTCCTTCCCCTTTCCACATTAATTTTTTTTTAATTAACTAAATACCTAATTTCCCTCACCCACGAGAATATTCTCTTTCTACACTCATTTGGAAAAGGGAATATTTGTTTTTATAACAAACTTTGAACAAAGATTCTTGTGCAAATTTTAAAAGTGTGTTTGTTTGGATAAATGTAAGCCCTTGATTTCATATCATCTTGCATCCTCAACCCTTCATGGGTGTTGGATGTTGTAGGTGTGTTGCTGATATGTGGTTGTCATTGATGTCAACACTATGAGCATTTGGTGTATTGAAGGATGTATATGTTGAGGATATTGAGAAAATTGTTAAAAGAAGTGTTGTAGGTTTCTACTGGTTTAGTGAAGGTCATGAAGGTGTCTTGTTTTGTACATCAAAGATCAGTTGTTGTGGATTAAATGGTTTTATGTTGAGTGTATCTAGTTCATCTACTAGAAGTTTCAGAGGTCCATGTGAAGATCTATTTGTACTGTGAATAATTGTGTTCTAACAGTATTTCTGTGGGTTATGTCAGTGTTCCTGAGTGAAGTTTATGTGTTTCTGGTGCTACAGATGTTTCTCTATTAGTTCCTATTGTTTTTGGATGCTTCTAGACCGTGCTCTATCTTTGTGGTACATCCACATTGATCGGTGTGCTCATGGTCAAATATTTTTCTCTGTATCTTAGATTTTTCATGTTCTTGGTCGACATGATGGTGGTAGCGTGTTGTGGATCTTTGAGGTGAAATTATTTGAAGCATTTTTATGTTAGAGTTGTTAATTTGGGTCTCCACTATGTTGTGGCCGACCTTGGTGGATTTGCATTGCAAATTTATTTGTAAATTTGGGTCGACATTAAAAATGTGTTTTATATTTTGGCCTACTAAGTTGTTGTAATCTCATGTGTCAGATATATAAGAGCAATTTTTTCATTGGTGTAATGTATGCTCAAAGTGCTCGATGTGCTCCTATGTGTGTATGTGTGAATATCATTCAATTGTAGAGAAGAGTGTGAAGGAGATTGAGTGAAGTGTGAAGAAGTTTGAGCGAAGAGTGAAGAAGGTTTTTTGTGCTTAATTGGAACTCTAATTAGGATTGTGTAGAATCTATTTTCTTAGTTCACAATTTGAATGGTTTTAATCCAAACCTTTCTTTTGATAGTGAGTCCTCTTTTGTATTTGAGTAGTGAGCTCTAGGCAGTGTGCCTAAATGCATGTGCATTCCCATTATTCTTGTACTTTTAATAGGGTATAATATTGTGGACTAACATCTACCGTGGTTTTTCCCCTAAGAGGGTTTCCACGTAAAAATATTGGTGTTCTTTGTGTTTCTAATGTGTTGATTGTTTATGGTTTATTATTCATTCATCAGATCTGAGATTAAGTTAAGTAAATATTGACAAGTTTGAAATACTCTATGATAATTGATTCACCTCCCCTCTCAGTTGTCTATCCTTTTTTTTCCAACAATTGGTATTAGAGAAGGTTCCTCTAAAGAAGTTTAAAAGCTTGAGGTGATCCGAGATGACATCATACAAGAAGGACATTCCTAGATTTGATGGAACAAACTAATTATTGTGGAAAGCTAGGATGGAGTGTCATTTGAAGTGTGTAGGTGAACCCTTCTTGAAAATTACAAAGAAAAAATATGTTATTCCTGTGACTGGTCCCTCGATTGCTGATGAGATTAAAAAAGCTAAGAATAATGTCTGGGCTATGGAAGCCTTGTTGAGTGCTCTAACAGATTCATAAATGACAAATGTGTTAGGTTTGAAGACAACTCATGAGATGTGGAAGAAGCTAGAAACTTTGTATGAAGGGGATGTACATGTGAAGATGGCTAAGCTACAAAGTTTGAAAGGGAAGTATGAAAATATGAAGATGGGTGAAGATGAGAATATTTCTTCTTTTATGCATAAAGTAAATGAACTAGTGATGGCTATTAGATGTGTTGGTGGTATTTTGGAAGAGGAAGAAATTGTGGCCAAGGTGCTTAGATCATTGCCTACCTACTACAAAGAAAAGGCTCATGCTATTGAAGAAACTAGATCATTGACGAATGTGACAAGGGACACATTGATTGGTAAACTTGTTGCCTTTGAGTTGAGTGAATTTGGTGATTTTGTTCCTAAGACTGAAACTGCATTTAAGGCTACTGTATCTGGAAGAAACAAGCAAAGATATGATATGGGAGAAAGTTATAGGAAGACATTCAAGTATGAGGAAGAAATGAAACATCTTGAAGATGAAGAAAGAGAAGTAGAAGAGATAGAAGCACTGATTGTGAAGAAAGAAGGTAGAGGACAAGGTAAGTATAAAGGAAAGCTTCCTATCAAATGTTTTTCTTGTATTAAAATAGGTCATTTTGCATCAAGTTGTCCTAAAAGAGTCCCTAGATCCAAACCTTACAAACCTAGATTTCAAAAGAAATGTTATTTTGTTGGAGTGACTAATGATGAGTCTGATAAAGAGAACAAAAATGAAGATGATTGGGTTTTCATTGCTATCAACTAAAATAGTCCTGAGGCTACTGAATCTGCTAAAGTTGAGAAAGCTCTTGCAACCCAAATTTAAGAAAAGGATGAGTGGGTCATTGATAGTGGATGCTCACATCATATGACTGGTGACAAAAGAAAATTTGTAAGTCTAGAGAAGTATGACGGTGGGGTTGTGCGATTTGGTGATAACAATTCTTGTGTGATTCATGGCAGAGGATCTATTGGTCTCAGTGGTAAGTATAACACTAATGATGTTCTTTATGTTGAAGGATTGAAGCACAACCTTTTGAGTGTTGGAAAAATGGTGGACAAGGGTTATGATATTCAATTCAAAGATGGAAGATGCAAGATATTTGGAAGCTCTGGAAATGTAATTGCTTTAGGTAAAAAAGCTAATGGTAACATTTTTCACCTAAATGCTGCTAGTGAAAGTTGTTTAATTGCTCAATTAGATGAAAGTTGGTTATGGCATAGAAGGCTGTGTCATGTGAATTTTGATAACATAGTCATAATAAGTTCCACTCAAGTAGTAAGAGATCTACCTAAGCTAGTGAAACTTGCTAGCACAATTTGCAAGGAGTGTCAGATGGGAAAACATACTAGAGTTTCTTTTTAGAGCAAACATCATAATTAAAATGGATTACTAGAGCCGATACATACTAATCTATGTGGTCCCTCCATAGTTAGACGTCTCCATGATGAAAGGTACTTTATGCTGATTATTGATGATTACTCTAGAATGATATGGGTTGCTTTCTTAAGAGAAATATGTGAAGCATTAGAGAAGTTAAAAAGTTTCAAAACTATGGAAGAGAATGAGAAAGATCTAAAAATCAAATACTTAAGGTCAGACAGAGGTGGTGAGTTCACCTCCAATTAGTTTAATTCTTTCTATGATGAGCATGGAATCGAAAGACATTTATTTGCTCCCTGAACCCCTTAACATAATGGAGTTGTAGAAAGGAAGAACAAAATAATTTTGGATGCTACTAGAACAATGATGATTGAATGAAATGTGGCTCACATCTATTGGAGTGAAGTTGTAAGCACAAATGTGTACACTTTGAATTGGGTAAATGTAAATGGTAATTCTGGTAAGACTCCTTTTGAGCTATGGTTTGGTTATAAGCCTACTGTTAAATACTTCAAGATCTTTGGAAGTAAATGCTACATCAAGAGAGATGATGATACAAACATGTTTTATGCAAGAAGTGATGAAGGAATATTTCTAGGTTACTCCATTGGAAGCAAGGCCTACTAGTGCTATAATAGAAGAATGAGAAAAATGGTCATGAGTGAAAATGTTAGAGTTGATGAGGATTCTGCTAAATCATCTAGATATTGTGGATATGATTCAGATGAAAAGAATAAAAATAAATGGAAGAATGTTTAGACACAAAATCAACTTCAAATTGTGCCATATGTTCCATGTGTTCTGGTAAATCAAGGTAGTCAGGAAGCAGAGACAAGTACAAGTGCAGAAGAAAGATTAGAAGAATTAGCAGTTTGAGAAAATCCTAAAACTTTGAGGTATGTAAACCTAAATCATTCTAAAAATAAAATTATAGGAGACAAGAATAAAGGTGTGAAAACTAGAAGAAAGATTGCAGAAGAGTATTGCCTGATATCAAAGATTGAACCTAAAGATGCCAATGAAGCTTGCAATGATGAACACTGGATGGAAGCTATGAAGGAAGAATTAATGCAGATTGAAAAGAATAATACATGGATACTTGTTCCTCACCTAAAGATAAAAATGTGATTGGTACTAAATGGGTTTTCAGAATAAGTTGAATGAGCAAGGTGAAGTGGTCCAAAATAAAGCAAGACTGGTATGTAAAGGGTATTCACAAATGGAAGGTATTGATTTTGAAGAAACCTTTTCCCCTATTTCCAGAATTGAAGCTGTAAGGTTATTTCTTGCTTATGCTACATATAAGAACTATAAAGTCTATCAAATGGATGTGAAGTATGCTTCTTTGAATGATGAGCTAGAAGAAGTATACATTGAACAGTTGAATGGATTCCAACTAACTGATGAGGAAAATATGGTTTTTCGATTGAAGAAAGCTCTATATGGACTCAAGCAAGCCCCCAGAGCCTAGTATGCTAGACTGGACAAATATTTACTAAAGCTTGTATTCAATAAAGGTACTGCTAACAACAACTTATATTTCAAGTTGGATCTTGACAAAGAGTTGATTATTGAGGTCTTTGTTGATGACATTATTTTTGGAGGAGATGATAATCTCTATATGAAGTTTTCTGATGAAATGAAGAATGAATTTGAGATGAGTATGACTGGAGAGATGAAGTTCTTTCTAGGATTGCAAGTTACTGAGTTAGACAAGGGTATCTTCATATCTCAGTCCAAATATGTGAGAGAGCTACTAAAGAAGTTTGGCATGGATGACTCAAAACCTATTGGTACTCCCATGGTAACCAGATGCAAATTAACATAGAATGATGATTCTCCTAAGGAAAATCAAACAAGGTACATATCAATGATTGGTGGATTGCTCTACTTAACTCTGACCAAACTAGACATTATGAATGTTGTATGTATGGTTGCTAGATTTCAAGATGATCTAAAATAATCTCATGTGACCATTGTAAAGAGAATCTTCAAATATCTAAAAGGAACAATTGATTTTGGACTTTGGTATCCTAAGGATGATGATCTTACTTTGAATGCATATACTAATGTGGATTGAGCAGGAGATGTAGATGATAGGAAGAGTAATAGTGGTGGTTCCTTCTTCCTAGGGAAGAAGCTGGTGTCTTGGTTGAGTAAAAAGAAGAATCCCATTTCTCTATCTACTGTTGAGGCAGAGTATATTGCTACTGCAAACAACTGTACTCAAGTGATGTGGATGAAACAAATGCTAAAAGATATCAAAGTAGTATATGATGAACCTATTGCTATATAATGTGACAACTCAAGTGCAATAAACATATCAAAGAATCTGGTGCTACACTCTAAGACCAAGCATATATCAATCAACTTACACTTTATGAGGGAGAAAGTGAGTGAGAAAGAAGTCAGACTAGAGTATGTTCCTACCAAAGAATAGGTTGCATATATTTTTACTAAGCCATTACCAAAGGATACTTTTGAGTATCTCTGAGGGATGCTAGGGGTGATTACCCATCCTGATATGAACTAGTGATGCATTAATTTTCATCAATTTGTGCATTTCATGATCATATAATGATCTAGATTGATGTTTATGTGGCTACTACTCAGGGGGAGTAATCAGATGTCCAGATATGTGGTTCAAAGCTTGTATGTGGAAAGATAATGCTTATCTTTTCCATTGATGTCAAAGGGGGAGAAGAGTAATGTGAAAAACTATTGCTTACCTGGAGAGAAGAGTCTCGTGGGGAGAATTTCATACAAAATAGGTCAAGGAAGAAGAGTCAGAATCTAAGGAGGAGTAAGTGTTGATTAAGAGTTGGGTTGATGGTGTTTTTCACATCATGTGTTGCCATCAATGCCAAAGGGGGAGATTTTTGGGTGTTGTAGGTGTGTTGCTGATATGTGGTTGTCATTGATGTCAACACTATTAGCATTTGGTGTATTGAAGGTTGTATATGTTGATGATATTGAGAAAATTGTTAAAAGAAGTGTCGCAGGTTCCCAGTGGTTTAGTGAAGGTCATGAAGGTGTCTTGTTCTATACATTGAAGATCAATTGTTCTAGATTAAAGGTTTTTATACTAAGTGTATCTAGTTCATCCATTGGAAGTTTTAGAGGTCCACGCGAAGATATGTTCATGCTATGAATAATTGTGTTTTGATAGTATTTTTGTGGGTTCTGTTAGTGTTCCTGAGTGAAGTTTATGTGTTTCTGGTGTTGTGGATGTTTCTCTATTAGTTATTTTTGTTTTTGAATGCTTCTAGATCATGCTCTATCTTTTTGGTACATCCAAATTGAACAGTGTGCTTGTGGTCAAAGATTTTTCTCCGTATGCTCAATTTTTCATGTTCTTGGACGACATGATGGTGGTAGTGTGTTGTGGATCTTTGAGGTGAAATTATTTGAAGTATTTTTGTGTTGGATTTGTTAATTTGGGTCTCCACTGTGTTGTGGTCGATCTTGGTGGATTCGCATTGCAAATTTATTTGTAAATTTGGGTCGACATTGAAAATGTGTTATATATTTTTGCCGACTAAGTTGTTGTAATCTCATGTTGCAAATATATAAGAGCGATTGTTTCATTGGTGTAATGTATGCTCTGAGTGCTTAGTGTGCTTCTATGTGAGTATGTGTGAATATCATTCGATTATCGAGCAGACTGTGAAGGAGATTGAGTGAAGTGTGAAGAATTTTGAGCGAAGAGTGAATTTTTTTTTTCTGTGCTTAATTGGAACTATAATTAGGCTTGTGTAGAAGCTATTTTCTCAGTTCACAATTTGGATGGTTTTAATCCAAACATTTCTTTGGATAGTGAGTCCTCTTTTGTATTTGAGTAGTGAGCTCTAGGTAGTGTACCTGAATGCATGTGCATTCTCATTATTCTTATACTTTTAATAGGGTATAATATTGTGGACTAACACCCACCGTGGTGTTTCCCCTAATAGGGTTTCCACATAAAAATCTTGGTGTTCTCTATGTTTCTAATGTGTTGATTGTTTATGGTTTATTATTCATTCATCAGATCCAAGATTAAGTTAAGTAAAGATTGAAAGTTTTAAAATATTCTATGCCAACTAATTCACCCCCCTCTTAGTTGTCTATCCTTGTTTTTCCAACAATGGGAATCCATGATCCATGCCTCCATCTTCCTTCTATTCTGACCATTGATTGATCATTTTGATCTTGGTCATCAGTTTCATTTTGCCTATTCTATAAATAGAGCTTTCCTCTATTGAATAGGGATCCACCTTTTCAAAGAAAACTTATGCTATTGAAAATCACGTCCATTTTCACTCACATTTCATGTTTTAAAAGAATTTTAGGTTATTTTACATGCATCTTTAGCTTAGCTTCCATTAATGGATTCTATGGTAACTTAGGTGCATCCATTTAACATATTTTATAATTAGGGTTTTAATCTTTTGATTCTTGCATACACTCACATTGATCATCATAGCATTTATCATGTTAAAATTGCTTTCACCATGTTTAATCACACATCTTTCATTGGTTTCATTGATTCTCTTCAATATAATCGATCAAAACAAGCTCATTATCCAAGGGATTGGGAAAGGGTCACCATTCCACATCAATGCGACACCACTCCCCCAATAGGATAAGTTTCAATGGCTTAGATTCGATGTTTATGAAGCTTTCATATTTTAATATGTTAGTTTTAATGGCTTCCTAGTTTAGTTTTCATTGAATTATTTTATTGGGATTGATGCATAGTGGCTTAATTATACTTCAAATCCTCATGGATCAGGTGTAGTTAACATATACTACATTCTTCAGTCGTAGGTATTACCATTATGAAAGTGAGAACACTATTCATGGGGTTTTATTGAGGAAAACCCCTATATGGAACAAATATTTTCCCCTCTTTGTGTATGTATAGGTTACAAGTTGAATAAGGGTTGAAGAGATATTGAAGAAAATTTTTGTATTGTTGCATTCTTTGTCATCATTCTTGCCAACCTACAAAAACTAAGTTGTAAAATTCATTTATGACATTCCAAAAAAATTGTAGGTCTAAAATAACATCTCAAATCTAGCACTAGAGGACCGTAAAAAGTATTTTGGAAGGCCCAATCAAAGACCCATTCACCTAGGGGTGAACTAGTCCTTCTTCATATGCTTGAATGAGCTTTTGGTGATAGGTACATACCCTCATATTTCTCCTAGATTTTCCTACAAAGTGTTGTTATAGTCTAATTATATTTGAGAATCTAAATTTTATATATTAGCTCATATAGTTCAATTAGTTTCATCATTTTAAATCATTCCTAATCATCTTAATACCCTAAAGAATCCACCAACCTATGTCCGATTGAGGTTGAAAGTCAATCTCTTGGCTTTGTGGTTGGTATTCTAATGAAATTTAGGAAGAGGCCCCTTGAATCCTAGGTTCTTTGTATTTAGGACCTAGGATTTCTTTTCTCACCATTTCATTTTGGTGAGCCTAACATTTGACATCATAAATTTTTGAGTTGGTAGTCTTTCAAACCATAGATCTAGGTTTTGCATCATTATGTTTTGCATTCTTCATTTAGGGTTGCATATTTCATGTTTGCATCATTAAAAATCATAAAAATCCAAAAATATTTCATACATTTTGCATTATTTTGTGTCTAAGTCATTTAGATTAGAATTTCATTCAAAATTGCACTCAAAATTGTTAGATAAGTGATAAGGAATCTAGGGTTTCCTATTGATTGAACTCTCTAAAAAGGAAAAATGATTCTTGAGGCCTTTGGACTTGACTCTTGAGTTTGGAATTGAACATAAATGGGGTGATTGGTTCTTCCATACCCATTATATAGTGATCAAGATGTATGGTGCACCAATAACACCTTATATACTACAAAGGATAGTGTCCAATAAAATTATATTCTTGGAGATCCTATGGTAGTTAAAAGAGGTAGATAAAACTCATTTGAGAAAGATGAAGAAGGGGTTTGTGTTGCCACCTTGTATATTATTTTTTGATTTCATGATCACTTATAAAGAGGGCTTGGAGTTGCTATAATCCAAATTGTAAAAATACATGATGAAGGTGGATGCACAAAGAAATTGTGATCCTAAACATTACATCCACTAGGCTAGAACTAAGGTAAAACTAGCTGGATACACTCACTAGTTTGAAAAAATTGAGGACCTAATCATGAATTGATCCTCTAAAGAAGAAGTATAGAAGAGAAGAGAATCTTGGGAAAGAATCCAAATTGCAAAGGAAAAGAAGGCATCTGATCCATCTTATAAAGGATCATATTTATAAATTGATGACCCAACCCTCAAAATTTTGGTCATGATTGATAATTCTTCCAATATTATAGAACACAATCCTAAATTAGTAATGGAAAGGATTGGGCTTGTTTCAAAATTTATTGTTTAACAACTTCCCTAATAGGTACAACATTTGCAATAGATAAGCCCTCAACTGTTGGTTGAATTTACATATGATGAGGATGTCATATAAAAAATCGATGAGATTGTACAATCAATACACTCACCTTGAGAGCTATGGAAGAGGTTCCCCCTCATGAAAGAATGATAACTAATTTTGAGATGGGTAGATTCTATTAATGATGTTAGGGCATTGGCATGCACCACTTTCATGTTAGATGACAAGTTTGTTAAATCCAAGGAATTGAAGGACTTTTCTATTAAAAATAAAGAAAATCAATATGGTCTAATTATGAAGGACCACGAGGAAATGGGAGAATGCTTGGTAGCACAGGGGGAAATGTGTGTAGGCCTATAGCCTTAATGGTCATGGCCTGCATGGAGATTCTAATACTGCATGCTTCTAGATGAGGGTCCTTTGATTGGTGTGAGGTGTTGGATATTACAGGTTGGTTTCTTTTGGTATTTGGGGGGTTTTATCTTTTGTTGTTTTTGTTTCTTCTCTATCTAGGTGTGTGTGGTTTGTGATTTGATTAAGGTGCTCAAGTTTTGGCTATTTTATGGAACCAGAGGCTTATTCCTTCTAGCTCTACCATTATGTCCTTCTTGGATGTTGTTATGGGGGATTTTTTCTCCCCATCTAGATAGGCTATGGCTACTGATTTCAAGAATAATGCTTCTTTTGGTGTGGGTTCGTTGCATGGTGGATTATCTCGACTTTAAAAAGTGAATGGGTGCTTTGCTAAGAGTGAGACTCACTTAGTTTTAGTTATTGAACCAAAATCTATTGTAAAGGATGTTGAGTATTGGAGAAATCATGCACTAATATGTAAGTTCATGGGGATTAGGGTTTCTCTCCCATTTTTGGAGTCTTGGGCCTATTGGATTTGGAACTCAGAGGGAGACATGGAGGTGTTGCAAGTAGAAAATGCTTATTTCATGGTGGCTTTTACATGTATTATAGATCGTAATAAATATTTTGAACTTTTCACATCCATTTGATGTACATCCCAACCATGAGTTGTAGCAATAGCAAGTGTCAAGCGAATGGATTTCATCTTAGCAATGGGTACAAAGGTCTCAGTATAGTCAACACCTAGAACCTGTGAGAAACCTTTTGCCACAAACCAAGCTTTGTATTTATCCACACTTCCATCCATTGCATACTTAGTTTGATAGATCCACTTACATTGAACCATCTTTCTCCCCTTAGGAAGAGGAACCAAATCCCATGTGTGATTCCTTATCAAGAAACTATACTCTTCCTCCATTGCTGAATCCCATTCAAGTATGCCTAAAGCCTCCTTAAAGGATTGTGGATCTGAAGCACTAGCAATATAAGCATGTGGAAAATCCTCATGTTGTGACCGAGTCCTTTGAGTATCTAAAGGATCCCCAACAAGAGAACTTGCTGACTCAAGAGTCTATCGAGCCCAACGAGGTCTGGTAGGAGATGAAGGGTAAGGTGCCTCAACTGCAAGTGGACCTTGCAAAGGTGTGATCCTATGAGTCAAAGTTGAGGAAGAATCATCATCTAAGTCTCTATCCTCACTTTCCACTATGGAGGAAGGAATAGGAGGATTAGAGGTCAAGCTAGGAGAGCTTTCCTCAAAGTGAACACTCCTCTCAATGAATAGCTCATGTGTCTCTTGATCAAAAATTCTATATGCCTTAACACCTTCAGGATATCCAACAAAGATGCAAGGCCTACTCTAAGGTTCCAATTACTTGCGCTTCTCTGGAGGTATGTGTGCCCAAGCTGGACAACCAAAAACTATGAAGTGTCTCACAACCAGATTTCTACCACACCAAGCCTCAAAAGGAGTCATACCCTACAAAGCTTTATGGGGAACCTAATTTTGGATGTGAGAGGCACAACTGATAGCTTCTACCCAAAATTGAGGACCAAGAGAATGAGCATGAATCATGCAGCTTTCCATCTCCTTCAGGGTTCTATTCTTTCTTTTAGCTACACCATTCTACTGAGGAGTGTATGCAACTGAATGCTGAATATCAATCCCCTCAAGAGTACAAAATTCCTCAAGTCTATTGTTCACATATTCCCTTCCATTGTCTGTGCAAAGAATCTTGACTTGCTTTCCTGATTGTTTCTCAACATGAGCCTTGAAGGATAGAAATCTATCAAACACTTCACTCTTGTGAACAAGAAAGTAGACCCATGTGAAACAGGAGTAGTCATCAATGAAGGTGAGGACATAGCGGGCCTTGCTAAATTATGGCACTGGAAATGGTCCTACTACATCACTATGAACCAATTGAAGAACTTGCAAAGCTCTCCAAGACTTCCCTTTGTCAAAATTCTCTTCTGGATGCTTACACAACCTGAACATACACCTTCTGAAAAGCTGATTTGAGGGTCTTGTAACCATATCATTGGAGCTAAGCTGTTGAAGATAGCAGTAATTAAGATGTCCAAACCGCTCATGCCATAGCTTACTTTTTGAATTTGAATGAGTGAGCAAGGCTGTAGAAGGAGACTTAGGTATAAAGTGGGAGAATGAGTAAAGTCGTGTGCTATGATTGGCTTGTCCCACTACAACCAAGGCATCATCCTTAAGTTCTTTAACCACAACTAAATCTAGTAGAAACTCAACTTTCTTGCCATCTCCAAAGTGAGTGATTTGGTAGATTGAAAGAAGATTGGAACTCAAGTTAGGAACATAGAGAACATTCTCAAATGTTCCATTATCCATGGCAACCGAACCTTCACCTTCAACTTCCACTTGAGTATATCTCCTATGAAGATGTGAGGTACCTTAGATGGCTCCAAAGAAGAAAACTATTCCCTTGAAGAACCCATATGATGAGTGGCACCTGAGTCAAGTATCCATTTCTGTGAAGAACCTGAAGTAGCCACAAATGCTTTCCCTTTTCCTTTTGATTGTGAGGAAGTGGAAGGAGATGAATCCTTCTTCTTGTAGGTAGATGGAAAATTGATGTTGTTCTTCTTGATGATGTTTGTCAACTCATCAGTTTTTTCAGTGTGGCAATGATGCTCATCATGACCAAACTTATTGCAATATGAACAAGTTGGTCTCTCCTTCTTGCTTGAATTTCCCTTCTTGGGAGAAGATGAAGAATTCCTTTGTTTTGGAGAGGATGATTGTGCTTTATCTTGTTGTGTCTTTGGATTAGATTGCTTCTGCTTCTTATTGGAATCCTTTCCTTGAGTCCCTTGATTCCCTTGATTAGCCACCAAAGCTTTGGACTTTGAAGACTTGAGAATCCCCATGCTTACCAAATTTGCTTGCTCTAACATCAAAATTTCTGTGAATGCATCAAATGTAGGCATAGTGAAGGAACTACCCACTATCAAGCGATGGGTTTGGAAGCTAGAAACAAATGCTGCATATTCTGATGGAAGCTTTCCCAAAAAATTGTAGACCAACTGTGCATCCTTCTTATCAATGCCACAATCCTTAAGCTATGCTCTTAGCTCATTTGCCTTAGTGACATAGTCTTGGATTGTATCAAAATTCTTGGGATCTAACATTGTGAGATCATTGTTAAGCTAATAACCTCTAATCTCATCAACTTGGCCATACAATTGACCAAACTTTTCCCAAGCCTCTTTAATTGTTTTACACTTTTCAATTTGAAAGATTAGATATTTTGATACATATTTCCTTAATGTTCCAAGAGCCATAGTGTTTTTAGTGAGCTAATCCATATGAGCAACAAGATCAACTTTAGGATCAGATGGTGCAACAATAGTTACATCAATATAATGAGTTAATCCTTTTTCCATTAACTTACTCCATGCATCAATTTTCGAAGAAGCATAGTTATGTGGAGTTAACAAAGGAAACTTAGGAGAACCCATAGCAGCAAAATGAAAGAGAACAAGAGAGAGAGAGAGGCACAATCACACAAGACACCCCCCTAAATTCACTCAATCAAAGAACCCCCCCCAAAAAAGATGATTTGGCACTTTATACTTAGTGTGTGTACAATGGCCACTTGCAAGCCAAGCAAAGTGGGCTTCTAATTTTCAATGTTTTACAATAGCCTTATGTAGGCTACAACAGACTCAAATGACTGATACAAAAGACCAAACTGAGATCTTATCTTTACAAATGCCAAAATAGGCCAAAAATGACCAAGTGCTGAAAGTACAATTTCTGATCACAATCACTACAAAATGATAGCACCACTGTGAAGTTTAGAAAAAATCATGCACTTTAAAAAAAAAAAAACTTGAAAAGGAGTTTGTATGAGCTGAACGGAGCCTCAGAAGTTGCAAAAATGGTGACAATTTAGCTACACCTAAGAGAAATTGAATTTTCTAGAAAATTCGTGCACCAAAATTAGAAAATAATTGCACCACTATGAAGTACATGAAAAATTAGGCCAAATCAAAAAAATTGCACCAAAAAAAGGCCTCAAAATGACCAAGATATAAGCGTTCAAAGTTGAACTGCAAAATTGAAAACTCAATCCGTGAGGGGGTCTAACTTTTCAAAAAGTGGGTGACATCGTGCTGACATTAGCAAAACAAGGGATTCAATTTGATGTGCATATGACCGTCATGCGTAGTTCAAGCTTAAATTTGACAGTTGAATTCCCGTCGCAGGTCTGCGCGCCCTCTGTCGGAATATTCTCAGAATATTCTTTGTTGGAATCTAGTTTGCCGAAATCTTTGCACCGATTGTCAGTAAAGTGATTCTCCAGGGGCTGCGAGTCTATTGGACTAGTGAACGCCATGTGGAAGCTGCTGGGGCCGCGGTGGTACCCTGTAACTTGTCAGGTACAACAGAGTACCCTGTGTACTCTGCGTACCTTAGCTTTGAACTTTTACTTTTATTTATTTTTTTAAAAACTTTACAAAAAACTGCAAATATATAATTTTTCTGAATAATAAATTTTTCTTTTACAAAATATTTCGCAAAAAATAAAAAATATTTTTTTGAAAAAGAAATCGTACCAACTGCGATGATGGCAGGGCCGTATGGCTTGGCTAGCAAATTTTTTTTCCTCGACGGACAACTTGCTCCGATTTGGATGATTTGGCAATCGATTTATGGGTTTTTGGCCCTTCTGAGCACAATGGCAATGTCCTTTTTGGCTGAAAATGCTCCGAAGTGGTAGCTAGCTTCTGGATCTAGCAACCACCTCCAATCTTCAACCCTTTGTAGATTTGGCCTCCAATGTCCAACTAAGATGAAACAAAAGGAAAATCTAACTATCTTGGACACTCTAGACACAATGGTGAGCTTAGAACTGATGCAACAAGCTCCCAAAATGCACCCGCAATATAAGGAAAAAAATAGAACCCTCCAAGAATCTCTCCAAAATACTAACTAAAGACACTCCAAAAGCTTTGATATCATGTAAGAATTGGGTATGAAGGTGGCCACCCAAGATCTAGAGGCCTAATAGAAAGCACAAGCATAAGAGAGATATAAACAAGATGACAAGAATAAACTATATTTTGCTAATTATGCAAATATGATATGATGAGAAGTACAAAAGTACATAGGAGACCCCTTGGTTATATAGCCAAGGTGAGAACATAGAAGGGCATAAGATTATGACAAGTGTCGTAATCTTATGACATGAGGCAACTATGAAAAGCTATCACTCCAACTAAAGTGGAAAAGTGATAATGTGATAATCACCACAAAAGGTGGATCACCCATAAAAGGTGGAGAGATAATCACATGATGTGTCCACAAAAGGTGGAAGTGATAAAATAATGACATGTCAAGTCCACCAAAAGTGGAAAATCTCCAACAACCTCCTATGTGGTCCCTAAGTAAACTTAACTAAGGTGTAATCATGACCTAGGATAAGGTACAACACTTTTAATTACACCAACAACTATATCTAATTCCTACTAGACCGAATATAATGCATGTAATTTGTCTTGTAGCTAGATTTCAAGAAGATCCTAAAGAGACACATGTTGAAGCAATAAAGATGATATTTAGATATTTAAGAGAAACTCTAGATTATGGCTTGTGATACCCTAAGGATACTGATTTCACATTAAGTGCTTATACAAATGCAAATTTAGCTGGCTGTGTTGATGGCAGGAAAAGTACAAGTGGTGGTGCATTCTTTTTTGGATGTAGATTGATGTCATGGTTGAGTAAGAAGTAGAATTTAGTTTCCTTATCTACTACAAAGTCTGAATATATTGTAGGAGCATCATGTTGTACACAAGTTTTATGGACAGGACATACATTGAAGGATATTAGAGTTGTATATGATGAGCCTATATCTATTTTTTGTGATAATACAAGTGCAATTAACATTTCAAAAAATCCAACGATGCACTCAAGGAAAAAGCATATATCTATTAGGCATCACTTTTTGAGAGAAAAGGTTATGGAGAATGAAGTGAAGATTGATTGGGTTCCTACAAAGGATCAAATTATTGATATATTTACTAAGGTTCTTCCCAAAGATACTTTTGAGTATCTCTAGGAGAAGTTGGGGGTTATTGCCCCTCTTTCCCTGAACTAGATGCATATGGAGATGCACCAGTCCAGTGGATCTATGGATCTATCTCTTGTCTAGATTGGTGTTGGTGGCTACCTCTCAGGGGGAGTAGGTAGTGTCATGTGTTGACATTTTTATAGAGTTGTTGATTTATTTGGGTGTACTCCTAAGGGGGAGTATTCAAAATAGGTATTTTTGTTCAGTGTCAAAGGGGGAGAACAATGCAACACTTTCTATCCTATGCCATTGATGTCAAAGGGGTAGAAAGTATCATGTGAAACAAGGTTTTATCTACTCAGGAGGAGAAAAGAAAGGAAATCATAAGGTAGTGTGTTCAAATTTTTTGTGTTGTCTTTGGTGACTTTTCACATCTTGTGTTGCCATTGATGACAAAGGGGGAGATTGTTCAAATTATGAGGGTGTTGTCATTGAAGTTAGCTATGTGATGAAGATGTCGAGGATATTGAGAAAATTAAGAAAAAGAGGAAAATAGGTTGCTATAGGTTGTGCATGTATAGTTGAGATCTTGAGGAAGTGTTGTGAGTACATGGAGCTATCTTTTTGTTGTAAAGTATGAAGATGAGTTGAAATGAAGTAATGAGCTGAGATGATATCTCTAATACTTGGTTTCCAAGTGCTTTTGAGAAAATTTGATCAAGGTAAATTGTTTTGTGCAAGTGATCATAGTGTGCTTCAGTATTGTGCTCCACATTTCTTCTATGTTGATGTTATTCCTGTGTGAATCTTATAAGTCATTCAAGGTTGTCAAAGGTTGTTATTTAAAATTTGGGTTTCTAGATCATTGTACAATGTGAGATATTTTCACCAGTGTGTGATCCAGTTTTTCAGTGATATTTTATGTGGCCTAGGATAAATGTATTTTCTTTTCTTTCTCCACTATTTGGATTCAGGTTGTGCAGACTTGGGAAGTTGCTTATAATTCTTGTATCTTTCTATATTCAAGATTTTACTTGATTTGGTGCAATACAGAGTGAGTTTCATTTGTCAGTATGCAAATATGGGTTATTAGTTGTTTTGAAATGAATTATTTGTAAGGTGCAAGCTTGGATGAAGTGTTTGATGATTCTTAAGTAGTTTGTGGATTACTCTAGATTGTGTTCAAGTGAATTATGTTGTCTAACATTTTTAGATTGATTTGAGGAAGCGTGTACTTAATGATTATGGTGTTTAGCATAGGTATTGGCTGACCTTGCGTTTGAAACTACATGCGAGCTTATGAAAGCATGTTGAGGTGTGTTTGGCTCTATTTGGGTCCTAATTAAGGATTTATGTAGGTCATCTTCATTCTTATCCACCATAGGAATGTTTTGGTGTTGACCTATTTTGAATTTGTATGTATAATAACTAGTTGCCAACATTGGAGAAGGTTTTTGAGGTTGAGATCAATATAAATGTATGGTGTTGTTATGAGTTGAGGCATGAAAGAAGTAACAATATAGATGAAAGCTTGATGTGAGTGATGTGTGTGATACAAATTTTAGCAGAACAGTGTGAATTTTAGTGTTAGGGTTCCTAAAGGCAGTGAGCTTAAGGCATCCAAAATCATTCATGCAAGACTACAAAAGTGTGTGATCAAGTGTGGTGGATTCCTTATTGAATTGAGAAGTGTTCTCTATGTAACATTATTCTTCTATATTTTTGTATTTCTTTCTGTGGTAGTGAGCCCTAGCTGTGAGCCTTTTTGGACATTGTGTCCTATTCTGACAGTGACCCCTTTTGTAATTTTTTTCTATTACTTATATTGTGAGTTAATCCTCACTATGGTTTTTTCCTCATTATGTTTTCCATGTAAATCTGGTGTTCTTTTGTGGTTTCAGTTTCTATTATCTACATTTCTTGTTTAATCCTTCTAACAGAATAAGGGTTTAATGAATGCATGTGGATCTGATTATTGTAGAGGGTTTTGAATGTTTAATTTTCTATAAATGATTCACCCCCACTCTTAGTTGTCTTGTTCATTTAAATGCTCTACACTGTTGTTCAAGTGAAAAAATGCAGAGGTAAGCGTATGTTTCATGGAAACATTCTGTTCATTTTCAAGCTCTATCAATTCCTTCAAAATATTTCTATTTTTCCTCACGATATTTGTGTCTACTAAAGAAAATTCTTGCATATTTGTTATCCTTGCTTAAGGGACTTTGCATTTGATTTAATGTTTGGTTTCACCATCTTGTGTTGACTCTATTTTTGACAGACCAAGTTTTTTTCTATCCTCTTGGGAATCAACCTCATAGGCTTGCCATGCTCAAACCAATATGTTTTTATGTGAAAGAAGTAGGGTTGTAAATACCCGTACATGTTATTGCATGAGAAAAAGAGGGGGATAATATATTATAAAAATTATGTAGAGCATCTATAGACTTCAAGGGGTACTAATGACCCAAAACACTCACATGAGAAGATCAACTAAATTCTCAACAAAATTCCCTTCATTTTCACTTATTTCCTCATGGCTAAAAGACAACAAAACTTCACAACACGATTCTAAACTATCATCAAACCTTAAAAAAATTTAATCAATATTATTTTGAAATGTTCAGACAAATAACACTCTTTCATAAACAAATAACTTATTAGCTTCTTCATTTCTTACACCAAAAGGCAAAATTCCTTATAGTAGTCCATAGACCTTAAATTGGGCATATATTTTAAACTAAATTGAAAATCCACAAAAAAAAATAAATTTAGGAACCCATTACAACCTCATTTAACATACTTCAACAACAAGTGTTGGTGTTTTGAAAAGAACATAAGAAAAATGACTGTCCTACAAAATTCAGGCTTCCAAATTGATGAGGACCAAGCCTGAGACTTAGAAAATAACCCACAAACAAGAGAATAATTTTATTATTCAGAAAATAGAGCTTCTTACATGCAGAGGATCTCAATCCCCAAGTTCTACAACACATGCAAGTTACAGAAAGCTACATAATCACCCTTTCGCAATATGCAAGCTTGTCCCCAAAAAGTTACCCAAAAATTAAAAACCCACCCATAAATAGAGCTTCTCTTTAGTTTGGAGCCAAAAAAACATTCAAATTTGAGTTTAGGTAGTTTGGCGTCGAAAAATTACAACTTGAAGTTCAAATTTTAAAAGAACATTTGCAATTGTATCTTCTAGAAAGTGCGCCAACTTCTCGGGGCCATAACTTTTGATCTGGGACTCCGATTCGCGAACCGTTTGAACCGTTGGAAAGACCTCGAAGTCAATACTGCACTTGAAATTTTCTATGCCAATTTTGAAAAGTTTTGGGGCTGATCCAAGAACTCTAAGTGCCTCAAATCTAACTTAGAAGATTTTTAGGTGCAAATCTGGGAAACTAAAATTGCAATATCTTTCAACCCAGGAATAGAAAATAAAAACCGTAAATTGGGAATTTCATTATGATGAAAAGGGTATCCAAAAATGTAAAAACATATAAAAACTAAGAAACTTAAAATTTAACTATTTTTGGGTGATGCAAGATTGCCCTTACACCACTGGATGCTCCTGCATCAGACACCCAGGGTAATTTGAGAAGTGACCTCGTCACATCTTAGATGGTGGAGGAAAACCCAAATAGTCGACCTCTGCCTTAGGCAACTGGGATGAATCTTCAATAGGCCTTCATTTCCATTTCACCAGATATTCTTCATACTACCTGTTCTTAGTACTCCTTCCCACACGACTATCCAGGATTTCTTCAATCTCCTCCTTTTCTGAAGTAGGTGCTGGAATCCCACACTATTCCATCGTTGGTACTTCCTCTATGCCACCTTCATGATACTATGTCAAATCTGAAATGTTGAACATAGGGGAAATGTTGAATCCATCCGACAACTCTACCTCATATGCATTCCCTGAATCATGCCTCTTCAAAATTTTACAGGGACTGAACTTCTTCATCTTCAATTTGTTATATGTTCCCACTGGAAACCTTTCTTTCCTCAAGTGGACCATCACTTCATCACCAATCTGAAACTCTTTATACCTCCTTTTCTGATCTGCCTTACCCTTATATTGCATATTCATCTTATTAATGTGTTCTCGTACCTTTTCATGTATATTCTTGATGCGCTCTGCAAAATCTTTGGCTTCAACACTTATTTTTTTCTCTTGGTCCATCTTCCTCAATTCTGGAGCTGTTCTGGGGCCACCTCCATACATAATCTGGAATGGTGATCTACCAGTGCTTCTATTGAAAAAATTGTTTTAAGAAAAATTCTACCTGGGGTAAGATCAAGTCCCATCCCTTGGGTTTATCTCCTACCAAAAATCTCAGTAGATTACCCAGACTCCTATTAACAACCTCTATCGGCCCATCTATTTGTGGATGGTGTGCAAAATTGAACTTCAACTCTATCTTTAGCTTCTTCCACAAGGTCCTCCAAAAGTACCCCACAAATTTGGTGTCACGATTTGAAACAATACTCTTTGGCAGACCATGTAGCCTCACCACCTCTTTGAAGAACAAGTCAGCAATGTGGACTGCATCATGGGTCTTCTGACATGGAATGAAATGTGCCATCTTTGAAAACCTATCAACCACCACAAAGACTGAATCATTCCCTCATTGTGTCCTTGGAAAACCAAGAACAAAGTCCATACTTATATCCTCCCATGGCCTCTCTGGTATAGGTAAGGGCTAATATAAGCCTATATTCTGGCTCACTCCTTTAGCCATCTGACATACCCTGGCTTTGTACAAACTTCTTCTTCACATCCTATGAAATTGAGGCCACTAATAATACTCTGATAATGGCAATGGTTTTATCCTGACCAAAATGTCCTACCATTCCTCCACTATGCTTCTCCTTTATCAGGTTCTCCCTCATGGAACTCCTCAGGATACATAATTGACTTCCCTTAAATAACATGCCATCCTGGATTATGAAATCCAGCCACCTTGTCCTATCCACTCTAACAGGTTCCTTGCAAGCTTTCCAAGCCTCTGCGAAATCAGGATCTTCTGCGTACAGTGTCTTAAGTTCATTGAACCTAGCCACTTCAATTTGCATCTTTGTCATCAATGTATGCCTCCTACTTAAGGCATCTGCAACCCTATTTGACTTCCCACTCCTATGTTTCAAAACAAAGGTATAACTCTACAAAAACTCTACCCATTTCATATGCCTCGATTTAATTTTCCCGACTATTTAGGTCGCAAGACACATTGGTCGATTATATAGAACAAATTCCTTTGGAAACAAATAATGTCTCCATTTCTTTAATGCTTGAACTATTGCATACAAATTCCTGATCATATATAGAATGCTTTCTCTTGGCATCATTTAACTTTTCACTGAAATAGGCAATGTGCTTACCTTCTTGGCTCAACACTGCTCCAATGGCACAACCACTAGCATCACAATCCACCTGAAAAAACTTGTTGAAATCTGGGAGGGCTAGAACAGGTTGCTCTGTCACCTTCTGCTTCAACAGTTCAAAACTTTTTTCCACTCCACTGCTCCACTTGAATTCTTTTCTATCCCCTCCCATTGTTTCAGTCAGGAGTCCACAAATACTACTGAAGTTTCTAATGAAATTTCTATAAAAACTAGCCAAACCACAGAAAGATCTCACCTCGGTAGCAGTTCTTGGGGTAGGCCATTCCAGAATAGCCTTCATCTTCTCTGGGTCCATTTTGAGACCTTCTGCTAAGACAACAAACCCCAAGTACACTGACTCCCTCTTCACAAAACTGCACTTCTTCAGATTAATCAATAGTTTCTTTTCTCTTAACTTCTCAAAGGCTCTCCGAATATGCATCAGATGTTCATCCAACGTCTTACTAAAAATTGAAATATCATCTAAATACACAATAACAAAACTTCCCAGAAATTCTTTTAGTACCTCGTTCATGAGCCGCGTGAATGTGCTCGGTGCATTGGTTAGCCCAAAAGGCATGACTAACCACTCGTATAGGCCCACTTTGGTCTTGAAGGCAGTCTTCCATTCATCTCCCTCTCGAATCCGGATTTGGTGATATCCACTCTTCAGATCAATCTTTGTGAAGTACTGAGCTCCACTCAAACAGTCCATCAAGTCATCCATCCTTGGCAGGGGAAATCTGTACTTGATTGTTATCTTGTTTATGGCTCGGGAATTTGTACACATCCTCCACTCCCCATCCTTCTTTGGTGCTAGTACTGTAGGTACTGCACATGGACTCAAACTCTCCCATTCTATGAGCTGCCTTATTTGGAAAACTGGCTCCAAGAATCAAGTCAATCTAATGACTGATCTTCCTTATTGGTGGTAAACCCTCAAGTACATTATCAGAAACAATATCCTGAAACTCATCCAACATCCCAGAAACTTCTTATGGAACCTTCTCACTATCCTCCTTACTCACTTTAGGAATCAATGCATAACACACATGCTCATGCTTCATACCTTCTAAAATTTTCTTCCATCTACATAACAAATTCTAGCACTACTGCATACCTTTTCTTTGGTCTCCTTCATGGGTTTCAACTTGTGATGAACCCCATCCTCTGTCAAGGAATAAGTGTTTGCATGGCCATCATGTATAGCTCACCTATCGAATTGCCATGGCCTCCCCAACAACATGTGACATGCATCGATGGGGATGATATCACAGAGTACCTCATCATGGTCGCTCCCGATCTTGAACTTTACTAGGCACTGCTCATTGACCAAAACTTTGTGGTCTTTCTGCAACAAGGCAATCTGATACAGATGCAGGTGCCTTTCCCTCTTCAACTTCAACTTTGTGACCATCTCTTCTGACACCAGATTATCGATGCTCCCACCGTCAATAATGATATCACAACATTTTCCTTCACACTTGCACCTTGTGTGAAATAGATTCTTCCTCTGTTCTGGTTCCTTTTCCTCAGTCACCAGGGCTCTCCTAATCACTAGGGATTCTCCCCTTTCAGTATCATCTGAATGTTCAGATTGGGCCTCCTCATTTGCATGCGCAACCCTTCCATGAGCTTCTAGCCTTTTGTCTTCCCTTCCTTGGTGTTGTGGACATTCATAGGCTCGATTCCCTTCTTCACCACACTGGAAACATGTTCCTTTGAAACCACCTCTTCCAGATCCTTGTCCATATCTCCCTCATCCTCTACCTCTTTTATCACCACTGTTTTGATCATGAGGGCGGTAGAAGTTGTCATTCCTTTGGCTTCGGCTGGTACCCACATCTTCACTTTTGTTTTCATCATCATTTCAGCTTCCTAAAGGTCTTCCACTGCCCCTTCCACTTTTACCTCCTCGTCCTTTTTGCTTGCCATCAAATCTTTTGTTCAGCTTCTCTTCCACCTTCAGAGCAAACTGATACACATCCTCAATGGTGGTCATTCTATCTAGGCTTAACTCCTCCTGAATGCTCGATCGTAACCCATTAAGATATCGGGATACCTTCTCCTTATTGGCCTCTATGTGGCCCGTTCTGATGATTATCTTATGAAAATATTCATTATATTCTTTCACATATCTGCTTCCTTTCTTCAGCCCTTGCAATTTCTTCAACAAATCTAACTCGTAGTCCACTAGTATGAACTACTTCTTCAGTTTCTCTACCATGCGATCCCATCTGGTAATATTTCCTTTTCCTCTTTGACTTCTTTCCAACTAGACCTCTTTCCACCAAATACTGGCATGGCCCTTTAGCTTCATTTTCACAAACTTAACCCGATCTAGGTCATCTATTTCCTCATACTCAAAATATTCTTCTAGCTCATTGATCCAGTCGATCAACTCTTCCGGGTTCAAACTTCTGGAATAACTGGGGACTTCTGCTCTGGGTCTTTTCCCAATCTTCGAAATGACCCTTATTAGTCAGATTTGGTCTTGATCAATTGCTTCTTCTTCCTCTTCTACATTTGAACCTTCTTCCTCTCCTTCATTCTCACTTTCCTCCCTCAGGTTTAACCCTCTTCTCAACTGCTCTTGTAATGCATCAATCTATCTTTGGAGGGTTGCCAATGCATCTCTTCCACCAACATTTTTGTCACCTCGACCACCTCTGGCACCACCACGCCTACCAGGCATCACTCTTGGAGGCATCTTTCTTTACCTCAACCCACAACCACAGTCTTGGTGCAAACTGCCCCATGATCGACGATCTGTCCACACGCTCAAGAAAGCCCGATTTGATACCACTTGATGAGGACCAAGCCTGAGACTGAGAAAATAACCCACAAACAAGAGAATAATTTTATTGTTCAGAAAATGGAGCTTCTTACATGCAGAGGATCTCAAATCCCCAAGTTCTACAACACATGCAAGTTACAGAAAGCTACAGAATCACCCTTTTGCAATATGCAAGCTTGTCCCCAAAAAGTTACCCAAAAATTAGAAACCTGCCCATAAATAGAGCTCGTCTTTAGTTTGGAGCTAAAAAAACATTCAAATTTGAGTTTAGGTGGTTTGGCATAAAAAAATTACAACTTGAAGTTCAAATTTTAAAAGAACATTTGCAATTGTATCTTCTAGAAAGTGCGCAAACTTCCTGAGGCCATAACTTTTGATCCGAGACTCTGATTTGCAAACCGTTTGAACCGTTGGAAAGGTCTCGAAGTCAATAACATGCTTTAAATCCACTACACCAATTTTGGCAAGTTTTTGGGCTGATCCGGGAAATCTCAGTGCCTCAAATCTAACTCAGAAGATTTTCAGGTGCAAATCTGGGAAACTAAAACTGCAATATCTTTCAACCCATGAATAGAAAATAAAAACCACAAATTGGGAATTTAATTATGATGAAAAGAGTATCCAAAATGTAAAAACATCTAAAAATTGAGAAACTTGAAATTTAACTATTTTTGGGTGATGCAAGATTTCCCTTACACCACTGGATGCTCCTGCATCACAAATAGGCCTAATTTACAAATCATGTACAAACAAACTTACTCCAAAACCATAAATAATCATGGAAAGAATTACAATAGGTTAAAAAACTACCAAATCATCAATATTTAGTGCTTTGAAGTCTCCTTAATATTCCAATATATCAAACCCTCACTCTAGGCTCCTTTCTGACTAGCAACAAAAACTGGTATCATCAAATTTTTCATAACTTGCTCAAATCTCAATGGATTTGCATGAAATAAAAAAAATCATTTGTTAACTCTCTAATCTATCATATAGATGAAAATTTTGACCAAAATACAGCTTTGAAAGTCATACCATGGCCTGCAAAAGGCTGCTACCTACAAAAATTCTAAAAAAAAGAAAGCTTTAATCATTATTTTCAACTTCAACTTTAGAAACTCCATCCTCCATTCATCTAGATCTATTGAAAAAGGTCTGTACATGCATAATAAACTGACTTCCAACCTTCTCTTTTTCCATTTATTCAAACCACAACTTGTAGGCATCATTCTTGCATGGAAAATTCTAAAAAATCTCTTGGGGCAGCAACAAGAACCCTCCAATTTTACTCCCCTTGCATCTGCAAATGTAAACAACAAAAAATACAACCTACACTAACCTATTCCACCAATTTACAAAGCCTAAATTGATGGAATAGTTGCTAGATCTAAATTAGACTCTCAAAACCCTTGATTTGAGGGTTTCAACCTATTTCTTGTAAACATGCTATTAAATCCTTCAAACTAAGTAAACACTCTTGAAATCTTCTTCAAATGAGAGATAACACCAATTACTATGAAAAAAATTTGAAATTAAAGCCTAAGAGATATTGTACAATCTATACAAAGCTTTGAAAGTAAGAAGAAAATGTTGAAAGTGCAGAAAAAAGTACTTTTATTAGCAAAATTCCTTCAAATTACAATCTCCAATGCTTGGTTTGACTTTACAAGGCCCTAAGTAGATGTTACATGAGTCTTATTGTCTGCCCCAATAGTTATAACCTATGTCACCTAAAAGTGTATACTTTGCTAGATTTGGGAATAATTGATGACAAATTAGAGATAATAAGACCTTGAGTTGGTGTTGTGAGGTGTTTTTCACATCCACACTAGGTATTAGACCCTTGTAAATGCATTTATCGATGTCTTGTAAAGGTGTTATAAAGTGTTGTAAAAGACTTTCATGCTTTTCTAGGATTAATGAACCCATTTTCCCCTAATTCAACATTATAAAATGTATCTAATTGCATTTCTACATCAATCTAGAAGGCTTGTTAAGTAAATTTAACTTTAATCTAGTGTTGTAATGTGATTTACACATTCATGTTGGATGTTGTGCCATTCTAGGCTATGTGGACCTCATTTTAGTGATGTAAAGTGTATTTAATCACACTTTCACATTGAAATTTGTGTCCCTAGCCTTGATTAATCTTTACATCATCATTAATAGGCCCCTATTGCCCCATATTGTGCATCTAGAGGCTTAATTTGATCAAAGACCTGATTAGAACAACCTAGAAGCCTATTTTCTTCACTTCCCAACCATCCAGCTGGAAAAATAGCCTTTGTGGGACCAATTTTCCCATCTGGGTGACTTAGTCCTTGCCAGATGGGACTAAGTTGCCTAGCCTAGTGACTTTGTCGAATTTGGCCCATTTTTCCAGGTTTGAGTGAGAAATTTTGGAATTTAAGTTTATTATTTCTGCATGTCAGACTTGGGGATCCAATTTATAGGAAAATGAGGTGAATTGCTTATAAAATCATGTCTCTAAACCCTAATTCATTATCTCTTATCTCTTATCATTCATTCATCACTCATCATGTTCTCAAGTCAAGCAAGCTAGGGTTTTATCATTCCAAGTCATCAAGATAGCTTCCTAAGACATTCAAGGGAAGATTCTTCAACTATTGCTGTAAAAAACAAGATCAATCATAATGGCAAGGTAATAAATCCATTGTTGTATGCTTCATTACATTCTTTCTCCATTTTGGTTTAATTACCTATAAAGGGGTTTGACCAAGGCAAACCCCCATGTGCTAACATCCAACATTTTTTCTTCTTGTCTTGTGTGTTTGCAGATTTAGGAAATTTAAGGGTTTGAAGATCATTGAAGAAAAGGTTGAAGATTTGTTGAAGCCATCTCCTTGTTTGCTAGGGAAAAAACCTACATAAAAAGACATCCACAGGTCAAATTCTTCAGTTTTAGGTTCAAATACTTGGAGGGGTAGAAAATGTAGGTCGAGATCTCCCATTTCAACTTTTGAATTTTCAGAAATTTAGAAGTGGACTAAGTCACCACTAGTGGTAGATTAGTCCCACTGAACTTTTTTTTGAATTTTTTTATATATTTGGATACCCATTTGGTCGAAATGGGCTCTGATGCAATTTTTTGAAATCACTTTGAAAAAGGACTAAGCCACCTAGCCTAGCATAAATGTCCCAACAGGCTTAAAATCACAATTTCCAGAATTTCAGAGTTGATTCAATTTTACAACACACTTTCAGGTGCACACCTTTTGTCTCATAGCTTTCTATCTAGTTTTGTTTGCACTTCCAGGTCATTCAGTTCATGTTTGCATACAACATTGTGTTTTCCAACACTTTGTATTTCTTAGGTTTTACATTATAATTATATTTATTTTTTAGTTTATTGCACTTAGGACATTACATTTAGACACATTTCATCCATCATTACATTAATCTTGAGTGTAGACAGTAGCATTTTGTCCCATCTCTCTCCTTTTAGGTGAAAAACCCTAGAAGAGTTAGAGAGCATTAGGGTGCCAAAATCATTGTTTACATTTTGATGAATCTAACTTTTGAAATTTTTTCTTTTCTGTTTTGGAGTCCTTCATCATAGATATAGTTCACATTGAACTTGCATTAGGATTTGCATGCTAGGTTTCAAGTTTTGCATTCATAAAAAGTTCATTTAGGTTGCATTTTTAACATCTAAAGTCATTATTTTTTTTGCAAATTTGCATTTTTATCTTATGTATGCATCATACCACATCTAAAACATCAAAATCCATTGAAAATTCCTAACAATTTTGAAAATAATCCTAACTAGGACTAATCCACCATTCTAGGTGACTTAGTCCCAGTCCTATTTTTCACTGTCTATTACAACGTCAAAAAACTCATTTTTATTCTTCCTAAGCCTCCTAGTATCATATACTATAAGTTTGGAAAGTTTCAGGAACATTCATTTTATGCATCTAGCTCAAAAACATCAATTTAGGGTAGTCATTTTTGAAATCATTCAATTTCATGCATCATTAGATCTGAAAATGCTTACATTTATGAGATTTTGCATCACATGGCTAAAAGTACTTTTCACTTTTTCTTACACAATGTTTCTATTCGTAAAAAATTGCATAATTTTGATAAAATTTTTGTTGGAAATATGTGCCTCAAACAATATAGGCTAAAACCTCCATTGGCACCAAGTCAGTATGACATCTATTATGTCTGGCCGACTAGCCATTTGGAACATCTTGTTTTGAATAGGTCGCTGTAACCTAGTTTCTATCTTGCCGAATGCTTTCACTGTGGAACTATCGCTGTGACAAGGAGTGTTTAGTATGACCTCTTAGCACTCAGGAGACCTTTGGCCGACAGGCCATTCAATCATGTATTGGGGAGACTCATGGCGACCACAGGCTTCAGGGTAGCTTATAGTGGCTCGGTGACAAGTCCCAGCGAAGTGTTAGAGTCTTGCTGACAGTATGTTACATGTTGGTCTTCAACATAGCTTATAGTCTATCAGTAAGAAGTCTTACCAATGTGCAAAGGTCTCACCAACGGAGGTTCAAATGTTGTTCATCGGTGTAACACAAAGGCTTTCGGAGAAATGTCTTAGTGATTGAAGGATGTCTTGTCGATAGCTGATGGCTATCGGGGTAACACAAATGGTTCAGGAAGAAATCCTAGCGAAGAATGTAAGTCTCGCCAATGATAAGGGATCTTTAGTATAACTCTTGGTGAAAAAATACTTCAAGGTAAGTCCTAGAGCTCGGTGTGATGTTAGCGAAAGTAACATGTCTCGCAAATAGTGCTTTATGTTGAAGCCTTCAGGGTAAGTCTTGGAGTTTGGTATGTTCTCTTGATGAAAGATGTAAGTCTTACCGACTGTTCTTTGGAGCTTGATATGGCTTGTGACTTCGGTATAACCTTTGGTGACTCGCTATGATCTCTTGGCAAAAGCGATAGGTCTGGGCGACTACTTGGTGACTCAGTGTAACACATGAAGCTCGATGGAATGTCTTGGCAATATTGATTACTCTTGGTAACTTTGGTATGAAGGTTATGTGGAATCGGTGAGACACTATTAGTGTCTCACCGAGATGCCAACACAGTGCAAATTCTATTGACCGAGTAAGATTTTCTAATGTGGCATCTCATGGATGAATAGGAGCAGCCGAATGTGAACCATTAGCAGTTGGTTCAGTGTGACAGTTCTATGAGGAATTTCTACAGACAGAGTTCGACATGGATATACTCTGAGATTGCAGATTGTAATCAATTGGTTGATTCGAGGGTTGGTTGGATCGATGAATGGTTGAGTGATTGGATTAGTGGATGAATTCTATTATGTAAAGACTATAACTCGAAGGTTCTTGTACAAGAATGTTCATGGTGAATGTTGTATAATGACACTAGAAACATAAGTCTTGCATTTGTCTGTAATGTCTATTACTGTAATACAAAGTGATTTCTCTTGGCGTGGTGGGTTTTTCTCCCATAAGGGTTTTCCCATGTATATTTGGTGTTCATGTGTGATTGTCAAATACTTTGTTTCTATTATCTGTTTCATAGTGCATCTTAGTTGAACTATAATTGAAAAATTTAAAAGTATATCTACATTCTTTCCTGAGGTATTGACGTTAGGAGAATTTTTTCCACATCTGATTTTCCTTACAAGTGGCATCAGAGCCTAGCCAATTGTGTTATCCTTGTGGGTACATTAGGTTTTTTGAGTCAATTCTCTTCAGTGGGAGTCTTATAGAGTTTGTTATTTTTTTTTACAGGCTGAGATGGCTAGCACGTCTGGAAAGTTTGAAATAGAGAAGTTGAATGGCAGTAACTTTGAGTTGTGGAAACTCAAGATGGAGGATCTTCTAGTTGATCATGATCTGTGGCTTGCAGTGTCTAGAACTAAACCTATAGGCACGAAGCAAGAAGATTGGGACCTTACAGATAGGAAGTCTAAGGGGCTGATAAGGCTCTATTTGGCAGAATCAGTGCTTCTGAATGTGCATGAGGAGAAGACTGCCTCTTCTTTGTGGAAGAGATTGGCATCTATTTATCAAGGGAATTCCTTGGTGAATAAACTGTTCCTGAGGAAGAAGCTATATTCTTTGAGGATGCAGGAAGGAGGGTTTGTGGTTGATCATTTGAATGCATTTAATATGTTAATTTCTCAATTGACATCTATTGGTGTGAAGACTAAAGAAGAGGATCGATGTATGCTTCTATTGTGTTCTTTGCCAGACTCATGGGATCATTTGGTGATGGTGATTAGGAGTATAACATCTAGTTTCAAGATGGAAGATGTTGCATCTTTTCTATTAGAAGAGATGAGAAGGAAATCTTCTGAGATGGCGAAGGAAGCTCTTGCTGTCAGAGGAAGACCGAAAGAGAAAGGAAAGAAGGACAAGAAATTAAAATCAAAATCAGAGGGGAGATCAAAGTCTCCTGGCAAGAAGTCCAAGGTGAAGTGCTGGAACTATGGGCAACCCGGTCATATCTGAAAGGATTGTAAAGAGGAGAAAAAGAAGAAGAAGGGCTCTTCTGATAATGGTTCTTCTCATAGTGATGGTGATGCCTTCATTGCAGCCTTGGCTACTCAGGCATTAGATGATGTCTGGCTGATTGATTCTGGAGCATCTTTCCACATGAAATCTCACAGAGAATGGTTCACGAAGTATGAAGAATACAATGGTGGAAAGGTGTACTTGGCAAGTGATTCAACATTAGAGATTGTTGGCTGTGGAAGAGTCAGAATACAATTCCTTGATGGCAGAGTGAAGGGAATCAATAATGTAATGCATATACTAGGTCTGGCTCGAAACTTACTTTCTGTAAGTATGCTAAATGATATCGTAGTGCAAGTTACCTTCCCTAGAATTGGCTACAAGATGACTAGAAGTTCAATGGTGTTGGCTAGAGGTGCTCGAATTGGTACCCTGTACAAGTTGGATGCAAGTCTGTTCAATGCAACAGTGTCTCTAGAAAGTCACTGAAAGCTTCTCATGGAGGTAAAGAGAGAAATATCCCTAATTATATAGACTCTATGGAAGTAAAACTTCCTGTAAATAAGACTATGCTTTGGAATCATAGGTTAGGCCACATAGGAGAAAAAGGTTTAAAAACCATGAAGAATAAAAACCTGGTTGAGGGGCTTAAAGATTGTAATCTTGAATTTGAATTATGTGAACACTATATATATGGAAAGCAGCACCGTGTTTCGTTTTACTCCAGTCCTCATAAATCTTCTGGTTTGTTAGGTTATATTTATTTGGATGTGTTTGGTCCAGTAGATGTTCTTTCTTTGTCTAAATCAAGATACTATGTGTTGTTCATTGATGATTATTTAAGAAGAGCATTTGTTTATTTTTTAAAAAGTAAATCAGAAGTGTTAAGTCTATTTAAGGAATTTAAGAACCTTGTTAAAAATCAGACTAGTAGAAAAATAAAATGCTTAAGGACTGATAATGGCGGTGAATTATGTTTTGATGAATTTGAAAGATATTGCAAAGACCATGGAATTAAAAGACACAAGACTACACCTTATACTCCACAACAAAATGGAGTTGGAGAAAGGTTCAATAGGATAGTGATGGAGAGAGCATGAAGTATGTTGAGTAGTGCTGGATTGGAGGAGAAGTTCTGGGCTGAGGCTGTATCTACTACATGTTATTTAATTAATCATTCTCCAAATTTTTCTCTTGTTGAGAAAACACCTTTAGAAGTGTGGTCTGGTAAGAAGCCCTCACTTAGACATGTTCGTGTTTTTGGCTATGAGGGATATGCTCATGCGCTGAATGTAAAAAGATCTAAACTAGAGAACAAGGCTATCAAATGTATTTTTATTGGCTATAGTGCTGTCATAAAGGGATACAAGCTTTGGAATCCTGATACAGAGAAGGTTTTGTACAACAGAAGTGTAATCTTTCGTGAGCTGAAACCTTCCACTTTGGATCTGCAGGCAGAGACAAAGTCAGATAACAATAAGGATGTAGCATTAATTCCTCCTACACCATAGAAAGAGGAATTGAAAATTCAAAATGTACCTGAAACTGAGGAGAGCTCAAGCAGTTCTAAAAGTTCTAAAGAAGGAGAACCTCAACCTCAACAAGTGAGGAGGTCAACCCATGAAAGAAAACAACCAGATAGGTATGGGTTCTCATTGATTGATTCTACTTGTGCCTATGCTTTGATTTCTAGTACTGATGAGCTGAGGACTGTGAAAGAGGCATCTAAAATGTCTGATTCAGATTCTTGGTTGGAAGCCATGGAAGAAGAGATGGCATCTTTATATAAGAATGAAACCTGGAGTCTGGTGCCCTTGCCTAAAGGAAGAAAACCTGTGGGTTGCAAATGGGTATTTAAGAAAAAGATTCGTCTGGATGGCAGTGTAGAAAAGTACAAGGAGAGATTGGTTGCAAAGGGGTATTCCCAGGTAGAGGGAATCGATTATGGGGAAATATTTTCTCCTGTAGCAAAGCTGACATCTATCAAATTTCTTTTGTCACTTGCAACAACATATGGCTTAGAGGTAGAACAGATGGATGTGAAGACAACATTTCTTCATGGTGATCTTGAATAAGAAATCTATATGTCCCAGCCTAAGCACTTTGTTGAGAAAGGTAAAGAAAAATTGGTATGCAAATTAAAGAAGTCTTTGTATACAAAGTCACCTAGAATGTGGTACCAGAAATTTGATACTTTTGTATTGTCTTTGGGATTTATAAGATCAAAATCTGATGCATATATTATAAAGCTGAAAGTGATTGAGTTCTTGTTATTGCTCTTTATGTTGATAATATGTTGTTAATAGGAAATAGCAAGCTAATGATTTCTGATCTTAAGTCTTAGTTGTCTGCTAAGTTCGAAATGAAGGCTCTTGGTGCAGCAAGGTATATTCTGGGGATGGAGATAACCAGGGACAGGAAGAATAGAAAGCTTTGGCTCAGTCAAAGTAAGTATAGGATTGTTCTTGAGAGATTTTGTATGAATGATTGCAAATAGCTAGTGGTTCCATTCATGTAGGGAATGCTATCTGTTGAGGACTATCCAAAATCTCCCTGTGGAGGACATGACCAGTGTACCCTATAATAGTGCAGTTGGCAGTCTCATGTATGCAATGGTTTGTACAAGGCCAAACATTGCCTAAGCAGTGGGAGTACTTAGTCGATTTATGGCTAATCTAGGAAGAACGCATTGGGGTGCTGTGAAAAGAGTTTTCAAATATTTGAAGGGCACTTCAAATTTTTCTTTGTGTTACCATGGGAACTTGGTTGAATCACAGAGGACTCTCAACATTCGTGGTTATGTAGATTCTGATTGGGTAGGGGACATTGATAGCAGGAGGTCCACTAGTGGGGTATGTGGGATCAACATGGAAAAATAGGCCCTTAAGTGGCAAAACATTCAGAAAAATTAGAGTTAGGCAACTTCACGTAAAACTTTGAATAAGTTATCTATATTATTTCAAAAATATGTAAGAATAGAATCTATAGAAAATTGAATGTAGTTTCTAAACTACTAGGTTTATTTAGAAAAAAAAAAATATATTTGGTGAAAATTTGAAATTTCAATGTAGTAGTACTTAAATTTCAAGGAAAAAAAAGAAGTAGGTGTCCTGTCTAACCACCCTAACCACAATAAAATGATAATATTTTTTTAGATTTTATACATAAGTAGAGGACTCATGTATGGATGTGTTGCATATTTGTTTGTAATTTTTTTCCAAGTAAATAATTAGTTATGAATTTTTATTACTACTTTTAAAAAATATAAAACTCATATGTCGACCACCTTAACTTTGGTCAAAACTTCATGAAATTCAATTTTTCTTTTTAATCCTATAGTATGCAAAGCATAGAATGTGATACTGTTTGAAAGCTATAGATGCTTTTCAATCAACCTATCAATCAGGGACTTTAGTTAATTCAAATAAAAATGAATAATAATTATTTATTAAATTCAAAGTGGAGCATAATTTATATATTGGTGGAAAGATGAGAATATCCTTTAAAACCCTTTTCATTTCATCAATTTTGGGAAGAAAAAAAGTCGTCAGCCACATACCCTACAAATACCCATCATATTTTCACTTTTTCACCCATCATGATCCTACACATACCCAATGGATACATTTTCATGTTAAATGGTGGTGCAGTGAGTTGGATGAGCAAGTGGCAGGCTGTAGTCGCTTTGTCCACTATGGAGGCTGAATACATGACAACTACTCATGCTTGTTAAGAAGCTGTATGGTTGAAACATTTGTGTTCTAACATTGGTTTTGATGTAGGGGAAATAACTATTTTTTGTGACAGTTAGAGTGCAATTTGTCTGGCAAAGAACCCTACTTTCCATGCCAGGACGAAACATATAGACGTATAGTACCAGTTTGTATGAGATATGGTGGAGGATCGAAAGGTCAGTTTGGAAAAGGTTGATACTCTAGAGAATGTTGCACATTCATTGACGAAGCCAGTGAGCACAGACAAGTTCAGGTGGTGTGCCAGTTCAATGGGCCTTAGTGCCCATGATTTTTAGTAAATTATGTTGTGCTCTAGAGGTTCCTGTATGATCTTTGTCAAGTGGGAGATTCTTGGAAATGTGTGCCTCAAATAATACAGGCTGAAACCTCCATTGGAGCCAAGTCAGTATGAAATCTATTATGTCTGGCCGACTAGCAGTTTGGAACATCTTGTTTTGAACAGGTCTTTGTGACCTAGTTTCTGTCTTGCTGAATGCTTTCACTATTGAGCTATCACTATGACAAGGAGTGTTCGGTATGACCTCTTAGTGCTCGAGAGACCTCTGGCTGATAGGCCATTCAATCATGTATTGGGGAGACTCATGGTGACCACGGGCTTCGGGGTAGCTTATAGCGGCTTGTTGAGAAGTCCCAGCGAAGTGTTAGAGCCTTGCCGATAGTATGTTACATGTTGGTCCTCGGAGTAGCTTATAGTCTATTGGTAAGAAGTGTTACCGATGTGAAAAGGTCTCACCAACAGAGGTTCAAATGTTGTTCATTGGTGTAACACAAAAGCTTTTAGAGAATCGTCTTAGCAACTGAAGGATGTCTTGCTGATAGCCGATGGCTATCAGGGTAACCCAAATGGTTTGGGAAGAAGTCCCAGTGAAGAATGTAAGTCTTGCCGATGATAAGGGATCTTTGTTATAACTCTTGGCGACAAAATACTTCGGGGTAAGTCCTAGAGCTCGGTGTGATGTCTTAGCGAAAGTAACATGTCTCGCCAATAGTGCTTTATGTTGAAGCCTTCAAGGTAAGTCTTGGAGTTCGGTATGTTCCCTCGGCGAAAGATGTAAGTCTTGTCGACTATTTGTTGGAGCTCGATATGGCTTGTGACTTTAGTATGACCTTTGGTGACTCGCTATGATCTCCTGGCGAAAGCGATAGGTCTGGGTAACTGCTTGGTGACTCGGTGTAACACATGAAGCTCGATGGAATGTCTTGGTAATATCGGTTACTCTTGGAAACTTCGGTATGAAGGTTATGTGGCATTGGTGAGACACTGTTAGTGTCTCACTGAGATGCCAACATAGTGCAAATTATGTTGATCGAGTAAGAATTTCTGATGTGGCATCTCATGGATGAATAGGAGGAGTCGAATGTGAACCATTAGCAGTTGGTTCAGTGTGACAGTTCTGTGAGGAAGTTCTATAGATAGATTTCAACATGGATATACTCTAAGATTGCAGATTGTAATCAGTTGGTTGATTCGAGGGTTGGTTGGATCGATGAATGGTTGAGTGATTGAATCAGTGGATGAATTCTATTATGTAAAGATTGTAACTCGAAGGTTCCTGTACAAGAATGTTCATGGTGAATGTTGTTGTATAATGACACCAAAAAGATAAGTCTGACATTTGTATGTAATCTCTGTTACTGTAATACAAAGTGATTTCTCTTGGTGTGGTGGGTTTTTCTCCTATAAGGGTTTTCCCACGTATATTTGGTGTTCATGTGTGATTTTCAAATACTCTATTTCCATTATCTATTCCATAGTGCATCTTATTTGAACTGTAATTGAAAAATTTAAAAGTATATCTACATTCTTTCCTGAGGTATTGACGTTAGGTGAATTGTTTCCGCATCTAATTTTCCTTACAATTTCTTTTCATTCTTGCATATACATTTTTTGCATTCTTAAAGCTTTGCATATATTGGATAAAAATGTTTTGCATTTTTGGATATACATTGTTTACATTGCTGAAATATTACATGAAAGGGTTAGATGTGCTTTTCATTTTTGTTCAAACACTGTTAGTGCCTTGCATATTTAGACATGTTAAGAAAACTTTCCAATCCCCTCCCTATGAGAGTGTTTTTGTGAAAGAGACTACAACCTTGGACATTCCTAATAATCATACTTGTTCTTCTCCTAATATCTCTCATATTTGTGACAAAAATAATTTGGTAGAAGAATCAATTAATGAGAGTTTTGAGAATCCTAGTTGTTTCTCTCCTCTTACCTCTCTTAGTGGATAAGACATTAATGAACAAGACAACACAACCATAGGTAATAATGACAATAACATTTGTTCTTCCCCTAGTCTCTCTCCTAGTTGTGAAGAAGATACTTTGATATTAGAAAACACAATCGATGAAGGTCATGAATATCTTCATTGTCCCCCTTCACCTAGCAAAACCTTTCTTGAGCATGAAAATTCAACCATTGATCATTCCCCTCCTTGCGATGAAGTTCTTTTAGGAGAACCAACCTTTGAATGCCAAGAACATTTGGCTTGTAGTTCTTCTAAAAAATCCCCTCCTAGGGCGAATATCATGGTGTTAGAAAACAACAACAATAGTAATGTGTCTTTCTTAGATAAAAAAGTGACTCTATATTTCCCTTCATTAGAGATACAACAAAGACTGTTGAGGTTATGAATGTGTAAATTTCCATTAGATCCCCCTCAATCAATGGACCTCATACATACCTCATGGGACATCCTAAGAATCCTCTAATTCTCTACCCACCTTCACACAAAAAACAAACTCAACATCAACCTGAACTCATCATTTACCCTCCCTCACATCAATCTCCACCTCCACCTAAACTTGAGTTTACCCTTTATCCACCTAATAATGATGTTTTTACTCACACAAACTACACTAGAAATAATTTGCGACCACAACCACCCACCCCAACACCATTACCTTTTCCTAATCCCATATTGCCTAGTGCAAAGGGAGTATGATCTGGTTGAACAACTTAAGAATACTCCTACAAAGATATCCCTATGGTATTTACTCTAGAATTCATCTACCTATCACACTATGCTTCAAACGGCTTTACAACAAGTTCCTATCCCTTCTAATGCACAACCAAATGACATAGCAGCTATAATTCAAGGATTGACTGCTGACATTGTTTTCCACCAAAGTGAACTCCCCCCTTTGGAACTACAAAAACATAATGAATCTTTCATAATCCTATCTCAATACAAAATAATAGGGATAAAGCAAACTCTTGTTGACAATGGCTTTGCTCTTTATGTATGTAGCGTAAACCTCTTGGATAGGCTTTGTGTGGATAGATCAAAAATTCAACCTGATTATGTATCTATTAAGGGCTTTGACAATGAAGAAAACAAACCACTTGGTGTGATCACTTTACCTATTACAGTTGGAGTGGCCACATTGCAAACACCTATCCATTTCATGCCTCATAATATTTCATATAATCTTCTTCTAGGTAGGCCATGGATTCATGCAATGAATGGTGTGCCTTCCACTCTTCATCAAAAAATGAAATACATTCACAATAGCCAAGTGCACATCCTTGACACTGATCCCAATCCAAATAGTTGTTTGAACATTGAGGAAAACAATGTGAATCATTTAAACACATTAACACCAATTATACAAGTAGAATGTGTGCAACAAAAAGACAACCAACAACATCTTAAGAAAGTAACAGAGATATTAGATGATGATTGGGGTTCCTTATACTTCACACCACTACTCATGGATGATCCTTCAAAATCATCCACCTCAACCACTTTAGACCAAAACATAACAAATTATGCAATAACCTTTGACAAACACAACAATGAACAACCACCTGATTCACAAGCAATGAAAAAGATTTATTGCAAAGGTTATGAGCTTATGAAACAACTTGGATATAGTGCAAAAAGATGTGGTGCTAATGAACAAGGTATCCACAACCCTTTTTATTTATCACACAAAAAACAACACATGGTATTGGTTATTTTCCTTTGATTCGAAATCGCTAATCCTTCACTCAACATCAACACATCTTCGCTTAATGTCAATGTCATGATGCAAAACATTGATGAGTCTTGCATATATATGACATCTTGTACATCTAAGCAAGAAGTCTCCTTTTCACAAACTACAGGACCACCTTCTCCCATTGATCAAGAGGGTATCTTGTCACGACTCCTCCAAGATCACTTGATCACCCTTCCTCCAAGAACTCGAAAGAAATTTTATTACAAGACTCCAACATTTTAAGGAGTTTGGTATTCTTCCTTATGTGGGGGAACCTAATTCCTTTAATTGATACTACTTTTCACTCTAGCATACACTTCACTAATCATTTTGACTCATCCTTATCCTGCACTAAGTGGGGGCAAGGGGTTAGGTAGCCTTGTTCTTGTATGTCACTTGCCATTTCCTTTTTTGACTAGTTGTTAACCTTTCATGAACATATAAGAGAAAGATTCATGCCTTAAGTTGGCTTGCATGTGACATACTGCCCTCTTTCATGACGTAGCTTATTAGAAATATATGAATTGGCATAGGGCTTTTCGAGTAAGCTCTCATGTCTTCTTCTAGTTTAAAGCACTTGCTCATAGTAATGGTGTTGGCAACTGCTTTATAGTGGGGGAATACATCGACACTCACATTTCATTATGTGATTTATTTCTTCTTGCGATGCATCCTCTTCTTGGTGGTGTCATTTGACTTGATTTCCTCCAAGAGTGTCATACTTCTTTGACACATCCTCTCTTGGAGACATTAAGCACAATGTCCCCTAAGATGAGACCTTGCACGAACTAAGCAAAAATACCTTTGAACATTCCTTGCACTATTTTACCATTTACAACAACTGTTATATGGCCACCTTGCATAATACAATTTGCATGCCTGTGGTCCCATCCTCTTTTTCTATGAGTTTCAAGTATACGAAGTTTTTCTTACCTCATAGAGCTTGAAAAACTTTTTCATTGTGGTGCCTTATTAAAGTTATGAGGAGGTATAACTTTGGTATGGTTGAGCAGGAAGCCCATTCTAAGGCATGACTTTTCCCCATAGCCACCTATGTGTTTGTGAGCACATATGAACCATATGTGTCTCACCTTTTGGGATTCCCCACCCCACGGAAAACCAAAAGTTCCATGGCCACAAAGTGAGTATATTTGGGCCTTCACACCTGGAGGACAACCATGAGTTCCATCACCCCAAAGTGAGTATACATTTATTTTTCCAAATAAATGAGCCTAGATCTAATCCACAACATGTTCGACAAACGATCAAAGCTTGATCCACCCCATTTTATTTTCCTTCTAGTTCTTTCCATTGTATGATCATGTATCTTGTTTTGTTGCATATCATTCACCTTGTGCATGTCCTTTTGCACTCGTGTTGGTTTGACTTAGGATCTTGGATCCTAGGGGCTTGCACAGTCTCCTTGATCTTTTTCATTATTTGTCATCCACATTGGTATGATTGGACTCCTCTTGAATGACTACTTTAGCATGAGTTGGAAGCAAGTTCATCCTCTCACTAAAGTGGGGGCTGAATGTGTCACCAAAAATTGTATGCTTTGCCTGATTTGGGAATAATTGATGACAAATTGGACTTAATAAGACCTTGAGTTGGTGTTGTGAGGTGTTTCTCACATCCACACTAGGTCTTGGACCCTTGCAAATGCATTTATCGATGTCTTGTAAAGGTGTTTTAAATTGTTGTAAAAGACTTACACACTTTTCTAGGATTAATGAACCCATTTTTCCCTAATTCAACATTATAAAATGTATCTAATTTAATTTCCACATCAATCTATAAGGCTTGTGAATTAAATTTAACTTTAATCTATTGTTGTAATGTGATTTACACATTCACATTGGATGTTGTGCCTTTCTAGGCTATGTGGACCTCATTTTAGTGATGTAAAGTGTATTTAATCACACTTTCACATTGAAATTTGTGTCCCTAGCTATAATTACTCTTTACATCATCATTAATAGGGCCCTATTGTCCCATATTATGCATCCCAAGACTTAATTTGATCAAAGACCTAATTAGAACAACCTAGAAGCCTATTTTCTTCACTTCCCAACCATCCAACTGGAAAAATGGCCTTTGTGGGACCAAGTCACCCATTTGGATGACTTAGTCCCTGCCAGATGGGACTAAGTCACCCAGCCTAGCGACTTAGTCCAATTTGGCCCATTTTTGAGGTTTGAGCTAGAAATTTTGGAATTTAAGTTTATTCTTTCTCCATCTCAGCCTTGGGGATCCAATTTATGGGAAAATGAGCTGAATTGCCTATAAAATCAAGTCTCTAAACCCTAATTCATTATCTCTTATGGGTATGTGTAGGATCATCATGGAAAAAATAGGCCCTTAGGTGGAAAAAAATTTAGAAAAATCAGAGTTAGGAAACTTGACGTAAAAATTTGAATAAGTTATCTATATTATTTCAAAAATATGTAAAATAGAATATGTAGAAAATTGAATTTAGTTTCTAAACTACTAGGTTTAATTTTATTTTTTAAATCTATTTGGTGAAAATTTGAAATTTCAATGTAGTAGCACTTAAATTTCAAGGAAAAAATAAGAAGTAGGTGTCTTTCTGACCACCCTAGCCACAATAAAATGATAATTTTTTTATAATATTTTAGACACAAGTAGAGGAATCATGTCTCGATGTGATGCATATTTTATTGTAATTTTTTTCTAAATAAATAATTAATTATAAATTTTTATTACAAGTTTTAAAAAATATAAAAAATTGTATGTCTAACCACCTTAACTTGGTCAAAACTTTATGTAATTCATTTTTTTTTAATCCTATAGTATGCGAAGCATATAATGTGACACATGTTTTGGATTCAAAAAATGTGATACTGTTTGAAAGCTATATATGTTTTTCAATTAGAATATCAATCAAGACTTTAGTCATAATTCAAATAGAAAATTAATAATAATTATTTATTAAATTCAAAGTAGAGCATAATTTATATTGGTGGAAAGCTAAGAATCTCCTTTAAAAACCCTTTTCATTTCATCAATTTTGGGTAAAAAAAAGTTGTCAGCCACATACCCTACACATACCCATCATATCACCAATTTTTGGCCCATCATGATCCTGCACATACCCTTATCTCTTATCATTCATTCATCACTCATCATGTTCTCAAGTGAAGCAAGCTAGGGTTTTTTCATTCCAAGTCATCAAGATAGCTTCCTAAGACATTCAAGGGCATATTCTTCAACTATTGTTGTAGAAAAAAAAGATCAATCATCATGGCAAGGTAATAACTCCATTATCACATGCTTCATTATATTCTTTCTCCATTTTGGTTTAATTACCTACAAAGGGGTTTGACCAAGGAAAACGCCCATGTCCTAACATCCAACATTTCTTCTTCTTGTCTTGTTTGTTTATAGATTTAGGAACTTTAAGGGTTTGAAGATAATTGAAGAAAAGGTTGAAGATATTTTGAAGCCATATCCTTGTTGTCTAGGTAAAAAAACCTACATAAAAAAGATATCCACATGCCAAATTCTATAGTTTTAGGTTTGAATACTTAGAGGGGCATAAAGTGCAGGTCAAGATCTCCTGTTTCAACTTTTGAATTTTTAGAAATTTAGAAGTGGACTAAGTCTCCACTAGTGGTGGATTAGTCCCACTGAACCTATTTTTCAATTTTTTTTATAGATTTGGTTGGATGAAATGGGCTGTAGTGTAGTTTTCTGAAATCACTCTAAAAAAGGACTAAGTTGCCCGACTTGTCATAAATTTCGTTTAGGCTTAAAAATCAGAATTTCCAAAATTTCAGAGTTGCTTCAATTTTACAACACACTTTCAAGTGCACACCTTTTGTCTCATAGCTTTCTATCTAGTTTTTTTTGCATTTCTAGTTCATTTAGTTCATGTTTGCATACAACATTATGTTTTCCAGCACTTTGTATTTCTTAGGTTTTATGTTACTAATTATCTTTCTTTTTCATTTTATTGCACTTAGTACATTACATTTAGACACATTTCATCCCTCACTACAATAATCTTGAGTGTAGATAGTAGCATTTTTCCCCATCTCTATCCTTTTAGGTGAAAAACCCTAGAAGAGTTAGAGAGCATTAGGGTGCCAAAATCATTGTTTACATAACTGACCCACTAACTCCATTTTCAAGAATGACTCTTCAACTTCCTAACTTTACAACTTCTTACAATTTTGTAATTTTGCAATTTTACAATTTTACAATTTTTGCAACTTTTGCAACAAAAAGACAACTTTTGCACTTTGACCACTTTGACCTCCTAGGAACCTACTCAATTACATTCGAATTGGTCTACACATGACCTTTTACAATGTTTTTACAAGATGAAAATTCAATTTTAACAATGTTTCCTATTATAGGTGTTAGGAATTTTATGTAGAAAATATCAATTAAATGCAAATAAAGATTAAACACAGAAATGAAAAATACAGAAATAATAACAGCAAGAGACAATATTTAACATGGTTCACCCAAACTTGGGCTACATCCACCAACAAAGAGTCCAATATTATTATCCAGTAAATCGAACCGATTACAACCAATAATCCTTGCAATTCAATACCACTGCAAATGCCCCTAGACCCCGCAAGGGGTGCTGCCCCTTGATCCCATCTTGGGGGCACTACTCCCAAATCGCCATTAAATAATTTGGGGGCACTAAAAAAAGTGGGGAAAATTTAACCTCCAAGTCTGATTAGGCTCCATATACCAACAAGAGGCATAACTTCACTAGGTGCTCCTGCACAAAACAACTAGCCTGGAAAAGTCCTCAAGTCCCTTTGAGGGATGATTTGCATTAGTCTTGCTTCTTCATACCTGCATACCTTCTTCAATTTTGTCTTGGAATGCTTCCTACTTTGTTCTTGAAACTTTCACTTGCCTTTGTCTTGATTCCTACTTTTTCCTTTAGCTCTGTCTTCACTTGTCTTTGTCTTTTTCCTTCTCTTTCTATGCCCATAAGATTCACCAATCAATATTCTCAATCAAAGGACACAAGACTTTCCTTTCACAACACTTAACTTTCCTTTAACCTTTTCTCAATCAAAGGACATGGGACTATCCTTTCACATTGATTTTCTAAGAAATCTCACCTCATTCCCAACAATTCATCTTTGATCTTCTCTAAACCCACTTCTCATCATATTTTCAACTTTTCCAATCAGTGGAGTACTCTTCAAACTGACTTTCAACTCTTTGCAATGGATGTAAACTCTTCAAGTCTTTCTCAGACAGATATCCATCTACCTCACTACTTCACCACATAACCTCAACATACCATCCATCTTACCCAATAGTAGATCCTATAATATGGACCTACCACCCTCTCTCTTAGTGGTCTCACTCACTCTACATCTTCTCCCCAACTTAATTTCTATTGGAGGATAGTGGACACAGACTCATCCTTCTTTGTAACCAACACACAACTTCTCACTCTCTCTTGCAACTTTAAGATGGATCAAGCACGTACAACCAACAACTCAAAAAACCACCATATCAAATAGCTCTGATACCAATTGATGCAAAGCATCTACAGACTTCAGGGGGTACTAATGACCCAAAACACTCACATGAGAAGATAACTAAACTCTCAACAAAATTCTCTTCATTTTCACTTATTTCCTCATGGCTAAAAGACACCAAAAATTCACAACATGCTTCTAAAATATCATCATACCTTAAAAAAATTTAATCATCATTATTTTGACATGTTCAAACAAATAAAACTCTTTCATAAATACAAACTTATCAGCTTCTTCATTTCTTACACCAAAAGGCCAAATTCCTTGTAGTAGTCCACATACCTTAAATTGGGAATGTATTTTAAAATAAATTGAATCTCCACAAAAAAAATACATTTTTAGGAACCCATTACAACCTCATTTAACATACTTCAACAGCACGTGTTGGTTTTTTGGAAAGAACATCTGAAAAATGGCTGTCCTACAACATTTAGAGTTTCAAATAGGCCTAATTTACAAAGCATGTACCAACAAATTTACTCCAAAACCACAAATAATCATGGAAAAAATTACAAAATTTTATAAAACTACCAAATCATCAATCTTTAGTGCTTGGAAGTCTCCTTAATATGCCAAAATATCAAACCCTCACTCTAGCCTCCTTTTTGACTAGCAACAAAAACCGGTTTCACCAAATTTGTCATAACTTGCTTAAATCTCAATGGATTTGCATGAAATAAAAACCAATAATTTTTTAACTCTTAGATCTATCATACAGATGCAAATTTTGACCAAAATACAGGTTGTAAGGTCATACCATGGCTTGCAAAACGATGCTACCTACATAAATTCTAATAAAAAATAGAGCTTTAATCATGATTTTCAACTTCAACTTCAGAAAATCCATCCTCCATTCATCTAGATCTATTGGAAAAGGTCTACACATGCATAATAAATTGACTTCCAACCTTCTCCTTTTCCATCTATTCAAACCACAACTTGTAGGCATCATTCTTGCATGGAAAATTCTAAAAAATCTCTTGGGGCAGCAACAAGAACCCTGAAGTTTACTTCCCCTGCATCTAAAAAAAAAACAAAAAACAAAAAATACAACCTACACTAACCTATTCCACCAATTTACAAAGCCTAAATTAGTGGAATAGTTGCTAGATCTAAATTAGACTCTCAAAACCCTTGATTTGAGGGTTTCAACTTGTTTCTTGTAAAAATGCTCTTAAATCCTTCAAACTAAGTAAAAATTCTTCAAATATTCTTCAAATGAGAGCTAACACCAATTAATATGAATTTTTTTTGAAATTATAGCCTAAGAGATACTATACAATCTATACAAAGGTTTGAAAGTAAGAAGAAAACATTTAAAGTGCAAAACAAAGTACTTTTATTAGCAAAATTCCTTCAAATTACAATTTCCAATGCTTGGTTTGACATTACAAGGCCCTAAATATATTTTACATGATTCTCTTTGGCTGCCACAATAGTTATATCCTTCCCACTAACTCGATTTTCAACATTGACTCTTCAACTTCTTAACTTTACAACTTCTTGCAATTTTACAATTTTGCAATATTTTCAACTTTTGCAACAAAAAGACAACTTTTTCACTTTGACCACTTTGACCTCCTAGGAACCTACTCAATTACATTCAAATTTTTCTACACATGACCTTTTACAATGCTTTTACAAGATGAAAATTCAATTTTTACAATATTTCCTATTAGAGGCATAACTTCACTAGGTGCTCCTGCACCAATAAATCACCCCTATCGCTTTTAATCTGTGATTGGCTTGGATGAAAACCACTATTTTTATTTTGAATGATTTCCTTGTTAAATACCATAGCATGAGAATTAAGTTTTTTTATCAAATCATTCTTAAGTTCGAACCCTGTAAGGGATAGGCTCATGGTTTCTAGCTTATATCCGAACCCTCACCGTATGGCTTTGATTTAGAAGTTGGTGAGCCAAGTCTAATTTAAAAGAGTAGAGTAGAATGACTCTGTCATTCTATCTAAGTGTTAACCATTATAAACAAATCCTTTAAGGTTGAGCGATGCTTAGCATCAAGCTGATATAGATAGATCGGGTAAAGACCCGAGTGTCCATTCAATTCCCTTGTGTTTACTAAACTACAGTTCGATTGATCAAACCAGGGAATGTTACCTTTGTTCCATAATATATATGTATTTTCCTTCATTTCAATTTAATTTATTTTGATCTCGATGATTCATGCATCCAAATCATGAAGCTTTATTTAGAACATAGCAATATCCTCTTTGATTAAAGAGGAAGCCTTAGCAGGTCGGTCGATGCATTCCCATCGACCCATTATTTATTGTCTCTCAAGAACAAGATGATGTGCATAAAAATGTATATTTATATATACCTATATATCTACACATATGTAAATATACATATAGTCATTCAGTGTGTTATATGTGATACAATGATATTGAGTGATCACTTTTATTGTGCTCATTGACTTGAATATAATGGAGTCTTATAAAATGTACTTTGAATTTCATAATATTTTATGGAATAAATAATGAAATCCTTAATGATATATGTATAATTTTGAACGATAGAATGTGTATCATTCTAGATGATTGCATGCATATCGTTGCCAAACTAGATAAACAAGGTATTTAAGAGGATAACTTTAAAAAAATAGAATGATGTTCAACATATTGTTGTAAGCAATGTTAAAAAGATGTATAAAATTGGGTGATACAAGAGTTTATCATTCTTTGACATTAAATTCTAATTTTTAGAATGACTTTAAAGCAAATGACATGTACCGTTCATATTGCTTGTATTGGAAATACCAAATTTTCATTAAATTTATTTCACCTATTGATGTTTAACTACTGGAATCAATGAAAATGGTGATGGTGTGCGTGTACGGGCGAGCTAGGGCACCCGTGCCCTAGCTTGCAATCTGGTTCTTTCTATGCGCTGGGACTTTGCATGCTCGCGGGGGGTCTGGGGACCTGGTTTTTATTTTGGCTTGCTGCTGTCTTTGGGGGATGCATTTTTATTCTCAGGTGCTACGCTGTGGGCAGCTGTTGCGGGCTCCATTCGGGGTGTATCCTCCTCATTCTATGCACCCTTTAGTCTGTGCTTGGTGTGTGCTTGGAGAAGGGTGTTTTTTGTTTTTCCTTTGTGTTGCTGTTCCTTGCATTGGTGTGCCCATTCTGGGCTCTTGTTCTGGATCTGGCCTGGTGAGCAGGGGGCGACGGGAGCTCTCATTTTGTTGATTTAAATGGCTGCTCACGTGGCTTTAGACATGGCGGGCCTTGATTCAGCTCCGGCTGGGGGGGACACTGGAAATCCTTCTCAACACTCTTCTGGCTCTGGTGGGGGTCGAAATGGTGCCCTTAAACTGCATAAGGTGAATGGATGTCTGGAGCGGACTCTAGAACGACCAGTTTTAGTAGTACAATCAGAATCGGTAGCTGGAGATATCAAATACTATTGCAACCATGTTTTGATTTGTAAGTTTTTGGGGATAAGGGTTTCTCTCGCTTTTCTTGATAATTGGATTTGTAAGACGTGGAGCCCGGAAGGTGACTTTGATATTCTAATGGCTACAAATAACTTCTTTATGGTATATTTCTCGTGTGTTTCTGATCGAAACAGGGCTTTTGAAGGTGGTCCGTACTTCTATAATCAGGTGGGTCTTTTCATCAAACCATGGCATGCTGGTTTTAACTCGGTAGAGGAATTACCTTCTAGGGTCCCAGTTTGGGTTCGCCTACCTCGGCTACCTTTAGAATGTTGGAGAAGTGATATACTTCAGTCGATTGCGTTGTTGCTAGGAAGACCTATTGGTCCTTCTCAACAGACTCTGAATAAGAGAATTTTTTCTTATGCTAGGGTTTGTGTCGAAATTGATTTGAGTAAGCCGTTGCCAGATTCTATTGATATGACTATTGGACCCTGCTCCTGGACTCAACCGTTAGACTACGAGATGCTACCTTTCAGGTGTAGAATATGTCATGAATATGGGAATCTTCAACGGAGGTGTCCTCGTGCTTCAGGTGCTTTTGGTACAAGTAATGCTTCTTCTCAGCCGTCTTTGAATGCAGACAAGGGTAAAGCTCCCATGCAAGGAGGGGGGGCTGATAAGGAGGGATTTATCCCAGTTAAGCCTCGGAATCATAATCGAGGCCAAAAGAGATCATTTAAAGATAGGCAAGAGGAAGAGACTCTCAACAGGTTTGAGGTTCTTGAAGATTTAGTTCAAGAGGAGGGTTTTCAAGAAGTTCTACAGAGATCAATGAATTCTTTAGATGTGGAGGTGCCTAGAGTTCAGGCTTCTGGGCCTCCAAGTTTGATTCAGTCTGGAGTACAGGGTGCTCAGATAGCCACGGTTGAATCTTCTCCAGACCTTGTTTTGGCTACGTCTGATTTGGTGATGGAGGCATCTAGTGCGCCTACTGACTTTAGTGGGGCTCGCCCTGAGATGCAAGGTGCTCCTGATCTAGGTAAACAGAAGAACCACTCTCCTGGTTTAGGTCTGCATCAAAAAAATTTCAAGAAAGGGGCTCTTGAGAAACCTCTTAAGGTGGGTAGGAAGAAGGATCAGGAAAAAAGTCAAGCTAGCTGGTGAGACGCTGGTAGAGTCAGGTTCGGTGAAGACTATTGACACTCACTTCTCCTAGCCTCCTCGATGATTGTGCTTTCTTGGAATGTGCGGGGTATGAATAGCATCCCTAGACAAAAGGCTATTCAAGATTTGATTTGGTCTCATTCTCCTGATGTGGTTTTCTTACAGGAAACTAAATTGTCTGTTGACAGTATGTTGGTTGTGGCTTCTAAGGTTTGGGGCCGAGGTCAGTGCTAATGTGTTGGAGCTTCTGGTAATTCTGGTGGGGTGGCTTGTTTGTGGGACCCATGCCATGTCAATCCTATTTGGTGGTTCTCTTGTAGAGGCTCGATTTCTTGTGTTGCTTCTCATCTTGAGTCTGGGGAGAGAGTCCTCTTCTCGAACTTGTATGCACCGACTGACTTTCAGGGTAAGTTTTTGTTGTGGGAGCATGTGCGATATGTGAGGTCTTTGGATCCATACCTTCCTTGGATTCTTGCTAGGGATCTTAATGCCGTCACATCTTTAGAGGAGAAGAGGGGTGGTAATGTCCGTTTGGATTCTGCTTCGAATCTCCTGAAGGATAATATTGCACTCTTGAACCTGGTTGACATCAAGCCAGGTAATGGGTTATTTACCTGGAGTAATAGAAGATGTGGGGAAGCAGCTATTTCTGAAAGATTGGATAGATTCCTGGTTTCCATTTTTTGGTTGGGGGACAGGTGGGTGACTAGCTCTGAAATTTTGGATGGTAGGGGTTCTAATCATTGGCCAATCAAACTTTCTGCTGCTTTACCCCGACATGGTACAAACCAGTCTTTTAAGTTTCAGCTTATGTGGCTCAGGGATGATTCTCTTCATGACTTAGTTCCTAGATGGTGGAGCCTTGGGAAGTCGCCACATGGGACTGCTATGTACTCCTTCTCGAAGCAACTCCAGTTTGTGAAGTACAAGTTGAAGCGTTGGAACAGGCAGCACTTTGGTAATCTCTTCCAAGAAAATAAAAATGCTCAGTCTCAATTGGATTCAATTACCCAGCAGATTCGAGATCTAGGTTTCACAGAGGAACTTGGATTGCTTGAAGCTACAGCGGTGAAGGAGGTGGAAGAATGGAACTTAAGGGAGGAGATCTTTTGGAAACAGAAATCCAGAATTGAGTGGCTCCAGGCTGGTGACAGGAACACTTCTTTCTTCCACAACTCTGTGAAGGATAGAAAGCAAGGTAATGTTATCTCCTCTTTAGTGTCAGAGAATGGTGAGATTTTTTCATCGTCTGCTTCTATTTCTGCTGAGGCTATCCGTTTCTTCTCTGCGTTGTTGTCTGAGGACTCCCCTCCTGCGGAGGAGGATGAAGCCTTGATCTTGGGTAGTATACCGAATTTGGTCTCTAGAGAAATGAATGAATCCTTGCTCCGCCCTATCCCTTTATCTGAGCTTGAAGCGGTCATTTTTCAGATGAAAAGAGGAAAGGCCCCAGGGCCAGATGGGTTTCCGGCTGAATTCTTTCAGGAGTTTTGGGAAGTGATTAAATTGGACCTTCTGGCGGTTGTTCAAGAATCTCTATTGAACAAACAAATGTTGAGATCTATGAATGCTACGTTTTTAACCCTCATACCAAAGAAGGAGGGGGCTAATGCTTTGGATAATTTTAGGCCCATTGCTTTGTGTAATGTGGTGTTTAAAATTACTTCAAAGCTAATTGCTGAGCGGTTGAAACCTTGGTTAGGCAGACTTATCTCTGAAGAGCAAGGGGGTTTTGTTGCTGGTAGACAAATTTTAGATGGTGTCATTATTGCTGCCGAGACCATTCATTCTATGGCGAGTTCTAAAGAGAAAGCCATGTTCATCAAGTTGGACATGGCTAAAGCTTATGATCGTGTTAAATGGGCCTTCTTGTTCAAGCTTCTGGAAGCTTTTGGTTTTGCTGGGGATTGGATTGAGTGGGTCAGGAGTTGTGTCACTTCTTCTTCCTTCTCAGTGTTGGTTAATGGTGTACCCTCTGAGTTGTTCAAAGCTTCTAGGGGGCTCAGACAAGGAGATCCCTTGTCTCCCTATCTCTTTATTTTGCTTGCGGAAGGCCTAGGGAGGTTTATAAGATCTCGCGTGGAGAGTGGTTTGATACAGGGGTGGAGTTGGGGAAATAACATTCCCTCCCAGTCTCATCTACAGTTTGTGGATGATACTGCTCTCATGGGTCGTGCCAAAGTTGAGGAAGCTGCCAGATGGCGTAGCACTCTTGACTGTTACTTGGCTGCTTCAGGTCAACGAATCAATGAAGGGAAGTCCTTTATTTATTTCTTTAATACTCCAAAGATTATTCAAAGGAGGATCGCTGGTATACTCCATTTTCAGGTTGGTACTCTCCCTTTTGTTTATCTTGGCATCCCGCTTGTAGTTCGTTCGCTTCCTAAATTGTTTTGGAAGGGGATTATGGACAAGTTTCGGAAGCTGGTCAGCCACTGGACTTGCAGGTGGCTCTCTTCTGCTGGTAGAGTGACTTTTCTAAAGTCTGTGGTTCAAGCTCTTCCTATATACAGATCTTTTGTTCTCTCGGCACCTTCTAGTTTTATCAAAGATTTTGAAAAATTGTCTAGGCAATTCCTTTGGACTGGAAATCTTCTGCATAGAAAGTGGAGCTTGATTAAATGGGAAGTCATTTGTAGACCAAAGCAGGAAGGCGGGTTGGGGCTTCGTAGGACTGACTTGAATGGGCAAGCTCTTGCTGCGAAACTTTATTGGCGGTGGTGTTCTCAGCAAAATCAGTTGTGGGCAAAAATTCTTACCTCAAAGTATCTTGGTGAGGTTGAGAGTGCTGATGTGGCTCGCTTTAGCCTAGAAGGGAAGGGTTCTATGATTTGGTGCACTCTTAAAATGGGTTCCAAGTTGATCAAGCAGGGGTTGTTTTGGATTTGTAATGAGGGTAAGGAAGCTCTTTTCTGGCATGATTCTTGGGATGGATATCCTCCCATTTTGGCTTCTCATCCTCATTTGCAAAATTTGTGTCAGCACTTCACAGATGCTGGTTTGTGCCACGTGGCTGATTTTAAAACCCATCAAACTTTGGGGCAGGCTACCATTTCCAGGTGGAAGGACCCAAGGGAATGGCCTCCCGGGGGCTCTGTTGAGGACCGTCAAGAGCTTGCAGGGATTTTGTCTAGACGTACTTGCAGTTCCCTCTCTGGTCGTGATGTGTTGGCTTGGGACTCTGATCCTAAAGGAAGATTCTCTATTGCTTCAGGGTATGTTGTCCTTGATAAACAGTTGTTTGGGAGTACTGAGATCTCTTGGTGGAAGAAGGTTTGGAATAAGTTTGCTTGGCCTAAATGCAATTTCTTCTCCTGGTTAGTGGTGCAAGGAAAATGTCTTACCTGGGAAAATCTCTGCAAGCGTGGTTTCCAGGGACCTTCTATGTGTGTTATGTGTGCTGGACATGAAGAGTGTATCTCTCATCTTTTCTTTCAGTGCTCCTTTGCGAAAGCCATTTGGCATTTTTGGTGGAACTTGTGGCATATGCCGTGTAGACATGTTTCTTCTTTGAAGGAATTTTGGGAAAGTCAAGGGTCTCCTTCGATTAAGACTTCTTTTCTTTTAATTGCTTGGGTTATTGGCCCTAGTCTAATAATTTGGCATATTTGGTTGGAACGCAATCGAAGGATTTTTTTGGATAAAAAGATGCTGATTGGTCAACTTTGGTTGAGAATTTTGGGGGGTCTTCAGGAAACTTTGACAGCTAAGTGTGATTTGTCTGTTCCTGTGGATCCTGGTGATTTTTGAGTTGTTAGTGCTTTGGGGTTATCCCTAGGGGGAAAGGAACTACGAGGACTATTCGCCATGGGCACGGGAGGGAGAAGGTTAGTCGGGCTGGTCACTGGTGTCCCCCTGCTCTGGGGGAGTTGAAAATTAATACTGATGGCTCTTCTAGAGGAAATCCTGGGCATGCTGGTGTTGGTGGCATTGGTAGAGATGGCTCAGGAGTGGTGGTGTTTTTCTTCTCTATTTATAGAGGTCAGCATACTAATAACCTCATGGAGGCCACTGCCATTCTCCTGGCTTTGGAATGGGCTTGTGCTCTGGGATGGAGAAGGGTTGTTTGTGAATCTGATTCTCAGGTAGTTATTGACCTTATAAATAAGAGGCAGTTTGAGGAAGTGAATTGGCAGTTGGCTGTGGTGGTCAAGCAAATTGTTGCTTTGGGCAGTACCTTAGACTCTGTTGTTTTTTGTCATGTCCCTCGGGAGTGGAATAAGGTGGCTGATGGCTTGGCTAGGTGGGCTTCTGAGCAGATGGGGACTTGGAATGTGGCGGATTGGGACAACCTCCCTGAAGATTTGGCTTTGGTTCTTGAAGAGTTGGTTATGGAAGATATGAGGTGCTACTTAGGTGTTTCTTAATTTAGTGTTGTTTGCGGCTTTGTTGGGAGTTTTCTTCTCCTTTGTAATGCTTTTCTGATTCAATAAAATTTTTACCCTCTTTTTATTTAAAAAAAAAAAACTACTGGAATCAATGATTATGTGGTTATAAACGTATCATAACATTCATTTTGAACAAATTTTAATGGATGGGAAAAATTGGTGATTATTTTTCATGAAAACAAACTACATTGAAGCTATTATTGTTTAAATTATGTTTTAACTCATATTTAATTTGATGATGATTTCACTTTATTCTAAACCACTTTGTGACAATTTGGTTGAGGTTTATATTTATACTAAAGTCTAGGGATTATTTGATCTTTGTATTTCAGTTAAAATTAATTGTGTTATGATGAAAGTTGACATATTGAATATGAAAATATGTATGTAAAAATGAATCTTTTTTTTTTAAGGAACGTATACTCATACATATTTTTATTAAAAAAGGCCATATATGTGTACATGTATAAACCTCCATTTATGAATTACACATACATGTGATATACCATCTTTTAAATTGCTTATTTCTCTCTATGTGAAATACATAGATTTCTTAAAGGAAATGTAGAAATCTAAATACCATGCATGAATTGTTATATTCCTATTGATGAAATGGATTATGTATTGTGACTAAGTGTTAGATGTAATTTTATCAAAACTAGTTTAATACCTTGCATATGTTGTTAAACTGAATAAGCCAAGATGATACAAATGTAAACTATGTTATTGACTGTTTGTTTTCTTATTATGAAAAGGATTGACTAGCAGAACCACTAGAAAACAACTTGATTATTTTACATGATGTGTGACTTGGATAAGATGTATGTTATCTTATATATGTGGGAGTTTACCTTTTAGTATGGGTGCATAAAATAGGTTAATAGAGAGTATATGTTTTTATTTTTCCAAAATCTATTATTTTAGTTGTTTAGAACATATGCTTGGCCAAGCATTTATAGTCCATTATGTTGAATGGTCTAAATTGTATAATGTAACTCTTTTCCATTTTCTAGTAGAAATCTTGCATGTTCTAAATGTAGATAGAAATGCATGTAGATGTTAGGCACAAACTATATTCCACCTTGCATACTATATCTCTTGCTAAGTATTCCATGCAGGGTCGAGTATTCTTTGAGTTAGGAAGAATTTTGGGGAAGTGTAGCTTTGTGGTTGGGTGGAAAAGTGCCTAAACCATGTTCTCATCCACCATATGTGGTGAGTGATGAAGAGGAATCACATGGAGTTCCATATAATTCTTGATTATTGTACTTGTAGTTCATGATTTAATTTGAGTTGACTAAGAGGCAATGTTGGCCTATGTCAAACATTGTAACATGTAAATTTGACATTTGGAAATGAATATGAATTAATTTTTTTATATATGGTGCTATGATGGAAAATAGCTAATTGAATATCTTTAATTTATTATTCATAATGTCATATTTTATTTTGAGTGTTATTCATGTATGACACATTACATTTGGTATCAAAGCTTAGGGTTCAACTCTAGGCCTCTGAGACCACAGTGGTTTAAGTTAGGATTAGTTGACCCTTAATTCAATTTTGAGTTTAATGAGTTTGAATTGAATGCTAGTATGGGAAGGACAAAGTTAGGGAAAAATAAGGGAAAGACCATTAGGACTACTAAATAGAAAGTTTTTGAAGAGAACCCAACACTAGAAGTCCACCCTAAGATTCTTGATGATGAGAATTTGGCACACGCCCTCACTTGACTCAAGTTAGAGAGGCAAAAGAAAATTGAAGAGTCTAAGCATACTATAAAAACAAAAGAAACCTTATGCAATTCAAGATTGGCCTTTGGGGTGCGGACCCAATGCACCCATTATGACTAAAGAGGAAAAGGAGTGTCTATGTGCACATCGTACCTCTTCCAATAATATTATAATAAAATCTGATGAGGACCCAGAGGATTGTCCTCTAACTGATAATGAATAGCCCACCTAGTTAGGAGGGAAAATTTTGTAATCAAGATCTTTGTAATCCAATATTATTATAAATAAAGGAAGTCTTTCTTGTGTTCAAAGATGTGAGCTTGAATGAATTATCTTTGGTTTGAATGAACATGAGCATCTTTTAAGATTGCATTTCATAACAATTAGAATTATGTGTTTGAATAATCAAATATAGAAAACTTGTGCCAGTTACACTAAACATGGGTTGTTACATAGCTCATTTGTGAACCATAATGGTGAACACTAGGAATGGAGGTTCAAGTGGTGGCCAAAATGAAGGTCAGAATAAAAGGCCAGATAAGATCCTTGACCTCCTAAACTGATAGGGAAAAAAATGGTTAGAATTGAAGAAATGAGGAGCAAACATAAGGGACTAAAGAGCCCAATGTCAATAACTGAGCTATAATCAAAGGAGAGCTCAACAAGGACCTAAAAAGGGTGGCTCCACAAAAGTTTGATGGAAAAACCATTGAAGACGGAGTGGAAGCATGTATCATTGAAATGGAGAAGTACCTTGAGCTTCAAAATTTATCAAATGAAACGAAGGCTATATGGGTAGCCTATTAGCTCTCTAGTGAGGTAGCTACCTAGTGGGACAACAAAATGATAGAACAAAAACTACTTGGAGTGATTACTCGGGAACATCTTCTCAAAAAATTTCAAAAAAGGTGGATCTCTCAGCACTTCTTTGATAAGAAGATGATAGAGCTCCAGAACCTAGCTCATGGGAGCATGTCAGTAACTCAAGATTGGGAAAAGTTCGCTCATTTTCTGAAGTATGTATTGCAGTATCAAAATGATGAGTGCTTCCAAATCAGGAAGTTTATACTTGGGTTGAGACCCTAGATTGGAGTGGAGGTAGACTTACATAACCCAATCACCATGGAGGAGGTATTTGAGAAGGCCACCAAGCAAGAATAGAAGTTGTAATAGCTATCTAATTTTTGAAAGAATTCATATTCTAAGTCTCAGTTCAAGAATAAGAAATTTCAAAAAGGAGACAAGCCCTATCAGATCAAAAATCAAAAGAGGGGAAGTGAATCACAAGAGAAAGAAGAGGGGAGTAGTGGTAGAAAGAATAAGAACTTGCCAACAGCAGCAAAGGAAACTTTGATAATAAGTATAAGAGCTCCAAGGAAGACAGGTCGAGAGGTCAAAAAGGGCCTCATGATGGTTGTTACATTTATGGAGGTGATCATTATGCCTCCAGTTTCCCACAACATTCAAAGGCATGAAAGGAAGGGAAAAAATATTAGATCCATATGAAGGTGGATGATAGACATGATGAATATTGAGCCTCACCAATTCAGCTGTCAGGTAAGCTATATGGCAAACTTGTTTCTATTTTGATTAATACTAGAGCTACTGAATGTTTTGTTGACCTGAGAATAATTTCTAAGCTATCCATTAGACCTAGACATGTGGATAATTCTTGGATAGTCTAGTATGAAAATTGAGTAGAGAAAAGGGTGGATTTCAGTCTCTATTGTAGTAAGTTAGAACTTCCTAGTTTCTAGACTCAAGTCAATCTTTATGTGGCACCCTTAGGATCCTACAATGTAATCTTGGGGATTAACTAGTCGATAGAGCATAAGTCAATTGTAATTTGTGAGGATAAGGTGGTTATTTGTTTGGATGACTATGGAAACCTAGTTGAGATTCATGGAATCCAAAGATGATGCAGGAGCATCCAGTGGTGTAAGGGCAATCTTGCATCACCATAAAATAGTTAAATTTCAAGTTTCTTAATTTTTATATGTTTTTACATTTTTGGATACCCTTTTTGTCATAATGAAATTTCCAATTTACTTATTTTCTATTCCTGGGTTGAAAGATATTGCAATTTTAGTTTCCCAGAATTGCACCTGAAAATATTTCGAGTTAGATTTGAGGCACTTAGAGTTCCCGGATCAGCCTTGAAACTTGCTAAAATTGGCATGGAAGATTTCAAGCACGTTATTGACTTGGAGACCTTTCCAACGGTTCAAACGGTTCGCGATTCAGAGTCCCAGATCAAAAGTTATGGCCCCGGGAAGTTGGCGCACTTTCTAGAAGATACAATTGCAAATGTTCTTTTAAAATTTGAACTTCAAGTTGTAATTTTTCAGCGCCAAACTGCCTAAACTCAAATTTGAATGTTTTTTTGGCTCCAAACTAAAGAGGATCTCTATTTATGGGTGGGTTTCTAATTTTTGGGTAACTTTTGGGGACAAACTCATATATTGCAAAAGGGTGATTCTGTAGCTTTCTGTAACTTGCATGTGTTGTAGAACTTGGGGATTTGAGATCCTCTACATGTAAGAAGCTCCCTTTTCTGAATAATAAAATTATTCTCTTGTTTGTGGGTTATTTTCTAAGTCTCGGGCTGCGCCCTCATCAAGTGGTATCAGAGCGGGTTTTCTTGAGCCTGTGGACAGATCGCCGATCATGAGGCAGTTCACACCAGGACCGTGGTTGTGGGTTGAGATCAAGAAAGATGCCTCCAAGAGTGATGCCTGGTAGGCATGGTGGTGCCAGAGATGGTCAAGGCAGCATAAATGCTAGTGGAAGAGATGCATTGGCAGCCCTCCAAAGACAGATTGATGCGTTACAAGAGCAGTTGAGAAGAGGGTTAAATCTAAGGGAGGAAAGTGAGGATGAAGGAGAGGAAGAAGGTTAAAATGTAGAAGAAGAAGAAGAAAAAGTAATTGATCAAGACCAAATGTGGTTAATAAGGGCCATTTTGAAGATCGAGAAAAGACCTAGAGCAGAAGTCCCTAGTTATTCTGGAAGTCTGAACTCGGAAGAGTTGATTGACTGGATCAATGAGCTAGAAGAATATTTTGTGTATGAGAAAATAGAAGACCCAAATTGGGTTAAGTTTGCGAAAATGAAGCTAAAGGGCCATGCCATTATTTGGTGGAAAGAGGTCCAATTGGAAAGAAATCGAAGAGGAAAAGGAAATATCACAAAATGGGATCGCATGGTAGAGAAACTGAAGAAGTAGTTCATACCAATGGACTACGAGTTAGATTTGTTGAAGAAATTGCAAGGGTTGAAGCAAGGAAGTAGATATGTGAAAGAATATATTGAAGATTTTCTTAAGATAATCATCAGAATGGGCCACACAGAGGCCAATAAGGAGAAGGTAGCCCAATATCTTAATGGGTTACGACCGAGCATTCAGGAGGAGTTAAGCCTAGACAAAATGACCACCATTGATGATGTATATTAGTTTGCTCTGAAGGTGGAAGAGAAGTTGAACAAAAGATTTGATGGCAAGCAAAAAGGATGAGGAGGTCAAAGTGGAAGGGGCAGTGGAAGACCTTTAGGAAGCTGAAATGATGATGAAAAGAAAAGTGAAGATGTGGGTATCAGCTGAAGCTAAAGGAATGAAAACTTCTACCACCCTCCTAATCAAAATAGTGGTAATCAAAGAGGTAGAGGATGAGGGAGATATGGACAAGGATCTGGAAGAGGTGGTTTCAAAGGAACGTGTTTCCAGTGTGGTGAAGAAGGGCATCGAGCCTCTGAATTTCCACAACACCAAGGAAGGGTAGACAAAAGGCCAGAAGGTCATGGAAGGGTTGCACATGCAGATGAGAAGGCCCAATCTAAACATTCAGATGATGCTAAAAGGGGAGAATCCCTAGTGATTAGGAGAGCCCTGGTGACTGAGGAAAAGGAACCAGAACAGAGGAAGAATCTGTTTCACACAAGGTGCAAGTGTGAAGGAAAATGTTGTGATGTCATTATTGATAGTGGAAGCACTAATAATCTGGTGTTAGAAGAGATGGTCACAAAGTTGAAGCTGAAGAGGGAAAGGCACCCACATTCATATCAGATTTCCTGGTTGCAGAAAGACCACAAAGTTTTGGTCAATGAGTAGTTCCTAGTAAAGTTCAAGATCAGGAGCTACCAAGATAAGGTACTCTACGATATCATCCCCATGGATGCATGTCACATGTTGTTGGGGAGGTCATGGCAGTTTGATAGGCGAGCTATACATGATGGCCATGCAAACACTTATTCCTTGACAAAGGATGGGGTTCATCACAAGTTGAAACCCCTGAAGGAGACCGAATAAAAGGTATGTAGTAGTGCTAGAATTTGTTATGTAGATGGAAGAAAAATTTAGAAGGTATGAAGCATGAGCGTGTGTGTTATTCATTGATTCCTAGAGTAAGGAGGATAGTGAGAAGGTTCCAAAGAAGTTTCTAGGATGTTGGATGAGTTTTAGGATATTGATAATGTACCGAGGGTTTACCACCAATAAGGAAGATCGTCGGAAACTTGATTTTGATTCCCGGAGCCACTTTACAAATAAGGTAGCTCATAGAATGACTCCAGAAAAAATGAGGAGTTGAATAGACAAGTTCAAGAGTTGTTGAGAAAGGGTTTGATACGGGAGAGTTTGAGTCCATGTGCAGTACCTGTAGTACTAGCACCAAAGAAGGATGGGGAGTGGAGGATGTGTACGATTTTGAGCCATAAACAAGATAACAATCAAGTATAGATTTCCCCTGCCAATGATGGATGACCTATGGACTATTTGAGTGGAGCTCAAAGACTTCACAAAGATTGATCTCAAGAGTGGATATCAACAGATCCAGATTCGAGAGGAGATGAATGGAAGACTCCTTCAAGACCAAAGAGGGCCTGTACGAGTGGTTAGTCATGCCTTTTGGGCTAACCAATGCACTAAGCACATTCATGTGGCTCATGAACGAGGTACTAAAAGAATTTCTGGGAAGTTTTGTTATTGTGTATTTAGATGATATTTTGATTTTCAAGAAGACGTTGGATGAGCATCTGATGCATATTTGGAGAGCTTTTGGGAAGTTAAGAGAAGAGAAACTATTGATTAATCTAAAGAAGTGCAGTTTTGTGGAGAGGGAGTTAGTGTACTTGGGGTTTGTTGTCTCAGCAAAAGGTCTCAAGATGGACCCAGAGAAGGTGAAGGCTATTCTAGAATGGCCTACCCCAAGAACTGCTACCGAGGTGAGATCTTTCCATGGTTTGGCTAATTTTTATAGAAAGTTCATTAGAAACTTCAATAGTATTTGTGGACCCCTGACTGAAACAATGAGAGGATAGAAAAGAATTCAAGTGGAGCAGCAAAATTTTTTGAACTGTTGAAGCAGAAGGTAATAGAGCAACCCTATTCTAGCCCTCCCAAATTTCAACAAGGTGTTTCAGTGGATTGTGATGCTAGTGGTTGTGCCATTGGAGTAGTGTTGAGCCAAGAAGGTAAGCCTATTGCCTATTTCAAGAAAAGCTAAATGATGCCAAGAGAAAGTATTTGTATATGATCAGGAATTTTATGCAATAGTTCAAGCATTAAAGAAATGGAGACATTATTTGTTGCCGGGCGAATTTGTTCTATATATCTGATCATCGCCTTGTAGTACCTAAATATTCATGGAAAATTAAATCAGAGGCCTATGAAATGGGTAGAGTTTTGTAGAGTTATACCTTTGTTTTGAAACATAGGAGTGGGAAGTCAAATAGGGCTGCGATGCCTTAAGTAGGGAGGCATAGATTGATGAAAAAGATGCAGATTGAAGTGGTTGGGTTCAATGAACTTAAGACACTGTACACAGAAGATCCTGATTTCGAGAGGCTTGGAAAGCTTGCAAGGAACCTATTACAGTGGATAGGACAAGGTGGTCGGATTTCATAATCCAAGATGGCATGTTATTTAAGGGAAGTCAATTGTGTATCCCAAGGAGTTCCATGAGGGAGAAACCTGATAAAAGAGAAGCATAGTGGAGGAATGGTAGGACATTTTGGTCGATAAGACCATTGCCATTATTAGTGAGCATTATTATTGGCCTCACTTGTCACAGATGTGAAGAAGTTTGTACAAAGTGCAGGGTATGTTAGATGGCTAAAGGAGTGAGCTAGAATAATAGGCTTATATTAGTCCCACCTGTACAAGATAAACTGAAGAAGTAGTTCATACCAGTGGACTACAAGTTAGATCTGTTGAAGAAATTGCAAGGTTTGATGTAAGGAAGCAGATCTGTGAAATAATATATTGAATATTTTCACAAGATAATCATCAGAACGGGCCACATAGATGCCAATAAGGAGAAGGTAGCCCGATATCTTAATGGATTACGACCGAGCATTCAGGAGGAGTTAAGCCTAGTCAGAATGACCACCATTGAGAATGTGTATCAGTTTGCTCTCAAGGTGGAAGAGAAGCTGAACAAAATATTTGATGGCAAGCAAAAAGGATGAGGAGGTCAAAGTGGAAGGGGCAAAGTGGAAGACCTTTAGGAAGCCGAAATGATGATGAAAAGAAAAGTGAAGATGTGGGTATTAGCTGGCCAAAGGAATGACAACTTCTACCACCCTCTTGATCAAAACAGTGGTGATCAAAGAGGTAGAGGATGGGGAGATATGGATAAGGATCTAGAAGAGGTGGTTTCAAAGGAACGTGTTTCCAGTGTGGTGAAGAAGGGCATCGAGCCTATGAATGTCCACAACACCAAGGAAGGGAAGACAAAAGGCCAGAAGGTCATGGAAGGGTTGCACATGCAGATGAGGAGGCCTAATCTGAACATTCAGATGATGTTGAAAGGGGAGAAGCCCTAGTGATTAGGAGATCCCTAGTGACTGAGGAAAAGGAACCAGAACAGAGGAAGAATCTGTTTCACACAAGGTGCAAGTGTGAAGGAAAATGTTGTGATGTCATTATTGATGGTGGGGGAGCACCGATAATTTGGTGTCAGAAGAGATGGTCACAAAGTTGAAGCTGAAGAGGGAAAGGCACCCGCATCCATATTGGATTTCCTAGTATCAGAAAGACCACAAAGTTTTGGTCAATGAGCAGTGCCTAGTAAAGTTCAAGATCGAGAGCTACCATGATGAGGTACTCTGTGATATCATCCCCATGGATGCATGTCACATGTTGTTGGGGAGGCCGTGGTAGTTCGATAGGCGAGCTATACATGATGGCCATGTAAACACTTATTCCTTGACAAAGGATGGGGTTCGTCACAAGTTGAAACCCCTAAAGGAGACAGAAGAAAAGGTATGTAGTAGTGCTAGAATTTGTTATGTAGATGGAAGAAATTTTTTAGAAGGTATGAAGCATGAGCGTGTGTGTTATGCATTGATTCCTAGAGTGAGTAAGGAGGATAGTGAGAAGGTTCTAGAAGAATTTTTTGGGATGTTGGATGAATTTCAGTATATTGTTTCTGATAATGTACCTGCGGGTTTACCACCAATAAGGAATATCAGTCATTAGATTGACTTGATTCCTGGAGCCAGTTTGCAAAATAAGGCAGCTCATAGAATGACTCCAGCAGAAAATGAGGAGTTGAACATACAAGTTCAAGATTTGTTGAGAAATGGTTTGATATGGGAGAGTTTGAGTCCATGTGAAGTACCTATAGTACTAGCACCAAAGAAGGATAGGGAGTGGAGGATGTGTACAGATTTCCCCTACGAAGGATGGATGACTTGATGGACTGTTTAAGTGGAACTCAATACTTCACAAAGATTGATCTGAAGAGTGGATATCACCAGATCCGGATTTGAGAGGGAGATGAATGGAAGACTGCCTTCAAGACCAAAGAGGGCCTGTACGAGTGGTTAGTCATGCCTTTTGGGCTAACCAATGCACCAAGCACATTCATGCAGCTCATGAATGAGGTACTAAAATAATTTCTAGGAAGATTTGTTATTGAGTATTTAGATGATATTTTTTAATTTTTAGTAAGACATTGCATGAGCATCTAATGCATATTCGGAGAGCTTTTGAGAAGTTAAGAGAAGAGAAACTGTTGATTAATCTGAAGAAGTGTAGTTTTGTGAAGAGGGAGTTAGTGTACTTGGGGTTTGTTGTCTCAGCAGAAGGTCTCAAGATGGACCCAAAGAAGGTAAAGGCTATTCTAGAATGGCCTACCCCAAGAACTGCTACCAAAGTGAGATCTTTCCATGGTTTGGCTAGTTTTTATAGAAAGTTCATTAGAAACTTCAGTAGTATTTGTGGATCCCTGATTGAAACAATGAGAGGGGATAGAAAAGAATTCAAGTGGAGCACTGGAGCGGCAAAGAGTTTTGAACTGTTGAAGCAAAAGGTAATAGAGCAACTTGTTCTAGCCCTCCCTGATTTCAACAAGGTGTTTCAGGTGGATTGTGATGCCAGTGGTTGTGCCATTGGAGTAGTGTTGAGCCAAGAAGGTAAGCCCATTGCCTATTTCAGTGAAAAGTTAAATGATGCCAAGAGAAAGTATTTTTTATATGATCAGGAATTTTATGCAATAGTTCAAGCATTAAAGAAATGGAGACATTATTTGTTTCCGAAGGAATTTGTTCTATATACTGATCATCAGGCCTTGTAGTACCTAAATAGTAAGGGAAAATTAAATTAGAGGCATATGAAATGGGTAGAGTTTTTGTAGAGTTATACATTTGTTTTGAAACATAGGAGTGGAAAGTCAAATAGGGTTGCAGATGCCTTAAGCAGGAGGCATAGATTGATGACAAAGATGCAGATTGAAGTGGTTGGGTTCAATGAACTTAAGAAACTGTACGCAAAAGATCCTATTTTTGTAGAGGCTTGGAAAGTTTGCAAGTTATAGTGGACATGACAAGGTGGCTATATTTCATAATCCAGGATGACATGTTATTTAAGGGAAGTCAATTGTGTATCCCGAGGAGTTCCATGAGGGAGAACCTGATAAAGGAGAAGCATAGTAGAGGAATGGCATGACATTTTGGTCGGGATAAGACCATTGCCATTATCAGTGAGCATTATTATTGGCCTTAGTTGTCATAGGATGTGAAGAAGTTTGTACAAAGCTACAGGGTATGTTAGATGGCTAAAGGTGTGAGCCAAAATACAGGCTTATATCAGCCATTACTTGTACCAGATAGGCCATGGGAGGATATAAGTATGGACTTTTTCTTGGTTTGCCAAGGACACAACGAGGAAATGATTCAGTCTTTGTGGTGGTTGATAGGTTTTCGAAGATGGCACATTTCATTCCATGTCAGAAGACCCATGATGCAGTCCATATTGCTGACTTGTTCTTCAAAGAGGTGGTGAGGCTATATGGTCTACCAAAGAGTATTGTTTTGGATCATGACACCAAATTTGTGGGGTACTTTTGGAGGACCTTGTGGAAGAAGCTGAAGACCGAGTTGAAGTTCAGTTCTGCACACCATCCACAAATAGATGGGTAGAAAGAGGTTGTTAATAGGAGTCTAGGTAACCTACTAAGATGTTTGGTAGGAGATAAACACAAGGGATGGGACTTGATCTTACCCCAGGCAGAATTTTCTTACAACAATTTTGTCAATAGAAGCACTAGTAGATCACCGTTCCAGATTGTGTATGGAGGTAGCCCCAGAAAAGCTCTAGAATTGAGGAAGATGGACCAAGAGAAGAAAATAAGTGCTGAAGCCGAAGATTTTGTAGAGCACATCAAGAATATACATGAGAAGGTACAAGAACACATTAATAAGATGAATATGCAATATAAGGCTAAGGCAGATCATAAAAGGAGGAATAAGGAGTTTCAAACTGGTGATGAAGTAATGGTCCACTTGAGGAAAGAAAGGTTTCCCATGGGAACCTATAACAAATTAAAGATGAAGAAATTCGGTCCCTGTAAGATTTTGAAGAAGCATGACTCAGGGAATGCATATGAGGTAGAGTTGCCTGATGGAATCAACATTTCCCCTGTGTTCAACATTTCAAATTTGACAGAGTATCATGAAGGTGGAACGGAGGAAGCACCAGCAATAGGGAAGTATGGCATTCCAGCACCTACTTCAGAAAGGGAGGAGATTGAAGCAATCTTGGATAGTCGTGTGGGAAGGAGTACCAAAAATAGGCAGTATGAAGAATATCTGGTGAAATGGAGAGGAAGGCCTATGGAAGATTCATCCTAGCTATCTAAGGTAGCAGTTGACTAGTTGGGTTTTCCTCAACCATCTAAGATGTGACGGGTCACTTCTCAAATTACCCTGGGTGTCTGATGCAGGAGCATCCAGTTGTGTAAGGGTAATCTTGCATCACCAAAAAATAGTTAAATTTCAAGTTTCTCAGTTTTTAGATGTTTTTACTTTTTTGGATACCCTTTTCATCATAATGAAATTCCCAATTTACAGTTTTTATTTTCTATTCCTGGGTTGAAAGATAATGCAATTTTAGTTTCCCAGATTTGTGCCTAAAAATCTTTCGAGTTAGATTTAAGGCACTTAGAGTTCCTGGATCAGCCCTGAATATTGCTGAAATTGGCATAGCAGATTTTGAGTATGTTATTGACTTCCAGACCTTTCCAACGGTTCAAATGGTTCACGAATTGGAGTCCCAGATCGAAAGTTATGGCCCCGGGAAGTTGGCGCACTTTCTAGAAGATACAATTGCAAATGTTCTTTTGAAATTTGAACTTCAAGTTGTAATTTTTTGGCGCCAAACCACCTAATCTCAAATTTGAATGTTGTTTTGGCTCCAAACTAAAGAGGAGCTCTATTTATGGGTAGGTTTCTAATTTTTGGGTAACTTTTGGGGACAAGCTCGTATATTGCGAAAGGGTGATTCTGTAGCTTTCTGTAACTTGCATGTGTTGTAGAACTTGGGGATTTGAGATCCTCTGTATGTAAGAAGCTCCCTTTTCTGAACAATAAAATTATTCTCTTGTTTGTGGGTTATTTTCTAAGTCTCGGACTGTGCCCTCATCAAAAGACCACTAAATCTTAGGAAGATCTCAACTATGTTGTTCAAGAGGGCTCAAAGGAAGGGGTGTACCATCTATGTGGTACACGTGAGTGAACTTGAAAATATGAAGCCTTATTTGGATGATTACCCCATTCTCAAGGAGTTTCAAGATGTTTTCCTTGAAGAACTCATGGAACTACCTCCTAAGCGAGAATTTAATTTCTCTATTGATTTATTACTAGGAGCTGAACCACAGTCTAATGTCCCATACATGATGAATACCATTAAGTTATTTGAATTAAAGGCCTAGTTGTAGGAACTATTGAGCAAGGGACTTATTCAACCTAGCATGTCTTCTTGGGGTGCATCGGTTATCTTTTTTAAGGAGAAGGATGGAACCTTACGTTTGTGTATTGATTATTGGATGTTGAATAAGGTGACCATCAAGAATAGATATCCTCTTTTGAGGATTGATGAGCTATTTGATTAGATGAAGGGAGAAACAATATTCTATAAAATAGATCTCAGATCTAGTTATCACCAGTTGAGAATAAAAGAAGAGGACATTCCTAAGACTACTTTTTGGACTTGGTATGGACATTATGAGTTCATGGTGGTACCTTTTGGCTTGTCTAATGCACCAACAACTTTTATGAATGTTATGAATAGTGTATTTAGAGATTGTCTAGATGACTTTTTCTTGATCTTTATTGACAATATCCTAATTTATTCCAAGTCCATTGAGGAGCATGATAAGAATTTGAGGATAGTCTTACAATTTCTTAGAGAGAAGAATCCTTTTAGAAAGCTATCCAAGTGCTCATTCTATCAGGGCAGGGTGCATTACCTTGGTCACATCATATCAATGGAAGGATTCTCTATAGATCCCAAAAAGATAAAGGCAATAGTAGAATGGCTAGCACTTGAGAGTGTGACAAAAGAGCAGAGATTTATGGACTAGTGGAATACTATAAGAAGTATGTACAATTTTTTTTCAGATTGCATCCCCAATCAAATCTCTTCAAAGGAAAGGGAAAAAGTTTGAGTGGATAGAAAAGTGTGAGCAAGCATTTCGACTCTTGAAAGAGAAGCTCATGATAGCCCTAGTATTGATGATACCCGATCTCAATGGTCAATTTATAGTGATCATATATGATTCGAGAGATGGTGTAGGAGTGGTATTAATACAAGATGGGAAAGTGGTGGCACATAAATATTAAACAACATGAAACAAACTACACACCACATGATTTGGAATTAGTTGCAATAGTGCATTCCTTGTAGATGGGGAGGCATTACCTATTGGGGAAGCCATTTGAGCTCAAAACATATCATTTGGGACTAAGATATATCTTCACCTAGCCAAATCTCAATGCACATCAAAGAAGATGGTTGGAGTTCCTTAGTGAGTACAACTTTGGAATTGAGTACATTAAGGGAAAAGAGAATAGAGTGGCAAATGCTCTTAGTAGAAGAATACATCTTACAATTGTGACCTTGACTCAATTGAATCTAAAGCAATAGGTGATGCAACACTTGCCAAGGGATGAGCACTATAAAAGGGTTAAACAAGATTTACAAGTGAACCATTCAGACCATCGATACAATGGGTATGAATTTGAATAAGATGGAATATGAAGATATCAAAGAAGGATGTATATTCTAAATTCTAGAGATCTCAAGAAGTTGGTCTTGGAGGAAATTCACAATGCACCATATTCAAGACATCCAAGAGTCGTCAAGATGATCACAGAGTTGAATCTTTTTATTTTTGGCCTAAACTCAGGAAAGATGTAGTGGAATATGTGTAATGATAGAAAATGGTCCTCTTAACTTGGCCTTGATTTAGTGTTGCAATATGCCTAACATATTCACATTAGGTCTTTGGTCCTTGTGAGCTAAATGGATTTACATGGTACCTTACTTAAGTGTTGTGAAGTGTTGTAACTCACTTCCACACTTTTCTAAGCTATTTTTAATGAATTACACCCAAATAACCTCTTTTTATCATTAATCTTTCCTTATTTCAAAGTGTTGCAAAGTGTTGTAACACATTTTCACACTTTTATAGGCTTATCATCAATAATTGGGCTTTATTATGTGTTAATTGGCCCCATTTTGCATCCAAAAGCTTCATTTATGTGTATTTTTGAGGATAATACTGACAAAAGTATTTAAATGTCCAAAATCCTGAAAAACCCACCTCAAATTCTTAAGGTGGGACTTATTCGCCATTTTGGGTGAATACGTCCCCTTAGGTGGGACCCATTTTCCCAGAGTGGTGAATGATTCTCGTTTAACTTAAAATCAAATTTCATTTAAATCTTTGGCGGGATTTTATTCTCCAAGATCCAATGTCGGCTTGTAGTGTTGTAATTTTGGGAATTATTGCATAATTGAGTATAAGTACAAGGTTCTTTCACTCATAATCACACCTAGCATTCAAGAGAGTTCAAAAGATCATTTGAGCATTCAAAAGAGCATTCAAGGGAAAATTATCAAGCATATTAGAGCATTCTTCAAGAATCAATCATCATGTCAAAGACTTCTTGCATCATGTTTGTTATTGTGCTAACAATTGCAGTGTAGGGTTTTGTGATTCAAGCAAGCATTACATTCAAGATCAACATCATTCACGCTAGAGTAAAGGACCACATCCATTGTAGCCATTTCAAGCATTATTGCAACACCTTTTTGCTAGGGTTTGGTGAGTTGCAACCTTGCTATTTGTTCATTCATCATTCTCCATTCATATTTGATTTCATTTCAAGGATTGATTTCCAACAAGGGGTTTGACCAAGGAAAACCCCTATTCACTAACCCCCCAATAATTTTTCCTCATCTTCATGTGTGATTTGCGGGGCTAGGTTGTAGATTTCATAAGGAGAAAGGTTGGAGAAGTGTTGTAAATCATTCAAAGTTGACAAGAATGTCATCAAGCATTGAAGAGACTTAGAGAAGACCTTCAGGTGGAAATTTATAGTTTCATATCCGAAAACCAATCAAGAAGAGTAGAGCAGGCTGAGAGGCACAAAATTAGATTCAAAATTTCCAAAAAAATTAGAAGTGGACTAATTCACCACTAGTGGCGAATGAGTCCCACTATATAGGCCTGCCAAATATTTTTACAGATCTGGATACCCTTTTGGCTAAAACTTGCTCCAGTGCATTTTCCCAAAAACTAGATTGATTATCCTAGCTTGGAAAGTGAGTCCTAGTTAACCTTGACAATAAAATTTCTGGCATTCTAGACCTTCATCCAATCACTTTCCAGATCCTCAAGCACACACTTTTATTTTTACCATTTTTTGTGTTGTTTCAAGCATTTTCTAGGCCATTTAGTATTGTTTTACATTCAATTAGGGTTTTGCATTGCATTTTTCATTTCATTGTCTTTTCCAAGTTTAAACTAGGTGGTGAACCCCTCAATAGATCATCTTCAGCCCCTAGGACAACCCTTAGCAAGATCTCTTTCTCCATTGCAAAGAGATCTCAAGGGTTACCCTTGAATGAAATTGGAAAAGTGTATGTGGTTATGCTCTATGTCTAAACACATATGATAGCATCTCCTTAACCATTTTTTCACCATTTCATTTTGGTGAACCTACATTTAGAACACTAAGTTTCTGATTTGGAGTGCATTTTCATCCTAGATTTGGCTTGCATTAACATTGCATTAGGATTTGCATTCTAGGGTTTTAAATTTTGCATTAGTAAAATCTCATATAGCTTGAATTATTGCATCTAATTTCATTGAAAAACAATCAAATTCTACATTTGGATCTAAGATTTGCATCAGAAAACATAAAAAGCATAAAATTAAATTAAACATTTCTTAAAATTTTGAAGAAAACCATCCCTGGGACTCATTCGCCAGCTTGGGTGAATCGTTCCCTCTACATATTTTGCATTGCATTTTCTAGCATTTAAATTTCAGTTTTTGAGTTTCTATTTAGTGTTACTATATTGCTATTTCTATTTCCATAATTTTTGTTACAAGCATTTCATTGTTCTTAGTTTACATTGCATTACATTTAGTGTCCCTTGCATGAGTATTTGGTGTCATGTTTCTAATACTATAGTGAGACAAAGTTTGAGACTCATGTCATCCTGTGATAGCACAATCATTGTGGATCTTGGGTTTTTAAACTCTTTCACTTGTAGTATTGACATTAATACACTAGGTATGGACAACACCCTTAACAACTATTTTCCTTCAAGTAATGTCATTCAAGTTGAACCAAGGAATGATAGTGTCCCACAAGAAAACATAATCCACATTCATGAGGACCTAACAAACTTACAACATCAAGTGAAAAATGACAAAATTTCAACTACCGCCATTCCTACTATAGATAACATTCACTGCATGCTTGAAAGTGAAGATGGCCTTGACCTTGTGAAAAAAATAGTTCAAATATTTGGAAAAATTTCACTCAAACCATTAGTTGTCCTTTACCTACAAACAATGTCACAAGCCAAGGAGGAACTCAAATTCCTCCTCCATCAACAATTGCCTCAATACCTACCTATACCACTCCTCAAGTCACAACAACAACACAACATGTTAGTAATGTGATTCCTTGCCTTGGTATTTTTGCTAGCATCCCTAGTTCCTATGTGACATTGCAAGTCATATCTCCTACCACTTTACCACCTATAAGAATTCCATTCACTTGCCCCTCAAACACATACACCCCTTCACCACTTTCACTTATATCTCATATAATACAAGTAATGATCCTCTCATAGCCCAACTTTTCCAAGACATATCATCCATCCAAAAACAAGTTTCCACCATCAATGAAAATCAAAATGGTCCACCTACATATTATGTCAAAAGCAGTCCATTGTCCATGTAGATATTGCGAAAACTGATGCCACAAGGTGTAGAGGTACCTAGATTTGAGAAGATCTTTCTAACCATGTCAATGCCTATATTGCCTTATGTAGTGACTTTATCCTAAATGACAAACTTTTGGAAAATATTTTCCCTAGGTCCTTAAAACACACCACCTTAGAATGGTTTTCCTCCTCACCAAACAACTCAATTTATTCATTCAATGAATTTTTTGTGGAATTTTTCAATCACTTCCAAATGCACATGAATCTTACAATGACCTTGGCTGATTTGATGAGATGTAAGTAAAAAGAAGAAGAAAAGATAATTGATTTTATCTCATGCTATCAATTGCTTTATTCCCAAATAGATGTCAAGGTTCTTGAGCCTCACCTTCAAAATATGTTCATAGAAAACATATAAAGAAAAATCTAAGACAAGCTTACCATGATGAAATTACCCTCCTTCATGCACCCATGTACCATGCTCTGTGATTATAAGAATTTGATTAGTAGTGAAGATACTAAATCCATTCTAATTAAACATAAAACTCTGGGCCCACAAACCAAAATAATTCCCAACCATTTAGAAGATAAAATAGAGGGTTCCTTCAATTTAATCCCCCTCAACCAACAACTCAAAATTTCAATAACCAAGTAGTTGTTGTTAAGGCTAATATACCCTTTAGCTATGGGGACCCCAAAAGACAATTCACCACCTTACTTGATACCCTTCATAACAAAATGTACCAAATTTTAGAACAACAAATTATTACCTTGCCTCCCGTCAAAACACCCAAACCTACTATGCCTTTACCCTCAATCTTTACATCAAATGCTTATTATCCTTATCATCAAAAAAATGGACATGACACAAAACATTGCAAGCATCTTAAACATCTGGTCCAAGACCTCATTGCTTTCAGCAGTCTTTCCGTTGGTGTTAGTGATCAAGGAAATAAGTTTGTTGCCCCCTCCTCACCAAAACTTGCAAATTTTCACCAACCCCATGCCTAAACATAATTGTTATCAATTTTTCACCACAACTCAAATTGACAGAGCTGATTAATTCAAGTTCATTTTAAGGTGAAAAATTTTCAATTCATTTCTGAAATTGCTTAAACCATTGCATGTATTTGAGTTCAAAAGAGTTGTTCGGTTTAAGTATGTAATGTGTTTCAATTTTTCATTCATGATTTACAAAATAAAAGATTGCATGAGATACAAATAATAATACTTTCATTGTGTATTGAGTTATTCATTCCATAATGTTTCATACATTTTTGCAAAAGAGAAGTACAAAATTGAATAAGATTGCACAAAATGTCATTTTATATCCATTGGGATGAAAAGAAAGATCAAGTGTCCCACACAAGCTGTGAGAATAGCTAAGTCAATAGAACAAAAGGAATGCACTATGCTACTAAAGATAAGAGAAAGAAAGGAACATATAAGAAGAAACATAGTCATCGTTGCCTAAGGTGTCTTCAAGTTGTCTTCATTGTTGTTTCCTCCTCCTTGCTCCTATTCTCCAAGTGAACCTGTAGATGATTGAGAAATATTTGTTAGAGCTCAAGTTATGAATCCTCTATGATCTATCAACAGTAATATAGAACATTGTTTATGGTGAATTGAATTAGTTGAGCAAAGATCAAAGGTGTGCAAGAGAATACAAAGGATGAAACATCATAGGAACACTGAACTTTTTTTTTTTAATATAACATTGTTTGTTCACTGTGTAGGTATAAGAAAATTCATTTTTCTAATGTACTTTGAAGACTTAATAGCATGTGGTGTAAAATAGGCTCCCACAAGGGTTGAGCTCGACTTGCTACCCCTTGACTGCAAGTGGGGCTTTGAGAAAAGGGATACATTCACAGTGTCAATATGGAACATCCAATTGAAGGAGAAGTTCATGAAGCACTCCAAGAAAATTTGATGCATTTCCCATACATGACCATCAAATTCAAAATGCATAGTGAAGATGATAATCAAAGATGAGCAAGGAATCATTCTCAAAATGCTCAAGATATATAGAAAAAAAATTAAATGCACTATCTTTTATTTTTGTTTGTGTACAAATGTGTCATGTTCAAAGTGTTGCTACAACATTACATCACTTCCATATTTCATTAACATGATGTTCACATTGATAGGGCAGCAAGTGATACATTGCCATGGAGTGATAATGAACAAGCATACACAATGCCATTCTACAATTAAAAAATAGCAACTTAAGCAAATGGAGAAGCTTCAAAACACCATCATCAAGTGTTATTTCAAAATATTCTATGCACTAAAGATCAAGAATCATATCAACTATAGTTGTCAAGGGAAAGATAAAAATGCATGAATAGTGCAAAGAAGAACGTGTTTCTATCAAGCAATGGAAGTACAAGTGGCTGCAAGTGAAATATGAAAGCCAAGGTATGAGGGAAAGGAAGATATTGTAAACTATGGACAAAATTTTTGAGTTGAAAGAATCAAGAACATCATTGAAGTGAAGTGAAACATGGAATTCAAGTTCTGTTACATTGCATTGTTCTTTGTTCACATTAAGAATAAAACTATGGTAAAAAGTGGAAGCTTGAAGTGCATTTTTTGAATATTCAAAGTGCTTAGAATGTATGATAACAAATAACAATGGAGGTTTCATGAACTACAGATGCATTATGTTGGAAAAATTCAAGCATTCCAGGGCATCATGTTGAGCTACATCAGAGTATATGAGAATGGAAATGGAACAACTTAAACTCTGTTTATTAAAAGAATGCAAACAAGTTTTCAAAAGAATGGTTGCAGTCAACAATGGAGAGCTACATAGTGTCTAAATATTTCTAAATGATGCCAAAGCTTACAAAATGGGAAGCAAGCAATTGTTAACAATGTATGCATTTGAAAAGAAGATAATTCTAATGCCATTGGAGCAACATGTTCTTCTGAAAACAAATAGTGCAAAGAAATTAGTTGCTTCACCAAAAGAGTTTCAGGGTATGCAGTGGAGGTTTTCCTTTCAAGAACAAGAAAAGTGAAGTTACAGTGTGCACATGAAAATGAAACCATTTTTGAACAGTGAGCTAATGCTAAAGTGAAGCTAGGGTTTCAAAGAAAATATGGAACAATAGTGATTTTCTCATGCAAAATCCAAAAACGTTTAAAGCTTCAACTAGGTTTAGAAAGGATTTTATTCTGGTTTTCATTCAAAAAAATTGAAGACAATGTTGCTTTCTACATATTTAGAAAATGAACAAGGGATTTATGATGCAAAGAAAACCCATTTTGTATTCCTATAGCCAAGAATCGAGTTATCTTTTACAAAAAACGGAAATAAACATGGTATGGCCGCGACTTGTGGAGAGAGGCACATATTTTTTTTGTTTCCACACAAAAGACAAACATTTTCTTTTAAATCATGCTCAAATCAAGCTTATTTAAGAGGGAAATGTGCAAGAATGAGAGTATAAAAATTACCCAAGTTCTAAGTTGAGAAAACCAATTAAAGCCCATGTACCATGTCTTCCAAGAATCTCAAAGTCAAGCCTTCTATGGTAGTTCAAAGTGGAGGATTCAATAGAAAAAGGAAGCACAAAGATATGAGTCAGGAAAATTACAGAGGTTGTGGCCAAGAGGCCTTGAAACCCTTCAAAATGGAGTCATAATGTGACCAAATGATCAATAAATAACTTACCATCGAGTTGCAGGAGGATTTCAACCCCAAACAAGGAAGAATCAACACAAAGAATGTAGAGAAATGCTCAAATTCTAGTTCCCCATGGTAGCCAAATGCAAAGTTCATTTCCTCCAAACTTAGTCAATGAAAATGGTGCTAAGAATTAGGGATTGAAGTCAGTTTTGATGTTAGTGTTTTCCAAAGTGCCCTAATTCAAATGTGCTTTTATCACATTCTTTTTTCTAAAAAAACAAATGCATTGTTAATGCCTTGTCCCAAATGTTGCCTAGGTCAATCCATGCCTTAGGCATTTTTCTTGACTTTTAAAGAAAATCAAACAAACCCATACCTTGCTTTGTATTTTATGAGAAAACCATATGCACTTTAGCCCTTTTCTCTAAGATGAGTTATTCATATGCCCTAGTTGCTTTATTGGATATAGCTCATGGTTAAATTTTTATGATGTTTTATAGAAAAATCAAATGTATAGGAGCCTTTGCATAGTATTTTGATTTTTTGAAAAGTATCAGATTTCAATCAAACTGTAAAAAATTAAAATATTTGGAGTCAAATTGCATTAAAAAAAACATAAAAGGAGAGTTTCTATATTGATTTCTGAAACTGCACATGATTTAAAGCATCATTAAGGTAATGTTTCTATAAATTACCTTAATGTTTATTGTGTTTTTTAAAATGCAGTTTGGGTGTTTGAGTCTTCACTGGACTTTCTATTTTGAGTTGAGTTCACATTAGCGAATTTGGAAAAGAGGGGGCAAACTAAACTTTCAATTTAAGGATTTTAGCTATTTGGACCTAATTTTGTGGAATTTTTGGATCAACCTCTTGGAGACAAAAGGTTTTGTTGATGGTGGAAACAACACAAAAACATTAAATAGAATATCACTATTCTATTTCTCCTAAAAGAGAAAGACAACATATAGTAATCTAACTCCCAAGGTCCTAGTAGCTGGTTCTCAACTATGCTGATATCGCTCAATGGTCAATGTAACCATAATATGGAAGGAACCTTTGCTGGTAATGGGGAACAAAACTACATTAGATCAACTAATCTACATTTGGGGGGTTTAAATAAAGATAAAAAGATAGATCAGAGCCTTGAAACAAAATAACATGAACAAAACTTCTTAATATCAAGACATGCTTATTAATAATGAGTTTTTCTTTACCTAATCAAAACCACAACATGACGCAATCCATAAAATAATCTACACCATTGCACACATTCATAGTGCTTAATTCACAATCACAACCATTCATTAAAATTTTACTTCAAACTTAGAACGGATCATTCACTCATCGTCAAAACATAGATCAAATAGATATAATAGAAATGTCATTCATAGATAACTCTGTGAGATAATCTTAAATCTGGTTTCCTCTATTGATTATCATGAAATAGAAAAAAATTAGGTAGAACAAAATCACTAGCATATAGATTGATTATGACTCATTAACTTTATCGAAAAGATAACAACATATAAAATGTATAAGACTATAAAATATAATCAAGTTCAACTAAACTTTTTCAAAGTATCTCTGCTAACAACAATGAAATCCTAATACTATTTACTATTCACTATCATCAGGTGGCTAAACTTTCTTCAATCAGCTGACCTTTACAAAATAGATCCCAGAGATACATATAGACATTGTCATGCAAAAGTTCCTCTCAATCAAAACTCGGATCCACAAATCAAGGGACCGGAACTAAATGAAGAAATGGACTACTGATCTTTAGTTACAAGGTTGGACTACTTCATTACACAAAATTCTGACACCCAAGAAAATAAGTGAAATTGAAGGCTAGAGCTGAAGTCAAGTTCATGTCAAAACCATGCAAAGAGGAGAGAAGAAGATGTTGTGTCAAGTGAAGAAGGTGTTCTACTACCAACTTATTCCTATGTTACATGCTCAAGGATGTACTCATCATAACTAGAGAACACTTGTTGAAGGGTATCCGAATTAGACCCATCCAACCAATCGTCCTCAAATTTAATCCTCTTTAATTCTGCTGAAACCAATTTTTGTACCTACTTTAATTTGATCACTTCTCTTCTAGAAGCCTTTGCTTCTTCCCTAATGTCCATAAACCTATCCAATAATAAATCCTCTCCATCATCTCCTTTTTTCATCACCTCTTCAAATATACTCCTCAAATTCTCCCTCATCTTATCCGAAGAAAGAACCTCCTTAACCAAGGTATCTAGATTGACTAAAATAGTTACAATTGCTTCTAATTCATCAATCTATTGATTCAAATCTTTACTCACCTCTTGAATCTCATTTTTATGCCCATGAATAGACTTGGATTTGTATTCCATTATACTCATAGTTTTCTCAACAAAATCTGAATTATCATCCTCAAGAATTGACTACTCAAACAGAGTTGACTTAGGTACCTTGCCAATGTCCTTAAGATTTTTAATATATTCTTTATATTCTTCATCCTTCTTTTCTAGCCCTTCAAAATGATGGTTCAAATCCCTTGCCAACTCAACTGATGTTTCATGAATCTTGAAACTATCAATTAACACTTCATCAATCTCTTGATTGAGCTTATCAATCCATCTTTCCAGCATTCCCACGTTACTCTTCATATGCACCAAGTCATCGGCTTCCTTCTTTGTTAGTAAGACTGGGGGTTTAGGAGCAGTAGCTTGTTGAGAAATTAGAGTTGAGACATCTTTCAAAAACTTATGCAATTGATCTAATTGAGCCTTAAGCTCATCTTTCCTTTGTTTGTCTTTAATCATCCTAGACTTGGAGGAAGCTACAATATCAATTAAGTTCATTTGTTGGTTTCTTGTAGGTCTTCCCAAATTCACAGTACCCAATTGATAATCAGTCATTTGCATCTTGTCTCAATTCTTACCCACCATTGGTATTGCACATTTATCAATGATATCTCCTATGTCTATAAATTTGGTGGAATGAAGAACCCTGGCCTTCTTTTTGGGTCTCTCCTTCTCAATTTCCTTCATCATCTCATCCCAATTGAGAGGCTGAGGTTGAACTATTTGTTTCTTTTCCAAGTCTAGCTTTAACCATGTAGGAGTTGTAGGAGTAGTAGCTACTTGTGCTAAAGAAGAAGCAGTAATGGTAGAAGACAAAGGTTGCAATATAGTAGTTCTAAGTTGAGATTCAACCTCTTACACATTTTGCCATTATGTTTGTGCCTCTTGTGCAACCCTCTCAGCCTCTTCTTTGTTTTTTTGTTCTTGGAATTTCTTGACTTCCAACTCCTTCAGATGTTCCTCTTCCAACTTCCTTTCCTCTAACATCTGGTCTCTTTTCCATTTTAACTCCTCAACATAGTCCCATGCTTCCTTGGACTTCCTCTCATGTAGAGAAAACTCTACAGCCTCCTTCTCTCTCTCCAAGCATTCTTGTTCTTCCTTCTTCCTATGAGCCTCCTCCAAAACCTTAAATTTGGCTTCAAGGGCTTCTTTCTCTCTTCTCTATTTGGATTTTTCCTCCTCAAGATCATGAATCCTTTGCTACAAAGCCAATTTATCCCTTTCTTCTTTCATTCTAAGCTCCTACTCATTTTGTTGCTACTGCTTAGCCAATTCATCAAAAGTAGCTCAAGCTTCCAATTCTGGTTGCTTGGTTGATACATCAGATTGTTCCTTAGAAGCATCTTCCTATTGTTTTGCCAATGCCTAAGCTTTTTCCTCTGCATCTGCTTCCCTTTTAGCATCCTCAAAGAGTTTACATTGATCCTTTTTTATTAGCACAATTTCAATCCTTTCATCATTTGTTACATCAAGGGAAGCCACTACATGAGTCTCTTTTTCAGATGGGGTAGCCTCAAAATATGTTGCAATATCATGTATTTCTACTTTAGGCTACTTCTCCTTTAACAACTTAGCTTCTTTATGGAGGGTTCTCGTGGGAATTCCCTCACTTGGTTGCTCTATAACAAGGTGTTGAGTGGATGCTTCTCCTACAACAAATGTTGAAGCATCAAATTCTGTAATAGTCTCCCCTTCTTGTATCTCTGGCAGGTCTTGGGAAAAAACCTCCTTTTCAAAATTAGAAGGCATAAACTCTAGGGGTTCCTTAGGAGCCATCCTTCTCTTTGTCCTCTTGTACCCTTGAGTGGTGCCTACAATTTTTGTCTTTTTGGATGGTTGAGCTTCAAGCTAGTTAACCCTCAAGCTAACCCATTGCACACTTCTATCCAAGACTGGTCTTGCAACTAATTTTATATCAATAGACTCTTCAGCATTCCAACCCACTGGATCAAGATCCTTGGTGCCTATCTTATCTACATCATATTGGGGATCCAAAGTTACCCCATCATTAGAAAATTTCTTTGGAATATCCTCCTTGATCTCATACTCCACCATGTGTGGGATAGATAATCTTTCATAATTTCTCCTCCTGAGATCATATTCATCTTGCAAATCCATCAAAGGTCCTCTAATAGATCAAAATGTTTGTCAAAGAGACTAGGAAGCAAAGCCTGGATCTTGTGTCTAGGGTCATAATGCTTTATAGAAGTGTATAAGCCCAATTTTAGATAAATCAACTCATCACAAACAACCTTAGCTTCCACAATGTTTGGATAGCTAAACTCACCCAACTTCATGGGGAACGTGTGACAACCCATCTTGTGTTTGGTCCCAAATTCGAAGTTGATAGCCAGAGCTTGATATATGAATTCCATTAAAACAATTCTATCATTGCAACACCTATGGAGAAAGTGGGGATGACCATCAAAACCTCCCAATCTGAAGTAAATGCGAGGTACTGAATAAACTAGTGCCCCATTCATTGATAAAGGCCTTTTCCTCTCTACTCAGTCTATACCCAACACTCCTATAAACATGTTAATGATAACATAAAGGAATGCATCATTAACCCTCCTATAATGTGACTCCAATGCTTGCAAGGTAAGTTGACTATAGTGCTCCCACACATTCTTTTGTCCTTGGGCTTCTCCCAATATGCCCACTGTATTGAGTCCATGAAAGATCCCCATCTTAGCAACTGCATAGATCACATAAGAGGTCATGAAGAAACTCTTGGCTTCTCTCACTCTAAGCATCTGATTATGTATGCTCTTTGATACCACCATAGGCTAGTCAAACTATTTTTTTCCATCCAAGATAGCTTAGATAAATCGGAACATCCATTCTTTGAACTGAGAAGCATCTCTTTTTCCAAATACTCTTGAGAGCAACATGATTATGTCCCCAATCTATTTGCTGAAGTTTTCCCTTTTAGGTTGGTTAGGAAGCTTAGCTAGAGACTTCTACTCTACCCTCATCCAGTGCTTGTTCATGTGGGATCTATTGGTTTCTTTGTTGCCATTATAAAGTCTCAGAGCCTCTACTTCATTCAGCTAATTAAGATTTTGGGGAGCAGGTGCATCAAACATAAACCTAGTCATTTGGGTTGTTAAATCAATAATAACATTCCCCTGTGAATCAACACACTGCCTAGTAGTAGGATTGTAGGCCCAAGCTACTACTAATATCAACTTCTTATATTGAACAGATAGTGGGAAGATAACAACATGTGCTAGTCTAGATTGGATGATCCTTTCTTCCCTTGGTGTAACATCTTCATTAAAAGTTTCATCCACCAGTTCCTCATAGTTGAAAGGGCACAAGTTGGTATCTGTAATATTCACCCACTCAGAATCAACCTTGCTAGCAGTAGAAGTAGCTTCTTTATGTTTACACCACAAAGTGTAGGGGAGTTGCTCCACTTTAACATTCTTTGGCCTGGCTCCCTGCCTTGAAGTTTTTCTCAGTTAGCTCCTTTGAGAAGCCTCTTTTGATGCTCCAGACATCTTTCAATTTATGCAAAAAACTCCTATATTAGATGAAAAAAAGTATACAATCAATTCATCATGTAATACCATCCTCTATTTCCTTAGAACAACTTTCATACTTATCCAAATCTCACTTTCATCAGAAGCGGAATCCCAAAAACATCAGGAACATGAAACAGTTTTCAACACATGGCAGGGTCAGAACTAGAACCAGGACAAGACTGGAACCAGGACCAGAATAGAAACCAAACTATAAACTAATCACTAGTTCCAAGTTCAACATCCACTCTAGCTCCGACTCTGCTTAAGGACAAGTGTGAAGACCCAAAATTATGAATGACTAGAAGCGAAACCATTTTAGGAATGAATCCCGATACTAAACATCCTTGGGACAAAGTTCAGTCCCTAGTATGCTTCTGCCAGTTTTTACCATAAAAACAAAGCACCTCATTAAAGACATGGTCATATGAATCTAAGGCCTTGGGTCACATGATCTACAAGGAAATTGAAAATAGAAGGACCTAACCTCCACACTTCAACCGTACAAAGACCAAATTGAACCTAGAGGAAACTATTTTGTAAAGGTTATTGAGCCAACCCTAGTTTGCATGATACATCAACTCAAAAATTTAGAGCATCACAAACCCATCACAGAAAACAAAGAATCAACATGAAATTAAGATCAGAAGGGGTTCCAAATAGATTTTAAACATTTAAAGTTCAAAAAACCCTGGTAAACGGAAGCCCTAATTAGAAACTAGGACACGACAAAGCACACCTACCACGAAAGTGACAAAAAAAAGAAAAAGAAAATAGAACATAAAACAAAGAAGGATAGAAAAAAATAAAAAATAAAACAAGAAATAAAAGTGAAGAATTCAAAAAATAATATTTTGCAAATGCGTGAGAAAATAAAATGCAAAACATGAAGATGAAATGCCAAAACAAAACGGGAAAAGAAAGGAAAAGAGACCCTACCTTAAAACGCTCACAAGGAAAGTTTGAAATCAGATAGAGGTTCATTCTGCAACACACCTTTGTAATAAAATCACTTCTCTCACAGTTATCCCAGCTCTGGTTCACTAAAATAGTTGAGATAATAAGGATAATGAGCTAGTTAATCTTAATTATGTTTTAAAAATGATTTCGCACATGTGAAGGACCTACAATTAATGCAATAAAGGTGGTAGGTCAGGCAGAGCAAACAATGCAAATAGATAGTTAAATCCCATGGACATCAAAGGATAGAGAAAATCCAGAACCAAGAAAGAAAGCTTTGACAAGTTCCTCATCAAACTCCAAACCCAGTCCCGGTCCCGTGACCAAGAACTGACAATAGAAAGAAACAGGGGTAGGTTTGGATCCAAAACCTAAATTGGAACTTTACAAAGTTCCAAGTTTGGTTCCAACTCTGGGTTCAAGTCTGTGACAAACAAGAACAAACACCAAGACAAAAACAACAAATGAAGGGAAGCAGGGACAGAACAAAAACTAGACCCGACCCAAACACAAATGGAAACAAACAACAAAAAGGAAACAAGTAGAGTCAAAATCAGGACAAAAACAGGAACTGGAACTCTTACAAAGTTTCAAATTCACTTCCAACTCTGGTTCTTCTTTCGCTCAGGCTTAAACAAAACACAGAGAAAATGAAAAAAAAACTCAAGGGTAGAACAAACCCAAGATCACAAAACACATTAACAGACAACAAAAGGAACAAGGCAGAGAAGGAGGACCCAGAGTCAGAATAGAACTTGAACTAGGAACTTTGGAAAAGTTCAAAGTCTAGTTTTTGTTCTGACTCTGCTTTTGACAGAGCAAAAAGAAAGAAAGACTTAGGAGCAAAACAAACAACTCCTAAGACCCAATAAAATAAAATAAAATAAAAAGCAAAGGGGGACCCATTTTGTTCCAAAGAAAAATGGGGTGGTTATGCAAGGCATAACAAATGGTGACTCGGATGGGAAAATGGTTTACCCATTTTAAGATATTGAAGAATTCAGTCACCCAAAAACCTTTGATTTATGAAACATGTTAAATTAAGTATGATCGGAATATTTAAGTAAATTTGAGCTAGAATCTCAAATGTAAATCAACATAAACCACTTTTAAATCTGAGTGTGTGCATATATGGTGCATCTTTCTTCATAAGAACTTTCTCCACACCTAAACAACTATATCTAAGATCCAAGCTATGTAGGTTGAGTCCTTCCACTGTCATGCAATGAAATCCTAGGCATTGCTTCGCTGCCAGTCAGGCATCCATAGCCTTGATGGAGATACCTCTAGTTCTCTCAAAGCATTTCTCTACTGCCAGTTAAGCATCCATAGCCTCGATAGAGATACTTGAATCACCCATCTGGTATTGAGTTTTCCTTTATTTCAACAGTTTTCTTTCTCTTTCTTTTACAGGCTTCACTTGTGGAAATTCTTTTAATAACTTTCTCAATACTCAGATATTATTAGTTTGAAATATGGGTTGAGAAATACAGTGGACCCTATGACAGTTTTGGGAATCATATTTGTTTCACTTGAATTAGAGATTTAATCACCCTGAGATTAATAGGCACTTTATAGTCAGATGTTTTATCTATTTTGTGATAGATTTCAATCGTAATTCATGAGGTTATCTACAGTATACCTTACTCTTAATATCTTTCAAACCAATGCTAAAATGACCATAGGACATAAGTTTAGAACAAAATCTCTGGACAGATATGTCTAAAAATTCCTAAATCAATTTCTCTCCTAGTGCCTACAACATACTCCGAATAACAACCCCTACATTTCAAAATGGAAAAACAAGAGGGTCTCCAAAGAAGAAGACAAAAATGAACACAAAACAACAAAAAGAAACAAAGAGAAAGAAAGAACAAATAGGAAAAAAACCAGCATAAACAAAGAATAGATAATCACATATGATACATATATACAATTAATTCAGAAATTAGACCCTTACAGTCCAAAGTAATGCTTGAGAAACTATCCATTGATGGGAAATGGAATAGGTTCTCCCATTAAGGTGGTCAAGCGGAAAGTGTTCTCACCCAAGATCTTAGCTATTCGATATGGACCTAGCCAGAGTCTATCAAACTTCTGGTGGTCACCCTTTTTCTCTTTAGCCTTATCCCACAGCAACACACGATCTGATATCCTAAATGCCTTGATCTTAGCTCTTTTTTCAAACCAACATTTGAAAAAAACCTGATCTTTGAAGAACTGTTGTAAAGCAGTGTCTCTCTATTCTTCCATGTTTAAAATATTATTTAGCCTTACCTCAATCCGATCATCCTTTGTATAAAACTCCTACATAAACTTGAGAATAGGTATCTACAAATGTATGGGGAAAAATGGGTCTTGGCCATAGACTAATTTATATGGGGAATTTCCTAGAGCAACCTTAATATGAGTTCAATTTTCCCATAAGAAAAATCTCAACTAGGTATGCCAGTCTCTAGGATTGTTCACTAGTAATTTCTTTATTACCTCCAACATATTCTTATTGGTAGACTCTGCTACACCATTTCCCTATGGGTAATAATTGGATGAATACTTCAAAATGATTTTATGTTGATAGGCCCATTGTATAAATTCAGTAGATGAAAAATCGGGGCTATTATCACATACCAGAGCAAAGGGTACCCCAAACCTAGTAATAATTTTGTCATTAAGAAATCTAATAACCACCTTTGTGGTGCTATTTTTGCATGGTTGAGCCTCATTCTAGCATGTGCAATAATCCGTAGCTGTTAAGATGAACTTATGCCCTGCAAAAGAGTTTGGATTAATTACCCCTACAAAATCTAGTGCCCATTGGGCGAATGGTCTTACCTCATAAATTGGTTGCAATGGCATTGCTAGATTACGTTCTTTTGATGCAAAGGTATGGTAGATATGGCATGTTCTAGCATGTTGATGTCCATCCCTAAATACATGGGGCCAATAGTACCCTAAGCTGAGAATTTGATGAGCCAAGGAATTTGCAGATCCGTGCCCTATGCCATGTCTACCATGAAATTCAACAATAACATGCTTGGCTTCTTGCTGATCTAAACATCGCAGGTAAACTCCCTCATAATTTCTTCGGTATAAGGCACCTCCTTTAAGCATGAAATGAGAACTTTTCATCCTCAGTGCTCTCCTTTGAGGAGTAGTCATTCCCTCTAGAAATCTGTTATTGAAAAGGAAGAAGATCAAATCTGTATACCATAGATCCTTGGTGAATGATTGCATTGTATACTGTTGACAAGTGATACTCTTGTCAACATTTGCCATAGCCTTTGAAAAACCATGTCCTTAGAAGAGCTTTATTGGATGGATCTCTAGATCATATTCTTGCAAAATAGCCATCCATTTTCCTCTTCTTTCTCCTAACTCACTCTACATAAGGAGAGATTTAACAGTTGGATCCAAAACTATAGCAACAACCTAACTCCAAAGAATATAGTGCCTGAATTTCTTCACTACTCACACCCGTGTGAAGGCCTGCTTCTCGAGGGGAAAATACTTGACTTTTGCATTTTTGTATGGGGAGCTCATGAAAGCAATTGGCCTTTCATCTCCCTCTCCTCTTCTTTGAGTTAAAACAACTTCACATGAATGGTTAGATGCAAAGGAATAAATATAGAAGGGCTTTAAATAATCTAGACTAGTCAAGACTGGTGCCTCAGATATATTGATTGTTTAATCTACGAGAAATAAAATTTAGCCTCGTTGCTCCATAATATTTTTGCATCTTTCTTCATCATCTCATTAGGCGGCTTCACAATTTTTGCAAATCCTATTATAAATTTTCTCACAAAATTAATCCTTCCAAAGAAGGACCTCATCTCCTTTTTACTTCCCAACATTGTCAATTTCAAGATGGCTTCAACTCTATCAGGGTCTATGGATATCCCCCTTTCTAATATCATATGGCCTAAAATTTTCCCTTCAGAAAATCCAAACACACATTTCTTGGGATTTAGGGATACTCCATAGCTTATACACCTCTTAAGGACTTTTGCTAAATCAGTAGCATGATCTTTTTTGTTCTTAGAGAAAATAGTTTAGTCATCTACATAGATAATGATACACTTACCTATCAAATCCTTGAATGTTACGTCCATTGCACGCTAGAATGTAGCTCCAACATTGATAAGTCCAAATGACATTCTACAATAGGAAAATTTCCCCCACTTAGTAGTGAAGGAAGTCTTCATTCTGCCCTCATGGCTAACAAGCACTTGATTATACCCAGAATAGCCATCTAAGAATGACATCATCTGAGATCTATTGAGAGTTTGTAATACCTCATCAAGAGAAGGAAGTGGATAGTTATCCTTCTCTGAGGCTTTGTTTAGGTTCTTGAAGTCAACACATAGTCTGATCTCCCCACTTTTCTTGCGTATTGGAACTAAATTGGCAACCCAAGTGGAGTGTCATAATGGGAAGATGATTCTTGCTGACAAAAGCTTTTGCACTTCCTTCTATATTAATGGATCAATCAAAGCATTCACCGGGTGCTGCCTTTTGATGGAAGGGCTTTGCTTCTAGCTTCAAAGGTATTGTATGTGTGATCATAGAGGTGTCAAAAGTCTTTAAATCTTCATAACTCCAGGCAATTTCCATAATATCTTCTTTTAACACCTTGACTATTTCAATTCTGATCTCCTTAGGGTAGGTCTTTCCTATATAAAAATTTCTTTTGGGACCTGAATTAGTCATATTAATAGATTCATACTTCCCTCCATCACTTTGTGTTGGAACTCTCTCACAAGCCCGAGGATCAAAGTCAAATATTATTTCCAAAGCTACCATCCCCTTGGGAATGTTTCTTTTTAAATTCATTATCCCTTCAGTGTCAGAACTCTTAGGATCCCAATCCCCATGATCTCTTTCTGACTCATCTATTATTTGTCCTTTGAAGACATCAAAACTTTCCAAGAAGGTATGTGTTGGTCATAATAGAAGGCATAAAAATTATGGACATTATTTGGGATTGTTGGGATTGAGGCTAGTTAAACTGAAAATCTTTTTAACTTGTAGTCCTGCATAGGATCCAAAGTGCTAGCAGTGACTACAAGGGCATCTGCAATTTGATTGTGTTCCCTAGGAATCAAAGTGATTCCAAAAGTGTCAAAGTCCTCAATTAGATTCCAAAATCTATTTCTATAAGTAGCCAATCTTTTGTTATGACAAGTATATTGGTTGTGGACCTACTTGAAAATTACTTCAAAATCTCCCATCACCATGAGAGACATGACTTTCTTCTGATGAGCAAACATCAAACCTTGAGCAAGTGCTTCATACTCTGCTACATTGTTTGTGCAACCAAACTGTAACCTGTAAAAAGCAAAGTAAGTTTTGCCATTTGGGTTAGCTAATTCAATCCCTGCTCCACTTCTTGATTTGGACTTAGAGCCATGAAATTTCAGAGTCCATAATTGATCTAGAGTCGAGATCTCTTTCTTCTTTAGGGCCACAAGTATATGCTTGCTAGAAGCATGTGGCGGCTTAGACTGGTGTTGGTCATCAAGATTTAAAGGTAATTGGGGGCACAGTTCACCAAAAGGTTCTCCTGGATTCAAAATCTATTCAGGAACCGATTCCTGAACCTCCTCTTGGGTGAGATCACAATTTAGTACATTTTTCACCAATGGATTGGGCATTGGAAGGGTATATGAGGTAGGTGTAATTGGAAAAGACTAAGATTCCTCAATCTCTCTTTGTAGTTTAGAGCATAGAGCCTAAGTCTGCTCAAGTTGGGAAGATGATTATTTTTTAGCAAGACTGGCTCTTGTAAGGATGGTTGCATCTTTTGCTTCAAATGGAAATTTATTGGTGGAGGTTTGAGGTTGACATTCACAAGTTTCTTCAACCTAGGAGACATGGTTCAAGATATCTACACAGGGTTGAAAAGTTAACTTGAAATGATTCTGGTAATGGACCCTACACTAATTGGGAAGCAACAAACTCCACATATCATCCTCCTCTCCCAGTACCAGCCTATCCTGTTGTAATTTTTTGATTAGGACTTGTTGGTTGACTATAATCATCGAGTCAATTTGTTCTAGAGGAAATAGATCATCAGAATGAAGCTTAGAGAAAGTCATGATTTCCTCCTGCTTATAAACTCCTATCTCAGTTTCAAAATAGGCCACCTTGTTGGGAGTATCATATTCAGTAATCATATGCTTAAGCCTAGGTTCACTCTCAATTCTGATCTATGTTGAAATTCATTTCCAGGGGAGCCACATGTGTGAGAATTCCAAGGTCGAATATCCCCAAATACTCTTCATTAGATCTTTGCTTAAAAGCATACCATAGGTTTCTAGGATATCAACAACTTGGATATGCATATAAGTTTGGATCCTTGGATCAAATCCAATCTGTACATGAATATTCTTAACTTCTCCTACCACATTAAATTTCGTTTTATCCAATTGGATAACCTTCTTATTTTTCTAGAGTGGACTCAGACCCAACTTCCTACAAATTGAAAATGGTATGACATTTCTCGATGCCCCAGAATCTAATAGACAATTGTGTAGATTCTTTCAAAAAATTCTTAAACTCAAAAGGAAAGGTGGAGTACTAGTCTTACCTTTATAGAGTGTTGCATTCATCTCATTAGTGGGAGTCACCTTTCCTTTCCCTTTTGACCTGTCCGCTTCCTCCAAGGCTTTCAACAAAACTTCCTTTTCAGTCAGGCACCACTTCATAATGTCAAAGAATGACATTGAATTTTTCTACCTCTGCATCTATACAATGAAATCAAATTTTGAATCATTTTTTACCTGATACCTAGGAAAGAAAGGTGGAATACCTTTATTCTAAAAATTTGATGGCCCCTTTGGTGGTGGTGGGTTATTATCCGCATTTTGATTTGGCGGGACCATGTTATTAGGAGGAGCAGATGTGGTGAATGTCCCATTACTTTGATTCCTAAGGAAATGGCCTCCCTTGGTTTGGAAAGCGTGGGCATAATACACATCTTTGACCGGTTCATTCTCTTCCTAACTAGGAAATGAAGATTCCTCTTCAAAAAGCTCGTAAGTCATGGCAGTATTAGTAGATCCGCCAGATTTGTTGGAAGCACCTTGTAATGGAGCATCAGCTTGATCTATTTAAACCATCTTCTCCATCTCTAGGAAATTCATCTCAGAATGGACCGCAATATCATGTAGCCTACACTAATTGGTCATAAAGTTGAGGTCTGCCACATTGGCAATATGTGGCTTTTCATCACCCGCCTGATAATTGTGGTAAAATCCTTCGTTATTGGGTCCAGTATTCCATGGCCTATTGTTGTTAGACCTTTGATTGTATCCTTTATTTTTATTTTGATAGTTTTGGTTAGAGGAGTTTTGGTTCTGGAAGTTCCTATTGGTGTTATGATTGGTATTGGAGTTGTAATTCTGATTAGCATTTTGGTTAAAATAACCACCTTGATTTGAATACCCTCCCTGATTCTGAAAGCCTCAATTTTGGTTCTGAGGAGGGTTTTGTCTCAGTTGAGCCATATCGTTAGACATATGAGATAGGGTATTTTTGAGAGTCTCAATCTCATTAGTTAGTTGCAAAGTCTTTTAACTTTCTGTAGTCTTTACTATAGAGGGCTGATTAACAAGATTTGATCCTCCAACTTGATTTTTGTAATTTTTAGTTTGTTGCGAGGAGTCCTGAGCACCATTGGTGAAGAATGGTAGGGGAGGTTGAGCCTACAACTCAAACATGGGTCCGTATTGGGAATAAGACATCCTTGGGACCATGTTGAATAGAGAAGTTGGGTTAGGCATCTAATATCCTAAAGGAGGAAGAACTCCTCCTAGACTCCCTAATTGCAAACTTATTTGTTATTACAACTTGATGGCTAGATGATAAACTTTGGACAAAGAATCAATTTTATTTGGATTATATGTCCTTTGCAAAAATAAGCCAATCAGAGAATCTATGACCCTCAAATATGCCATGATGGCAATATTCTCAGCAACCAAATAGGGGTCATGTAATCTCCAATACATTCTTTGAAACCTGGTGTTGAAGAAAGGCAGTGGTTCATGATGCTCTTTCCTTATTGTGGCAAATTGGTGATATAGAATAGTAGGGTCTACATAAACCATAAAGTGATTGATAAAGGTGTTTTCCAAGTCTGTCCAACTTAGAATAGACCCTTGGGGTAAGTTTAGATACTAATTGTATGCCATGTCACCCAAAGAATAGGGGAACAACCTACACACAATATCATGATGGGCCACTTGAGCATGAGTATAGGCATTCTTAAATGCCTGTATGTGATCTTTGGCACTCCTTGATTCTCCATGCATGTACTTAGGAAAAAATCTCTCTGGATTATTTGGCAAATCATGAATACCCCCATAGATAGTCCCTAATGGAGAGGGGTTATTCACAAAGAAAGCCAGAGGTTGTGGTGGTGGTACTGGTTGGACAGGTGGTGGAATAGGTAGATTTAGTGGAAAGCCACGTGGAGTAAGCAGTGGTGACAATGGTGGGATCAAGACTCTATGAGCCTGGGGTCTATACCTGACAGGGGTTTAGAGTTCAATGAGTGGTTTAGGGTTCTGAGAAGATCTAAGAACTCTCCTGTACCTATCTGGTGAGAATGACCCAATTCGAGCCAGCTTGTTCCTTAGGACCTCCTTCTAGCATCATAAATTTGCTATGCCTTGCATAACCACCCCATTTTTCTTTGGAACAAAATGGGTCCCCCTTTGTTTTTGTTTGTCTTTGTTTTTTTGCTTGGGTTTTAGGAGTTATTTTTTTTTCTCCTAAGTCTTTCTTTATTTTTGCTCTATCAGAAGTAGAGTTGGAACCAAAACTGGACTCTAAACTTTTCCAAAGTTCCTAGTTCGGGTTATGTTCCGACTTCAGGTCCTCCTTCTCTGCCTTGTTCCTTTCATTGTCTATTGGCATGTTTTGTGCTCTTGGTTTGTTCTTCCCTTGAGTCATTTTTTTGTTTTCCTTGTGTTTTGTTTAAGCCTGAGTGGAAGAACTTGAGTTGGAAGTGAATTTGGAACTTTGTAAAAGTTTTGGTTCTTTTTTGTTAGTGTAGGTTTTTAATTTTTCATATGTTTGGGGTATTTATTTTTTCCTACACATATTATTTAATCTTTCTTAGGTTTATTAGATGTGGTAATATGAGGACATGTGGAAAAATACAACAACTACATGTGTCACTCTCTCCCCACACATGGGTAGTTGAGTTACACATCCTCTTTTGGCTTGTTGTGCCACCTCTCATAACCACTATTTTGTTTTTACCTGAGTAGTTTATGGGGTAGTTGGGTTTCTCACCCTCTTTTGGATTTGTGTGCCACCTCTCTCCTATCTTCACTTGAGGAGGTTATGCCACATGTCTTGTCATTTACCAAGTAGGTGATAACCTCCCACCTTTTATGGGTAGTAGGAGTTAATGCACCTCTCAGATGTATTTTCCCTTATTTTTCTATATATTGAGCACTCTCCTCTCACCTTCACTACTTCAACTAGCTTCACTAGTTCAGCTGGTTCAGATAGTTTGGTGATCATTCTATGAGAGTGACGAGAATCTTCTCAAAATTCTCTTGTAGTGTTGTCTCTATTTTCTCTCTTTCTCTCTTTCAGATTTCTTCTCCATTCTACTATTTTGATTTTCAATCATTTTTTGAGTGGAGTGTATATGATCTACTACCGACAACAAATCCTATCTCAGTTATTGCAGAATCTAACATGGTATTAGAACGGGTTTGTCTGGTATAGCTCATTATTTTTTTTGAGTTTTTTTTGAGAGATTTGAGACTAATATACTATTGAATTTTTCCTCAAAAACCAAGTATGCTCTTCTCTTGCATCATCGAATGACTTGGAGAATCAAAAAAATTTAAAAGAAAAATAAACATCTATTTAATCTAGTTTATATATGTATGTGTTTCTATGAGATCTGGGTGATTGCAGCTTTTTGGTAATATTGGAGGCTTTTTCAGCATTTCTAGAGTGTCTAGAAGGCTTTATAAAGTCAAGATTGAATTTTACCTCACAAAAATAAGAGAATGGAGGACATAGTAAAAATTAGAGTAAATTTTTTTCTAAATTTTTACTGGAGCCATTTTCATTTTGACTTCAAAATTCCAGTTTTCACTCATTTGCAGAAAAAAACAATTTTTGGGTTTTATTCCCAGGGTCAAAAAACATCTGGGTAGTCACTACATTTTGCAAAAAGTTGATAAATTGTCTAGAAATCAAGTCAAAAATAGGCGCGAGTTGTTTATAATGGGCAGATTTTGCACTGTTCTTCAAAGTTGCATAACTTTTGCCTTGGGTGTTAGATTTTTGCAAACAAGTACTTGACAGAAAGCTAAAAAGGAACACTTTCCATTCACGAAGGTATTGATAAAAAAATTGCCTCTTTCTATCAGATATTACAAGTTGAATCTGCTGTAATTTTTTACCTTTAGTAAATCATATCATTCACTTTTGTAATCTATTTTTTCAAAAAGAAAGAGGTGTAAGAAATATATTGAAGGGTAAATCACAGCTACAAGGCTTTCTTTTTCATATTTTATTTCAAAATTAATTTGTAACAAATATTGTAATTTTGGCTATAAAGAGCCTTATAAGCTTTGTAATCTAGAAAAGCCTTGTAAAAGCACTAATCATAAAGTGCCAACATTGTAATATCTAGAGGGGGTAATTTTTGATACTAGTGGAAAGGGGAGGTGTCTCTTGATGTCTCTATTTTGCATTCATTTAAAGTGAATTTTTTGTATCAATCTTGGGAAGATTATACAAACAATTTGTAATCACGAACTAAGATAAAGTTCCATTTATGGGTGGGTTAAGCATGTCTCTTGAAACTTATTTCCATCCTTCTGTTGTCAAGTTAACATCAGAGAACTATTTGTCTTGGAAACAAGGGATAAAGAATTAATGCCTTGAGCAAGATCTACTACCCTATGTCCTTGGACTTGTTCCTGAACCAAGTGACTATGATAAGAAGAATGCATGGTTTAACAACAATGGCATGGTCTATGGACTAATATGTCTTACCATTTCTGAGGATATTCTACATCACATAGAGCACACTGAGTGCCCTTTCATTGCATGGACCATCATCCAACAGTTGTATGGAGACATTGAATCTTCATCTAAAAGTGATGCTTCCTTGGATGACCAAGCACTTACTGAGATTCATAATGCCTCTTCTCAAGTGTAAATTTCTTCATTGAATGATCAGCTCATTGATACCCCTTCACCATCTACTATTGCTACTTTAGATTCTAGAGATGCTTCTTTGAAATTTTCTAGTGATTCTTTGCAACAGAACATACATTGTCTTTTAGATTCAGCTTGGGATGAATACTTGACAAACATTGCAAGTTTATTTATGGAGTCTCATGTTTCAGACTTGGGAGACACTATTCATGACATCCATCTCCTCTTTGATGGAGTTGATTCTTCTTCAATTGTTGTGGAGGAACCTTTGGATCCTCTTCTTCATTCTCTACATGATCATTCCTTACAGATTGACATGAGTGTGGATACTTTGGATCATCATTTGGAGAAGAAATTTTCAGAGGAGGTACTTGAATCTTTGGATTATGCTCTACATCAGTCTCTAGGAGATTCTAATTTGTCATCTTCAGCAGTGTGGCCTAGAATGCCTGATTTGATTATGGCAGCTTTCAACATCTACATGGGGATACTTGAGCTTACTTTAGAGACTTCATTCATCTTGCATGTTCTTCCTACATATTCCTTTCAGGAGTGGGGAGATAGCTCGCATACACCTTTTGTTTTGTTTCTTACTAAAGGGAGGAATGTTGTTCAATGATCATGGACCACCTTTTACATCCAGTTTCAAGCATCTACCATTGGATCTCTTTGGGGGGGATTATTTTTCCTTCCACTTCATTTCTCTCTCTATTTAGGGGGGCTATTCCTCTTATGGGGGGGCTTCTTATTTTAGGGGATCTCTATGTACATGGGTGCCTAACATGGCCTCATTTTTCGGGACCCATCTTTTCACCCAACTAAGCTACGCTTAAGGGGGCTGTGAGTGTAGATTTTTAATTTTCTGTATGTTTGGGGTATTTATTTTTTCCTACACATATTATTTAAGCTTGCTTAGGTTTATTAGATGTGGTAATATGAGGACATGTGGCAAAATACAATAGCTACATGTGTCACTCTCTCCCCACACATGGGTAGTTGAGTTACACATCCTCTTTTGGCTTGTTGTGCCACCTCTCATAACCACTATTTTGTTTTCACTTGAGTATTTTATGGGGTAGTTGGGTTTCTCACCCTCTTTTGGATTTGTGTGCCACCTCTCTACTATCTTCACTTGAGGAGGTTATGCCACATGTCTTGTCATTTACCAAGTAGGTGATAACCTCCCACCTTTTATGGGTAGTAGGAGTTAATGCACCTCTTGGATGTATTTTCCCTTATTTTTCTATATATTGAGCACTCTCCTCTCACCTTCACTACTTCAACTAGCTTCACTAGTTAAACTAGTTTAGCTAGTTCAGTGATCGTTCTGTGAGAGTGATGAGAGTCTTCTCAAAACTCTCTTGCAGTGTTGTCTCTATTTTCTCTCTTTCTCTCTTTCATATTTCTTCTCCATTCTACTATTTTGATTTTCAATCATTTGTTGAGTGGAGTGTATATGATCTATTACCAACAACAAATCTTATGTCAATTATTGCAAAATCCAACATTGTTTCCGTCTTGATTCTGAGTCTGCTCATTTGCTTTTTGTTCTTTGTTTCTGTTCGTGTTTGGGCTAGGTCTGATTTTTGTTCTGGCCTCGCTTCCCTTCATTTTTTATTTTTGTCTTGGTTTTTGTTCTTCTTTGTCACAGACTCAGACTCAGAGTTGGAACTTTTTAAAGTTCCAATTTCGGTTTTGGATCTTAACCCGCTCCCATTTCTTTCTATTGTCGGTTCTTGGTCGTGAGACTGGGACTAGATTTGGAGTTTGATGAGGAACTTGTCAAAGCTTTCTTTCCTAGTTCTAGATTTGGGTTTGCATCCGCTGTATCCTTTGATGTCTGTGGGAGTTAACTGTCTATTTGAGTTGTTCGCTCCGCCCAACCGACCAACTTTATTGCATTAATTACAGGTCCTTCACACACGCAAAACCATTTTTAAAACATAATTAAGATTAACTAGCTCATTATCCTTATTATCTAAACTATTTTAGTGAACCAGAGCTGGGATAATTGTGAGAGAAGTGATTTGATTATGGAGGTGTGTCATGGAATGAATCTATATCTGATTTCAGGCTTTCCTTGTGAGTATTTTAAGTTAGGGTCTCTTTTCCTTTCTTTTCCCATTCTGTTTTGGCATTTCATCTTTGTGTTTTGCATTTTTTTCTCATGCATTCGCAAACTCTTCTTCTTTGAATTCTTTTCTTTTCTTTCTTTTCCTTTTGTTTTGTTTGTGTCCTTTGTTTTATGTTTCATTTTTTTTTTGTCACTTTATGTTTGTTGTTGCTTTCATGCAGGTGCACTTTGTCGTGTCCTAGTTTCTAATCAGGGCTTCCGTTTAGTGGGGTTTTACATACTTTAAATGTTTAAAATCTATTTGGAACCCCTTCTGATCTTAATTCCATGTCGATTCTATGTTTTTTGTGATGGGTTTGTGATGCTCTAAATTTCTGAGCCAGCATATCGTGCAAACTAGGGTTTTCTCGATAACCTTTACAAAATAGTTTCCTCTAGGTTCAATTTGGTCTTTGTATGGTTGAAGTGTGGAGGTTAGGTTCTTCTATTTTCAATTTCATTGTAGATCATGTGACCCAGGTCCTTAGATTCATATGACCATGTCTTTAATGAGGTGCTTTGTTTTTATGGTAAAAACTGGCAGAAGCAGACTCAGGACCGAACTTGTCCCAAGTATGTTTAGTATCGAGATTCATTCCTAAAATGGTTTCACTTCTGGTCATTGATAATTTTGGGTCTTCACACTTGTCCTTAAGTAGAATTGAAGCCAGAGTGGAGGTTGAACTTGGAACTAGTGATTAGTTTCTAGTTTGGTTTCTATTTTGGTCCCAGTTTCGGTCTTGTCCTGGTTCCAGTTTTGACCCTAGCATGTGTTGAAAACTATTTCATATTCTTGATGTTTCTGTGATTCAGCTTCTGATGAAAGTGAGATTTGGCTAAGTATGAAAGTTGTTCTAAGGAAATAGAGGATGGTATTACATGATGAATTTATTTTATACTTTTTTTTCATCTAATACCAGAGTTTATTGCAGAAATTGAAAGATGTCTGGAGCATCAAAAGAGGCTTCTCAAAGGAGCCAATTGATAGAAACTTCAAGGCAGGGAGCTAGGACAAAGAAGGTTAAAGTGGAGCAACTCCCCTACACTTTGAGGTGTAGGCATAAAGAAGCTAATCTTACTACTAGCAAGGATGATTTTGAGTGGGCGGATATTACAAATACAAACTTGGGCCCATTCAACTATGAGGAACTAGTGGATGAAACTTTTAATGAAGATGTTACACCAAGGGCAGAAAGGATCGTCCAATCTGGACTAGCACATGTTGCTATCTTCCCACTATTTATTCAATGTCTAGAGTTGCTATTAGCAGTAGTTGGGGCCTAGAATCCTGCTACTAGGAAGTGTGTTGATTCATAGGGAAATGCTATTATTGATTTAACAACCCAAATGATTAGTTTTATGTTCGATGCACCTATTTGCAAAAATCCTAAGCAGCTAAATGAAGTATATGCTCTAAGACTTTACAGTGGCAACAAAGAAACCAAAAAATCCCACATGAACAAGCACTGGATGAGGGTAGAAAAGTCTCTAGCTAAGCTTCCTGACCAACCTAAAAGGTCAGACTTTGGAAAAGATATTGGGGACATAATCATGTTGCTCTCAAGATTATTTGGAAAAAGAGATGCTTCTCAATTCAAAGAATGGATGTTCCCATTTATCCAAGCTATCTTGGATGGAAAACAACATTTTAACTGGCCTATGGTGGTATTAGAGAGCATACATAATCAGATGCTTAGAGTGAGAGAAACTAAGAGTTTCTTCATGACCTCTTATGTGATCCATGTAGCTGCTAGGATGGGGATCTTTCCTGGACTCAATACAGTGGGCATATTGCGAGAAGCCCAAGGACAAAAGGTGTGGGAGCACTATAGTTAGCTTACCTTGCAAGAATTGGAGGTTTATTTAGTACCCCACGTTTACTTACTTTTGATTGGGATGTTTTGATGGTCATCCCCACTTGCTCCGTAGGTGCTACAATGATAGAATTGTTTTAATGGAATTCATATATTAAGCTCTAGCTATCAACTTCAAATTTGGCACCAAACATAAGATGGGTTGTCAAAATCTCCCCATGAAGTTGGTTGAGTTTAGTTGTCCACACATTGTGGAAGCTAAGGTTGTTTGCGATGAGTTGATTTATCTAAAATTGGGCTTATACACTTCTAGGAAGCATTATGACCCTAGACACAAGATGCAGGCTTTGCTTCCCAGACTCTTTGAAAAACATTTTGATCTATTAGAGGAATTTTAGATGGATCTGCAAGATGAATATGATCTCAGGAGGAGAAATTATGAAAGATTACCTATCCCACTCATTGTGGAGTATGGGATCAAGGAGGATATTACATAGACATTGTCTGATGATGGGGTAACTTTGGATCCCCAATATGATGCATATAAGATAGGAAACAAGGATCTTAATCCAGTCGATTGGAATGTTGAAGAGTCTATTGATATAAAATGAGTTGCAAGACCAGTCTTGGATAAAAGTGTGCAATGGGTTAGATTGAGGGTTAACTAGCTTGAAGCTTAGTCATCGAAAAAGAGGGAATTTTTAGGTACCACTCAAGGGTACAAGAGGAAAAAGAGAAGGACGGCTCATAAGGAACCCTTAGAGTTTATGCCTTCTAATTTAGAAGAGGAGGTTGTTTCCCAGGAGCTGCCAAAGGTACAAGAAGGGGAGACTATTACAGAAGCTGATGCTTCAACATTTGTTGTAGGAGAAGCATCCAGTCAACACCTTGTCACAAAGTAACCAATTGAGGGAATTCCCATGAGAACCCTCCATATAGAAGCTGAGTTGTTGAACGAGAAGGATTCTGAAGTAGAAATACATGATATTGCAATAGTTTCTAAGGCTACACCATCCGACAAAGAGACTCATGTAGTGGCTTCCCTTGATGTAACAGATGATGCAGAGACTGAGCATGTGCTAACAAAAGAGGATCAATTGAAACTCTTTGAGGATGCTAAAAGGGAAGTGGATGCCAAGGCACAAGCTGAGGCATTGGAAAAGCAACAAGAAGATGTTGCTAAGGCACAAACTGATGTATCAACCAAGCAACCAGAATTGGTAGCTTGAGCCACTATTGATGAATTAGCTATGCAGCAACAAAAAAAGGAGTAGGAGCTTAGAATGAAAGAAGAAAGGGATAAATTGGCTTTGCAGCAAAGGATTCATGATCTTGGGGAGGAAAAGGCCAAGCAGAGAAAAGAGAAAGAAGCCCTTGAAGAAAAATTTAAGGCTATGGAGGAGGCTCATAGGAAGAAGGAAGAACAAGAACACTTGGAGAGAGAGAAGGGGGCTGCAGAGTTTTCTCTACATGAGAAGAAGTCCAAGGAAACATGAGACTATGTTGAGTTGAAAATGTAGAGAGACCAGATGTTAGAGGAAAGGAAGTTGGAAGAGGAATGTCTGAAGGAGTTGTAAGTCAAGAAATTACAAGAACAAAAAGACAAAGAAGAGGCTGAGAGGCTTGCACATGAGGCAAAAACATAATGATAGAATGTGCAGGAGGTTGACTCTCATCTTAGAACTACTATATTGCAACCTTTGTCTTCTACCACTATTGCTTCTTCTTCAACACAAGTAGCTACTACTCCTACAACTCTTACATGGTTAAAGCTAGACTTGGAAAAGAAACAACTCTCAATTGGGATGAGTTGATGAAGTAAATTGAGAAGGAGATACCCAAAAAGAAGGCCAAGGTTCTTCATTCCACCAAATTTATAGACACATGAGAAATCATTATTGAATGTGCAATACCAATGGTGGATAAGAACCGTGATGAGATGCAAATGACTAATTATCAATTGGGTATAGTGAATTTGGGAAGACCTACAAGAAACCAACAAATGAACTTAATTGATATTGTAGCTTCCTCTACCAACTCTAGGACGATCAAAGAAAAACAAAGGAAAGATGAGCTTAAGGCTCAATTGGACTAGTTGCATAAGTTTTTAAAATATGTCTCAACTCTGGTTTCTCAACAAGTTGTTGCTCCTGAATCCCCAGTCTTATAAAAAAAGAAGGAAGCCAATGACTTGGTGCATATGAAGAGTAAGGTGGGAATGTTGGAAAGATGGATTGATAAGATCAATTAAGAGGTTTATGAGGTGTTAATTGATAGTTTCAAGATTCATGAAAAAACACTTGAGTTGGTAGGGGATTTGAACCAGCATGCTAAAGGGCTAGACAAGCAAGATGAAGAATTTAAAGAATATATTAAAAAGATTAAGGATGTTGGAAAGGTACCTAAGTCAACTCTGCTTGAGCAGTCAATTCTTGAGGATGATAATGCGGATTTTGTTGAGAAAATTGTGAGTATAATGGGATACAAATCTAAGTCTATTCATGGGCATAAAAATGAGATTGAAGAGGTGAGTAAAGATTTGAATCAACAGATTGGTGAATTAGAAGCAATTGTAACTATTTTAGTCAATCTAGATACCTCAATTAAGGAGGGTCTTTCTTTGGATAAGATGAGGGAGAAGTGGAGGAGTAGATTTGAAGAGGTGATGTAAAAAGGAGATGATGGAGAGGATTTATTATTGGATAGGTTTATGAACTTTAGGGAAGAAGCAAAGGCTACTAGAAGAGAAGTGACCAAATTAAAGGAGGTACAGAAATTGGTTTCAACAGAATTAAAGAGGATTAAATTTGAGGATGATTGGTTGGATGGGCCTGATTCGGATACCCTTCAACAAGTGTTCTCTAATTATGATAAGTACATCCTTGAGCATGCAACACATGAATAAGTTAATAGAAGAACACCTTCTTCACTTGACACAACATCTTCTTCTCTCCTCTTTGCAGGATTTTAACATGAACTTGACTTCAATTCCATCCTTTAGTTTCACCTATTTTCTTGTGCATTAGAATTTTGTGCAATGAAGCAATCCAACCTTGTAACTAAAGATCAGCAGTCCAGTTCTTCATTCAGTTCTGGTCCCTTGATTTGTGGATCTAAGTTTTGATTGAGAGGAAATTTTGCATGGAAATGTCTATATGTATCTCTAGGTTCTATTTTGTAAGGGTCGATTGATCGAAGAAATTTTAGCTACCTGATGATAGCGAATAGTGAATAGTATTATGATTTCACTGTTGTTAGTAGAGATACTTTGAAAAAGTTCAGTTGAACTTGATTATATTTTACAGTCTTATACATTTTATATGTTGTTAAGTTTGGATATTTTTGATAAAGTTAATGAATCATAATCAATCTGTATGCCAGTGATTTTGCTGTGCCTAAATGTTTTCTATTTGATGAGTATCAATAGAGGAAACTAGATTCAAGATTATCTCATTGAGTTATCTGTAAATGACATTTCTATTATATCTAGATTTGATCTATGTTTTGATGATGAGTGAATGATCTGTTTTAAGTTTTAAGTAAAATTTTAATGAATGGTTGTGATTGTGAATTAAGCACTATGAATGTGTGCAATGGTGTAGATTATTTTGTGGATTCCATCATGTTGTGGTTTTGATTAGGTATAGAAACACTCATTATTAATATGCATGTCTGGATATTAAGAAGTTTTGTTCATGTTTTTATGTTTCAAGGCTTTGATCTATCATTTTATCCTTATTTAAACCCCCCAAACGTAGATTAGTTGATCTAATGTAGTTTTGTTCCCCATTACCAGCAAAGGCCCCTTGCATATTACAGTTACATTGACCATTGAGCAATATCAGCACAGTTGAGAACCAACTACCAGGACCTTGGGAGTTAGATTACTATATGTTGTCTTTCTCTTTCAGGAGAAATAAAATAGTGATTTTTTTTTAATGTTGTGTTGTTTCTACCATCAACAAGTTTCCACTTTTCTCATGTAGTTTGGAGCAATTTGAGACACTATTTTTTAGGATTTTCTGAGGAGCTCGAAAATGGATCAAAGTTGCTATTTTGGAGATACAATTGAGTTTATTTTTTGCTATTTTCACTACTGAGACACTTGGAAGATATAAGTTTGGAGAAAATTTTGATTTTCTTAGTTCAGATTGATTGTTTCTCGCTCTCCTACACACTAAGAGAGTTTTGTAAACATTTTCTTGTACTCAGATTTTGAGCTTGACACTCCTTCATTTCAATAAAACAATAGGATTTCCTTTCTCATTTTCTTTTCTCAAATTTATAGTCACAATTTGATGTTAACAGTGATTCAAATGTAGAATCCTCTTCATGTCTTGTCATTGCAAGTTTGTTTGCAAGGGTTTCATGTAATTCAGGTTGCATTATGTGTTCTTTTTGGTGAACCTATATGCAAATCACTATTGGATTATGTGTTTCTAGGGCAGGATTGTGAGAATCAAAGGTTTTAAGTAGATTTTTTAGAGTAGAAAGTTGTCAGAATCTTTAAATTGTTGGTGAACCATCTTAGGTTTTAGGATCTCTGTTTTAGTTTTTCCTTTAACCCTTTCCTTTGAAATTCTTTTAGATTAGGTGGTTTATTGGGGGAACCATCCCACTCTAGAGATTCACTCTCACTTACAAATTTACCCACAAATCTGAGAGTGTTTCTATGTTGCAACAGGATAGGCAAGTCTAACTTGGCTAAGGGTACAATCCTCGTTGCCAACAATAATATTTCATTTGTCAAAGCTAGTGAAACTAAAAATAATGATGTGATGAATTTTTGTACAGATGATGATAACAATGATTCCATTGAAAATGATCCTACAGATGAGATGGTAGAAGTGATAGACATCATCCCTTGTAAGGGTTGACCTAAAAATCCTCTTGACATTGCTTTATCCTCTAAAGACATAATTAAAATATACTTGATGGTCCTCTTTACATAGCCGACCGCATCTATGAGAATCCCACTAATGGGATACTCATAGATCCCGCTTGTGGAGAGAATGTGATCATTGATGAATTCTTAGTCTTGCATGAAATCTATCAAGATATATATGATAAATCAAAAGAATGGATCAAGAAACATAATGGATTTGCTTGCCCTATGATTGGATCAATCACCTTACCATTGCAAACAAGACTAAAATTATTAGATACATCATTCTCCATCATCCCACAGTCAGACCAATTTCGTGTGAAGCTAGGCTGCCCATGGCTTTGCTCCATGAAATTTGTCCCTTCAATTGTGCATAAATGCATCAAGTTTCCATTTGACAATTCA
>VDFB02281492.1:5910283-6002162 GCA_007258455.2 Sequoia sempervirens | reverse complement strand
TAAAAGTGTTTAGGGTTCTTGGGCATAACATTATAATTATTGAAGGTCAAGGGAGACGGGTTATTAGCAAGGAAAGCCATTAGTGGGGGTGGAGGCGGTAATCGCTAGTTTTTGGCTTGTTGGGGTTGTTGAATGGGGATGGCTTTAGAATCAAATGAAGATGGACTTGATGAAGATGAGGATGATGGAGATGATGGAAGTGGTTGGGTGAATGATGATTCTCCTCTTCTTCTGGTCCTTCTTGACCTAGTAGGAGCTTGAAACTCTTGAAATTCCTCTTCTCCTGGAGTAGATCTAGTTCTTCTTCAAAATATCTAAGGAGAAATGGCAGATAAAAATTGATCCAACTTGCTTATTTAGTCCCTCCTCCTAGATTTAATCTATTGATGGTGTTTTTTGAACAACAACTTAGACAAGATACAAGTATCCAATCTCTCTTGAAAGGAAAATATCTATCAGCAAGCCTTAAGAGATAACCCCAAGGTCTCTAATTTCAGGTCTTGACAATGCATAAACAACTTAGATGATATGTGAAAATATTGGTAATCACAAAGGGGGCCTTACTACAAACAAATATTGAATCTTAAGTTTATCATATTTGGTAATTTCATGATACTTCAAATCCTAAAATGAAACCAAATGATAAATAAATAACAAAAGATAAGGGTTTAAGAGATATTTCTAAAATTAACACTAATCCTAAGATTAACAATCCAAATGATAAAATACTTGAAATGGACCAATCCCTCAAAAACTAATTCTTGCTTAACTTAGATAAACCTGCAATCTTACATAAATAGTGCAATCTTCTAAGGCATTGAAGATTTTCATATCATGAACATTCATCCAAAACAACCCTATTGCAATTGAAATGAACAAATATTCACAATTGAACTAAGCACAATGAATATTAAAGTCCAAGCTAACATTGCAAAGCAACTCACAATTAGCTAGCTGCAAAAAGTATGGACTAGGGATTGCTACAAACACTTCAAGCATTAAACCATAAACAATATTGAATCATTTAACCATAGATCTAATATATGTCAATAACCTTAAGCAATTTCAAAAGATAGAATCACAAGAATCATGCCAGATAAAACTAACACAAGAAGGACACCAAATCACAATGCTTTTACTTCATCTAAATCATCCAAAGTAGAAACAATTTTAGTCTTTTGTTACAACACTTGCTTGAAAATAACCTAATTCCTAACTCCTTACTCTAATGCTTAATTCACTCCAATGTAAAACTATATAGCCGTTACAAATGAGGTATCATCCCATATTTATGGAAACCCCCCAAGATATGTTGGCCTAATTAGGTTTACAATAAAAAAATGGCCACAAACAAGTCAACCCAAGAAGTTCTAGAACAAAATAAAATAGCTTTAAATGCTTGGGACTCATCCAAGTCGGCTTGGGTTCTCCAATGTAGTTTGGTCCACTGCATGTGAAGGATGAAGAGGAAATAATGGGAAGCACAAATTTTGATGTGATATTGTATTAAATGCTCCCCCCTTGTACTTATCCTTTCCTCTCTTATCTTGCACTATTGAAAATACTTTCTCTAGGTCAGCCAAAGGTAGAATTACTAACACCTTAATTCTCCTCTCAATGGACTTAATGCCATCCCTTAATTTCTTAAGAAATTTATCCCAATCCATCCTTAGGGCTTGATATGTATCCATAATTGCAACATAAGTGGTTGCATCATCTAGCTAGTGTTCAATAACTAGGTCATCATTGATTGGAGAATATACATCATGCCACCATTTCCTAATTTACTCTAGATTCAAATGTTTTGGAGCAAACCTTTTCCTTCTTGTCATGATCTCAAAGAAAGAGATACATTTATTGTAAATATTTGTAAAGGTTCCCTCTATTTGCTTTCCTTGCCTATGCACCTTCTTCAACACCTTATGCCTAATTTGCAAGGCCTCATGCCATTCCCAGGGTTCTACAAATTTTAAAGAAGGATTCCATCACTAGCTAGTTTTTCTTTACTGTACTCCACAATAGTCCTAGTTTTCTGCAATAGGAGGTCTACATCTTCTTTATCTTGAGCTAGGACACTTTTCAAACACTCCACAGATCTAATGGCATCCCCACCAGTTGACATAATGTCCTTGATTTCATCATCACCCTTGGTTCCTACCCCATGCAACCAATTTAGTGTGGCATGAGTAGTAGTTTTCATCTTATCCAACTCAGTTATGGTTTCCTCTAGAAAGAGATTTGCTGTAGATGATGAAGAACTAATCTGGCTAATAGATTGCAAGGGTTTCATCAAATCCTACAGATACTTCTTCAACTTCTCATTCCCTTTCTTCAACTCTCACTTGGTTTGCACTTGTTTCCTTAATCTACCCAAGATTGTAGCACTAGAGCTCTCATATTCTTTGATCTCCTATTCCATGGAGGTAGGCCGTCAGTTGATAGTTTGCATAGTGTAATCACTACTAGTCACATCATCCCTATGCTTATCAAGAATAGGAGTATCAATGTGCATCACTCTATTATTTGCTTCATCTCTCTCAATCTTTGAAATGACCCTAGCCTTCTTCTTTGTTTTACCTTTCCAATTTTAGCCAACAAGTCATCCCAATTTGGGAGAGTGTCATCCACTACAATATGTTTAGTCTTTAATTCTCTATCCAACCAATCAAGCACAATGGATCCTGATTGCAAATTACCTTGCTCAACCTCATCCTATTGACCCCTAGAGAAATCCTCATTCGGACATTGCTTACTAGGAGTCTTTTCAGCCTTATCTTCCCTGTCATCCTTTAGATTCCTATCTTTTCTTCATTGTGTTCTTTTTCTACATTTTATTGCAATGGAGTCTTGGTTGGAACTTCCTCTCTCTCTAGAGGTCTATCTTCCTCATGATCAATGGGTAAGTCCTCATAAGTCATCAAAGGGGACTACAATTTCTTCTCTATCTCTACCTCTACAAAGTAGAGTTCACCTTCCCATAATTCTTCTTCTCCTTGATCTGGGTGATCCTCTACATCCTTAGATTCACTTGGTGCATCATTATATTCATGAGGATGGGCATCATTATGTTGTTTTGTGGCAAGGGAAGCTAAGGGAGAATTGTTCTTTGGCACACTATCCTTGGGAGGAGTTCTTGATCTTCTTGTGTATACATGTGTTTTCTCTCCTAAAATATTCACATTCACTAATGGTGGGCTAGTTTCATCCTCTACCTTGGAATATTCATTATTCTTTTGAGATAATCTCACTATTATTCTTCTCTTAGGCACATAAGCACTACCTTCATCTCCCTCTTCCACAGGTTCCTTCTCTGCAAATTCATTTTCCTTTAAAGTACATTTCCTTTTCTTGGCAATAGGTCTCCTTTGCTTCACTCCTTCTTCTGCTTGAGCATCCTTAATCTTTATCTTGAAAGGAGAACTCACCTTAGCCCTACCCTTAGGGTCCTACTCAGCTAACTCTTTAGAGGTGGAATGAAACTCTAAGTCTCCCATTAGGTCTTAGGTGCATTGCACACCTTCACTCTCCAATTCCCAAATTTTGTGCTTAAGCCATAACTTTGTGTATTTAATCACTGGAGCCATGACTTGTTCCATTTCTATCTTTTCCTCCTCTAGCCATTCCATTTCACCAACTGATTTATCCTTCACAACTTCATAATCATGGCCTTGAATCACATACCCATCATCATCTATCTGATCCGAGATGACTTGAAAATTGTATAATCTAATCAAATTCACTGGAAAACTAGATAATTTCCTCTTTCTGATCTCAAACTCATCAAGTTACAGTTAGCCCAGTAGTCTTCTATGTCATCCTTGTGGTTGTACTCCCTACTGGCTCTATTTTGGGCTTCACTAGTTCTATGAAATCTAGACCTTTTAGAATGGAAAGATAGGCCCAAAGTTTTCATCTCCTGCTGAGAGAAATGTGTTGTATTTATGGAGGGGAAAGTCTCATTATTACCTATCCTGAGGGGGAAGTCATTGCCAAACCCTATTTTGTGCTTCTCTTTCTTGACTATGGAATCAAAGTCATATATTTTCATTGCAATTTTCAGGAGTGTGAGGTGGTTGGTAGGATACCTAGGAATTCTTTAAGGGGCTCTTTGGAAACCATTGAACCTTATGTAGGAAAAAGTGGGGAACTGTAAAAACCAAGCCCCATACTTCTTGATCAACTCCTTAGCCTTGTCAGATATTCTAACATGCTCTGCACCTTGAAGCAGCCTAGTGATGTACATGGTGAATGTATCATTCACCCACCTATAGCTTAACCTTCCTAGGTGTAGTTGTGGATAGACTTCATATATTACATCCTGCCCAAATGTGTCTTTTGTGCTTAGTCCCTTGTAAGGGTGGAACCTTGCAAGCACATAAACTAGGTATGAAGTCATGGTGAAGCTCTTTGTCTGCAACACATTGTATAACTGCTCATGTATCATTGCACTGATGGTGCGAACCTAATGATAATCATTATTCTACTCCATCCTCACTATGGCATAGAAAATACAATTATCAAATATCTCAGCACTCTTCACACCCATTACCTTGTTGAGGAGTGTGATAGCATCATAGTACTCTGGTTTGAATTTTTCCCTAAATAATTGTTTTGGAAACTTTGAGATGTGGGGCTTAGGTTTCTCCAACCAATAATTAACCACTTATAGAGCCTTTTTTGAATCATCCTCGAAATAATTCTTAGCAATATTCAAGTCTAGATCCACCACATGAGGTCTATTATGCATGTCAAAGGTATGTACCATAGATATAGGAGAGAATTTGGCCAACACCCTGCCTTGAGGGCCAATCACTCTTTTTTTATCTCTATCATAATGTCTAACACAATCAAGCACCAACTCATAACACTGGACTATGGGAGGGAACCCAGCCACATAAGCTAATCCTAAATCCAATATCCTTCTAGCCAATAGGGGAAGGTTTTGTGTTGTCATTCTTGCTTTGAATTCCTTATAATCAAATCTACCTACATTGGTATCACTAACTTTAGACCAGATGGAGGAAAGCTTAGACTCAAGAACCTTACTCTTTATGTCCATCTTTATTCTCTCTACTTCAGAGATGGAGGATCCTTCAACACCTAGATCTGTTTGCTTTCCCATTGTCTTGTTGGACACCACTCCACTTGATTCATCCTGGATCCAACAAGAAACCAAAATAAATTCACCCTTATAATTCCCAAATCAAGGTTATCCAACCATAAACAATATAATTATAATCAATCAACCCAAAGCTATGATGAAAATCCCTTAAATTAATATCAAGAACAATTACTAAGAAATTCAGAATTTTGAGCCATCTAGGGAAATCAAGCTAGGGAGAAAATCTAGGAAATTCCCTACTAAGCAAATTTTAACGATAAAATATGGCTATCATAAAATCAATCATCACAAGATGAAGGAAAAGCATATGACATCTTTTAAATGATTCAAATCAAGCATGAGATACTAAACCCATAACATTGCATTCATTATCTTTCAAATCCTCCATACTGAGAGATTATTTTGGGAAAATCCACCCAAGAAGAAAAACTGTGAGGTATGTGAAATTCTAGGCTTTTGCACACATCTAAGAAAACTAGGAGGCATAGGAGAAATCATGAAATTTTGAGGGTGTAGGAATTCTGCTAAGGTCTCAAAATCCTAAAAGCTACGACTTCTCACAATTTTCCACAGAATAATCAATCAATCATGATTTTGAGGTCTTGGGGTTTGAATCTAATTTCTTTTTAGTCACACATTGGTTTTCCTTTAGTTCTCAACATTTACAGAGGTAAATTGGTGAAGATTGGTGATGCCCTAAATTTAACCATCGATTCCTTAAGCTTAAAACCTAAAATTTTCCATTAACGCATGGGAGTTAGCTTAGATTTAGATTGCTTGTCTTATAAAACATAGAAATTGGTCATTTCAAAGAAGCCTAAGTGAGTTTCACCTGAATGAAACTGAAATCACATGTTTAAACTTCACTCATGGCTGACAATCAATCAAGCTTGAAAACCCTAAAATCAAATCAAGTTGAAGCAATCATATACACTAGGTTGAGTTTGAAAATGCAATATGAGCATACCAAGGGCCATCATACTCACCAATAGATGGGTGATAAATATTGACTAGGTTATCAACATTCATAAAAAATAAGAGACCAAGCCCTAATTTAAACACTTGACACAACATATGCAAAATCTAGATTTTAAAGGCTCTCAAAGCAGTAAAGCATCATTTAAATTCAAGAATCACGAGCAAGGAAAAAGCCCCATACTATGGATGAAGTGAATTCTATTATAATCAATGAATGGTAGCAAGATTTGATGTCCTAGCAAATAGCAACAACAATGATCATGCCCAGGAAATTCACCACCAAATTCAAGAATCCACAAGTTCAAAAGACAAATGAAGCCAAACACCCAAAATTAAACGCCTTAGATCAGCAGAAGACAAATGAAAAAACCTGAATGGCACAAGAATTCCCCAAAATCGACTAAATATATGCCACAAAAATCATACAATCAAGCATTAATGCCATTGACAAGACAACCCAAACCGAAACCCAGGAATTCAATGAGGTGTAAGAATTTCAAAAAACATCAAGTCGACACAAAATTCTGAGAAGCACCAAAATCTCTGGACCATAATGTAAGATCCTCCTCATCAGGTTTTCAAGGAAACCAAAGAATTCCACCGAAGGAGGAAAATCCTGAAATCAAAGGAAAACCCAAAAATAGCTTAAAGCTTAATATTTTCAACAAATAACATAAAGGGATCATTAGTGAAAGCAAGATAAACATGTAGGCACATGCCAAAGAAAGCAAATCTTCAGATCAAAAGGGCCAAAAGCAAAAGAGGGTCTCTTCTTTTAGCAGGGCATGTGTGTGAAAACTGCACAACATGACTGTCATTGTCTTCCTCATTGTCGCAAGGAAGATGCCCAATGTGAATTCTTGAGTTCAAAATTTTTGATTTGTCTTGTCAAAAAATAAAGGAAAAAAAGTTAGTAACAAATAACACTGCGAGCATCTAGAAGAAAAACTAATATTTACTTCTAACTACTGATTCATCGACTACTTCATAATAGAAATAAACATCACAAAACATTTATGAAAAGAAAAGCTCTTAGTTAGATGAATATTGTTTGTAACACTACATATTGGAAAACATAGGGTGTTACAAAAAATTGCAACCCACTAACTCTTGAAATGTATTCCTTTCTCGATTGTGATATATTTCTCAAACTCATCCATTAGGACAAAAACTTCATTACCACATGTTTTTCCCTTTATCATTTGATCAAAGTATTCAATACATTCAAAACTCTATCCCTTAGTAGGTTGGAAAACACAGTGTGGGATGTCAAATTGCACTGAATATTTGTAGGTTGTAAAAAATAATGTGAGATATCAATACATACTTTTATGAATCTCCCACTTGAAAAAGGACATGTACATACATGAGTAATGAGAGTAACGATTATCCCTTTGAAAAAATCCAATCCCATACCATTTCCTCTGATGCCATTTATATTTCCTAGCACATGAGTTTGCAACAATTCAGATGCTACAAAGGGGACATTTTTCAGTGAAGTGCTCTTCCTATGGTATGTGCTTGGATTTTGTTTAAAGGGATAATCATTACTCATGTATGTACATGTCCTATTTCAAGTGGGAAATTCATAAAAGTATGTACTAACATCCCACACCGTGTTTTCCAACCTACAAATATTTAGTACATTTTGATTTACCATCATATTACAATTTTGAAACCCACATTTTAGTCCACCGAAGAGTTGTAATAAATTTTTTAGGTGAGCTTCATTGCAACCATACTGTCTACGTATAATGGCAAGTTGGAAAACGATGTGTGACATACAATGTACAACCTACTGTGTTTTCAATAGGGTTAAAATGTATATTAAAGTTTGCTAATGCCTTCCAACCCTACATACAATGTTGTGTATCGACTCAAAGCTGAATTCTTTTCATTTTATTCGGGTAAACTTTTTATTATCTCAAATATGTAACTTAATCCATGTTGGCATTGTGGTTAGTTATTGTCAAGCTCTATTCATATGATTACAATTGTTCATTTTCATTGTGTCAAGTGTTAGTTGTTCCCATCATGGTTCAATTTTTTTTATCTTTGGCAACACAAGTTATTCTTTTAAATATCTTTATGATATACTATTATGTCAGGACAATAGGCATTTTTTCAAGGAAGCATTGATTAAAATTTGTTAAAAACATTTCAGTTTTGTAAATGTTACCTCTTAAGGGACATTTAGAGAAGAAAGTTACTTTTCAGTTTGAAAAGATACTCCAGTTCAGTAATCCATAACATTATATATATATATATATATATATATATATATATATATATATATATATATATATATATATATATATATATATATATATATATATATATATATATATATATATCCTCCCATGTATTCTTTCAAAAATATTGTGAGCATAAAAGAAGTATTATTCTTAGTTTAGAAATGGCATTTCATTGATTCATATTTGAAAGTTATTTGGATAGCACATTCAATGCCTTGTGAAAATAATCAATTATGTTGTACTTAAACTTCTGCATCTGAATCTTGAGTGATGCGAGATAAGAGGATGTTGTAAAAGAAACAAAGTGATACTCTCTGTATAATTAAAACATTGATTGAAAATGCTGATATATAGCCAACAAAGCATTGTAAACAACAAGTTAGAGATTAAGCCAATGAGGCAATTTTTCAGTGGTTTTTCTACCCCAAGAGGGTTTTCCACACAAGACAAATAGGGTGTTATAGTCTCATTCATGTTTTATGGTTGTGAAGGTTTTTAAATTTATTTAATATTACTTATCTCAGTCTAATCATTGCATTCAATTCATGAATATGTTTAATCATTGAAATATAGAGAGCATATATTGTTCAAATTGATTAAAGGCAAAAAATTCTATCTAAGACACTAAAATAGTAATTGCATTAATGAAGTTTATTAAGTTATATTAAATGAATTTCCTTCATATCATATTTTGTTAGTGTGGTTTTTTATTTTCCATATGTTAGGTAGTATTTTTTTCCTACACATATTATTTAAGCTTTCTTTAGGTTATTACATGTGCAATATGGAGGACATGTATGTATAACAACTACATGTGTCACTTTCTCCCACACATGGGTAGTTGAGTTACACATCCTCTTTGGCTTGTTGTGCCACCTCCTCATAACCACTATTTTTTCACCTGAGTAGTTTATATGGGGTAGTTGGGCTTCACCCTTGATTTGTGTGCCACCTCTCTCCTATCTTCACTTGAGGAGGTTATGCCACATGTCTTGTCATTTACCAAGTAGGTGATAACCTCCCACCTTTTATGGGTAGTAGGAGTTAATGCACCTCTCAGATGTATTTTCCCTTATTTTTCTATATATTGAGCACTCTCCTCTCACCTTCACTACTTCAACTAGCTTCACTAGTTCAGCTGGTTCAGATAGTTTGGTGATCATTCTATGAGAGTGACGAGAATCTTCTCAAAATTCTCTTGTAGTGTTGTCTCTATTTTCTCTCTTTCTCTCTTTCAGATTTCTTCTCCATTCTACTATTTTGATTTTCAATCATTTTTTGAGTGGAGTGTATATGATCTACTACCGACAACAAATCCTATCTCAGTTATTGCAGAATCTAACATGGTATTAGAACGGGTTTGTCTGGTATAGCTCATTATTTTTTTTGAGTTTTTTTTGAGAGATTTGAGACTAATATACTATTGAATTTTTCCTCAAAAACCAAGTATGCTCTTCTCTTGCATCATCGAATGACTTGGAGAATCAAAAAAATTTAAAAGAAAAATAAACATCTATTTAATCTAGTTTATATATGTATGTGTTTCTATGAGATCTGGGTGATTGCAGCTTTTTGGTAATATTGGAGGCTTTTTCAGCATTTCTAGAGTGTCTAGAAGGCTTTATAAAGTCAAGATTGAATTTTACCTCACAAAAATAAGAGAATGGAGGACATAGTAAAAATTAGAGTAAATTTTTTTCTAAATTTTTACTGGAGCCATTTTCATTTTGACTTCAAAATTCCAGTTTTCACTCATTTGCAGAAAAAAACAATTTTTGGGTTTTATTCCCAGGGTCAAAAAACATCTGGGTAGTCACTACATTTTGCAAAAAGTTGATAAATTGTCTAGAAATCAAGTCAAAAATAGGCGCGAGTTGTTTATAATGGGCAGATTTTGCACTGTTCTTCAAAGTTGCATAACTTTTGCCTTGGGTGTTAGATTTTTGCAAACAAGTACTTGACAGAAAGCTAAAAAGGAACACTTTCCATTCACGAAGGTATTGATAAAAAAATTGCCTCTTTCTATCAGATATTACAAGTTGAATCTGCTGTAATTTTTTACCTTTAGTAAATCATATCATTCACTTTTGTAATCTATTTTTTCAAAAAGAAAGAGGTGTAAGAAATATATTGAAGGGTAAATCACAGCTACAAGGCTTTCTTTTTCATATTTTATTTCAAAATTAATTTGTAACAAATATTGTAATTTTGGCTATAAAGAGCCTTATAAGCTTTGTAATCTAGAAAAGCCTTGTAAAAGCACTAATCATAAAGTGCCAACATTGTAATATCTAGAGGGGGTAATTTTTGATACTAGTGGAAAGGGGAGGTGTCTCTTGATGTCTCTATTTTGCATTCATTTAAAGTGAATTTTTTGTATCAATCTTGGGAAGATTATACAAACAATTTGTAATCACGAACTAAGATAAAGTTCCATTTATGGGTGGGTTAAGCATGTCTCTTGAAACTTATTTCCATCCTTCTGTTGTCAAGTTAACATCAGAGAACTATTTGTCTTGGAAACAAGGGATAAAGAATTAATGCCTTGAGCAAGATCTACTACCCTATGTCCTTGGACTTGTTCCTGAACCAAGTGACTATGATAAGAAGAATGCATGGTTTAACAACAATGGCATGGTCTATGGACTAATATGTCTTACCATTTCTGAGGATATTCTACATCACATAGAGCACACTGAGTGCCCTTTCATTGCATGGACCATCATCCAACAGTTGTATGGAGACATTGAATCTTCATCTAAAAGTGATGCTTCCTTGGATGACCAAGCACTTACTGAGATTCATAATGCCTCTTCTCAAGTGTAAATTTCTTCATTGAATGATCAGCTCATTGATACCCCTTCACCATCTACTATTGCTACTTTAGATTCTAGAGATGCTTCTTTGAAATTTTCTAGTGATTCTTTGCAACAGAACATACATTGTCTTTTAGATTCAGCTTGGGATGAATACTTGACAAACATTGCAAGTTTATTTATGGAGTCTCATGTTTCAGACTTGGGAGACACTATTCATGACATCCATCTCCTCTTTGATGGAGTTGATTCTTCTTCAATTGTTGTGGAGGAACCTTTGGATCCTCTTCTTCATTCTCTACATGATCATTCCTTACAGATTGACATGAGTGTGGATACTTTGGATCATCATTTGGAGAAGAAATTTTCAGAGGAGGTACTTGAATCTTTGGATTATGCTCTACATCAGTCTCTAGGAGATTCTAATTTGTCATCTTCAGCAGTGTGGCCTAGAATGCCTGATTTGATTATGGCAGCTTTCAACATCTACATGGGGATACTTGAGCTTACTTTAGAGACTTCATTCATCTTGCATGTTCTTCCTACATATTCCTTTCAGGAGTGGGGAGATAGCTCGCATACACCTTTTGTTTTGTTTCTTACTAAAGGGAGGAATGTTGTTCAATGATCATGGACCACCTTTTACATCCAGTTTCAAGCATCTACCATTGGATCTCTTTGGGGGGGATTATTTTTCCTTCCACTTCATTTCTCTCTCTATTTAGGGGGGCTATTCCTCTTATGGGGGGGCTTCTTATTTTAGGGGATCTCTATGTACATGGGTGCCTAACATGGCCTCATTTTTCGGGACCCATCTTTTCACCCAACTAAGCTACGCTTAAGGGGGCTGTGAGTGTAGATTTTTAATTTTCTGTATGTTTGGGGTATTTATTTTTTCCTACACATATTATTTAAGCTTGCTTAGGTTTATTAGATGTGGTAATATGAGGACATGTGGCAAAATACAATAGCTACATGTGTCACTCTCTCCCCACACATGGGTAGTTGAGTTACACATCCTCTTTTGGCTTGTTGTGCCACCTCTCATAACCACTATTTTGTTTTCACTTGAGTATTTTATGGGGTAGTTGGGTTTCTCACCCTCTTTTGGATTTGTGTGCCACCTCTCTACTATCTTCACTTGAGGAGGTTATGCCACATGTCTTGTCATTTACCAAGTAGGTGATAACCTCCCACCTTTTATGGGTAGTAGGAGTTAATGCACCTCTTGGATGTATTTTCCCTTATTTTTCTATATATTGAGCACTCTCCTCTCACCTTCACTACTTCAACTAGCTTCACTAGTTAAACTAGTTTAGCTAGTTCAGTGATCGTTCTGTGAGAGTGATGAGAGTCTTCTCAAAACTCTCTTGCAGTGTTGTCTCTATTTTCTCTCTTTCTCTCTTTCATATTTCTTCTCCATTCTACTATTTTGATTTTCAATCATTTGTTGAGTGGAGTGTATATGATCTATTACCAACAACAAATCTTATGTCAATTATTGCAAAATCCAACATTGTTTCCGTCTTGATTCTGAGTCTGCTCATTTGCTTTTTGTTCTTTGTTTCTGTTCGTGTTTGGGCTAGGTCTGATTTTTGTTCTGGCCTCGCTTCCCTTCATTTTTTATTTTTGTCTTGGTTTTTGTTCTTCTTTGTCACAGACTCAGACTCAGAGTTGGAACTTTTTAAAGTTCCAATTTCGGTTTTGGATCTTAACCCGCTCCCATTTCTTTCTATTGTCGGTTCTTGGTCGTGAGACTGGGACTAGATTTGGAGTTTGATGAGGAACTTGTCAAAGCTTTCTTTCCTAGTTCTAGATTTGGGTTTGCATCCGCTGTATCCTTTGATGTCTGTGGGAGTTAACTGTCTATTTGAGTTGTTCGCTCCGCCCAACCGACCAACTTTATTGCATTAATTACAGGTCCTTCACACACGCAAAACCATTTTTAAAACATAATTAAGATTAACTAGCTCATTATCCTTATTATCTAAACTATTTTAGTGAACCAGAGCTGGGATAATTGTGAGAGAAGTGATTTGATTATGGAGGTGTGTCATGGAATGAATCTATATCTGATTTCAGGCTTTCCTTGTGAGTATTTTAAGTTAGGGTCTCTTTTCCTTTCTTTTCCCATTCTGTTTTGGCATTTCATCTTTGTGTTTTGCATTTTTTTCTCATGCATTCGCAAACTCTTCTTCTTTGAATTCTTTTCTTTTCTTTCTTTTCCTTTTGTTTTGTTTGTGTCCTTTGTTTTATGTTTCATTTTTTTTTTGTCACTTTATGTTTGTTGTTGCTTTCATGCAGGTGCACTTTGTCGTGTCCTAGTTTCTAATCAGGGCTTCCGTTTAGTGGGGTTTTACATACTTTAAATGTTTAAAATCTATTTGGAACCCCTTCTGATCTTAATTCCATGTCGATTCTATGTTTTTTGTGATGGGTTTGTGATGCTCTAAATTTCTGAGCCAGCATATCGTGCAAACTAGGGTTTTCTCGATAACCTTTACAAAATAGTTTCCTCTAGGTTCAATTTGGTCTTTGTATGGTTGAAGTGTGGAGGTTAGGTTCTTCTATTTTCAATTTCATTGTAGATCATGTGACCCAGGTCCTTAGATTCATATGACCATGTCTTTAATGAGGTGCTTTGTTTTTATGGTAAAAACTGGCAGAAGCAGACTCAGGACCGAACTTGTCCCAAGTATGTTTAGTATCGAGATTCATTCCTAAAATGGTTTCACTTCTGGTCATTGATAATTTTGGGTCTTCACACTTGTCCTTAAGTAGAATTGAAGCCAGAGTGGAGGTTGAACTTGGAACTAGTGATTAGTTTCTAGTTTGGTTTCTATTTTGGTCCCAGTTTCGGTCTTGTCCTGGTTCCAGTTTTGACCCTAGCATGTGTTGAAAACTATTTCATATTCTTGATGTTTCTGTGATTCAGCTTCTGATGAAAGTGAGATTTGGCTAAGTATGAAAGTTGTTCTAAGGAAATAGAGGATGGTATTACATGATGAATTTATTTTATACTTTTTTTTCATCTAATACCAGAGTTTATTGCAGAAATTGAAAGATGTCTGGAGCATCAAAAGAGGCTTCTCAAAGGAGCCAATTGATAGAAACTTCAAGGCAGGGAGCTAGGACAAAGAAGGTTAAAGTGGAGCAACTCCCCTACACTTTGAGGTGTAGGCATAAAGAAGCTAATCTTACTACTAGCAAGGATGATTTTGAGTGGGCGGATATTACAAATACAAACTTGGGCCCATTCAACTATGAGGAACTAGTGGATGAAACTTTTAATGAAGATGTTACACCAAGGGCAGAAAGGATCGTCCAATCTGGACTAGCACATGTTGCTATCTTCCCACTATTTATTCAATGTCTAGAGTTGCTATTAGCAGTAGTTGGGGCCTAGAATCCTGCTACTAGGAAGTGTGTTGATTCATAGGGAAATGCTATTATTGATTTAACAACCCAAATGATTAGTTTTATGTTCGATGCACCTATTTGCAAAAATCCTAAGCAGCTAAATGAAGTATATGCTCTAAGACTTTACAGTGGCAACAAAGAAACCAAAAAATCCCACATGAACAAGCACTGGATGAGGGTAGAAAAGTCTCTAGCTAAGCTTCCTGACCAACCTAAAAGGTCAGACTTTGGAAAAGATATTGGGGACATAATCATGTTGCTCTCAAGATTATTTGGAAAAAGAGATGCTTCTCAATTCAAAGAATGGATGTTCCCATTTATCCAAGCTATCTTGGATGGAAAACAACATTTTAACTGGCCTATGGTGGTATTAGAGAGCATACATAATCAGATGCTTAGAGTGAGAGAAACTAAGAGTTTCTTCATGACCTCTTATGTGATCCATGTAGCTGCTAGGATGGGGATCTTTCCTGGACTCAATACAGTGGGCATATTGCGAGAAGCCCAAGGACAAAAGGTGTGGGAGCACTATAGTTAGCTTACCTTGCAAGAATTGGAGGTTTATTTAGTACCCCACGTTTACTTACTTTTGATTGGGATGTTTTGATGGTCATCCCCACTTGCTCCGTAGGTGCTACAATGATAGAATTGTTTTAATGGAATTCATATATTAAGCTCTAGCTATCAACTTCAAATTTGGCACCAAACATAAGATGGGTTGTCAAAATCTCCCCATGAAGTTGGTTGAGTTTAGTTGTCCACACATTGTGGAAGCTAAGGTTGTTTGCGATGAGTTGATTTATCTAAAATTGGGCTTATACACTTCTAGGAAGCATTATGACCCTAGACACAAGATGCAGGCTTTGCTTCCCAGACTCTTTGAAAAACATTTTGATCTATTAGAGGAATTTTAGATGGATCTGCAAGATGAATATGATCTCAGGAGGAGAAATTATGAAAGATTACCTATCCCACTCATTGTGGAGTATGGGATCAAGGAGGATATTACATAGACATTGTCTGATGATGGGGTAACTTTGGATCCCCAATATGATGCATATAAGATAGGAAACAAGGATCTTAATCCAGTCGATTGGAATGTTGAAGAGTCTATTGATATAAAATGAGTTGCAAGACCAGTCTTGGATAAAAGTGTGCAATGGGTTAGATTGAGGGTTAACTAGCTTGAAGCTTAGTCATCGAAAAAGAGGGAATTTTTAGGTACCACTCAAGGGTACAAGAGGAAAAAGAGAAGGACGGCTCATAAGGAACCCTTAGAGTTTATGCCTTCTAATTTAGAAGAGGAGGTTGTTTCCCAGGAGCTGCCAAAGGTACAAGAAGGGGAGACTATTACAGAAGCTGATGCTTCAACATTTGTTGTAGGAGAAGCATCCAGTCAACACCTTGTCACAAAGTAACCAATTGAGGGAATTCCCATGAGAACCCTCCATATAGAAGCTGAGTTGTTGAACGAGAAGGATTCTGAAGTAGAAATACATGATATTGCAATAGTTTCTAAGGCTACACCATCCGACAAAGAGACTCATGTAGTGGCTTCCCTTGATGTAACAGATGATGCAGAGACTGAGCATGTGCTAACAAAAGAGGATCAATTGAAACTCTTTGAGGATGCTAAAAGGGAAGTGGATGCCAAGGCACAAGCTGAGGCATTGGAAAAGCAACAAGAAGATGTTGCTAAGGCACAAACTGATGTATCAACCAAGCAACCAGAATTGGTAGCTTGAGCCACTATTGATGAATTAGCTATGCAGCAACAAAAAAAGGAGTAGGAGCTTAGAATGAAAGAAGAAAGGGATAAATTGGCTTTGCAGCAAAGGATTCATGATCTTGGGGAGGAAAAGGCCAAGCAGAGAAAAGAGAAAGAAGCCCTTGAAGAAAAATTTAAGGCTATGGAGGAGGCTCATAGGAAGAAGGAAGAACAAGAACACTTGGAGAGAGAGAAGGGGGCTGCAGAGTTTTCTCTACATGAGAAGAAGTCCAAGGAAACATGAGACTATGTTGAGTTGAAAATGTAGAGAGACCAGATGTTAGAGGAAAGGAAGTTGGAAGAGGAATGTCTGAAGGAGTTGTAAGTCAAGAAATTACAAGAACAAAAAGACAAAGAAGAGGCTGAGAGGCTTGCACATGAGGCAAAAACATAATGATAGAATGTGCAGGAGGTTGACTCTCATCTTAGAACTACTATATTGCAACCTTTGTCTTCTACCACTATTGCTTCTTCTTCAACACAAGTAGCTACTACTCCTACAACTCTTACATGGTTAAAGCTAGACTTGGAAAAGAAACAACTCTCAATTGGGATGAGTTGATGAAGTAAATTGAGAAGGAGATACCCAAAAAGAAGGCCAAGGTTCTTCATTCCACCAAATTTATAGACACATGAGAAATCATTATTGAATGTGCAATACCAATGGTGGATAAGAACCGTGATGAGATGCAAATGACTAATTATCAATTGGGTATAGTGAATTTGGGAAGACCTACAAGAAACCAACAAATGAACTTAATTGATATTGTAGCTTCCTCTACCAACTCTAGGACGATCAAAGAAAAACAAAGGAAAGATGAGCTTAAGGCTCAATTGGACTAGTTGCATAAGTTTTTAAAATATGTCTCAACTCTGGTTTCTCAACAAGTTGTTGCTCCTGAATCCCCAGTCTTATAAAAAAAGAAGGAAGCCAATGACTTGGTGCATATGAAGAGTAAGGTGGGAATGTTGGAAAGATGGATTGATAAGATCAATTAAGAGGTTTATGAGGTGTTAATTGATAGTTTCAAGATTCATGAAAAAACACTTGAGTTGGTAGGGGATTTGAACCAGCATGCTAAAGGGCTAGACAAGCAAGATGAAGAATTTAAAGAATATATTAAAAAGATTAAGGATGTTGGAAAGGTACCTAAGTCAACTCTGCTTGAGCAGTCAATTCTTGAGGATGATAATGCGGATTTTGTTGAGAAAATTGTGAGTATAATGGGATACAAATCTAAGTCTATTCATGGGCATAAAAATGAGATTGAAGAGGTGAGTAAAGATTTGAATCAACAGATTGGTGAATTAGAAGCAATTGTAACTATTTTAGTCAATCTAGATACCTCAATTAAGGAGGGTCTTTCTTTGGATAAGATGAGGGAGAAGTGGAGGAGTAGATTTGAAGAGGTGATGTAAAAAGGAGATGATGGAGAGGATTTATTATTGGATAGGTTTATGAACTTTAGGGAAGAAGCAAAGGCTACTAGAAGAGAAGTGACCAAATTAAAGGAGGTACAGAAATTGGTTTCAACAGAATTAAAGAGGATTAAATTTGAGGATGATTGGTTGGATGGGCCTGATTCGGATACCCTTCAACAAGTGTTCTCTAATTATGATAAGTACATCCTTGAGCATGCAACACATGAATAAGTTAATAGAAGAACACCTTCTTCACTTGACACAACATCTTCTTCTCTCCTCTTTGCAGGATTTTAACATGAACTTGACTTCAATTCCATCCTTTAGTTTCACCTATTTTCTTGTGCATTAGAATTTTGTGCAATGAAGCAATCCAACCTTGTAACTAAAGATCAGCAGTCCAGTTCTTCATTCAGTTCTGGTCCCTTGATTTGTGGATCTAAGTTTTGATTGAGAGGAAATTTTGCATGGAAATGTCTATATGTATCTCTAGGTTCTATTTTGTAAGGGTCGATTGATCGAAGAAATTTTAGCTACCTGATGATAGCGAATAGTGAATAGTATTATGATTTCACTGTTGTTAGTAGAGATACTTTGAAAAAGTTCAGTTGAACTTGATTATATTTTACAGTCTTATACATTTTATATGTTGTTAAGTTTGGATATTTTTGATAAAGTTAATGAATCATAATCAATCTGTATGCCAGTGATTTTGCTGTGCCTAAATGTTTTCTATTTGATGAGTATCAATAGAGGAAACTAGATTCAAGATTATCTCATTGAGTTATCTGTAAATGACATTTCTATTATATCTAGATTTGATCTATGTTTTGATGATGAGTGAATGATCTGTTTTAAGTTTTAAGTAAAATTTTAATGAATGGTTGTGATTGTGAATTAAGCACTATGAATGTGTGCAATGGTGTAGATTATTTTGTGGATTCCATCATGTTGTGGTTTTGATTAGGTATAGAAACACTCATTATTAATATGCATGTCTGGATATTAAGAAGTTTTGTTCATGTTTTTATGTTTCAAGGCTTTGATCTATCATTTTATCCTTATTTAAACCCCCCAAACGTAGATTAGTTGATCTAATGTAGTTTTGTTCCCCATTACCAGCAAAGGCCCCTTGCATATTACAGTTACATTGACCATTGAGCAATATCAGCACAGTTGAGAACCAACTACCAGGACCTTGGGAGTTAGATTACTATATGTTGTCTTTCTCTTTCAGGAGAAATAAAATAGTGATTTTTTTTTAATGTTGTGTTGTTTCTACCATCAACAAGTTTCCACTTTTCTCATGTAGTTTGGAGCAATTTGAGACACTATTTTTTAGGATTTTCTGAGGAGCTCGAAAATGGATCAAAGTTGCTATTTTGGAGATACAATTGAGTTTATTTTTTGCTATTTTCACTACTGAGACACTTGGAAGATATAAGTTTGGAGAAAATTTTGATTTTCTTAGTTCAGATTGATTGTTTCTCGCTCTCCTACACACTAAGAGAGTTTTGTAAACATTTTCTTGTACTCAGATTTTGAGCTTGACACTCCTTCATTTCAATAAAACAATAGGATTTCCTTTCTCATTTTCTTTTCTCAAATTTATAGTCACAATTTGATGTTAACAGTGATTCAAATGTAGAATCCTCTTCATGTCTTGTCATTGCAAGTTTGTTTGCAAGGGTTTCATGTAATTCAGGTTGCATTATGTGTTCTTTTTGGTGAACCTATATGCAAATCACTATTGGATTATGTGTTTCTAGGGCAGGATTGTGAGAATCAAAGGTTTTAAGTAGATTTTTTAGAGTAGAAAGTTGTCAGAATCTTTAAATTGTTGGTGAACCATCTTAGGTTTTAGGATCTCTGTTTTAGTTTTTCCTTTAACCCTTTCCTTTGAAATTCTTTTAGATTAGGTGGTTTATTGGGGGAACCATCCCACTCTAGAGATTCACTCTCACTTACAAATTTACCCACAAATCTGAGAGTGTTTCTATGTTGCAACAGGATAGGCAAGTCTAACTTGGCTAAGGGTACAATCCTCGTTGCCAACAATAATATTTCATTTGTCAAAGCTAGTGAAACTAAAAATAATGATGTGATGAATTTTTGTACAGATGATGATAACAATGATTCCATTGAAAATGATCCTACAGATGAGATGGTAGAAGTGATAGACATCATCCCTTGTAAGGGTTGACCTAAAAATCCTCTTGACATTGCTTTATCCTCTAAAGACATAATTAAAATATACTTGATGGTCCTCTTTACATAGCCGACCGCATCTATGAGAATCCCACTAATGGGATACTCATAGATCCCGCTTGTGGAGAGAATGTGATCATTGATGAATTCTTAGTCTTGCATGAAATCTATCAAGATATATATGATAAATCAAAAGAATGGATCAAGAAACATAATGGATTTGCTTGCCCTATGATTGGATCAATCACCTTACCATTGCAAACAAGACTAAAATTATTAGATACATCATTCTCCATCATCCCACAGTCAGACCAATTTCGTGTGAAGCTAGGCTGCCCATGGCTTTGCTCCATGAAATTTGTCCCTTCAATTGTGCATAAATGCATCAAGTTTCCATTTGACAATTCACTGTCCACCATAGTGGCTTTAACCCTTTATCCTCAAAAGGTAACTTTTCCTTAGATTCCTTTTGGCTAGAACCTATGGAACCAATCAAACCATGGGAGGACTTCTTTTGCTTGTCTTATCAAAAGTTCAAGGCAAATAAGATCACCGAGTTATCCCTCTGAAACATGTCCCCATCCACCACTGAGCCTACCATTCTTGATGAATCCATGCTTGAACCTCAACAAGTCCCAAATGACCAAGACCAACCTAAGACAAAAACTTCACCTCCTTCCTACAAAAGAGCAAGAGACAATGAAAAAAATCCCGTCACACCTAAAATCAAACAAGTTTACAAGGTCAAGGAGAAAGTGGTCAAAAAACCCCCTGAGGCTTCTTTTGTTCCTCCCCTTAGGGAAGAAAAGAAACCTATGGTTGATCAATCCGATCCTACACAATTACAACTTGAAAACAAGACTAAAAGAAATAGAGGTGCTAGAGAGTGTAGGCGTAGACATCGTGCCCTTGTTGGCAGGTTACATGAAGAATTAAATAGAAAAAATCAAAATCCAAACTTGACTGAAGCAATACATGACCAGCCCCCCCTTCCCCGAAACAAAACAATCCAATACATCAACCACAACAAGAGTCAAACTATTCCATGGAAATTATCATTCAACCTCCTCTTTTGATCAACTTGGATGATGATGACGAGGTTGCTAAAATTGACGAAGAGGTGCATAATGAATTGAATACATTGTTTTCCTCTTCCATGAGCTTAGATGAAAAATCCCCTATAAAGAGTATTGAACCTGGTACTTCTCCTAGTTCGGAACTTGCTCTTGTCTCTTTGGCTAGTTGCTCACCTTTGGTATACAATGAACATGACTCCATGAGTCAGATGACCTACTCATAGGTTGACTCACTTATGCCTTACTAGTCTTTTGCATTTTTTATTTTTTTTTCTGATTGCATGTGTGTGATGTGATCCCCTATGATGTTCTATTTTATTTTATCTCTTTTCATGATATTCCTCTATTTGTACCTTCATTCTTCTCTATGCTGTAAATATTTTATCTGTTTGCTTTCTTTTTCATTTTTTTCTTGTGTTTTCCTTTTGGGGATGATGCAAGGCATCGAGACATTCATGTATCTTCCATGTTGACCCAAAATATTTTCTTTCATCTTTTTCTTTTTCATTTGTCTTGTGTTTTCCTTTTGGGGATGACACAAGGCATTGAGACATTCATGTCTCTTCCATGTTGACCCAAAAGCTTTTCTTTCATCTTTTTCTTTTTCATTTGTATTATGTTTTCCTTTTGGGGATGACGCAAGGCATCGATACTTTCATGTCTCTTCCATGTTGACCCAAAATATTTTCCTTCATCTTTTTATTTTTCATTTTTCTTTTGTTTTCCTTTTGGGGATGACGCAAGGAATTGGGAAATTCATGTATCTTCCATGTTGACCCAAAAGATTTTCTTTCATCTTTTTCTTTTTCATGTGTCTTGTGTTTTCATTTTGGGGATGACGCAAGGTGTTGAGACATTCATGTCTCTTCTATGTTGACCCAAAAGGATTTTCTTTGTTTTCACTCTCTTTGTATCATTCTTCAAGTTCTATATGTATTTATGGAATGATGAAAAGTCTAAATCTCTAAAATAGATTGTAGGAAGAACATACTAACCCCAAATCCATAGATCTCTTATGTGTTTGGTATTTTCATTTTGGGGGAAACCCCTCTCTTTTCTTTTTCTCTTGCATAGCGTAGCTTTACTCAAAAACATATGACTTGGCATAAGGCTTTCCAAGTTGGCTCTCATGTTGTCTTTATTGTTTGCATTTATTATTTTCTAATTTAAAGTAATTTCTCACAATATGGTGTTTAGCAATTCCTTTAAAGTGGGTCCATATATTGGAATTATTCTTTTGTATTTTTCTTTTTCTCGGTTCATGGTGCAGTCTTCTTACTTTCATACAATGCATTTTTCGCTTTGTGGATGACTTTGGGTGTGATTTCCTTCATCAGTGTGATCTATCTTAGCATATTACATTCATCTTAGTGGCTTGATGTGACACACTGTATCCCCTAAGTTGTAAATTTTCTATTCTTTGATTGGTCATCTATTAGAGACATTAGGAACAATGTTCCCTAAGTTAAAGACCTTGCATGAACTAAGCAAGAATCCTTTGAACATTCTTTGCATTTTGAATTTGTACTTATATGGCCACCTTGCATAATACAAATTGCATGCCTATGGAGCCATCCTGTTTGTTCATGAGCTCCAAGCATATGAAGTTTTTCCCAGTCTCATGAAGCTCAAAAATCATTTTTTTTGTGTGGTGCCTTATCAAAGTTATTGGGAAGTATAACTTTGGTATGGTTTTAGTGGGAAGCCCAACCGAGGCATGAATTTACCTATAGCCACTTGCATGTGTATGTAAGTGCATACTAGCCATGAAAGTATGTTTCTCACCTTTTTAGGCCTTCTCACCTGGTGGACAACCTGAAGTTTCATTGCCTCAAAGTGAGTATGCATTTTTTAGAAAAAGAACCTAGATCTGATCCACATCATGATGGACAAACGGTCGAAGCTTGATTTGATTTTTTTCTTTTCTTTTCTCTTTCATCTTTGGTAGTGCATGCGTGTTCCTTTCTACTCATGTTGGTTTTCCATAGGACCTTGGTCATGGGGGCTTACACACCCCCATTGGTCATTGTTTTCCTATCTTATTGACATTAGTACATTTGAACCCCACTTGATCGTTATGGAATTGTCTACTTTAGTGTGAGTTTGAAGCAAGTTCCTCCTCTCACTAAAGTGGGGGCTAGATGTAATGACAAGAAAAGGTTCTCTTAACTTGGCCTTGATTTAGTGTTGCAATATGCCTAACATATTCACATTAGGTCATGGGCCCTTGTTAACTAAATGGATTTAAATGGTACCTTAATTAAGTGTTGTGAAGTGTTGTAACTCATTTCCACACTTTTCTAAGGTCAATTTAATGAATTACACCTAAATAACCTCTTTTTATCATTAATCTTTCCTTATTTCAAAGTGTTGTGAAGTGGTGTAACACATTTTCACACTTTTCTAGGCTTATCATCAATAATTGGGCTTTATTATGCTTTAATTGGCCCCATTTTGCATCCAAAAGCTTCATTTATGTGTATTTTTTAGGATAATCCCAAAAAAAGCATTTAAAACTCCAAAATCCTGAAAACCCACAAATTCCTAAGGTGGGACTTATTTGCCATTCTAGGCGAATGAGTCCCCTTAGGTGGGACCCATTCACCCAGAGTGGCGAATGAGTCCTATTTAACTTAAAATCAAATTTAAGTTAAATATTTGGTGGGATTTTATTCTCCAAGATCCAATTTTGGCTTGCAGTGTTGTAATTTTGGGAATTCTTGCATAATTGAGTATAAATACAAGGTTCTTTCACTCATAATCACACCTAGCATTCAAGAGAGTTCACAAGAGAATTTGAGCATTCACAAGAGCATTCAAGAGAATTCAAGGGTAGATTATCAAGCATATTAGAGAATTCTTCAAGCATCAATCATCATGTTAAATACTTTTTGTATCATGTTTGTTATTGTGCTAACAATTGTGGTGTAGGGTTTTGTGATTCAAGCAAGCATTACATTCAAGATCAACATCATTAAAGCTAGAGTCAAGGACCACATCCATTGCATCCATTTCAAGCATTATTACAACACCTTATTGCTAGGGTTTGGTGAGTTGTAACATTGCTATTTGTTCATTCATCATTCTCCCTTCATATTTGATTTCATTTCAATGATTGATTTCCAACAAGGGGTTTGACCAAGGAAAACCCCTATTCACTAACCCCCCAACAATTTTCCCTCCTCTTCATGTGTGATTTGTAGGGCTATGTTGTATATTTCATAAGGAGCAAGGTTGGAGAAGTGTTGTAAATCATTCAAAGTTTACAAGAGTGTCATCAAGCATTGAAGAGACTTGGAGAAGACCTATAGGTGACAATTTATGGTTTTGAATCTGGAAACATTTCAATTTATGTAGCTAGATCCTTGGAATGTTAGCGATTCAAGGCTGAACATGTGCATCCAATAGGGCTTCTCTATTCTCATGACATGCCTGAGTACAAGTGGCAAGTGATTAATATGGACTTTATCTAGAGGTTTCCATTGAGCAAGAACAATCATGATGTCATATTGGTAGTAGTTGATAAGTTTACAAAGGTGGCATATTTCATTCTTGGGAACCTTCAGGATAAATCATTGACCTTGGACAAGAAATTTGTCTAAAAGATCTTTTGTTTGCATGGAGTGTTAGAGACTATCATATCTGATAGAGATACTCAGATGACGGCAAAAGTTTGGACAAATTTGAATGCTACATTGGGAACTAAGTTAAATTTTAGTTTGGCATATCATCGTCAAACCAATGGTCAAACTGAGAGAGTCAACCAGGTAGTAGAGGATCTCCTATGAATGTATTGCATGGACCAACAGTATAAGTGGGAAGAGTATCTACCTTTAGTATAATTTGCATACAACTCTTTCCATGTGTCTTTAGGTATGGCACCTTTCGAGGCTCTTTACAAGAAAAAGTGTCGTACACCCATCAGTTGGGATAGGTTGGAAGACATTATCATAATGGGTCCTAAAATGCTCAAGGAGATGGAAGAGTAGATGAAACTCATTAAGGATAGATTGAAGGAGCGATAGATAGACAAAAAAGATATGCCAACAAGAATAGAACCTTCAGACAATTCTCAGAGGGAGATAAGGTATTTTTGAGAGTCAAGCCACATATGAGCTCCATTACCTTTGGAAAATGTTCCAAGTTGGCCCCTAAATTTGTGGGACCCTTCAATGTGCTAGAAGTCATTAACCTGGTTGCATACCGACTTTCTCTGCCACCTACTCTAGGTCGACTCCATAATGTATTTCATGTTTCTTTGCTTAGGCCATATCATCCAGATGCATCTCATATACTTGATTGGAATTCTTTACAAGTGTGGGATCTAGGAGTGGTGCTATTGGATCCCATTAGAATTCTAGATAGATGTAATGTCAAGTTGCAAAATAAAGACATTATCCAATATAAGGTTCATTGGGACCAATATTCTGAGGACAATGCTACTTGGGAGGATATGGAGTAAATAGAACACTCCTTTGCTCATTTTATTTCTAGATAGAATCTTAATTTTCATAAAGATACTATTGATCTAGCATTTTGGATTTGAATGTTACAAGATATTTTGGCTTGAATAACAATATGATTGAAACTTGAAAAAGACATTTAATTCAGTATCATTTGATAAGACATTGGGACAATGTCTCTTCTAAGTGGGGAAGGATGTCGCGTCTCAAAAATTTTCTTACATTTAATAATGTTAAGTTCTTTTAATAATTATGGAATTGAATTGTGATAAATTTAAGATTTCAATGAAATTTGGAATATATTTATGTTATTATGATTGAGTATGAAAGATGAAAATTATGATGTGAAATGAAATAGATATTTGTTTCAAGCATTGGTTAAAGGTTACTGATGAAAATTTGCAAGTGCAAGTGTGTGAATGAAGGAAGAGGTTGAGAACATGTTTGAGGTAGGAATATTTAGCCGGATGATGAATGGTAAGCTTGATGGAATTTGGAACATGCACACACCAATGGAAAAATCATAGTATTTGCATTGAATTTGCAATTTTAATAGATGTCAATGTTTCATGAGAAAACATGCATTAATGGTTAAATAGGTAAGCATGTGGAAAAATAAATTTGTTTGATAATTTTCCTACCATCTCTATTTGATGCTATTGTATATTTCAAAATAAAATGAAGAAATTGCAATTAAAACATTCGAGAAATAATAATTATGGGAATAAATTTTAAATAAAAAGATTAAATCATTATTTAAAGGGGTATTATTTTAAATGGGGAAATAACATTAAGTGCTCAGGATGTTTTCAAAATTGAAAAAAACAAAGGAATTAATGGATTGAGGGCTGCCCATAATCCAAACATTTAGAAGATTCAATTGCATAATGGGGCGGCTAACTTTTATAAACTCTCCAAAAATAGATTAAAACGTAGATTTTGCAGGAAAGAACAGAATCACAAAAGTAGGAAAAGATGGAGAGAGGAAAATTAAGGGGATTTTGGTCCGAAAAATAAAGAAGAGAACTTTGAATTCTAGAGAAGAAAGGAGGATTTCAAGGAAGAAAAGCACTGGCTCTTAAACATACTCTACATTGTTGGTCAAGTATGAAAAGACAAAGGTAATGGTATATTTCATGGAAAATTTCCATTCATTTTCAAGCTCTCTCAATTCCTTTGATAAATATCTATTTTTCCTTAGGATATTCGGGTTTGATAAAGGAAACTCTTGCATATTTGTTATCCCTACTTAAGGGACTTTGCATTTGATTCAATGTTTGGTTTCACCATCTTCGGTTGACTCCAATTTTGACAAAAAAGTCTCAGTCTATCCTCTTGGGTATCAGCCTCATAGCTTCACCAAGCCCAAATCGATCTATTTCTATTTGAAAGAAGCAAGGTTGTGAAGACCCCTACATGATATTGCATGAGCAAAAGAGGGGAATAATCAATTGTATAAATTGAACCTCTATCACTTTTAATATATGTTATCGGATTGGCCGAAACCCACTATTTTTTTTTTGAATTATTTCCCTATTAAATATCATAGCATGTGCATTAAGTTTGTGATTGAATTCTTCTTAAGTTCAAACACTATAAGGAATATGCTCATGGTTTCTAGCTTATAGCCAAATCCTCACCATATGTCTTTGATTTAGAAGTTGGTGAGCCGAGCCTAATTTAAAAGGGTAGAGTAGAATGACTTTGTTGTTCTATTTAAGTGTTAACCATTCTAAATGAAGCCTTTAGGGTTGAGCGATGCTTACCATTGAGCTCATATAGATGGATTGGGTAAAGACCCGAGTGTCCATTCAATTCCCTTGTGTTTACTAAACTATGGTTTGGTTGATCAAACTAGGGAACATTACCTTCGTTCCATAATATATATGTATTTTCCTTCATTTCAATTTACTTTCTTTTGGTCCAAATGAATCATGCATTCGAATCATAAATCTCTATTTAGAACATAGCAATATCCTCTTTGATTAAAAAGGAAGCCTTAGTAGGCCAACCAATGCATTCTCATTGACCCATTATTAATTGTCTCTCAAGAATAAAATGATGTGCATAAAAAATGTATATATATACCTATATATCTATATATATGTAAATATACATATAGTCGTTCAATGTGTTATATGTGATGCAGTGATCCTGAGTGATCACTTTTACTATACTCATTGACTAGACTCTAATGGAGTTTTATAAACTATAATTTGAATTTCATAATATTTGATGGAATAAATAATGAAATCCTTAATGCTATATGTATAAGGTTGAATGATAGCATGCGTATCATTCAGGACAATCACATGCATATCATTCCCAAACTTGATAAATAAGGTATTTAAGAGCATAAATTAAACACAATAGAATGATGGTCAGTATATTGTTGTAAGCAATATTAAAACGATGTATAAAATTGGTGTTGGAAGATGAATTACTCTGAGAGGGGGGGGTGAATCAAAGTAATAATCTTAAAACTTTTAACCTTGAAGTGAAAAACAAAAGGAGACCTTGAGACACATACCACTTTGATTCAATGATCATTAACAAAAATTGACTTAAACAATGAACTCAAACAATCCATTTATATAATTGTAGCTTTATCAAGAACAATTCATTGAACACATTAAATCTGTGTTTGAATCATTTGATTTTTCTATAATAATTGAACTAACCAATCATATAACATTGAGCATCAACAAGACAATAATCTGAAATATGAACATCCACATTTGTGAAATCTTTTAGACATATTGTAATAGTGAAAAATGTATCAGAGCATTGCATGAAATCCTTTTGACATATGACCGAATGAGAACTTAAACAAGATAAGCACAACCCACACAAAAAGAGAACACAATTTTTTTCTGAGTGGAAAACCCTTTCAAGGAAGAAAAACCACTCCAAAATGCCTTATAGGCTTAATCCAAATCTGTTTTACAATATATTTTTAGAGTACCAACTCTGTCATAATGTGGAGCACCAACTCCATGCACAAACTGAAGCACCCACTTCAAGTTAGAAGCACCAACTCCTCTATTTTTCAAAGTCTCAAAAGATAATACATGATTTTCAATAATGCCCCCTAAAATATCTGTAATTAAATCAAAGATATAAACCTTTTAAACTCTCTCTTTACCCATTTCAAATACAAATGATATCACTATAATAACAATCTATTATGTGCTCAAGAACTCTTGTTCTCAGCCATACAAATTCTGGCTATCAAGAAATGGCTTACAACCATATATTTATACATTACAATACAGTTAACAATGGATTCCAAAAAGGAATAACTGAAGGATCTTTGCTGAACAATGAAACTTTATTCGTTAATCAACCAAATTTCTCAAACTGATTCTCAAAGCAACGAATGCAGTTAGGGTTCCATACATCAAATGCCATTTGAATCTCAAAACAACTCTCAAATCCTGATTAAGAAATAATGCATTTCAATTCTGAGCAGTTTATAAAAAAAAAACTAACCAAAGCTATTCACATTTGAGCCCAATAATAAACCATTCTTACTTGAAACAAATTATAAAAGGCTCAATAATACCTGTTAACAAATTCATAAACTAGAAATAGAATACCCGACTTTGAGCTTTTCAAAATTGTTGATCAAATCTCTCTTCCATGTTTTTTGCAAGAGAAAACCACCATCTGAATCACTAACCTCCAAAGTTCAACATAACTAAAACCCACATCACCATTCAAGCTAGAATATGCATAGTAGCTCTGTGACTGCTTTCTAATCAGGACAGGTTAGGGTAAACTTACACTGTGAATTGAAACCACTTTCATTTTCTTTACCCTAAGTTTACTTAAGCTTATCAAATCCTTAATGCAAATGAATAAAATTTGGAGTCCATGAAATAAAACATAATCATTTTGAGATCCGACTCAAAACCGACATGATAATTCCACAATTTGCCACTCACTATCCATGTGAGTTCTTACTATCCATGTCAACTAAAATCAATACAACAATAATAATGTTGCCAATTAAAGCCAATTCATTGTCCATGTCACCACTAAGTAACTAAACAAAATGTTGTCGATGCATGCTTAATAACCAATCAAAGATCAAGTATAATAAGACTACCTGATAACATGTGTGATCGACTATCAAGGTCGATGTAACCTTTATAAGCTATGAGCCTGAAAGACATAGTGTCGGCCTTAGTGCTTTATGAAAGCACTTTTAGAACAATAAAATGTTGCCATGTAAATTCAATGGACCCAATATGAATCATAGTGCCAATAAACATATCAACTCCCCAAAATAAGTCGATGATAGCCACAATGTTCATGTGGACCAATGAATATAGTAAACAATGCTCTTCTCCTTATAATGTATTCTTCCCTTTATACCAAAAGTAAATGATATGAAAGTGAAGCTCAAGCACAAGATAATGTGTGCTAGTGAAACAATAACTTTCACCTTATCATGTAAGCACCAAGAAATGCATGAATGTTGTGTGCATATAAATGCAATTTGATAAACTGATTGAGCATAAAGATATAGTCATGAAATCTGAAACACAAATATACCTTCACTAAAATTTCATCACCTGTATGTCTCATCAAAACAATATAATGATCAACCATAGAAATGATATCACCTCAAATCCAATGCCATAACTCAACACCTATATATGCAAGACAATCTGCACATGGAGTCAACAAGTTCAGTACCACAAAAATATAGAACTGAAAGTAAATCTGCATCATAATGCTATTCATGAACAAGATGTTGAATGCCAAAGACTAAGACAAGAATGCCAAAACCAAGTGTGCCAAAACCGTATATGCCATAATCCAATATCAATGTGTCAAAACTGTATATGCCATAATCCAAGATCAATGTGCCAACCAAACAACAATATGCCAAAATCAACTGAACTATGTGTCAAGATACCAATGCCAAAGTATGTCAGGATACCAATGCCAAAGTGCTATGATATTTCTCAACTGCCATGTGTAAATAGAATTGAAAGTATGTCAACCAACAAATCAATTTTGTCATCAAGGACAACCAAAGACAACTGAGAAGTCAACAACTGGGTGATACAAGAGTTTATCATTCTTTGAAATTAAGTTCTCATTGGAAGAACGACTTTAAACCAAACAACACATACAATTAAGATTGCTTGTATTGAAAATACAAACTTTGAATTAAATTTATTTCACCTATTGATGTTTAATTACTTGAATCAATGATGACATGGTTATAAATGTTTCATAATGTTTATTTTGAATAGATCAGAATGAGTGGGAAAAACTAGTGATTTTTTTCATGAAAACAAACTACAATGAAACTATTATTGTTTAAATTTGTTTTAACTTAGATTTAATTTGATGATGATATCACTTTATTCTAAACCACTTTGTGACAATCTAGTTGAGCTTCAAATTTATACAAAAGTCTAGGGATTGTTTCATCCTTGTATTTTAATTGTGTTTTGGTGGAAGTTGACATCTTGAATATGAAAATCTGTATGTGAAAAATGAATCTTTTGTTTTTTAAAGAATGTATACATATACACACTTTTCTTACGAAAGGCCATATATGTGTACATGCACAAATCTCCATTTATGCATTACACATACATGTGATAGACCTTTTAAATTGCTAATTTCTCTGTATCTGAAATAAGTAGATTTCTTAAAGGAAATGTTGGAAATTTGAATGCCATGCATGAATTGCTATATTCTTATCAAGATGAAATGGATTATGTATTGTGACTAAATGTATGACGTCTTTTTATCAAAATTGGTTTATTGCCTTGCATATATTGTTAAACTAAATAAGCCAAGATGAGACAAACTTAAACTATGTTGTTGACTATTTGTTTTCTCATTATGAAATGGTCTGGCTAGCAGAACTACTAGAAAACAAGTTGATTGTTTTACATGATGTGTGACTTGGATAAGATGTACGTTATGTTATGTGTTAGAATTGTGAAACAAGGACAAAACCACGAGCCACAGGATCAAACAACAAACAAAGAAACCTTCCACATAAGAGATCTGCAAACAAGAATTGCTATATTCATCAACAAGGAAAAGTTACAGAAGAAGCAAACGAGAATTGCTATATTCATCAACAAGGAAAAGTTACAAAAGAAGCTTTCAAGAAGATGTCTTTGTTTGTTGTTTGATCTTGTGGCTCGTAGTTTTGTGCTTGTTTCACAATTCTAACATGGTATCAGAGCGTGGATTCAACAAACCTCTTCTTGATTTATGAGGTTTTCTTCTTCCACAAGGGTTGCAGGCTTCAGATCTAAATCCCGTTTTCTTGTTTTGAAAATTTTGGAGGTGGGAATTTTTCAAAGCATTTTCATGTAAAAAGGACCTCGCTGTTGGACCCAGAACTATTGAGAAAGTCAAATTTGACTTTTTTTTGCCTGATTTCGATTTCATTTGTCAGATTTGTGAAGGTTTGAAGAAAGGGCTTCTTTTGCTAGATCTAGGGGTGCCTGATTTTTTAGGTAATTTTGAGCCAAAACGGACCTCACGGTTGCATCCAGAGTGGCCAAAAACCTTAATATTGTCTTTCAAATCGTCAAGTTTTCAATCGAGAGTATCTGAGGCAAAAAAAAAATTCCAGGGAAGTTGTACAGCCTCCCCAACATACAAATCGAGGTAAAAAAATTTAATAAAAAACTGTTTGATTTTTTTTTCCCTAAGTAAATATTTTTTCAAAAAAACAATAATTAAAAAAGTATCATGGAAAATATTTAATAGTTGGCAGGTTTTTTTTTAATTGTAAAAAAATATATTGAATTTTTTTTTTGGAAGCAGGTACCGAGGTACTGCCACGGCAAGGGTGGCAGGCCCTCGGGCCCCACTCCCAGTGGGAAGGGTACCTGATGGGTACTGCCTCCTTCCTGGGAATCTCGCCCATGGGTGAGGGGCTACCACGCAATTTTTTGTTTTTGAAAAGTTTTTTATATGTTTTTAAAATATATATATATATATAATTTTGTTTCATTCTTTTTTACTTTTAAAAATAAAAAAAGAAAAATATTTTTTATATATTTTTATTTTAAAAAATGTAATAGTTTTTTTTGGCATTTTTTAGCTTTAAAAAAAAGAGTCAAATTTTGCATTTTTTTTGAAAAATAAAAGCACTGTAGTTGGAGAATTTTTTCTAGTATCACTATATTTGGTGGGCCTCTATTTCTAGAGGTTTTTTTGACAAATTTTTAGGATTTTACTTTTTCCCTACTCAACCCCTCTCCATTGGGCTTTTCAGTTTTGTACCTCAACTTCTAGAGGCCATATCTTGGCCATACAATGGTCTTTTTTAGTGCAATTTTTTTTGAAATGAGGTGGAATTTCATGCTCTTCATAGTGGTGTAGGTATTTTCTATTTTTTACTCTTTTTTCCAAAATTCTATTTTCTCAGTGTTGTAGCTGTTTAGTTCTCATTTTGGAGACTTCAACGGGCCATATCTTCTACATTTGGACACATTTTTGGGTGTTGTTTATTTTTTGAAAGTGCATGTTTTTTTGTGTACTTCATGATGGTGCTACAAGTTTCCTCTTTTTCTATAAGAAAATTGTGGGTATGTGCAGGATCATCATGGAAAAAATAGGCCCTTAAGTGGCAAAAAATTCAGAAAAATCAGAGTTAGGAAACTTGATGTAAAAATTTAAATAAGTTATTTATATTATTTCAAAAATATGTAAGAATATAATTTGTAGAAAATTGAATGTAGTTTCTAAACTATTATATTTGTTTAAAAAGAAAAAAAATCTATTTTGTGAAAATTTGAAATATCAATGCAGTAGTACTTAAATTTCTGGGAAAAAATAAGAAGTAGGTGTCTGTCTGACCACCCTAACCACAATAAAATGATAAAAAAAATTTATAAGATTTTAGATATAAGTAGAGGATTCATGTCCTGATGTGATGCATATTTCTTTGTATTTTTTTCAAGTAAATAATTAATTATGAATTTTTTATTACAACTTTTAGAAAATATAAAAAACGTGTATGTCTAACCACCTTAACTTGGTCAAAACTTCATGAAATTCAACCTTTCTTTCTTTAATCCTATATTATACGAATCATAGAATGTGACACACGTTTTGGATTAAAAAAATGTGATACCATTTGAAAGCTATAGATGTTTTTCAATTAGTCTATCAATCAGGACTTTAGTTGTAATTTGAATAGAAAATGAATAATAATTACTTATTAAATTCAAAGTAAAGAATAATTTATATTGGTGGAAAGTTGAGAATATCCTTTAAAAACCCTTTTTGTTTCATCAATTTTGGGTAAAAAAATAAGTTGTCAGCCATATACCCATCATATTGCCACTTTTTGGCCCATCATGATCCTGCACATACCCTTGTATTTCAGCATATTGTCTTTTTTGGACCTTATGGGCTCACATTGCATGTACTTATGATTTTGTAAACACATTGATATAAAGTGCCTCTGTATTGCACCTGTATTATGAGATTCTTACACATTACTTTGTGCCTTGTACTCACACTATGATATAAAGTGCCATGGAGGTTGATATTTGCCTTTGTTTTTCCTTCATACCTTTCTCATGCGAGTGTTCCTTGGTTTGCACATCCTTTATATCTGCTTGTAATTTCATGAATGTACCTACAAATGCTCTTGGTTCCTCTTCATGCACTACATTATGGCATTTAGTTTCAGTGTACCTGTCACTCCTCTCCCTTTTTCAGCATTATGGTGGGGTTTCTACTATTGGCATTATTGCTTCCTTGATTTCGCATTGGAGTGAGCTATGTATATAGTATTTGTTCCTATGTACTAGGTGGATGCAATAGCTGGTTACCCATGCATTTCAGTGAGATGGAGCACTTACCATATGGACACTCTTGCATTCCTATTTTTGGAGGCAACCTTCCATTTTTCACTTGATCAGTTCTTCAGACTATTGGTATCCATATTTTTGAGTTCTTGATATTTTCCTTAGTTCGCCATTGGATTCGAGTAGCATTTTTGGGGGCACTCATCCAAATTCTTGTCTTCTTGATCATGATTGCCAGATGTTTCAGCGGAGGTTATTCTTTCGGCATTACAACAGTCATTCTTCGACAGTGTTTGTAGCTTCTTCATTCTATAGTGGTGTTCTCTTTGTTTCTATCTTTTGGGACAACGTTGCCTTGTTTGGAGGCTTCTTTAGTCCTTCACTTGGCTTTCATCTCTTTTTGGAGTAGAGTTTTTCCCATGAGGTTTTCTCTATTTCTCCACATTATAGAGATCTATTTGTATATGGGTACCTTTTGGCCTTGTTTGTTGGGACCCATAATGCATTCTTTTTAAGGTTTTTAGCTACTCCCTAATTTCATCTTAAAGGGGGTGTTAGAGTTATTATGCATTAGCTAATAATTAATTAATCTTTAATTGATTATTAGTCTAATTTATTCTCACACACTTTAGCTAAACTTAGGAATGCTTTATTAGTTGAGTTAATATTAGATCATTATGTCACATCTCATGTGATGTGGACACTTGTCATGATCTAATCCCTTTTTAATTTAGGGCTTTTATCTTATAAGCATTCAACCCTTATTGTAAATATCTCTCGGATATTAATTCATGGGAAATATCACGACTTTCATATCTTCTTGAAATCTTCTTCTATAACTTTTCCTTGTTGATGAATATTACAATTCTTGTTTGTAGATCTCTTGCGTGGAAGGTGTCCTTTTTTTTTGTTTGATCCTATGGCTCATGGTTTTGTGCTTGTTTCACACTTCTAACATTATGTATGGGTGCTGCCACAATAGTGGTTTACAATTTTTGGGAGATCCTGATTTTTGCTGAAATCACATAATTTTAGAAAATATAATGATTTAATCCTTCCATTTAAAGGATTCCAATTGAAGAGGGTTTGATCAAACCACCTTAGACCAAGCCCCCTTAGATAGAACCCTGCTAGTTTTAAACCATACCTATAACGGAGTCTCCTTTACAACTATCAAAATGTTGATAAAAAAACCACTTTTGATTTACCTTTTGGGGTATCAAATGAATTCATTTAAAATTTACATTTTTGAAAGTTTGTATTCCTTATTATAATCTTCCAAAAAAGTATAATTTTAATAAAATTTAATTTGATTATTATATTTATTTTTTATTTCTTGTGAATGTAGGTTTTTCACCGAAAATCAAGCTCTTTGTTTTGCACATGTGGAAAAATAGAAAATTATCAGAAAAAAATAAAAAAATGAGTAGCAATATTGAAGTCCTTGATCCAAAAAAAAATAAAAATTGAATTTTGATACATACAAAAAAAGTTACATGTTATATGGTCGTGCAATGTCTGAATTGTAATTGGTTTGACTTCAAAACTTGATTAAATAAAAAATATTCAATAAAAAAAATCTAACCAAGTGGAAGCACTAGATATCAGAGTTACAAATCTAAATTTGAAATAATTATAATTTTATCCTACATGGAAAAAAAGTTATGCGTTTTATACGGTGAGTGTCACTTTTTAAAAATGTTGTTTTCTGAAAAAAATTAGTTTTCAAGGGAGATGGAAAAAGAAGTGCAATATGATTCCAAAAATTTTGAAAAAAATATATTTAGAATATACAAACAAAATTTCATGAAACTCTAGTTTGCATCATCTTCAAATTCCTCACGGTTTAGCCGCTATATGTGCCTGAAAGTGAAGATTTAGTGAAAAAAATATTTCAGTGTCCAGTTTGGCCAAAAATTGTAAACCACTATTGTGGGATCACAAGTATGTGGGAGGTTATCTTTTGGGATGACTGCCAAAAATGGATTAACAGAGAGTATAAGTTTTTCTTTTCCCAAAATCTATTATGTTAGTTGTATACAACATATGCTTGGCCAAGCATTTGTAGTCTATTATGTTGAATGGTCTAAATTGTATAATGTAACTCTCTACCATTTCCTAGAATAGATCTTGCATGTTCTAAATGTAAATAGAAATGCATGTAGATGTTAGGCACACATCATAATATTCCACCTTGCATTCTATATCTCTTGCTAAGTATTCTATGTTGGGTCAAGTATTCTTTGAGTTAGGAAGAATTTTAGGTAATTGTAGCTTCGTGGTTGTGTGTAAATGTTCCTAAACCATGTTCACGTCCACCAGATGTTGTGAGCGATGAAGAGGAATTGCATAGAGTTCCATATTCTTGATTATTGTACTTATACTTCATGATGTAATTTGAGTTGACTAAGAGGTGATGTTGGCCTAAGTCAAAAATTGTAACTTGTAAATTTGACATTTAGAAATGAATATAAATTATTTGTTTTTGATGTATATGGTGCTATGATGGAAAATAGCTAATTGATTATGTCTTTAATTTATTATCCATAATGTCATATTTTATTTTGAGTATTATTAATGTATGACACATTACAGGTTGAGGTAGTGAGGGTTTGATGAATTTAGACAAGGTATAGGATTGAATTACAACCTAAAAGGTGAGTCAACCCACCCTTGACCAAAATCAGAATGGATTTGGGAGTGAAATGGAATGATTCAACTAGCCTAATGATGCACGTTACTAGTCATATGCAAATACAATAGACAGAGAAAGTCACAGACAAATTCATACTACAGAAATGGATAGAGCAGGACACTGTGCACCTAGCATATGAATCTAGGGCTAAAATTAGAGGACCAAGTCACCATGGGTGATAATTCTTTGGTTCCAAATTAGAGCCTTTTGTTTCCACTTGTCGCACTGTCGTATCATTGTTAGATATTTATATAACTAAGTTATTGTTTGTTTTCAAGGTGTAGGGTTTGGTTGCAATAATGGATAATTGACCTTCAAGCTTCTCCTAATCTTCTTCAAATCTGAAACCTACACATTCAAAGAGAGAGGAAGGGTTGTGCCATATAGGGGCTTTCCTTAGTAAAACCCCATGTTAGTGTTTCCACTTCCACAATGGCAATGTCAATGATAGGGAGCCTATCCTTTTGAGGGATAAGGCTACATGATTAAATGAATGATGAATCACTAATGGACTATAATACACCACTCAAAAATGAATTCCTTGAAGGATTGAAGTCATGCACATCTCCTCAAGGATTGATTGTTGTTTTCTTGATTTACTTTAAGACCTACAAGGGTTAAATCTCACAAAGAATGTGATAACATAAACATGAACAAACTCACATACACTTTGACATGATGATTTGATGTTGAATTTCTACCATAAATCTTTGAAATTTTTCTCTCGACTTGCTTGATAATTCCCTTGATAATAATTTCTGCAATAATTTTCAAATGATGAAATGACTAGGTATTTATAGGCATTTAATCTAATTTACCAAAAATAAATCCTGACAATCGACTTTGGAATTTTGAAATTCAAATAATAAAATATTGACACCAACATATTTGATTTTAAATGAAAAATATGGGGACTAAGTTGCCCCATGCGACTGTGTCCCAGTCCTATTTTTTAGGACTTAAGGTGTCCAAGGAAAATTATTAAATAAATGCTTAGGTTTTCTACTTACAATTTATCGATAATTGTTAAAATGGGCCACAAAATGTATAATTTAGGAAATTAGGTACTTAATTAGGTCCATGCACTTGGGGAGGAGAAAAATATAGTGTGAAATTGTCAAGGGTGATATATTATGATGCTACAAAGGATTGCCTAAAAATTCTTTGGGTCAATTGAGATACCACTTGCAAACATAATGTATCCTAACAACTTCCCTTGATTCACTCATAAGATACATTTATTGGGATTTATAAATTACTATAGTACTTACACAATTGAAGCACTTCCTTGGGTCTATTTCATGATTATCCCTAGATTTTGAAAATATTGTTGGGTCATCCATGTGAATAATAATAAAGTTACCCACCAAATCCTTAGAGAAGCAATTTTCATAGCTCTTTGGAATTTTGCACTTGCAATGATCAAGACAAAAGGAATTCTCTTATAGGAAAATATTCCCACTTTGTAGTGAAAGTTATTTTCATTTAGTCTTCATACATGACAAACACTTGATTATAATCCAAATATCAATTAAGGAAGGACATTATATAAGACTCATTAAAGTTATGCTAAGCCTCATCTAGGAAAGGAAATGATTAATTATATTTCTTTGATTCTTTTTATAATATTTTAAATTTAACAGAAAGTATAATTTCTTTATTCTTCTTCCTAATTGATTCTATATTTTTCAGCCATGTTGAGTACATTATTACAAAGATGATATTAAATGATAATTTATTTTTTGAATTTCTTTAAATACTAGAAGCTCAAGTAAGGAATTTATAGGCCTATATATTTCTATCTATTTTTTTTAACATTTATCTTTAAAAGAAAATTATGAGTTATTATTGATGTATCAAATGTCTTCAAGTCTTCGTATCCCCATGCTATGCATTATTTGTACTCCTTTCATGTACTAGTCATATCTTCATTCTATTTTAGAGTACACACTTTACCAATAAAAATATTCTTGTCAATTCCTAAGTCATATGGTTCATATTTCTTTCCTAAATCAATTATGAAGGTGTTCCCTTTTTTCTATAGCATTTGAATACAAAAATATCTCAAGACTACCATTCTTTTTGGTCTTAGGTTGATAAATCCTTCATCTTCGTTCAACATATCTCTATCATATTAATAAATTATTTGGTTCTCAAGTACTCTTGAATTACCAATAAAATCCAAAATATTCCTATTATCCTCAAAAACCTATAAGTTTCTAACATTGTTAGGCACCATTGATACGAGAACCAATTCTAAAAAAATATTTTTCAATAAGATTGATTTATAGGTCAAGGTTAATTTAAATAAATACTAATGCATTTGAAATAGGATTCTTCCTTCTAAGGATGAGTCTAATATTTAAAGCATGAAAATCCTCTATCAAGTCCCATACTTCAATTTTATATGCAATCGATCTCTTTTTATGAAAATCTTAATAGTGACTTAAAACATAATTAATCACTAATTCAAAATCATTTTATACATGTAAACAAGTCACTTTATTCTTATGTGCATGAAAAATATCATTTATCAAAGCTTCATACTCAACTACATTGTAAGTGAAAGTAAATTGTAATCTATATGATAATATTATTTTTCCTTTTCGACTCATTAATTCAATTATATCTCTACTACCTTTTTTAGACTTGGAGCCATGAAATATAGGAATCTACATTTGATCATTATTAAGGTTCTAAGATTTAATTTTTGGTTTATAATTAGGTGCCTAAAAATTAGGCATTTTATTGATGATTTTCCATATCAAAAATTATTTCTTCTTGAGCTTTAGGAACTTCCTTCAAGTTCTCTCTGGTTTCTTTAGTATCACTAGTGTATTCCATCAACACTATTGTGTACTCTTTAACTTAGTTATATCAACCTACAAGTTATCCCATATATTCTAATGAGACAAAGATGAGATACTATCTTGAATGAAAATTTAGTTACAATTGAGTGTTGTAACTTTGGATTCCAAACATTCACACTATTTGTATTTTATTCATTTTCTATTAGGTTATTTTCCCATCTTTGAATCAATTTATTCCTCATAATATTTGATATGTCAATTATTCATTTGATCTTGTAATCAAATTTTAGAAACCTCACAATTATTTTAAATTATAAAATTTAAAACTTCATTGGTATCTACCAAAGTTGTATCCTCAATAGTAGTTTGATAATAAAATTTTAAGGTTTTCTCAAAATTATATGGGCAAGGCGATTTTAGAACATCAAAATAATTTTCCTTTGCTTCTTCTAAACATACTATACATGGTATTTTTGAATTATCTTCATTATGAATTCTGTACTAGTTAAGAAGAAACAAATCTTTGGTGTATTTATCTTTTCCTATTTAACCATGCTATCATTATCAACATATTAACAAAAGATCATCTAGATCAAAAACTAAGGGATTTCATGTTTGAACAACATATTCTTGAGGTTTTCATTTTCAATTTAGATGTTAGCATCAATGGAGAAAACAATTATGATGAATTCTTCCACTTTGTATACCCATAATCTTCTACTTTGGCATATCCAATTTCACTATGATGATTATACTCAATTATCATATATATTATCCTAGGCTCACTTTGATTTTGATTTATTTTTATTTTCCTTTCCAAGGAAGCCAAATGTTTGAAAATTTAGTAGGAAAATAGATATTCAAACTAAGCAACATTTCATAAATTTATGGGATATCATCAACCTATATATCTACATGTCAAGTATATATGTGAATCTATTTATAACTAAATGGGAACATATATTTTAATTCTCCTTCAAATTTGACCTCAATTATGACTAACTAGATAACTTTCTTTTATGTTTTAGTTAACTTGGGAGACCTAACTTCTTGAAAATTGAATAAGGCAAGGCATTTCTAGAGGCTCTAGAATCTACCAAATAGTTGTGTAATTTTTTCTAAAATTCTAATACTAAGAAGAAAAGGTGGAGTATCCATTTTTTATTTATAGAAATAAACAAGAGCATCCATTGCAACTACCACATTCTCTTTTTATTTTGATGAGTTTGAGATCCCATGGATTTATCTAGAAATTTGATCAAAGCATAAATGATAGATAAATTGTTAGGATTAAAAGCCATTTTCATTGCAATCCTATGTATATTTTATATGTTTCCAATGCTCTTGGAAAAAAAAATTGATGCCTATGATGTAACTAGAGAAACAATTTATATTTTAAATTTCACAAAATTCTTTGCTTTTATTTTCATACATGCATTCATGAAGGATGTGAGAAAAATGATGATGGTTAAAATTGACTTTGAGGCTATTTAAGGTATTTTCTATTCCTAAGGTACTAGAGAAATAAGTGGACATTTTTTCTATAATGGATGGGTTTCACATGATTAGTGAACTCCAAAATTGAGTGTTGGACTTGAGGATGTGATTGATTTGGGAGTTATCAATCAAAGATGCTTTTGTGGTTACATTTTCTGCTTAGAGATTTATTGATTCAGCTCATGTAATGTCCATGTGAAGTTATTAATTTGATTTACTATTCTCACAAGAGGATTTCCAAGTTGTTCATGGAGCTTTTGGATGAGATCATGGTTTTGGTAAAATAATTTATGATTTTAGCCTCTTTATTTTGCCTATATATTTTCTCGGTATGAGATTATAGTTGTATGATCATTGTTTATAGGTACACAAGTGATGTTGAAGTGTTGAAATAGTGTAGAGTACTAGTCTATTGATAAATTATATTACGTACATTGAAGATTTATACATACATATCCTCTTTCTATAGTGAAATTTTCTTCTAATAAAATTTTGTTGCATAAAATCTTATGTCTATATATTTTGTTGATTCTATTATTTTGATTGATTTATAAATTTAGATTTCTTTATGATAATATTGAATAAAAATATATATTTAATATTTACATATATTTTATGAAATATTTTATCATAGTAATTTCACCTTATTTCTCAAGAAATAACAACACACAAAATATTAAGACATTCAACATGCAAATAAGAGGTAATGGGCCCTTTGAAAGAGTATAACAGGAATCCAAATAAACTTGGAATCTTATTTGTGGGTCTATATATGACCATTAAAGGGTGTTGTTAGAACAACTTCACAATGTTCACTTCAACTAAGCAACATTTACAACAAAAGGAGTGCGAACAGTGTGTTTCCCATCGATCCAAGTGAGAGAACCAAATACATATCCCACTGTGCTCGCACTCATTGCTGTAAACATGACTTGGAAAGAGAGCTTGTTGGAAGTGGTAGAGAAATGAAGAGTATCTGGAGAAACCTTGATGGTCAATCCTGTAGGAGCATCAATGGTAACCTTGTATGTGGATTCCCCATTGGGACTTACATTTCTCACTGTTCTACTCACAGTCGTTGTGCTTCCCACACTCAGCTTGGAGAGGGAAATGGTTGGGTAGTTCATTAAATTGATGGACTCCTTTGCTGCATTGGATGGGCATGTGTAGTTGGCATTACCTGATATAATTTTTATCCCATTGGAATCCAATCCATAGTTGCACAAGAAGTCGAAGTAATCTTGATTTGATGTTTCATAGACAAGCCCTGGTTCAAGAGCTGCCCTTGGATTTATTTCTCCACCACCGAAGTCAAATGGAGTGCCAACTACATCTGTATCATCAGTCATTGGATTCCCCGCATTGTTCATTGAAGTAGCTGCAATTTGTAACAAACTCAAAGGATTCAATACAAGTTGCTACAAAGCCAAGTACACTAGATATGGTTATAACCTGAAAGCTAAGCCTGTGCACAAAAGATGGATCCTTTCAAGAAATGGATAAGATTTTGATATCTTTAAATTCAAATTAAAGAGAGTCATTTTGTTATATTTAAAAAATCAAATTTAAGAATGTAAATTTGTTTTTTAGACCAAATTATATATAAGAAATTTTAAGAAAGAGCATTTTTTAAAGTCTTTATTCTTATCAATTTTATTTTAAAGAGTAGTAAAGAGAAAAGTTCATATTACTTTACTTCACTACGTGTAAACTTAAAATAGAAACATAAGCAGCGAGTAAATTGTTATCTTCTTTTTTAAGAACAATTAAGGTAAATGCTTATTTTTAATTTTTAAATTGAATTGTCTATTGTTTAATATTGTACAAGAGTTCTATAATGTTTAAGTCATCATATTAAATTCTTGATATTGCCCCTTTCTACAAGAACCATCATCAAGGAGAATCTAATATGGTTTCTATAGAAATGATGTACCTAATTGAAAACATACCTGTTGTAATTAGTGCTGATCTGAGAGCAGATGAGCTCCAAGAGGGATGAACTGTTTTTAGAAGTGCAGCAGCTCCGCTAACATGAGGGCATGCCATGGATGTCCCAGATATTATGTTAAAAGAGGATGGTTCCATTCCCATGGGAACACTATCTGATGAGGAATTTGTAGGAATCCAAGCAGCAAGTATATTCACACCTGGTGCACTTATGTCCGGCTACAAGTATTGTTTTTAGTTATGAAAAAAAGAATGGTTGTAAAGATAGAATGTTTTTACATTCCTTAACATTAAGACACAAGCTTTTAGTAAACTATGTAACTATTTAAAAAAAAAATTGGGTTAATTCTATGTGATCCAATCTTGATGTAATGAAAGATCATATTGTATACTTCAAGCTTTTTCCATTCGAAATGCTTGTGTCATGAGAAAAGTTTGTTAGTAACTCTAAAAAAAATAAAAAAAATTAGGGTCTATACCTTGAGAATGTTTTCAGTGAGTCCTCCAGGTCCTCTTGATGAGAAATATGGAACAATAGGTGCTGGTTTATAATTTAGAATATCCTCTGCTGGAGTAATAACTGCAATTGGCTTCCTATCATTCATAATTTAGTTATGCAGTCAATACAATTGCATGAGATTCATATTTGAATCACTAAGAAGTGATAGAAAATTTAGAAGTCTTACTTGGTTGATTTTATGTATGATAAGATCTCTTTCGCAAGTGTGTTACTGATTGTAGTGGAAGGAAAAGTGCCATAATTGGTTGCCATGTATTTATGTGAATCATCAGCTAAGATAATGCCTATACCTCCCTTGGTTTTCACCTCCATTTTCTTATCTTGCTTTGAGTAACTTGTGTCAGTGTTGAGACACAATACCACCTTTCCTTTTAGTTTGGAAGCATTCAAAGAGCCTAGATTGCAATTGCTGCTATACACAAAAGGTGATCATTATTAAAATCTTTAGAATCAAAGCTAACACATAGAAAATTCTTATAAAAAACTTACCTTGCATCAGTTGTAGAACTAGAAGTGCTACTGATGCTACCCCCATATACAAGAGGGTACATGTTTGATTGGCTAAGATTTGAGAAATTTATGGCCATACCCTAAATTCAAAATCATCCAATTCAAACTAAATTTAAATAAAGATAGTGAAGAAAGATCAAAATATAATTTGAAAATATTGTTTGATAATTGCTCACAGAAAAAAAATGATTTTACATAACAACTAGAAGTAAAACACTTATTAAATAATGATCATCCAAATGAAAAATAAAAAGAATTTCAAAATAAAAAATTCAATAGTGAATAAAAGTCCTAATAAAAAAATATAAAACTATTAAATAGTCTTGGATATGATTCTAGTTAAAAGTTCTAATAAATAAGATATAGAACTACAAAATAGTCTTAGGGGGCATGACTAATTAAAAGGTGCTCAAGCTAGTTATACTTGAGTGGGTGGTGTGTGAAAATGTTTGGTGCTTTGACTATCATTTAAATGTAAGATTGTTGACGATAAAAAGGTTAAATTGTGAAATACTGGATAGATGGGTTCGATTCATATTATTTAAGACGACGGCTAGTTGACTATGATCGTTTTATTAGCCTAAAATTCATTTGAATGTTAGTCTCACCTGGATTGTCTTGCCATTGCCCAAAATAACATTTGATCTGAATTGTCTGTCAATAGTGGTTGCTGCAACCGTGAAAATCCAAGGAGCTGTGTTCACAACCGTTTGAGGATCAGGTCCATCGTTTCCAGCAGAACAAACAACCAGAATCCCTTTCTGGGTAGCATGGAAAGCTCCAATGGCTATTGGATCCGATGTATAAGCCATGAAAGGTGAAGAGGATCCAAGCGACAGAGACAAAATGTCTACGCCATCGTTAACTGCATTGTCAAAGGCAGCCAAAATGTCTGAACCTTTACACCCTTCTTCAGTACACACTCTGTAAGTTGCTATTCTGGAGGAGGTTGATCCGCCTCTGGCAGTTCCCTTGGCAAGCCCGTAATAGTTTGCATCGGCAACTACATTTCCACCTGCAGTAGAGGCGGTATGGGTGCCATGCCCGTTTGCATCTCTTGCTGTCATGGATTTTGTCAATATGGACTTTGATTGAGATGATGCCGTGTTATACCATGCTCCAATTAATTTCCTGTTCTCAAATTACCTCAACATCAAGCCATGCAAAAACAACCAGATTAAGAAAAACCAAACCTCAAACAAGAAAGCTATTTTGCACTGCCAAAACCTGTTGCAATTGGAAAGAGTAAAATCTCTGCCCTGCATGCATGCGCCTTTCCACCGGTGAGGAATAGCCGTGATGCCGATATCATTGAAGCTGGGTGCTTCTGGCCATACGCCTGACCCAATTCCAAAACTCTGTATTAGATACTGCAATGGTTTTTGGGGCTCAACTGAACAGTGTATCTAGGTTCTCCCTTAAATAAACATTTTCAGGGAAAGGATTAAATTTAATAATCCAAGAGGAATATTAAAATTTAGTATACTGTGAGCAGAACGCTATCTGAAAGAAGACAAGTGCATACCTGTATCTAGAAGTCCTATGATGGCATCTTGATCGGAAGAAGACACGTTTGGGTAGTCGAAGGACGTGCCCGATTGCATTTGCAGAAAATCCCATGACTGTGTTGTATGAAGCTCCAAAACTGGATCAGGGAACACTGATACGACTTCTGGTTTCTCTGCAATAAATAAATAAAATAATATTGTAGTCATGTACCCGAGACAAAGTTTCTACTAAAAGAACAATTTTCGGCTACTTATTCATCGTACCAGCGAGTGCATTAGCTTGTTGAGCGGACAACATTGCTGAGAATCCACTAAAAGCATATGTGTAGCTATTTACAAGCGACTGTTCTGCTTCGTTGCGACTATGACCACCTCAGTTTAAACAAGACAAAAAAACAAAGAGTTCAGTATACAGATGAGAAATAGAATAGTGGGTAGCTAAGTGAAGAATTTTGAGTGATTTGAAGTACCTTCCCCAGACAGATGAAAGCAACTGTACATGACTTCTCACAAGCAAATCACGCGCTTTGTCATGGGAGCTACCCATGTAAACAACGTACATCTGATTTCAAAATGGACGTGAACAGAAATTAGCATTCTCTTCTTCATCTTTGTTAGATGACAGACAGATTTAAATTATAGAATCACCTTTTCCTCCTCATTTGCATCTGAAGCAAGAGCACCCAAGAGCAAACTGCAAAACAACAGCAAGTGCAACTGAAATATGAAACCCATGATTAATGTGGAAATTCCTATGTCTCTCTAACTTTCTTGTGAGTGTTTAAATGGAAGTGTGCGTTTGTCGGCATGTGGCTTCGTGGGTGTGACTCCGATTTCCATTTGAAGTTAGTAGATCATAATAAGAAGCACTAGATCAAAAAGAGCCAACCAGATTCTGGGCATCAGATTTAGAGTATTGTGATCTGATAGCTTATATTAGTGGCGAGATTTTTATGATGTGGCAAAAAATTTCAAACCATTTCCAAATTCCAATTATTTAATAATATCACTACTTTGCTTATTGGTTTCTAAGCATATAAAAGTAGCAAAAATACTATTGATTCGACCAATCAACCTGGTGTTTAATCAGAATGATGCAAACACTATTAAGAGGTGCTTGCCAATGGATTATGACGATAATATTTTTTAGGGTGTGTGGTTTATATAATTTTGACTTTATAAATGATTCCATATCTAGAAGAGTTATAGTGGGCTTGGTGGGGGATTGGTGGTGAAAGTTTGTCTACGTTATGTGGAAGCAACTAATGAGAGTAGGACATATGATAATGGTAAGAATACTACTTTTTATTTATTAGTTCTTATTAAGCGGAGATTAATGTTTTCATCTGAACAAAAGGGTATTACTAATGCATTGGTTTGTGGGCAAGAGGGAGGATATAAACTATAAACCAAAGTTTTGGCTTTTTTAAAATTTCAAACCAAATTTCTCCCATTTTCTGATTGGTGGATCATATTTTGCTAGGGTTTTTGACTTTTTTTTTTTATAAATTTGGGAGAAAAACCTTTTGACGAATCAAAAGCAAGTAGATAAAATTTAACCTAATGTTTTCTCAGCTCGTATCTATGAACCACATGAGATGGCATTTGGGAGACAACTCACGTGCCTGCATGTTGGAGATGTGTTGCAGCCTAGTGCGATGTGGACAAAGACTAATGCAGATGCTAAATACCTCTCCTTTCTTTCATGTTTTGCATTCATGCATATGAGGGCAGTTGCAGAGTCACTGGGTCAATTGTTCTATTGTTGAAAATTTTTCCTTAACTGCAGAAATGCATCCTAAGTTATGTAAACCCTACGTGTAGTAAGGCGCCCTGAGTTGTGTAAACCCTAAGTGTAGTAAGGTGCCCTGAGCTACATATTAAAGGCTTTGCCAATGTAGACGATCTCTCCAAAAGACCATGGCCATTGTTCAATACAAATTCTACTTAATGATTGCTAGGTAGATGGCATTTCAAGTGCAAATCTTCTCAACTCTTAACACTTTCTCTCAATCAAAGCATTACTTGCATGAAGACACACAATTTTTCTTTCTAAACTTGCAGATTCCATTTCTTTCATCTTCCTTGAATTTTACCCCTGTTTACATTTACATTTTACTTTACAAATTCACTTCATAGTTATAAGATTGATTTGACACTTTCAAAATGGTGAACTTTCCCTAGATAAGCTAAATATTTTTACTATTAGGAATTTAAGGACCTAAATTTTTACCATGTATTAAAAGTTCAGAGTTCCTTCAAGTATATGAGAAAGGTGGCATTGATGATATGTTCTTTTCATAGATACAAAGATAGCTAACTGGGCTATAATCTTGGTTCCATGTTCTTTTCCTTGGCCAACAAGATTCAAAGTATAGACAAACATGACACTTCAGGTATCTACTTAGACCACTACCAAATCAACTGGGCTTACATTGCTCTATGTTGTGTTATTTCAGTGTGAAGGGCTATACATTAATTCTTAGTTCAAGATAGAGTATAAGATAGTTGTTATATGGGGCGACCTTGTAGGGCAAATGAGGTTTTACTTACAATTCCTCAAAAGCATCTCAACAGGTAGTTTTCAAATTGAATGTTCTCAAATATGCTGAAACAACAATGTATGTTTAGTATGTATTCTAATGTTTTGCTAGTTGACATGTTTAAATACAAATCTCCTTTGTTATGTCACAATTAGAAACAATATTTGAATGAAAGAGTCAATTTTTTTAAGTTTTTGTTGTTGAATCTAGCTGATTAAAATTGATTTTGTCTTTTAAAGTGTGGATCAATTTTTGGTGTTGCTAGGCATGTTAGAGGGAGCATTTGAAGTGTCTATAGACCCAAACTACAAATTTGATTTGGTAGTATAGCTTGGAAGGATTGAAGTAGCAAAGGTTAGCTTGAACTTTCATTTGTGTTGATTATACTTACTATATAGTTTTACATTAAATACATGAATATCATACATTATTAATGGGGGTTGACTGGACATATGTTGTTTAACACTGTCTACCTATTTTTGATCTAAATACATTCAAGGAATTTTCATTTTCTACTTGTAGAAAGATTATATAGGGGTGGAAATATTTCTTTTTATGTGGACTTGCTATTTGTTAGAGTTGTATTTATAAGATTCTATATTTCTTAACATAAACTATGAATAATGGAATGCTGTTTGGTTTGAGTCTAAGAATCCTTACAATAATTGTTATTGTGCTTATGCTTTTGGTGGAAGAAGATACAGTGATTTTGACGCGAGCTAGTACTGTATATGAAGTGCTACTTATATATGACTTCATTAAACTTATTTTATTATGATAAAAAATGAATGGGAGATTGGGGCTAGTTAATTCCTTTGAATTTCTATAATGATTACTTTTCCATGTTTATATTGATTTTAGATAACTTTGCTAGAAGCTTCTAAGTACATGTATTTTCTATGGCAGGGAAATCTAGATCCAAAGACTACAACATACCAAAAAAAAAAGTAGAAAATATTTTCAATGCATTAGGAGCAATAGCAACCATTGTGTTTGCAAAGAAACTTGGCATCCTACCTAAAATGTAGGTGAACATTATTTCAATGATCTTTGTGCTTTTTTTTTCTAGGGCCTGGTTATTAAACCTCTCATTTTTGTGAGTATAACTTTCATTGATCTATTTGTGGAATACATGAGACTAAAGTAGTAGCATATTAGACAAGAAGAAATAGTTTTTTAATTTTTCTAAGCATGTAAATCTTGTCTATAAGATTAGACTCTTAGAGTAAAACATCTGCAAATTGAATGATGGTATTTTTTTTCCCAGATAATTCATATAGAATAAAGTTAAGTCTTGGCTCCTAAGATTCAATGAATTTTCGTTAAGAATTATTGATTTGCATTGACTTGGAAAAATACACTTTTTCTACAAAGTAGTGCTTTAGTTATTTACACAGGGAAATGACAAGGGGAAAACAAATATACTTCACAAATTCATTTTATCTTAAATAGAATCTTCAAGAACTAGGGACAAATTTTGACCTAATATCCTAGATACTATTACAATTAAACATATTAAAGAAAAATGTTTTCAAGCAAAAAAATTATGTTTTATCAAGAATCATTAAAATATATAGATCTATCAGACTAATCTTGCAGTTGGACCCTCACCATGATAATGAACCGGATCCAAAACCTGGCAGGCATTTCCCCCTCCATTAATATGAGAACCAAGTTGGTCACACATTAAATATACAAAAATTATGGGTACTAAGCATGTGGCTTTAGATGAGCCTACAATGTCTAAGCAAACTATAGCTACTGGGAATGTTTATGGATCATCAAAATAACAGTGTCAAGAAAATTTCTAAAATTTTCAGAAAAATCCAATTTTTAGTTTTTTCTTTGTTTTCATATTTTGGATTTTTGGGGACTCCCAACGTAGAATTTGGACAAAACTTTGTCCAAGTATCGTAAGCTTTCTAACAATATCTAACCTTTGAATTTCAGATTATGGTCTAGGAAATATGACCCCGACAATTGGAGATACCTAAGTTGTCAAATTGGAATCAATTGCAGGTACAATATGTTGGTAGAGTAAAAAAACATAAATATATACATATTTGCAGCATAATAAATGGAAATTAAGTTCTTAATGTCACATATCATGCATATGTTAAACAAAATTACCATAAATATTACAAATTTGAAATGCAGTATACTAATTCAATATAAATTCAAGGTCCCTGTTCAAGTTCAAGTTTGATGAGGTAAAAATTCATGTTCGTTTTCAGCAAGGTAAAGATGATAATTGAACTAAGTAGCAAGTTAAGAGGTGAATTTTAATAATTAATTCAAAAACCTCTGAGTTGCCAACATTCCCACTAATGATAAGTACTATTCTATACATTTAAAACTTTCTTAAGTGCATATGGTAGTCTTAGGCTAGGCTTAGCTAAAGAACAAAATCACTCATGTCCAAGCAAACAAAGATAAAAACAAATATGAATGTTGGAAAACTAGATTGCATAGGTAGTATATTCGACATTCTCATAAAGAAGTCCACAAATGAATAAAAATAAAAGTAAAAACTTACTCCAATCTTCTTGACCTCACAAATCATAGTGGGTGCCTTCCCAAGTAAAATAACAAAAGCAACAAGTAGAGAGGTAGATGCTAGTGGTAAAAAAAATAGAAGATGTTAGTAATTCAACTAACATCAGAGAAAGAAGAAAAAGAAGAATAAACTATAGCAGCAATAGTAGAAAAACAACCCTCTCATCAGCTGCATGGGATTATTTAAAAAATAAAATGCTAACAACTCTCCATGAGAGTGGTTTTTAGTGAATATCATTGTGTTTTATGGAAAATTATTAACTCTAAAGCATTTTTCCAACATTCAACCTAGAATCACCTATGTGATGAATAGGAAAATGGATACCTTTTTAGAGATATCATACTTTTTCCATCAATCATTCAATAATGTCCTAGGAGTCCCAATTGGATTGACTAACAACCTCACAAGGTTAGTCAATTGACAATTAGGAAGGACCTAGGAAGGGGTTCTTTAAGTTCCAAGGGGTTCACCACCAAGCAAAAGCTTGGAAAAGACACTTTAACATTCAACTCACAAAACCTAGTAATGCAAGCCAAATAATTAGCGCAAATGATGAAATTAAGCTATACCAAGTGAGGGTATATGTACTTGGGAAGTTTGGAAATGTAATGAGGATTTTGGAGATGCAAAAATTCTATCAAAAAGTGCTATGGAGGACTAAGATGCACAGAGTGGTGTATTAGTCTTGTTGTTGTTTTTCAAGGAAAATACAAAGTCTTTGGATGCTGGAACAGAATCTTGAAGAATCTCTGAAAAATACCCTATGGAGGACTAAGACGCCCAAGGTGGCATATTAGTCTCGTTCTAAATTTTTGGAATCTTTGAATGTGGTCCTAAGCTCCTAGGTCTACACTTTCCTCTCCTCAGATCTGGGGTCCTGAATCTTCTAGATTCGACCTGTAGGTGAGTTTCCATGAAGATGACAACTTTTCACTTTAGAGGATCTTCAAGTCTTCAATCTAGATCTGCAAATACAAACACACACGATAGGAAAAACTTGTTGATTTTTAGTGAATAGGGATTTTCCTTGGTCAAACCCCTTGTAGGTAATTAAACCAAATGATGAAATGAATGAAATGAAACATGAAACATGAAATATGTAAATGTTGTCACCTTGTATGATGTATTGTGAATCAAATCTACAATCTAACATGTAGTGGCTATGAAGAATGCAGAACTTGGATCCTTTGATATGATGTGAACAATGGATACAAATAGATCTTCAATGCTACATCCACAATCTTGGCTCAACAAAATGAATGGATGCACTAAACCCTTGACATGATGCTTGAATCTTGATGATGGCTCCAAATGCTTGATGAATTTCTCTTAAATGCATAAACTTTCCTTAGGAATGAATACTTGAATGCTTGTTATCCTATTATATCAAAACTAAGTGAAGGAACCTTGTATTTATACTTATTCATGCTTAATATCCCAAAATTACACCACAATAAGCTGACATGTGAAGTCATTAATTAAAGGAGGCTAAATCTTTCCAGAATTTGAAATTGGGTCCCAAAAATAAGCCAAGAAGGACAAAAAATCCCTAGGTGGCATCTTAGTCCCAATGCTCAAATTTCAGGGCACAAACTCCAAAAAGGGACCTTTTCAGGTGGTTTCAAAATCAGGGTCCCAAGACCCATGGAGGACAAAGATGCCCTAGGTGGCATTTTATTCCCACTCCACAAATTAAGGACACACAAACATAAACACTAAATGATCATTTATCTTTTGAGGTTTGTTGGGATTCACCATAAAAATATATAGTTTATTAGGCTTGTGGATGCAAAATATGACTAATTAAGACATAAATGAGGATAAATAAAGAAAGGCGGGCCCAAACAAGTGTGAAAATGCACGGGTATGCATTTTACTACACTACAATAGGTACATGCAAGCACAATTCCAAACTAGTCCATCTAGAAAAATCAATGCCCTAGATGAATCCACAAGTGAATTGAACCCGTACCAAATTTTGAAATAAATAGTACCTAAACACATCTAGGTTTTTGGCCAATTCAATAACTTAGGGAGGTACGCAAAATAAATAATAAACAAACCTTTTAAAAAAAAATTATTTGAAGCACTTTGGAGGAGTTGGCACAAGCAGAGATGGAAAATACCAAAAACTCAATTTTACTAAATCGTATTTTCTTAGGCCTTTGAAGTGTAATTTTCTTTAACTTTGGTAATTTGCAAGCATCAAATGTGCTTTTTGCAAGATAGGACTTATATTGAAACTACTCTATTATCAATGAGATTGGGTATTAAGGTTGTGCTAGTCCTTGAGCAGGTCATTATCTTATCTATTTCCCTTACCTTTTTTGAAAAATTCATCAGAAGCACTTGTAATTTGGTGCGGTATGCCTTATTCATGTTCTTTTCACAAGGATTCTTCTTTTTTATTTGTGTGTTGGTCATATGGAAGAGTTGAATCTGGTGATCAAAACTAGTAGAGTACTGAAGGGTCAACCAATAATTGGGGTAAGAGCCAAGCTCAACACCAAGCACAATTGTCATTGGGTTGGAACTTCTAGTGAAAGTGGGAAATTTGGACTTAGTACCAACAAGCTCATTCAAGTCATGCACAGGCTCATAAAAGTAGGTTTGACAAGCTTTCTTCTGCTTCTATTTTCATACTGTGATTGTAAGCTGTTAAAATTTATAATATGTCTGATGAAGAATGATTGTTATCATTCCCCTCAAGAAAACATGTTGCAATACTTGCAGTTGCTTCATTTTCATATTGGTTCTCAGATACCATCCCTTTCAACTATAAAGGATTCCATAATTGAAGGTAGTCAAATTTACTTTGAATTAGTTTTGATGGGTGCCTCTATGGTATGCCATGGGATATTTCCTTTTTCTTCACTATCATCTTCTTTAATTGGTCAAATTTAAAGATGATATCATTTGAAGATATGAGATATCATCCAAATAAATTGTGATAAACTGGGCCCTTTCTTATTCAGTGTCTAATTTTTACAAATTTGGGTAATCCCACAATAATGGGTTAGACTTTTTGGCAAAACTTGACATTAAAAACAACATTTTGAGTAAAATCTCCACTTTTTGACACCCATAGTAGTTAAACTGTTAGAGTGAATGTTTTTTTTGTTCACATTTTTCTTATGTTGTCCTACCGATAACAATATGTCTCTCCAATACCAACACACCAACTTCGCAAACATCTTATCAAATTTCAAAGGGACAAGCCTCAAGGTCTTGCCGATATTGTATTGTCTCCTCGATACAACTCCATCAAAATATGGAAGGGACCACATTTTAGGTCTTGTTGATATCCTCATGTCTTGTCGAAAAATCCCTTCTCCCTGACATGTGCTTGTCTCTTTGATGAAGTGCTTATTGGGATGTCGAGGAGACTAGCCATTTGGTCTTGCCAAAATTTACCTGTCAACCCAATGAACCTTCGGCTGATGCAAACTCTTGTTACCTCTTGTCCCCTATCAGGTGTTAGGGATCAAGGATACCATGATCACCATACTACACAAAGCTCAAACAAGTGGACCAGCAACCATACCTCCGAACAACGAAGAACGAAGTCCTTTCGTGGATCATAATTTGGGGTTTCTTAATACCCGATACCGCAAACTTGACAAGTAAAACATACGATGGAACTTTGAAGTTTGATTGTCAAAAACCTTCAAATTTAGCTATCTTTTACACTAGTAAGTTTGAGACACTTTTTCTCAACATTCTCCCACTTGATAAAGAACTTACTAGCTCCCAATCAATGCTCGAAGTCACTGTATCACCCAAGACACTTGCAATAACATCCAAGATGTCCACCATCTTAGGTAGCAGCTCCATCCATCCTCCAGAGGAAAGGAATGAACCATGGTGTATATGCACCAGTCTAAAGAACACAAGCATAAAATCCAACTGATAGCTAAGGCTATAGAATACTGTCACCACTCCACTATGTTCACAAGCTATACAGATGCATCAACAACATCAACTTCAAGGCTTCAACCTAAACACAACCATGAAGTCATCCTCCAGAAAACAAGACAGAACATCAGTTAGAACAACAACTAGGAAACTAACTGCTCCAATCCAACTGACCAACCCACATAACTAAAAATAGCACCCACAACAAGTGCTAATCCATCCAATCACCCATACCTCAATGGTATCCACATCAGCAAACTCATGCCACCTACACAACGAACCCATCAATTGCAAATATAAGCTCCATGTGCCAACCAGTTGAAGAAGACCAAACACATCCAGGAACTCCCATTGCATGGGTAATGTTGAATCTAAAATTATCAAAGGCATACTAAGTCTACCAATCATAGCACATAGAAAGTGTAACCATGTAGTACCAAGGACCATCCACAAAGATCTAAAAATCCTACAGCAAACTATTGCAGGAAACATCTATCTCAATATTAATATTCCATAGCTCTCCCATGTTCTCTATATCTAACAGAAGGAAGAGATACAGGAACCTCCATGTCAACACCCAAGTGACAACACATGACCACAAACTAGTGATCACCACAACTTCACACATAATCTCACAACTAAAGTCATGTGAATTCGAACATATAGGAAGAAGAACTAGACTGAAGAGAAGAATCTGCAAATCATAAACATGTAGCATTCCCTTCTACATACACCTCTAAGTGCCAACTATGCCAGGTAAGATCTCCTTCACAACCTCAAAATGAAAGCTATAACAACATCCAAACCCATTCAACCTCAAGAGATCAAACATAATATATACATCATGTACCTACATGGATGTAAGTTTCTCAAAGAAGATAAAACTACTCCATTTCCCATCTTAGGAAATCAGCCCATAAACCATCTCCTAACAGTCCTCATCAATGAATTACATCATAAACTCAAATGCACAAGGAGATAACCATTCCAAACATCCCTCAAATGAATCCTCCAGAACTAACTACATAGCTCAAGATCCATATCTATGAAAGATAAAGCATATAGACTCATGTTAAACCATCCTCAAATAAGTCTCCATAATCAATCACCATGAATCAACTCAATCCCATGAGAATCAAAGCACGAAACATAAACACATCTGAAAGATATAATGGGAAAATACCTCTCCAATAATAAACTACTAAGTAGACCAATAGTGAGGAATGACAATGCTCCTCTAGGATAACCAAGCCATCATGACTCACCCCAAGAACAATCTCCTCATAGGTCTCCATTGAACTCACCTCCAACCAAGGTGTAGGCTCCTTAGACTTTCTATTGAAATCTCATCAAGAGTAACCATCTCAACAACACTTCTCTCATGTCAAGAGAAATACAGCCTCACCTCATTCTCCATGTATCCCTGAGCACCTGTAAACAATCAGTGAGCATGCTAAACTCCAAATGCATCACTGCTCTATCATGAAGTTCTCAACCATATGACCAATGCACCCAAAACACAGAGAATCATTAGACCACTGTCAAAACTCCAATCATCTGAATCAGGAACTTATCATGACATCATGATCTTACCACCCCCCTTAGGAGATCCCATGCTCCAAGTGAACATACCATGGTCTCAAGAGCATTGCATCATGCCAAAACTCTAATTGCCATCAAGAGTATATCATGACATAAAACAAGCAAACTCTAAACCAACAACACCTGTCAAGCACCACCAACACCTCAACCAAAGACTCCAAGAGTCCTACATAGCTCCAAGATTTTACACATATTCAATATCATGAAGATTACCCATCTCCAAATAGTGTCCATACAAATGCGAAGAAACCCTTCTACAACAACAGGATCTAAGAGCTCCTCCTAGTAACATTTGAAACACTAAAGAAGATCATTCATCCACAGTCACTACTAAAGCTCCCACTGAACCATGACAACCAAGCTCTCCAAGCATCATGACCAAACATCTCCTAATCTAAAAAACCTCTAGGTCCACACATTTTGTCCATCTGACAATAATACCAAGTGGCACCAAGATCTCCAAACCAAGCAAAAATACCATTGTTGTCAAAAACTTACACCAAGTGGTGTATCCAAGCTATTCATGACATCGTGATACACATGTGATAGGTCCCCATAATTGAATATCTAGATACTCAACAACATCCATTATCTCATCGCAAAGAAACAAACAAATGCACAAATGGCCACAAATAAGGCCAACTAACAAATCTGCATCAACACAAAATCAAACCTTGTGGATATAGACAATCCACTTCTAAGTTATTCCACTACAATAAATAGGCTATACACACCTACAAAACTGCATAACTTATAGATCCAATGCACTGAAACATGCAAACCAATCATTGCACTAGTAATCAGCAAACTAAGATTCAAAAATAATAGTCATGTAGACCACATGAATCAGACATTGGATCATACACAAATCTGATTCGCCAAACAGGTCCACAACTCGGGCACCATAGTCTAGGAATCCACCAAGCATCACCAAAAGAATGTTGAGTGACTAATCACATACCAACATTCCTATGTAGAGAAAGAATCTCACCTCCATGAACCATGCATGCAAAACTGCAACTATCTCATCCAATAACACCTCCCAAAAACTAAGGTCTAGAAAATTGCTTAACCATAGCTCCACATAACCACAAGTTTTTCTTGACCATGTAAAACCTGCAAAACCACCATTTTAAAAAATACCCATGTGCATCCATGCGTACTTCACATCTAGAAGACTCAAAAGTATAAAAAACACCATAACAGTTAAACCAGAATAATGGATTATCATAGATGAGCATAACCATAGATTTTTAGAAAAATATATAAAACCTTCATATCGAAGGAACATGAATCCAAGCCATGCAAGTACAAAGCATCCATAAAAGGAAAATGTAGTTCAGGAACTCTAGACCCATTTCAAGCCAACTCCACAACCAACAACATACACATGCATCCAAGGAAGACAAGCTATTGCAGAAGCTGCCAAATCATCCAATGCTCAACTCCATATCCTACATGCAATTGAGGTAACACAAAACACTAATGCCTTTCAATAGTGATAAAAAGAACCCAACATAAGCACATTACTCCATAGCTGAAAAAAACTAAAGCAAGTCTCCATATCATCAGGGAGCCTCTCACACAAACACCCAATATGAAAAATTTTCTACAACACAACCACAAAGCAAAAAATCCCACCCCATGCATCGGGTTTATTCTATTGTCAACTATGATCTTTAGATCACATCATTTCAATATGAACAACTCCATTTTCTCTATCTTCACCATCCTTCAAGTTGCATGTTGTAACCTGAAACAAAAACAAAAAAGAAAAAAACTTCCACTCACCAAAGAATCAATCTTCAGCCGATTCCTTCTGATTTCCTCAAGCTTTCCAGACTAATAAATCTTCATAGAAGTTCATAGAACGAATACCTAGAACCAGAAACACCAGATCTAATGCCAATTGAAGGGAAATTTGGTTCATCTTAGAATGAGCATCTAAGATTATTAGGTTCCCTCGATAAACTGTGTTTCTTCAGATAGCCTCAAAAGAATGTACTACTATGCCATAAAGCAAAATTAGACAGTTTATTTTCCCACCATTAATCCTTAGAGGAAAGTTCATGCAATTTAAGATCTTTTAAGATCAACTAGTTTCAACAACATGCATTAAACAGATTCAATAAACATAACCATTAAACCTGAAAGATGGAATAGAAGACATAAACACAAATATTTACGTGGGAAAAACCCCTTCAAGTAAAAAAACCCACACTTCAAAAGCATAGATCCATTGTATTATTCAAAAACAAAAAAAATAGTACAATACAATGTAGGCTCTAAGCCTTTACATGGAGCTTTACATCTTGTTCAATCTGGAGAAAATTTGGTAGCATAACCCCTCTAAATGCTATCTAACTATTCTGGTGTGCTACAACATTTCATACATACTTCTCAAGTGTTATAGGAAAACCCTCGTTCTAACTTCTATACCAACCGAACAACCATTGTCTCTTTGAATTCCCACTGTCCCCTTAATATGCCTATCGTTCCATCCTATCGGGATGTCAAATGTCAAATGGACTTCCAAATTTGTCCTACTGGTAACAATATGTCTCTTCAATACCAACACACCAACTTAACAAACATCCTACCTAAATGTCGAATGGACAAGCCTCAAGGTCCCATCAATATCGTATTGTCTCCTCAATACAACTCCATCAAAATATCAAAGGGACCACATTTTATGTCTCATCGATAGCCTCATGTCTCCTCGAAAAATCCCTTCCTGTCAACATGTGTCAGTCTCTTCGATGAAGCACTTATCAGGATGTTGAGGAGACTATCCATTTCATCCCACTCAAATTCACCTATCAACCCAATGAACCTTTGACTAATGCAAAATCTTGTTACCTCTTGTTGCCTATCGGGTGTCAGGGATTAGGGATACCATGATGACCATACTAGGTAGAGCTCAAGAAAGTAGACTGACAACCATATCTCCGAACAATGAAGAATGAAGTCCTTTCGAAAATCAAAAAATTCAGGGTTTCTCAATACCTGATATTGCAGACTTGACAAGTAAAGTGTACAATGGAACTCTGAAGTTTGATTTCCGAAACCCTTCAAATTTAGCTAATTCTCTTACACTAGTAAGTTTGAGACACCTTTTTCTCAAATGTGAACATATTTTAACTCTCCTACAAATTTGACCTCAATTTTGACTAACTTAACTTTCTTTTATGTTTTAGTTGGTGTGAGACCTAACTTCTTGCAAATTGAATAAGGAAAGGCATTTATAAAGGCTTGAGAATCTACCAAATAGTTGTGTATTTTTTTCTAAAATTCCAAGACTAAGAAGAAAAGGTGGAGTATCCATTTTTTATTTATAGAAATAAACAAGAGCATCCATTGCAACTACTACATTCTCTTTTTATTTTGATGAGTTTGAGATCCCTTGAATTTATCTAGAAATCTAGTCAAAGTATAAACAATAGATAAATTTTTAGGATTAAAAGTCATTTACATTACAATCCTTTGTATATTTTATATGTTTCCAACACTCTTGGAAAACGTATTTTGATACCTATGGTGCAACTAGAGAAATAATTTATGTTTTAAATTTCACAAAATTCTTCACTTTTATTATCATACATGCATTCATGAAGGATGTGAGCAAAATTTTGATGGCTAAAATTGACTTTGAGGCAATTTAAGGTATTTTCTATTCCTAGGCACTAGAGAAAAAAGTGGATATTTTTCTATAATGGATGGGTCTCACATGATTAGTGGTCTCCAAAATTAAGTGTTGGACTTGAGGATGTGATTGATTTGGGAGTTATCAATCAAAGATGTTTTTGTGGTTACATTTTCTACTAAAAGATTTATTGATTGAGCCCATGTAATGCCCATGTGAAGTTATTCACTTGATTTACTATTCTCACAAGAGGATTTCCAAATTGTTCGTGGATTTTTTGGATCATACCATGGTTGTGGTAAAATTATTTATGATTTTGACCTTTTATTTTGCCTATATATTTGAGGTATGAGATTATAGTTGTATGGTCATTGTTTATATGTACACAAGTGATGTTGAAGTGTTGAAATAGTGCAAATTTCGTCTAATGATATTATATTATGTACATGGAAAATTTAGACATACATATTCTCTTTCTGTAGTGGAGTTTTTTTCCAATAAAATTTTGTTGCTTAAAATTTTATGTCTATACGATTTGTTGATTTTATTGTTTTCTTGATTTATGCATTTAGATAAAAAAAATTATGATAATATTGAATGAAAAATATATTTAATATTTACATACATTTTATGGAATATTTTACTATAGTAATTTTATAAGAAATAACAACAAACAAAGGATCAAAACATTCACATGCAAATTAGATGTAATGGGCCCTTTGAAAAAGTATAATAGGAATCTAAATAAACTTTAGAATCTCATTTTTGGGTCTATATATATGACCATTAAAGCACGTTGTTAGAACAAATTCACTTGCGTTCACTTCAACTAAGCAACATTTACAACAAAAGGAGTGCGGACAGTGTGTTTCCCATCGAGCCAAGTGAGAGAACCAAATACATATCCCTTTGTGCTCGCACTTGTTGCTGTAAACATGACTTGGAAAGAGAGCTTGTTGGAAGTGGTGGAGAAATGAAGAGTATCCGGAGAAACCTTGATGGTCAATCCTGCAGGAGCATCAATGGTAACCTTGTATGTGGATTCCCCATTGGGACTTACATTTCTCACTGTTCTACTCACAGTCGTTGTGCTTCCCACACTCAGATTGGAGAGGGAAATAGTTGGGTAGTTCATTAGACTGATGGACTCCTTTTCCGCATTGGATGGGCACTTGTAGTTGGCATTACCTGAGATTTTTTTTATCCCATTGGAATCCAATCCATAGTTGCACAAGAAGTTGATGTAATCTTGATTTGATGTTTCATAGACAAGCCCCGGTTCAAGAGCTTCCCTTGGATTTATTTCTCCTCCACCGAAGTCAAATGGAGTGCCAACTGCATTTGTATCATCAGTCATTGGATTCCCCGCATTGTTCATTGAAGTAGCTACAATTTGTAACAAACTCAAAGAATTCAATACAAGTTGCTACAAAGCCAAGTACACGAGACATGGTTATAACCTAAAAGCTAATCCTGTGCACAAAAGATGGAGCCTTTCAAGAAATGGATAAGATTTTGATATCTTTAAATTCAGATTAAAGAGAAGTAATTTTGTTATATTTAAAAAATAAATTTAAGAATGTATTTTTTTTTACCAAATTAATATATAAGATTTTTTAAGAAAGAGCGTTTTTAAAAATCTTTATTCTTATCAATTTTATTTTAAAGAGTAGTAAAGAGAAAATTTCATATTACTTTACTTCACTACATGTAAACCTAAAATAAAAACACAAGCAACAAGTAAATTGTTATCTTGCTTTTTAAGAAAAATTAAGGTAAATGTTAATTTTTAATTTTTAAATTGAATTGTGTATTGTTTAATATTGTACAAGAGTTTTATAAAGTTTTATTCAATCATATTAAATTCTTGATATTTCTCCTTTCTACAAGAACCACAATCAAGGATAATCTATTATGGTTTCTATAGAAAAGATGCACTTAATTGAAAATATACCTGTTGTAATTAGTGCTGATCTAAGAGCAGATGAGCTCCAAGTGGGATGAACTGTTTTTAGAAGTGCAGCAGCTCCACTAACATGAGGACATGCCATGGATGTACCAGATATTATGTTAAAAGAGGATGGTTTCATTCCCATGGGAACACTTTCTGATGAGGAACTTGTAGGAATCCAAGCAGCAAGTATATTCACACCTGGTGCACTTATGTCCGGCTGCAAGTGTTTTTTAATTATGAAAAAAAGAATGGTTGTAAAGATTTAATGTTTTCAAATTCCTTAACATTAAGACACAAGCTTTTAATAAACTAGAATGGTAGTAAAGATATAATGTTTTTACATTCCTTAACATTAAGACACAAGCTTTTAATAAGCTACATAACCACTTTTTAAAAGAAATTGGGTTCATTCTATGTGATCCAATCTTGATGCAATGAAAGATCGTATTGTATACTTCAAGTTTTTTCCATTCGAATTGCTCGTGTCATGAGAAAATTTTGTTAATAACTCTAAATAAAATATTAAATTAGGCTCCATACCTTGAGAATGTTTTCAGTGAGTCCTCCAGGTCCTCTTGATGAGAAATATGGAACAATAGGTGTTGGTTTATAATTTTGGATATCCTCTGCTAGAGTAATAGTTGCAACTGGCTTCCTATCATTCATAAATTAGTTATGCAGTTAATGCAATTGCATGCAATCCAATGAGATTCATATTTGAATCATTGGGAAATGATAGAAAAATTAGAATTCTTACTTGGTTGATTTTATGTATGATAAGATCTCTTTCGCAAGTGTGTTACTGATTGTAGTGGAAGGAAAAGTGCCATAATTGGTTGCAATTGTTTTTTGTGAATCATCAGCTAAGATCATGCCTATACCTCCCTTGGTTTTCACCTCCATTTTTTTATCTTGCCTTGAGTAACCTGTGTAAGTGTTGAGACACAATACCACCTTTCCTTTTAGTTTGGAAGCTTTCAAAGACCTTGGATTGCAATTGCTGCTATACACAAAAGGTGATCATTATTAAAATCTTTATAATCAAAGCATTGCTGACACAAAGAAAATTATTGTAAAAAACTTACCTTGCATCAGTTGTAGAACTAGAAGTGCTACCGATGTTACCCCCATATACAAGAGGGTACATATTTGATTGGCTAAGATTTGAAAAATTTATGGCCATACCCTAAATTCAAAATCATCCAATTAAAACTAAATTTAAATAAAGATAGTGAGGAAAGAACAAAATATAATTTGAAAATATTGTTTGACAATTGTTCACACAAAAAAGTGATTTTGCATAACAACTTGAAGTAAAACACTTATTATATAATGATCATGCAAAAAAGACAATTATATTAATCGTGTTGAAAAATAAAAAGAATTTCAAAATACTAATAAAAGTCCTAGTAAATAAAATATAAAATATAAAACTATTAAATAGTCTTGTTAGTAGATATGATTCTAGTTAAAAGTTCTAATAAATAAAATATAGAAGTACAAAATAGTCTTAGGGGTCATGACTATTAAAAGGTGCTCTAGCTACTTATACTTGAGTCCAGGTGGTGTGTGAAAAAGTTTGGTGCTTTGACTATCATTTAAATGTAAGGATTGTTCACGATAAATAGGTTAAGTTGTGAACTACTGGATAGATGGGTTCGATTCATATTCATTTGAATGTTAGTCTCACCTGGATTGTCTTGCCATTGCCCAAAATAACATTTGATCTGAATTGTCTATTAATAGTGGTTGCTGCAACCGTGAAAATCCAAGGAGCTGTGTTCACAACCGACTGAGGATCAGGTCCGTTGTTTCCAGCAGAACAAACAACCAGAATCCCTTTCTGTGTGGCATGGAAAGCTCCAATGGCTATTGGGCTCGATGTATATTCCCATTCTGAAGAGGATCCAAGCGACAGAGACAAAATGTCTACGCCATCGTTAACTGCAGTGTCAAAGGCAGCCAAAATGTCTGAACCTTGGCACCCTTCTTCAGTACACACTCTGTAAATTGCTATTCTGGAGGAGGTTGATCCGCCTCTGGCAGTTCCCTTGGCAAGCCCGTAATAGTTTGCATCGGCGACTACATTTCCACCTGCAGTAGAGGCGGTATGGGTGCCATGCCCATTTGCATCTCTTGCTGTCATGGATTCTGTCAATATGGAATTTGATCGAGATGATGCCGTGTTATACCATGCTCCAATTAATTTCCTGTTCTCAAATTACCTCAACATCAAGCCATGTAAAAACAACCAGATTAAGAAAAACCAAACCTCAAACACTAGAAAGCTATTTTGCACTGCCAGAACCTGTTGCAATTGGAAAGAGTAAAATCTCTGCCCTGCATGCATGCGCCTTTCCATCGGCGAGGAATAGCCGTGATGCCGATATCATTGAAGCTGGGTGCTTCTGGCCATACGCCTGACCCAATTCCAAAACTCTGTATTAGATACTGCAATGGTTTTTGGGGCTCAACTGAACAGTGTATCTAGGTTCTCCCTTAAATAAATATTTCCAGGGAAAGGATTAAATTTAATAATCCAAGAGGAATATTAAAATTTAGTATTACTGTGAGCTGAAAGAAGACAAGTGCATACCTGTATCTAGAAGTCCTATGATGGCATCTTGATCGGAAGAAGACACGTTTGGGTAGTCGAAGGACGTGCCCGATTGCATTTGCAGAAAATCCCATGACTGTGTTGTATGAAGCTCCAAAACTGGATCAGGGAACACTGATACGACTTCTGGTTTCTCTGCAATAAATAAATAAAATAATATTGTCGCCAGCTACCTGAGAGGAAGTTTCTACTAAAAGAACAATTTTTGGCTACTTATTCATCGTACCAGCCAGTGCATTAGCTTGTTGAGCAGATAACATTGCTGAGAATCCACTAAAAGCATATGTGTAGCTATTTACAAGCGACTGTTCTGCTTCGTTGCGACTATAAATTATAACCACCCAGTTTAAACAAAATAAAAATCAAAGAGTTCAGTATACAGATGAGAAATAGAATAGTAGGTAGCTAAGTGAAGAATATTGAGTGATTTGAAGTACCTTCCCCAGACAGATGAAAGCAACTGTACATGACTTCTCACAAGCAAATCACGCGCTTTGTCATGGGAGCTACCCATGTAAACAACGTACATCTGATTTCAAAATGGACGTGAACAGAAATTAGCATTCTCTTCTTCATCTTTGTTAGATGATAGACAGATTTAAATTATAGAATTACCTTTTCCTCCTCATTTGCATCTGAAGCAAGAGCACCCAAGAGCAAACTGCAAAACAACAGCAAGCGCAACTGAAATATGAAACCCATGATTAATGTGGAAATTCCTATGTCTCTCTTTCTTTCTTGTGAGTGTTTAAATGGAAGTGTGAGTTTGTCGGCATGTGGCTTCGTGGGTGTGACTCCGATTTCCATTTGAAGTTAGTAGATCATAATAAAAAGCACTAGATCAAAAAGAGCCAACCAGATTCTGGGCATCAGATTTGGAGTATTGAGATTTGGAGTATTGTGATCTGATAGCTTATATTAGTGGCGAGATTTTTATGATGTGGAAAAACATTTCAAACCATTTCCAAGTTCTAATTATTTAATAATATCACTACTTTGCTTATTGGTCTCTACGCATATAAAAGTAGCAAAAATACTCTTAATTTAAGCCATCAACGTTGTGTTTATCGCTATCAAAGGACTTTAATGTAATCAGAATGATGCAAACACTATTACGAGGTGCTTGCCAATGGATTATGACGATAATATTTTTTAGGGTGTGTGGTTTATATAATTTTGACTTTATAAATGATTCCATTTCTAGAAGAGTTATAGTGGGCTTGGTGGGGCATTGGTGGTGAAAGTTTGTCTACGTTATGTGGAACCAACTAATGAGAGTAGGGCATAAGAACACTACTTTTTATTTACTAGTTTCTGTTAGGCGGAGATTAATATTTTCATCTGAACATAGGGGCATTACTAATGCGGTGGTTTGCGTGCAAGAGGGAGGATATAAACTAGAAACCAAAGTTTTGGCTTTTTTAAAATTTTAAATCGACACTAGTACTTAAACAAGGTTTTTAAGACATTAATTTAAGACAAAATATTAGTTTTGTCTTAAATATATTTTTAATTCTTTAATCGTCTTAAATTAAGACAATAAAAAAAATACTTTTTCTACAATAAATTTTTAACAAGTTATTAATAACTTTGATTTAAACAAATGAGAATTCATATTTATTTCTATCTGACAAATATTTGAATAGCTCTAAAGTAAATATGCAAAATATTTGACAAAACAAATATCTAAAATTTATTTTTTGAAATGTAATTGGCTCAAAACTTTTGAGCGATAAGGGCGATTTTCCCAGCTCCATTATCACAATTACGATTGTCCCGGCTCCATTATCACAGTTTTGAAAATAGTGAGTATGGCACGAATAGAGGCATTCTTTGTACTAAATGGGCTTGGAAAATCCTTATCGTAACCGTTATGCTCTATGTTTCGCCATTTTGCATTGGGTCAAACAAATCGCGTCCTATCTAAAGCTCCCATTTCGCCACATGCAGGCCGTGAGGATGCTGATAAAGGTGAAGGATTTCGGCTTTCAATGAAATTGCATTTGCTTGAAAGTTTCTACACCTTCTCAACAAGTCTCTTTTGTAATAATCACAAACACTCATTCTTTTTATTAACATGATTTTTTTTTTCTTATAAATCATGTTGCTTAAGTTTCAGATCTTATAGCTCCACAAATGCTTTTGGTATAGTTGAAACAGAAAATGAAGTTGCTCTCCAATTTGTCTTTGTATCTAGGGTTTTGAGGGTTTTGATGGGGTTTTGTACAAGTCTCTCTCAGGGTTTAAATTTTCTTATTTTTATGGACTTTTGTGGTTGTGGCCATAGCTTTATTAATTAAATAGTGAGCTTCACACTGGTTTGTTTTTTTTGACACGTTGGAATGTTACTACCTTAACTTAGCATCAGTTTATTGGAGGAAATACTTCAACAGGATAGCCTTAATGGACTTTTGGACCTTTTGGTTAACAATGTTTAATGGGTATTTTACATTTTACCTCCCATCATGATCCTTTGCAGGATGTTTTTAGAAGTTAACAGTTCTGACTATTTTTTATTTGTACTATATGTGACATTTATAGTTTTGTGTTTGATATTGTCTGTTCCTTTATGTATTTATCTCTTATATTTTTTTATAGTCATTATATGAGTTAGATTTGAATATGATTGTCTGTCTCCTGCAACTGCTTTCACCAAGCATTTTAGCAAGTATGGGGAGCTAACAGACTCAGTTATTATGCACAACTGTGTCACTAGACAGCCTCGTGGATTTGGATTTTTCTTATGCTAACCCTTCTGTTGTACAGAAGGTCATTCAGGACAAGCATGTTCTAGATGGAAGGACGGTAAGATTTGGGATTAGCCAGCAACTTTCAAACTATGCTTTGCAATTTATAATCTGTATATTCAATTTTAGTTAGTTGGCATGATATTCACATGTGTGTGGATTGGTGTGTAGGGGCTTTGTACAGGTGGAGATTAAGAGAACTATTCCAAGAGGCAACACAACTTCCAAGGGCCCCAAAACAAAGAATTTTTTTGTGGGAGGCATACCAACATCAATTACGGAGGGTTTGTTCCCAAAACTCAAAGTTGCCTTTTTTGCCTTTTCATTAATTTTCTGGTAGCGTTTTTCATATGGTTGGCTGGAATAATCTAATTTTGATATGGTTAATAAAGTAGTTCAAAAATAGTTTTTACTATAGAATTTTATTTACCAGTTTAGCTCTTTTTCAATTCTGAGGAGTTATTTATTTTGCAGGAAATAATCTATGATAGACACGGCACTGTACTTGAAGTCAATGCATGAGGTGGGAGGAGGAAACTTCTCAATTTTGTAAATTGCAGAGGTAAGAAGTGCATAAAATATTCCCATAGTAGATAGAACCAGAGTTAAAAAGAATGGATTTTTCTCTTTAAGCGGATAAGGCAGAAAGAATATTCACCACTGAATAAATATTCTTAAAAATACAGAGCAGTTACAAATGGTCTAAATTATATTATAACAGCACCGTTCCAATTTTCTAACTTTAATCTTATTTAACAAACATGCATTGCTATTTACCGCCCAAAAAGGAATCATAAGTAATGACTCTTATTTGGGCTCTCTAATCAAAGAAAAACATGTAGATGATAGTTGTTTTTCCTATCCCTCAGAAACAGAGCAGTTACACACAACTGATATTCAATTTCTAACACTGTTCAGTAACCTATTTGGTGGTGCTTCATGAAGCCCTCATTTTTTAAATTCTGAATCTCCTAGTTCAGAGCTAGTTTTATTCAAATATCCATGAAAACCAAAATTCCTACAAGGGCTAGGAGCCATCCTTTTGACCCAAAGAATAAGGCCATGGAATGCCCTTCGACCAGGTTAGGTACCTCTCCAATATTTCATATTTTTCTCAATAACTAAGGTTGCCCCACAAACTCTCTACTTCCATCATTTTTGGAAGCTCTGATACCAAAATGATGCACATTTCTTGTCTCTAATCTACAACCTGTTAAGCTCACTATAGGTTTAAAAATAAATGTAACAGACAAAAGAAAATAAGGTAGAAAGAACATTCAGTACTCAATAGATAGCCAAACATATAAGGCAGTTAGAAATTCTGAATTATTCGGATTTCTTTTGTGGATTTCATAATTAGAATGGGGCAAGGTATTACACCAACAAACCTCGCCCAAAATAAAAGGCCAACTGTTGATTTCTAAGAGGCATATACCATTTTGGTGCTAATTTTTCATAAATATTAGACGACATATATTTTAAGCTTTAATAAAAGTTTATTTATGGCTTGAAATTAATCAGATTAAGGAGAAACAACAAAATAATTCCATTTCTTTTTATAATTTCAGTACTAGGAGGCAACATATTACCCACTTCAAACCTCTCTCAATATGAATCAGGCTAGTTGGAGTACTTCCTTCAAGCCTCTCCTAACATCAATGAATAGATCCTTCAAATGAAGAAGAGAAAACTAACAATACACTGCTCCAATAAAAATAATCTGTTGGTTAGGTTATGTAAGTAGGAGTTATAGTATTTGTTCATTTTAGGTCTATCCAAAGTTCTTTGTATGCATACTTCATACTCCAGTGTCGTTACTTGTTGAGTTTTTTTATCCTCAAAATCAGTTACCTTATTACATGACCTATATGTTTGTGATAGGTGAAAGACCGGCATTACTGTAGGTTATCCTTCAGCTTTGAATCCTGTTGCATATTATTTTTTGTTTGTTTGAGTCTAAGAGTGATTGAAAATGAATTCATGTTTTTTACTTCAAATTTTCAAATTATCCAATGTTACGATGTTGAATTTTTAGGGATTACTTATGTTAATGCTCATCAACAAAAAAATTTGACATCTAGCTGACTTTCCCATTTTTTTTTTGCTTAAGAGAACAATTTATGTAGTTATCTGTAGCTTGGTTGGTAATCATCATTTGATTTTGCAAAGCTTCGGGAAAAAGGTTTACTTAAATAGGTCGCTTTGAAGGTTTTCTTCTGTAAACAATTATCTGTGAAGAGTTGTATGTAGCACTTTCAATGAAATTTTTTAAGTGTGCATATAAAATTGGATATTTGTTACTATTCAGTTCATCAATGAATGCAACCTTAACCTATTTAAACTTCCCAATTCAAGAGTTGGCAGTGTTGTGTCGTAAGGCTGATGAGTGTGCTTCTCATCTCTTCTTCCAATGTTCCTATGCTCGGGAGATTTGGCATCTTTGGTGGCGGGTGTGGAATATGCCCTGTAGGCATGTTTCCTCTTTGACTGAGTTTGTGGATCGGGGGAGTAGGGCCCCTGTTTCAACTTCCTTTCTTCAAGCTGCTTGGGCGATTGGCCCATCCTTCATTATTTGAAATCTTTGGTTGGAGAGGAATCATTGGATTTTTCAGGATGTGATGATGGGGGCCCCTCGCTTGTGGTGGAAAATTTTGCATTCTTTGGGAGAAACGATCGCGGCCAAGTGTGATATGACTGATTCAATTGCTCCTTCTGATGTTGGTTGTTTCAATCGCTTTCATCTTCCTCCTTCGCAACGGCAGCTCATGGGTATGTGCAGGATCATCATGGAAAAAACAGGTCCTTAAGTGGCAAAAAAATAAGAAAAATCAGAGTTAGGAAACTTGACATAAAAATTTGAATAAGTTATCTATATTATTTCAAAAATATGTAAGAATAGAATCTGTAGAAAAATGAATCTAGTTTCTACACTACTAGGTTTGTTTTATAAAAAGAAAATTCTATTTGGTGAAATTTTGAAATTTCAATGCAAGAGTACTTAAATTTCAGGGAAAAAATAAGAAGTAGGTGTCTGTCTGACCACCCTAACCACAATAAAATGATAATATTTTTTTATAAGATTTTAGATATAAGTAGAGGACTCATGTCCCAATGTGATGCATATTTTTTTGTGATTTTTTTCAAAGTAAATAATTAATTATGATTTTTTTATTAGAACTTTTAAAAATATAAAAAAATCAAATGTCTAACCACCTTAACTTGGTCAAAACTTCATGAAATTCAATTTTTCTTTTTTTAATCCTATAGTATGCGAAGCATAGAATGTGATGCATGTTTTGGATTCAAAAAATGTGATATTGTTTGAAAGCTATAGATGTTTTTTCAATTGGTCTATCAATCAGGACTTTAGTCGTAATTTGAATAGAAAATAAATAATAATTACTTATTAAATTCAAAGTAAAGAATAATTTATATTGGTGGAAATCTAAGAATATACTTTAAAAACCTTTTTCATTTCATCAATTTTGGGTTAAAAAAAGTTGTCAGCCACATACCCATCATATTGCCACTTTTTGGCCCATCATGATCCTACACATACCCTCATGCGCAACAGGTTTAGGCATCCAACACCGAAGGTGAATAGGGAGGGAAGATGGTCTCCTCCTCCTCAAGGCATCCTTAAAATTAACACGTATGGCTCTTCTCGTGGAAACCCTAGTCATGCTGGAATTGGTGGTGTTGGTCGGGATAGTTCTGGGGATGTTCAATTTATTTTCTCTATTTATAAGGGTCTTCATACTAATAATCTTATGGAGGCTTAAGAAATTTTAATAGCTGTGAAGCGTGGCAGTCAGTTGGGGTGGCACATGATTATATGTGAATCTGATTCCCAGGTTGTGGTGAACTTACTGAACAGGGGGAGGTTAGATGATGTTAGTTGGCACCTGGCTTTGATTATTGAACAAATTCTCAATCTTTGTGTTTCTCTTGAGTTTGTTACTTTCACTCATATTCCTAGGGAGTGGAATAGTGTTGTTGATTGTTTGGCTAAATGGGCTTTTGATCATATTCATGATTGGAATTTGGTTGATTGGGGTCAATTACCCCCGAATTTGTCTCAATAGTTGGACCATTTGGTGGAGCTTGATAAGGCTATGTAATGACTTTGCTCTGTAATTTTCTCTTGTTTTAATAAATTTTTACCCCTTTTTTATGTTAAAAATGTCAGTCATTTGATTACACATATAATATGCCTCTTTAATGACTTAGATGTGTTTTTTTGATATTTTTTAATAATTCATACTTGTTGCTGATTGGCAACCAAGTTTTCTACATTGTGACTCAAAAAAATAAAAGTTACTGGTGCAGTATTCTTGAGGAATATTTGATCCAGTTTCACTTTGATGATTGTTTAGCTGCTTGCAACAACACTTGAATTTTATTTATTATCTAGACCTTTCAGTAGGCCTGGTTGTTATTTCCAAAAAAATCATGATTTTCGATGTTGAAAGGTGAGAATATTTTTATACGTATAATTTTAATATGTTAAATCTCAACATTTCTATGCATATGAGATTTGTGTCACACGACACCTGTATGACAAGTTTGCAGAGTGTTTCCTCTTGAAGACTTTCTATTTGGTGGCAACTTCTATCCTTTTTCCAGTTATAGTACATTCTTTTTTCTAGGGGCTCCATCCCTAAAAGAACATAAATGTAGAGATACAACAAGAAAGCAAGGAAGCCAAAGCCTTCAACAAAAAAACAACTAAAACACTATAGCCAAAGCTTTTACAAAGGATGATTAGGACTTAAGGAAAAAAACCAACTAGGCCAAACGACACACCCTACACTATTGAGAAAAAAACAAAAAAAAACTCAAAGTTGTTACAAAGAAGATTTATCTTTGAGTTGAATATATCTCTCTCTATGAGTAGATTAGAAGTTTTTAATAAAATGGGATAGTTATACATATAGACTTGAAGAGGAATTCAAATTTTGATTTCAGGCCTGGTGACCTACCAAAGATGTTTTTAAGGTTTGTGATAGATATAATAAGATGATTTTCAATAGAGTAATCTATCACCTAGAGTAGCTACCAGGAGAGCTTGTATTTTGGTGTGCAAAAAAATTATTTTTGGTCACCATGAAAGAGAGGGCCCTGTGTGTTATTTATATGTTGAGTAGCTATGGAGGGTTAATAGGATTAGGATGGTCTTTTTTTTTCAGAGTAAAGCCCAAATTAAAACTCCAAGATGTTTAATTCTCAAGGCAATGATGTACTAGCAAGATATCTATGTCATTAATGATGCTTCCTAGAAGAGTCTGGGTGCTACAAGGGTAGGGTGTTTTATGTACAATCAAGCACATGAAACAATGCTCTCACTCATTTAAGGAATTAAGGTTTCCTCATATGACAATTTTGAGAAATGATTGTTAACATGTGGCTTGAAGCTTGTGAAGGAAAACAAATATGGGGAGAGAAGAGTTAAGGTGGAGATTGGGCAGGAAATTCCAAGTCATGGGTAAAGGATTCAAAGGGAAATTAGCATACTGAATATGCTTGCATTAGAGTCTTACTCTTTTTGCAAAGCAGGTTAGTAGCTTTCTAAGGAGTTTAAGATCAGGAATATTTACAACACATTATCATGATATCATTCCATTTATTTGGCATTGACATGATTTGGAAAAAGTGTAAATGGAATCCAATTATCCAAATTTAAAATAGGAAAAGCTTGGAAAAACTTAAGCAACTAAAAAATGATAATAATGTTTTTGTCGACAAGTGTAACTGCAATTGCAGCAAGGGGGAGTTGTAATGGAGTGAAAGGATAGAAAAATCCATTTTATGTAAAGTCGATGCTCATTTACATGTCCAACATTCATTACAACCAATTGTATATATATCTATGTATAACTTAATAAACTAACATAGATATCATAAATACATCTATCTAAAACATGTTGATAGATACCAATCACAAGATGCCTCTCTAGCCTATGTCAGAGATCTAATATATAGGTGCCTCAAGGTTGGTATCTCTTGGTGAACCATCGATTTTTGGCTCTTACGACTTCTCTAACTCTTCTAGGGTTTTTCACCTAAAAGGAGAGAGTTAGGACAAAAATGCTATAGGGTTCATTCAAATTAGGTAATGTGGAATATTGTCTAGGATAAATGAAGTAAACTAAATGAAATTAAATGATTTAAATGACTGAATATGGATGCAAGACTAAGATCTATGCTATGTTTGAAAACACAGTGATGTTTGTAGAGAAGCTTTAAAGAATAAACAAAAATGCAAATTAAACTAAATAGAAGGTTGTTTCTTAGAATGACTGCACCTAGAAAACTAGAGAAGACTGGAAAACAATTTGGAAAATTGATGAAACTTGAACTTGAGCTGAATGGGACTCATTCGCCACCTTGGGCGAATCAGTCCCAGATCAAGACTTTTCTACACAACTTATTTTTTGATAGTCAGAGACCTAGATCTACATATGACTCAAATATGTACCTCGGGAGGGACTCATTCGCCATGCATGGCGAATCAATCCACTTTCATATTTTTACAATTTCAATGTTTTGTTCTACACCATAACACTTGTACAACAATTTCTAATAGAAACTGGATTTTGGATCTCAAAAAATTCCTACAAAACAACTCGAAATTGTTTTTCTAATGGGGGTTTTCCTTAGTCAAACCCCTAGTTGGGTAATTAAACCTTAAATGGAGAAAAAAATGCATAAACCCTAGCCTTAGATGTGTTAAATATTAGGAAATTCTAAATCATAACAAAAACCCTATTCTATTGATTTAGAATAAGACATGCAAGAATGATTTATATGATGCAAGATCTCAACCCTAGAAACCTTACAACACATGAAAAATAGGAATAAAATGACATGATAATGATAAAAAAACAAGATGCAAACCTCAATATGAAGATAGAGTGAAAATGGAAGATGGAATCAATAGAAAACCAAGTCCTTAGGTGTGATTTAGTGGCTAGTTGCACCTCTTCACCCTAGATTTATTCATGATTCACCATAGGCATCTATCATCAACCCTTTACAATGTTGGATCTTGGTAAGAGAAGTGAGCTTCAAGACCTACAAAAACCCTAGTTTGCTGCCCTAAAACTTCAACTTTGCTAATGAAACTTGTTGTAGAAGACTTGACTTTATGAATTGCTCTTGAGGAATGAAAAAAAGATAAGAAAAGATGATAAAAAGATGTGTGAAATGACTTAAAATGAATATTTATAAGCAACATGTAGGACTAGGCTAGTACTATGCTTGAGATTTTTGGTTTGGAGTTTTGGTTTATGTGTTGTGAAGTTGAGACATGGATATTGCTATTTTTAATTTGTGGACTTATACATTAAATAAGTATATCTAGATATTTATTGGTTGTGGATGATGTGATATATTTTTGATAACATGCCTTTTTGGATATCACATTATGCTCATTTAAGTTGATATGGTATTGAATATGTAAAAGTTTAGATAAATGTTTAATTTTGCAATAGTAGATGGTTTTAAATTTATATCTGGTGGATTTAATGACGCTATGAAATTTTTTCATGATTATATATATTGTATCTCGATTTTTATTCCCAAAAAGGTACTAATGCTTTTATTGAGTGGTGCAGGCCTAGGTCCTTAATAGAGGGGCCAAAGTCCATATGTTTGGGATATTATTTGAGTTATTTTATTGATTTATTTAAATTCTGTGAGCAAGGAAAGGGATTGGATGTTGGAAGTTATTTGATTTTTTTATTTTCTTATTGATGAATATGTTTTAATTTTAATTTATAAACTCTTTCATTTCAACTGGAAGTGGAAGAGTTGGGGAAGTTAATTTATGGATGGGAGTGCTGAGCTCTCCCATTCCTGGCCTTTGCTTTTCAAAAATTTGTTGTTTCCTTTGGTTCGATTCGGGAAAAGTGGGATAGGAGAAAAATTTAGAAGGCTTTCTTAGATTGGGCTGATCCTAATGTGGGTAGTCAAGGTAGGATTTTTTTTCCTATTAAGAATCTTGGTAGTCTTGTGAATGATTGGAATATTAAAGCTACATTTTTTTTTGTGTTTTACATTGATTGTTGTCTGGTTGGTGTTATGGATTTGTGTGTGTGATTAAGGACTTGATCTCGCCTATGGGCTGAGAGCCTCCATCGTGTGGGGTTGAGGAGGGCGCAAAGCCTCTCTTGGGGATGTGATACATATTTTGGAAATATAAAAATGGCGGAGTTGTGAAATGGGGGTTTTGGGTGGAAAGATGGAAGGAGTATGGTTGGCTGGGAAGGAGATATGATTTATGTTTTGCAATTGTGAAGTGTTGTTGTAAATGAATATAGAACTGAAGGAGTTGTTAATTTTGTTTCCCCAAGAGGGAAGGGAATACCACTTCTCCCCCTTTGAAGAGCCTTGGGTGTGGGTTCTTAGTGAGTTTGTTTGTTTGTAAAATGAAATCTTTCTTTGTATCTGCATTAAGTCAGTCCTTGTAAAATTATTAGTTATCTTTTGTTCTATGTGTATGGAATTTGCCTCTGGCTCAGGGGTGGACACTTATGTCCTACGGATGGGAGGTGAGCAGGGTTAGGTTTCTCTAATCTGTGTTTGCAGGTCAAGAAAGCAAATTGGAATTGGGGAAATACGTCAGAAAAGAACTTTGTGTAATGCTATTTAAATGTTTTGAAATTATTTAACTACAGATTGAAGAAGGGACCATGTTGATGATAGAAGGAAAACAAGGAACAACGTTTTGTTTATCATGTGAATTCCTCTTTTGTATTATGAGGCTATTATGAATGAAAATGAAACAAATGTTTCAGGATAAATTTGGGATTCTCTTTTATGTAATAATTTTTACGGTGCTCAGATAACAGTTTCTAAACAAATGAATTATTGATTTGGTTTATTTGGACTCTCCATGTTTCACTATTTCTCTCTACAAAACATGTTAGCAATTGATCTATTCCATTCATTAGATTTTCCAAATTTGTATGCATATTTATTCCAATGCTTTGGGTCAACATTAGTTAAAATCAGCCACAGACTTGCAATTGCACAGTAATAGTAATAAATCTTCTTCTTGATCTTGTTTGTGTCATGTGTATCCCAATGAAGAATAAGATCTGCGCTTTCAACGAATTGATATTTAATCCATCGTAACTTTGGGCTTACTGTTAGCTTTCCATTCATTCTAAGGTAGAAAATATCTACTGAATCCCATCCTCTTCTGGCGCAGCTCATAATAGTGTTGTTTTATTTTAAGTAAGTTGCTTCGTTTATTTATTTTCCTTCCTAAGCCACTGTGCCCTTTTAATTTCTCTGCTCTTCAGTTATTGATGTAAATCATATGCTTACTCTGTCATTTTTCCTTTTCTTGGTGTAAACGGTAACCACTTCTGGAAACGACTAAAAATAAATGCTAAAGTTCAGGCCTATAGTTTTCACCGTTCGAGCAATATTTCAATTTTGTTTACATTTAGTTGGTCATGGTATTGTTGCAATCTTTGGGGATACCAAGAGTCTTGTTTTATTTTAGAAATATCACTCATACGTCCTGTCCAGTTGACACCATCATAATTAAATTTGATTCAGGTTACTTTGTGGTCCATAGGCATATCAAGATAGAAGTTAATCAGAATGTTCATTTCAAAATACAAATTGGGAGCAAGTAATATTCAGTCGATTTGTGGAAACAGCTTTAGCAAACACAATCTTTAATGGATATCTTTTATTGTATTGAGTTACGACTTCAGTTATGCATCATCTCCTTATAACTCAATCTATAGAGGCCACCAAATGTTTAGGTGTATAAGATTATGGATTAGCTATTACAATATATTAATTATGCATCTGAAATGGAACTTGTTGTCCCATGCAAAATCTGTTAGGCGTGTTTGGAATAATCATTACTAAAATTATGGATTGTTTCTAAACTTGAACCGCTGCTTATAAACTTAAAATTAGATTCAATTATTTCTTTTAATAACAAATCTGAGAGTTCAGGTGTCGTTCCTTCATGATATCAGTTTCTTCATGGTGCAAGGTCTTTATAATTGGCACACTTATCCCACAGTGCAAGTGCTTGTTAACTTAACAATCATGCTTATGATTTGCTCTATTCTCTTAGGTTGAATTGTTGGAAAATTAAATGCTCTTGAGCCTCTTCCCATTGGCACCTACCTATTAGGGGTATTCGATGCCTGCAGCTGAAAGATTGTTTTGGTGATTGTCTTCCCCACTTGCTCCTGACGTGCACATGAAGAATGCAAAAGAAGTTAATGAAATTAGGAATTTTTGAATTCCAATTCAATGCTAGTAGGTAATTTCAAAATTGAGAGGGAATAAGCTAAAAGAGAAAAAGAATGAAGGCAGTCCATTTTGTCAGGGGAGAAGAGTCAGTTTGAGAAGACTCAGTTAGAGTGGAAGATTTTTTTTGTGCAATAGCAGTCTGTAGACAGAGAATGTTTTGTATGAGCTTTTGAAAGCTCTTGAACAATAGCAACTATTTTTTTTGTGTGTGAGCAAAGATTGCTCATGAAGAGTTGTGCGTAGCTCTTGTCAATTGAGCTCCTAGCAACTCCTGAAGTTTGTTGTGTGTTTGGTTAAGCAGCTTGTGAAGCTCCCAGAAGTTAGTAGTCTGTAGTCTGAGTTTAACTTTTGAGATTTTTATGTTTAAATTTATTTTCATTCCCAGCTTATTTAATAGAAAGCAAAGTTGCATGTCTCCAAGTTTATTCTGCATTGTGTATTTCCAGTTTGGCTGGAAAATAGAGCAGCAGCTCTGTGGCTTTCGTTTTTTATTTAAAAATCTAACATGCTATCAGAGCCATAGGCCCCATTTCCTTGTGAGTTAGGGCATTATTTTTTCTGAGTATTGATTTTTTCTGTGTTGGAGACATGGTTGAAGATGAAGGAAAGAGCTGGCAGTAGCCACCGTCCTTTAATGGACAAAACTATGATGTTTGGGCGAAGAAGATGAAGACCATTATGGTCACCAATGATTTGTGGAAGTTCGTGATTAGTGGTTTCATTAATGTAACTGACCAAGCAGCATATGTTGTGCTTACAAACAATTAGGAGAACTAGTTGAAAGAGTTGAGGAGGAAAGATGCTAAGGCATTGAGTTTGATAGAAGCAGCCTTGGTAGAGGCCATTTTTCCTAGAATAGCAGCAAATAACTAGGCAAAGGAATCTTGGGAAATCCTCCAAACCTACTACAAAGGAATTGACAAGGTAAAATTGGTTAAGCTCCAAATTCTTCAATGAGAGTTTGAGAAGTTCTTGAAATGAAGGAAAATGAGTCCATCTCAGTTTTCCACACAAGACTCTCCGGTTTGATAAACTAGTTGAGAGTGAATGTTGAGATCATTGATGATTAGATGATTGTGGAGAAAGTCCTTAGGAGCCTACCCATAAATTTTGATGCAGTGGTAATTTCCATTGAAGAGGCAAAAGATCTCGCAACGTTGTTTTTTGATGAGCTGATGGGTTCTCTGCAAACCCATGAGCAACGCTTAAATAGGTCTGCAAGTTCCTCCCAAGAGAAAGCTTTTAAAGCTCAGTCGAATGCAAGAGCAAGAAGGAGAGGTAGAAATAGCTCCAGACGTGGTAGAGGGAGATCTGGACATGGTAATGTTGGAGAAGAAAGCTTGGCGTGAGCAAACAACCAAGAGGGAGCAAGCTGCTCTTAGACCATCTCCCAAAGAGGCAAGAAGAACAATAGTTCGAATCTAAAGAATGACAAGAGAAATGTAGAATGCTACTACTGTCATAAGTTCGAGCATTATGCGAGTGAATGCTAGACCAAGCAAAGAGATCAGTCAAAACAAAGTGCAAATGTGGCTAATTCAAATGTGGCTGAAGGAAACCAATCCACAACCTTCATCATGTGCAACATTGGTGAAGAAGGTTTCCCTAAAGTCTGGTATTTGGACAGCGGTTGCAACAACCACATGAGTGGTAATGAAAGCATTTTTTCTTTCATTGATAAAAATGTAAAGTCTGAAATAAGAATGGGGAACAATGGTGTAGTTCCTGTTGTCGAAAGAGGATCTATTATGATCTGCAACAAGCAGGGTGAGAAGGAGATACATAATGTATTTCTTGCTCCTGGGTTAAAGCATAACCTCATGAGTGTTGGTCAGTTGATCCAAAATGGATACAGAGTGCTGATGGAGAAGGGTCAATGCATTATTTATGACAAGAATGAGAGGATGAAGGTGTTTGTAGTAGTCCAAATGACAAAGAATTGGATGTTTCCATTGAAGATTGAGACTTGTTTCTCATCTCAATATGTTGTTGCACCTCTCAAGAATGGAGAATGTACGACAATACATCATGTAGTTCTCAAGAGCACCATTCAAGACCCCTCCAAGCTATGGCATCTTAGGTATGGACATTTAGACTATGCCGGGTTGAGTCTTTTGTCCAAGAATAAAATGATTGATGGTTTTCCAAGGATAGTAGAGCCTATTGTTAGATGTGAGGCTTGCATTTTGGGCAAGCAACACAGGCAGCCCTTTCAATTGGGCAACTCTACAAGGGAAAGAGCACCATTGGAGCTAGTGCACATGGATTTGGTAGGCCCTATGCAAATCATTTCTATTGGTAAGAGCATATTTTTTTATGACCTTCATTGATGATTATAGCCGTAAGACATGGGTTTGTTTTTGCAACATAAATCTGAAGATTTTGATAAGTTTTTGTTGTTTAAGGCGTAGGCTGAAAAGGAGAGTAGACATTTTATGAAGGTCCTAATGTCAGATCATGGAGGAGAGTATACCTTTAACTCAAGTTTGTGAATTTTTGCAAGAAAAATGGCATCAAGAAGGAGCTAACAACCAGTCATATACTCCGCAACAAAATGGAGTGGTTGAGAGAAAGAATAGAACCATTGTGGAGATGGCAAGGAGCATGATGAAAGAAAAAGGACTCCTGACTGAATATTGGGGAGAGGTTGTAGTAACAACTATTTATCTGATTAATAAAAGTCCAACAAAGGCGGTATGTAACAATATACCTCAAGAGGCATGGACAAGATGCAAGTGGACAGTTGAGCACTTGAGACTATTCGGGTGTGTAGCATATGTACACGTTCCTAAGGAAAAGAGGTAGAAATAGGATGACAAGGGTGAAAAATGCATTTTCATGGGCTATAGTGAAGAGTCCAAGGCCTGTTAGCTATACAATCCAATCACCAAAAAGATAGTCATTAGTAGGGACGTGGAGTTCCTAGAAGACAAGTCATGGGATGGAGTGGTAGATTCTGATAGCTCAGAACCACTCCTGATAGCTCTTGAAGAAGCAAAAATAGAACATGAAGTTCCGCAAGATGAGTCAACAGAGGCTCCTAAAAGTGTTGGTTGAGCTCCTGAGAGCTCCTAAAAGCTCCCGACAGCTCCTGAAGTTGGAAGATAGTTAGCAAGATAGCCAGTCAGACTGTCACAGTCAGCCAGAGGACTGGCTCCTAAAGGTACTAGTCAAGCTCCTAAAGAACTCTTGAAAGCTCCTAAAGTGAGTAGACAGAAAGGAAAGCAACCAGAGACAGCCAAAAGATTAGCTCCTAAAAGCTCTAGAAGATTGGCTCCTGAAGAGCTCCTGAGAGCTCTTGAAAGTTTCGGAAGAGCTCCTAAAATCACCGGTAGAGCTTATGAAAGCTCCTGATAGATCCCAAACCTGCCTGCTCAGCATAGTAGTAGTAGTAGTAGTGAAAGTTCAAAACCACCTCTCACCTCCCTAATGCCAAAGAAGACCAAGAGTCTAAGGGCAATCTACTAGAATGAAAGATATGATGAAGAATTTGATGAGAGTGTGAATTTTGCATTATTTTCTCATGGTGAGCTAGTTTATTTTGAAGAAGTTGTGAATGAGGAAAAATGGTGTGAGGCCATGGATGAGGAGATAGATGCAATAAAGAGGAACACCACATGGGAGTTAACGGATTTGCCTCCCAACAAGCAAGTTATTGGTGTGAAATGGGTCTACAAGACCAAGTGCAATGTCGAAGGAAGGATAGACCGACATAAGGCAAGATTAGTTGTAAAGGGGTATAAATAGTAGTTTGGGAGAGATTATAATGAGACATTTTCCCTTGTTGCAAGGATGGAGACCGTGCGGGTAGTCATAGCAATCGCAGCCTAGCACATGTGGAAGGTATTTCAAATGGATGTGAAGTCTGCCTTCCTAAATGGAGTATTCAAAAGAAGAGGTTTATGTGGAGCAGCCATTCGAATATGAAGTTTCAGGACAAGAACACAAAGTGTATAGGCTAAAGAAAGCTCTTTATGGGCTGAAGCAAGCTCCACGAGCATTTTATAACATAATTGACTCATATTTGATGAGCAATGGCTTTAGCAAAAGTGATGGTGAGCCCACTCTTTATATCAAGGCAACAAATGGTAAGGTTTTGATTGTTGTCTTGTGTGTTGATGGTTTAGTTTTCACTGGGGTTGATGATTTTCTCATTGCTGATTTAAAAGAGGCCATTAAAAGAGAGTTTGAAATTATATACTTAGGTCTCTTGAGATATTTTCTAGGCATAGAAGTAAAAAAAATGCATGATGATATATTTATCTCTCAAGAAAAATATGCAAATGAGATCTCGAAGAGATTTAGAATGCTTGAAAGCAAGCCTACCCCAACACCAATAGCCATAGGTCTAAAGTTGAGCAAGGAAGATTGCAGCAACAATGTGGATCTTACCATGTTTAAGAGTTTGGTTGGAAGCTTAATGTATTTAACAACAACTAGACTTGATATAATGCATAGTGTGAGTCTTATTTCCAGGTTTATGGAGACTCCACAGGACACCCATTGGCAAACAGATAAAAGAATCCTGAGATATGTGAATGGAACCGAAGGATATGGCATTTTGTACACAACAACAAATGAGTTTGGGCTGGTTGGATACACAGATAGTGATTGGACAAGAAATTTGGATGATAGGAAGAGCACATCAGGCTATGTGTTTCATTTGGGTTCGAGATTTATTTCATGGGCTTCCAAGAAACAACCCATCATTTCCCTATCAATAGCAGAGGTTGAGTATATTTCAAAAAATGCAACAACATGCCAAGCTATTTGGCTGAGAAGAAGATGGAACAGTAATTTTTTGTGACAATGTTTCATCGATAGCTTTGACGAAAAAATCCTGTGTTTCATGCAAGAAGCAAGCACATTGAAATCAAATATCATTTTATCAGAGAATTGGTTGAGAATGGTGAAATTAAAATGGAATTTTGTAGGTCTGAGTAGCAGCTAGTATACATATTCACCAAGCCCTTAAGCAAGGACAGTTTTGAGCACTTGAGAACTAGATTGGACATTGTTGATTTGGATCTGGATTGATCCTGTTTTGTCAGCTCAAGATCAAGGGGGAGTGTTGGAAAATTAAATGCTCCCGAGCCTCTTACTGTTGGCACCTCCCTATCAGGGGCATTTGATGCCTGTAGCTGAAAGATTGTTTTGGGGATTGCCTTCCCCACTTGCTCCTGACGTGAACCTAAAGACTGCAAAAGAAGTTAATGAAGTTAGGAATTTTTGAATTCCAATTCAATGCTAGTAGATAATTTCAAAATTGAGAGGGAATGAGTTAAAAGACAAAAGGAATGAAGGCAGTTCATTCTGTGAGGAGAGAAGAGTTAGTTTGAGAAGACTTAGAACTAGAGACTAGAAGAATTTTTCTGTGCAGTAGTAGTCTGTAGACAGAGAATTTTTTGTATGAGCTTTTGAAAGCTCCTAAACAATAGTAGCTGTTTGTTTGTGTGTGAGCAAAGATTTCTCCTGAAGAGCTCTATGTAGCTCCTATCAATTGAGCTCCTAGCAGCTCTTGAAGTTTGTTGTGTGTCTAGTTGAGCAGCTCATGAAGCTCCCAAAAGTTAGTAGTCTGTATTTTGAGTTTAGTTTATGAGTTTTTTATGTTTAAATGTATTTCCATTCCCAACTTATTTAATAGAAAGAAAAGTTGCATGTCTCCAAGTTTAGTTTGCATTGTGTATTTCCATTTTGGGTAGAAAAAAAAGTAGTAGCTCTATGGCTTTCATTTTTTGTTTAAAAATATGACACGAATTAGTATAGTCAAGTAGGCTACTTTGCTCAGCTAATTCACCATGAATGTAATCATGTTACCTTCAGGTTATAGCTTTCGATTGCTAACATATAAGTTATAACGTTTCCAAGAGAATAACTTTAGTTATATATATGTATAAGTTTTGGAATGCAAATAGTATAAAATTGGAAATGTATTATATTTGACTCCAAAATCTGTAATGAACAATTCATTTTGATCTCTAGCAATATCCTTGTGCTGAGATTTATATAATTTGAACATGTGTTAATCTTTTGTTTTCCTTGTACTTAGTAAAAATTGTTTTCTTGGAGTACTTTTCTTTCCCTCACGAAATATAAGCATTAAGTTAATGGTCAAAAATTTCTAACTAAACAAATAATTTTATATACAAAAGAAGCAAGCGAGGTTCCTCCACTCCTATCTTATACTTATCAGTAAAACAACTTGTCTGAGAAATAATGTGAGTAATTTTCCTCTCAATGTTGTTAATCTTTTCCTTAAAATTAGACATATGGTTGTGTTTATCTCATGAAGGTTTGGGAGGGCATTACACAACAACACATTATTTTCCTGTTAATTAGATCTAAGAGGCTGGCATTCACCGAAAATTAAAGTTAACTTGATTAAATTCCCACTTAAATTTGAATTTTCCCTCCAAGGGGACTCATTCGCCACCCTTGGTGAATGGGTCCCACCAGAGGGGACTCATTCGCCCAAGGTGGCGAATGGGTCCCACTACTGTTGTTTGAAGGTGGGATTTTGGGGTATGAGATAATTAAATGTTGTTTGTTGGGTTTTATATGATTTCTCAAGTAAAACGGGCCTCTAGATCAAAATTAATGGGTCTAAGGGGCCTATAAATGTTGTTTTGAAGATTAAATGATGTAAAGGGACTCAAAAGTGGGTCCAATTATGCGTGAAATTGTCTCTTTTCTCAAGAGGGTCCAATTTTCTATGGCACACTTGGTATCTTTTAGATAAATGTATTGAGATATCTATGCTAGTTGTAAACATAGTGAAAATATTGATTTTGTATTTTCATGTCAAATATAGTGCATAGAAAAAATCCAATCTTAAAAGAAGAGTGTTTTTTTTAGAAAATTTTGTTTTACTTTCATTTGAGAGGTTTTGGTGTAAAACATAAAATGCTAATCCTAAAATAGTAACTACTATTATCATGGAGCACAAAATTTAAAATCTTAATTCTAAAACAATTCTATTCTCAGTAAAACATAAAAAAAAAATTTAATGTCCTAGCCTTAACCCTAATCTAAACTTTCCAGTGTTACCATGGTTTAAGTTTTGTTCTACTAAGTGGAAATAATTAACCAACAAAAAGTAAGCATATGTGAATTACAAATCTGTACTAGTGTTTTCACAAGTTTCATTTGTGGGAAGCATGGGCCCAAAACAAATTTCATTTTTTGTTTTTTAAAACTGGAGTAGGGATCTGGGGGTAGAGTTACTAGTGGGTTTAGGGGCAGCCCAAATTAAGTCCTTCAAGACCATACACATCAAAGACTTTCAATTTTTTGATGATTTTGTCAACATGTTGGACTGAGCTAAAATAAGAAATTGAGAATTCCAAAATCGACGGAATGACCCAGTGATGGCTGGGAAATGTTTGTCAAATGTGATGATCAAGGCATATCATGGGGATGTTCTGACTACTGAGGGATACATCCAGATTTTCTAGTCCAAGGGGTTTTTCCAAAACTTCTCTTAGGGTGTCTACCTTGAAATAAAAAAAATTGCTGAGGGACACATCCAAATTTTTTAATTCGAGGGTTTTTGTCCAAACTTCTACCATGGTGTCTGCTTCAAAATAAAAAAAAGTGGAGAAAATTAATTCTTTTACCTCATAGTTTCTAACGACCCCCCTACTGTCCTTGCACGCAAACAATGAAACATTAACGTTAGCCATCCCAACAAAATTATGAAAAACTAGATAATCACGAGTTATATGTTGTATCATGTAAATTAAATTATTTATTGTGAATTGACGAGTCATAGTAATAAAATTAAAAAGGACATATTCTCCAATGACCATTTTTAGTTTCTGGAATGCATTTTGAACCGTGTTTCCTGAAATTGATGGGGTGTAGGGTCAAGCCTGTCCAAGTGCAACCTATCCTGAAAACTTAATTTGATATCATCTTGTTATTCAGTTTTTGGAATGTGTTGATTGCCACATTGAGTCTGATCATGATGGTCTCTAAGGTTTCTTTTACTATAATTGAAGCTTATATGGAGAATAGATTAATCATCGTTGACACTTGTGGATTTCCTTCCCTCCAAAGAAAACGAAGAAATATTGTATAAGATTTAATATAAAAATCCTATCAGTAGATGTTGTCGTTATTCACCCATTTTTTTTTCCTTTTTCATTATTGTAGTGGCCATAGAATAGTAATGTTTCATTGTTTCCAAGAAGTTGAATACTTGATGTTGCTTGAATCATGAATGTTGTGTTGAAATCAGGTTATGAATGATTTACTGTGTTTTGATTTTTTTCATCTTCCTTTAGCAATTTGGATTTTCTCTAAACCTCCAGTTTTTGATGAAATGTATTAGCGATACTCATGCTAGAGCCCATTACGGTACATTATCTTGTATTTCATTGGAAGAAAAATTGCAACTAGTTAGGCATTGTATGTATGTTAATTTTGTGCTAAAGTACTTAATTTTCTTGCATGTATCTAATTTTGCACCAGAATCTTTTTAATTTTAAAGTTGAAAGGTGGAATGCATGGGAAATTTAATCAACTTAGGCTTCTATAATAACAAATTTGAAGAATAACTTGCAACCTTACATTTTCATTGACATCATATTGTATAACATTTGTTTCCTACTCATCAACATTAGTCACTAGTATCCAAAGAACATTTCTACCTTCTCTTATGATGATATTATTTGAAGGTCATTAATTTCTATTCATGTTTTCTTTGCAAACATGATGTTCAACATTCTCACTTGATTGTAGGTGTTCATTAATTTTGACTTGGTTGATTCTTTGTTGGAATTTTTGTCAACATGGCTTTTCTTCTCTCATCCTACCCAAGCAATATATTTTACTGACGTTTTCCATCAATTATCTACAATTTATTGGTGTTTTTGAAGTTCTCTTTGTTCCTCTCATTGTGAGTTCTTACCTTTCACAAGATTTTGTCTTTTCTGCTATCAAAGTCTCACGTTAATTGACATTTTATCTAATTTACTCATATTATTGAGTAACTACCTTTGTACAGGTGATGGAGTTGGATCTCCTTTCCCTTCATTATGTTACAAAGTTTTCAGGCATGGAATGCTCAACAAGGTGCTTTAAATATTCTCATCAATAATGGAGGCATTTTCTCTATTGGAGGTAATTATCTATGACATTTTCCAACTACTAAAGTTATGTTTTGCTTCATGGTGCATTGTTTAATCTCTTAAAAAAAGAGTTCCAGGTTCTTGAACTTGTTATTAATTTCACTGCTCTTGAATGGGATGAAATAGTTGGCAGGTAGGATTAAATTTGTACATCAATTAATAAAAATTCCTTACAGTGTTTCTTCTTTGACAATCGCATGTGCCAATTACCTTTCTAGATCACTTAACTTGCCCCTTGTTTTTAATTCTTGAGTTGTATAATTGTATTCAATTGTATTCTTTTTGGGTTCAATTTTCTAGCTTGATAAATACAAAAATTGCTAAGTTTTGTTCCAAATTTTATGTGGTAGGATGTGGGGAATCAACATCGGAATTTACTAGCCATGAATAATGGAATTAAATAGAAGGAAAATGTCGATTGTATTGTTCACAATGTTCATAATTTTATTCCTAATAAGTTAATTTTATTATCATATTTTCAAAGAATCAAGATTCTTTCTGAATCGAATTATTTATTGTTAAAATTGGACTTTCGTGTTAGAGAATTTCACCATTATACTCTTTCATTATGATGACAATTTGGATGAATGGAATGATCTTCAATAGAGTAGCAAGGTTGTGCACATTGTTGCACAAAACTAGAAACAAAATGGTAAGTTAACAAAATGGTAAGTTATATATGTCCATGATTGCCATAATGTAGCATTGAAACCTTAAATTTTTTCATTCATGTTTTCCTAGTATGATAAAAAATAGTTTCCAAAAACATTGACCCAAATCAAGAGTGTACATAGGGTGTATGAAATTTGGACCATTCCTTGCACACAAATAAGTAATTTAACACCCTGCATTGATTTCTTCTTTGCAGTACTAATTGATCTTCACTTAAATGCAGTAGAGGTATGGCACCTTCTGATTGCCTTTTTCAAAAAAAGATTGTAAGTAAAAGATGGTTAATATATAGCAAATTAAAACTATTGCTTCCACTTTTGCAGGATCCTAGTGCTAAAAGAAGATACCAATTAGTTGATGATGTTTCCTCTCACACCAACATCAACAACAACTGTAGCAAAGTTGTGCATGCTTTTGAATAGAGGTATTTTCTTAGAACCTCCCAAAGGATAAAATGCAACAAATCAGGAAAACCATAATAAACATGAAGATATGTTTAAAGAACACGTCTAAATTTTTTTAACTTTAAGATGTTTCTTTTTTTGTAATGTATATTTCAAATTACTTAATTAGTACCATTTTAGATATTCAAGAAACTTATGTCCAGACAATTATGAGATTATACATATATTACATGTTGATGTAATCCTAGAATATAGTTATAAATGTGAACTATTTATCATTAGAGGAGAAGTTGCTTTTTATGTACCTATTATTTATTTGTTTTATCAACATTATTGCTAGAACTTATCAAACACAACCAATTAAAACATAACTATTCTAGAAATTTTTCACGGGAACTTCGCTACCGTGCAACTCTTGTTTGTTTCCCTCTTCTTTTTCATTTTCCCTCCCTGAATATTTCCTTTTTATGAAGCTTCAAACATGGGTTTTCCACATCAAAAAGACAAGGGGCTTTTCAGAAAATCAAAAAGGGCATGCATGTCATGAGTCTAGTATCTTGGGCAAGCAACAACAATAAGGATCTTAGACAAATGATAGCATTCAACAATAGACCAGGTGTGCCCTATGTTTTTTTCTTTTTTGTCCTATTTCATACAAATGTACGCCCTCCTTTCTCTCTGTGGTTGTTGGATTTGATTGAGTGGTGCCCAAAATTCATTGTTTAATCACCAAGGCAGTGATTTGAGAATATTTTCTTGCAAGGATGGCCTGTATTGCATTTTATGTGATGGTTCGAGTTTTCTTGACCCATTTTAAGAAAACATGCTTTGTCAACACTTTTGTAGTGGATTTTTTTGTCTTAACTAGGCCCTAACACATCAGATCCATAGCCATAATGAATGAATGCTGGATTTGTAGGTTTGTTGAGTGTTATCTTGTGCTACGCGCATATATTTTGGCATTTTGTAGGTGGTTTTCAATTGTTTTGGGACGTGACTATCAAAAAATAAGCTCCATTCCTCATGCCCTGAATTCTTTGCATTTACTGCCTAAACTGCACACTCACATATTTCTCTCACAAAATTCCTCTATGCTTCTTGGTTTTGGCTCCATTCTACCCCCACTTGAAAGATCCCATTTTTTTTGTTTCATATGCAGGGAAGATGTAGGCAACGATTACAAAATATGGCTTTCTGCACCTGATCACATTTTCCTTTACCTTCTACAATCTTTTCCAAAAATCCAATCTATACACCATCTTCAATCTTTGTTCCATTGCAGTAGAATTAGACATCTTCATAAATCTAGCACACCCACTTACCATCAGCCATCCCCATTAGACCCCCACCAAAAGTAGCTCATAAAACTCAAACAGTTCATGGACATGGATTACAGGTGATTTTCTCCCCAATGCAAAAAACTAGAGCTTGAAAATGCGAGTCTTTTTTTTATCTAACAAGGAAATGGCAAACCTTGTGGTTGGCAACTTGGAAGCATACTTTTCAAAGAAGCCATTGTTAACCCTAGTAGAATGAAGAGCTAGAGACTATAAAGACCACTTGATGGTGAGTTTTATATCAGTGTATTCAAACAAAGATTTATGTAACCCTGCAGTTGTTTAAAATGTGGTATTTAAACAAATGCAATAGAGGATTCCTCAAATCTTCTAATTTGAACTCGTTTGACATCTTATTTCTCATGTCTGGCCTTTTATATATTCACTATTGAACATACTTTTGCAGAAGATATTTACATAATTTTCTCAAATGATATATGCAACCTAGGGGCTAAAACAGTATAGAAGTGTAGAAGAGAGAAAGCAATTGTAATTTAAATTTTATTAAAATAAATGTAGTATATTTAAACAGTAATCCATCATAAATATGTATTTTGTGCTGCTAGTATTGCAGCTACCATTAGAAAGCTTGAAGATATCACTTGTTAGATTGTTGAAACACTATCTGTTTGTCTCAGAATTCACCTAATCTAGCTGACCACTTGAGGGTGACACAAATATTTGATCGGGAGTTGTAACACAGTAGATTGTGGGGACAAAAAATTTATAGGGGCGGAATCTTTTGTGCATTTAATCTATGATTCAAAACTCTACTGGAAGGATGTCTTTGAACATTTTGAACCAATGATATTTTAATGTGATCTTGTCCTATGGCTAGAAATTTCCTGTTGTAAAGACCAATACTATATATAACAGGTTAGATGATTTTGTATAGTAAGAAAGTTCCCAGCCATGCGAAGTTGAGAACAAATAGTAATTGCACAACAACGTTTGAGCATTGAGTTTTCCCAAGGAAATATCAAAATCAAACTTGCAACATAATTTGTCGCTGGAAAAGGACGAATATGGCATACCCTGCCCAAAAACAAAAAATGGTTTCCAAGTGAGCTCTTACTTTTGAAGATACAAATGATGAATTATAGATTATTGCTAAAGGACACTGATGTAGAATTTGAAAAGAAGCCATAATTACTATCAGTTCCTCCCTGTGTTTATTTTTGAAAGGAATTATAGAATTCATATCATTCATGTTCTAAATGTTTGTAGAAATTATCTCATCGTTGCATACATAATTTTTCTTGAATATTAAAATCATTCTTTCATCAAGCTAGTTGATTGGTAGTTGCTTATCCTTGATTAAGTAAATTTTAATCTTGAGGGAATCATTTAATAACCAAAAAATCATAATTCTTGGAAGTGTTAGATGATGATCCCTTTAACTTTGATGATATATCCATTTAGATTTTGAAGACTACTATGCACGAATTTAAGAAATTGTCACCACTCTCACTAAAAGGTTTTCCAATCACGGAGTTGGCCTTTGCATGCAAGCCGATGAGTTCATGTGTTACCATCTAGCCCTCTTTAGTAATGTGTTAACATTTTACTGTATTGTAGACTTAGGAAATTGTCTACTTTTTAGTTTCTACTTTATTTTCTTAGCATATTTTAGGATTGATTTAGCTGATTCCTTAGCCTAAAAAATTCATTGTCAAGATACTATATGGAATCAACCTTGATCAGTGTTTATTTTTAATCAATTCTTAAACTTTTTGAAGATTTTTATCTACCTAGATGCTAATGCAATCGGTACTATCTACAAGTCCTGAAGTGGTTTGAAATGATCAAATGCTAATTTGATTGCATTTTTGCATTTTTGAAATAGATACAAGTGCGAGTTTCATAAATATGCTATTTCAAACCTCATTATACACACTTTCTAGCAATTTTTACAATTCTCTCTTGCATTCAAATTCTCGTTTTCATATTTTCCCTTCCTATGAGCAACTAGTTTTTCTTGTTTTGACCAAGCTTTGAAAATATTGACAGGTTATTACGGGGTACTTACTTGGTGGGTCTATTATTGGACCAAGTGGTTTGAGCTTTGTAAGTGAAATGGTACAGGTAAGCTGTAAATCTTATACTGCAGCTTAATTATTCATAATAAAAATTCACATTAATGACATTGAAGAACCAATCAACTCTAGTGAATACACAGTTGTCAAATATGGCAGAGGAATGAAGAATAATACAGTAGAACACTGAAAATGCTGAAAAATAGAGCATAAAACAGAGCAGCAGAATAACAGTCATTCATTCATGTTCAAAACAGAGTAATACAGAATTTAGGGCTTTCACAGCCTTTTGGAAGTAACTAGAAGCAATTAGCAAAACATGGAGTAAGCTCCAAGTAACTAAACCTAATGTAGAGCTATCGGAAGTCTTCCAGAATTAATGCAAATACCAACTACACCTACCACAACTTACCTAACACACAAAGAGTTTGTTGCGTACAGTTGAGTTAATTCTAACACTCCCTCCTAGTCTCAACTGTATAAATATCAGCACTAAAAATCCCTAAGTGTTTCCTTTGAAATTCAAAAACATTCTTTCCCAATGGCTTTGTAAAAATGTCTGCAAGCTGATCTCGTGATCCACAGAAGTCAAGAGAAATTTATCCATTT
>VDFB02281492.1:5665366-5910183 GCA_007258455.2 Sequoia sempervirens | reverse complement strand
ATATATATATATATAAATAGATATATATATATATATATACATATACAGCTGAGTGTATATATATATATATATATATATGTATATATGTGTGTGTGTAAAAATTCATATACAGCTGAGTGTAAATTTTGAAGAAAGAAATACTGATTTTTATAACTGTTCATAAGTTCTCTGGCTGTGCACACAGAATATAAACATTTTTCAGGGTTTCCTTACTGGCGTTGAGCAACATAAGGGCGCAGGAAGCCCTTGCCTCTCCCATGGGGAGGGGGCGGGCTGTGAGGGGCTCGCACCCCCTCCACAGGCCGCGGCCTGTGGAGGGCGCGAGCCTCCCCACAGATCTGCGTCCTTCCCATGGGGAGGACAAGGGATTAAATCCCTTTCCTTTTTCCTGTGTATAACAGTTTCATAACTCAAAAAAAAAAGACATTTAGAGACATTTTGCCCAGTAATATACTGCATTCAAATTTATCTCAAAAGGCATTTCGAATTTATTTCAGATGACAGTGTTTTATGCAAATTGTATGCATATATATATATATATGTATATATGCACGGGAATATAGTTTCCTGTGCATATATATGTATATATATATGTTTATGTAGGTTTCAAATATAATTGAGAGCAGTTTAATAATTTGCAGCTTTTTGCATCTGACTGTAACCCTAATCTGGAAGAAAAGATTGGGTATTCTTTCTATATTGCAGCAATGAGGAGTAAACTATTACCCAGAAATAAAATTGGAAAAGATTTGTAATCATTTCATAGATTGAAGCCTTTCATTTCTTAAATTCTCTTACTGCAATTTTAATCTGATTGAAAAACAAGTATGGAAAAGAACCTGGCAATTTCTTCCAGTGCAGATGCCTAGTATTACTTTCCTGTCGCCTTCTTCCAGAGCTCTCGGATGTGTCTGAATGAATGTTCTCTTTTCTTTCTTAAAGCTTTATTCCTCTTTTCGAGGATCATGCAGAGTATTTCCAGATGACAGATAAATTTCTCATGCAAATTCCAAAGATTGCCACATGCCAACAACATTGTTGGTTTTAAGAAAAATTTCCAGAGCCCAAAGTTCTCTCGGGCTGTTCATTCCTCTTCATTTTGGAAAAATAACCATATGCAAACAGAGATATCTCCACTTTATACAAACCAATTATTTCATTATATGCAAACATAATATTTTCATTTTATTATTTGTTTTTAATTTCCTATATATTTTTTTTAAACTCAGATTTTCCTTTTTATTGCACAAAATAAATGGGATAAACTAAAATAAATTAAACCATATTCTTTTCACAATTTTTATGGTTAATTAAACTATATTTAAATTTTGCTATGCTATTGTTTTTATGTATATATATATTTTTCTTTTGTTTTAATCAATCACTTATTCAAACCACGTAATCAATTTCAAACAATCATATTGAAAACAGATATGACCTAATGCAACTACATGATTTTTAAGTGGTGTGTGCGCGATCGAGAGCTTCTCCTCTTTTACCCTGTCGGGAAGCTAACCTTCTTTTCCTCAATCACACTCTTGGCCTTCGATCACCTGCAACTCAAATGCACTCAGGCGTGCAAAAACGAAAGTGTATTAGTAACCAATATAGAAATATAAATTTAAGCAATAATTAAATCAACATTCCTATTTTGTATCATTTTAAAATAAAATGCACTCATAATTCTGAAAGAAAACAATTATTTTTCTACATTTCCACACACCAAAGCATTGTATTATATTATATTGCTCTAACACATATCATAATTCATATATTAAATCCCACAAAGTCATGGTCAAACAACATCAAAGTAAGTCATGGTCCAAATAGCATCAAAGTAAGTCATGGTCAAAATAGCATCAAGTATGAGACGTGACATGAGCTCTCCCATTCCTAGCCTTTGCTTTTCAAAAATTTGTTGTTTCCTCTGGTTCGATTCGGGAAAAGTGGGATAGGAGAAAAATTTAGAAGGCTTTCTTAGATTGGGCTGATCCTAATGTGGGTAGTCGAGGTAGGATTTTTTTTCCTATTAAGAATCTTGGTAGTCTTGTGAATGATTGGAATATTAAAGCTACATTTTTTTTTGTGTTTTACATTGATTGTTGTCTGGTTGGTGTTATGGATTTGTGTGTGTGATTAAGGACTTGATCTCGCCTATGGGCTGAGAGCCTCCATCGTGTGGGGTTGAGGAGGGCGCAAAGCCTCTCTTGGGGATGTGATACATATTTTGGAAATATAAAAATGGCGGAGTTGTGAAATGGGGGTTTTGGGTGGAAAGATGGAAGGAGTATGGTTGGCTGGGAAGGAGATATGATTTATGTTTTGCAATTGTGAAGTGTTGTTGTAAATGAATATAGAACTGAAGGAGTTGTTAATTTTGTTTCCCCAAGAGGGAAGGGAATACCACTTCTCCCCCTTTGAAGAGCCTTGGGTGTGGGTTCTTAGTGAGTTTGTTTGTTTGTAAAATGAAATCTTTCTTTGTATCTGCATTAAGTCAGTCCTTGTAAAATTATTAGTTATCTTTTGTTCTATGTGTATGGAATTTGCCTCTGGCTCAGGGGTGGACACTTATGTCCTACGGATGGGAGGTGAGCAGGGTTAGGTTTCTCTAATCTGTGTTTGCAGGTCAAGAAAGCAAATTGGAATTGGGGAAATACGTCAGAAAAGAACTTTGTGTAATGCTATTTAAATGTTTTGAAATTATTTAACTACAGATTGAAGAAGGGACCATGTTGATGATAGAAGGAAAACAAGGAACAACGTTTTGTTTATCATGTGAATTCCTCTTTTGTATTATGAGGCTATTATGAATGAAAATGAAACAAATGTTTCAGGATAAATTTGGGATTCTCTTTTATGTAATAATTTTTACGGTGCTCAGATAACAGTTTCTAAACAAATGAATTATTGATTTGGTTTATTTGGACTCTCCATGTTTCACTATTTCTCTCTACAAAACATGTTAGCAATTGATCTATTCCATTCATTAGATTTTCCAAATTTGTATGCATATTTATTCCAATGCTTTGGGTCAACATTAGTTAAAATCAGCCACAGACTTGCAATTGCACAGTAATAGTAATAAATCTTCTTCTTGATCTTGTTTGTGTCATGTGTATCCCAATGAAGAATAAGATCTGCGCTTTCAACGAATTGATATTTAATCCATCGTAACTTTGGGCTTACTGTTAGCTTTCCATTCATTCTAAGGTAGAAAATATCTACTGAATCCCATCCTCTTCTGGCGCAGCTCATAATAGTGTTGTTTTATTTTAAGTAAGTTGCTTCGTTTATTTATTTTCCTTCCTAAGCCACTGTGCCCTTTTAATTTCTCTGCTCTTCAGTTATTGATGTAAATCATATGCTTACTCTGTCATTTTTCCTTTTCTTGGTGTAAACGGTAACCACTTCTGGAAACGACTAAAAATAAATGCTAAAGTTCAGGCCTATAGTTTTCACCGTTCGAGCAATATTTCAATTTTGTTTACATTTAGTTGGTCATGGTATTGTTGCAATCTTTGGGGATACCAAGAGTCTTGTTTTATTTTAGAAATATCACTCATACGTCCTGTCCAGTTGACACCATCATAATTAAATTTGATTCAGGTTACTTTGTGGTCCATAGGCATATCAAGATAGAAGTTAATCAGAATGTTCATTTCAAAATACAAATTGGGAGCAAGTAATATTCAGTCGATTTGTGGAAACAGCTTTAGCAAACACAATCTTTAATGGATATCTTTTATTGTATTGAGTTACGACTTCAGTTATGCATCATCTCCTTATAACTCAATCTATAGAGGCCACCAAATGTTTAGGTGTATAAGATTATGGATTAGCTATTACAATATATTAATTATGCATCTGAAATGGAACTTGTTGTCCCATGCAAAATCTGTTAGGCGTGTTTGGAATAATCATTACTAAAATTATGGATTGTTTCTAAACTTGAACCGCTGCTTATAAACTTAAAATTAGATTCAATTATTTCTTTTAATAACAAATCTGAGAGTTCAGGTGTCGTTCCTTCATGATATCAGTTTCTTCATGGTGCAAGGTCTTTATAATTGGCACACTTATCCCACAGTGCAAGTGCTTGTTAACTTAACAATCATGCTTATGATTTGCTCTATTCTCTTAGGTTGAATTGTTGGAAAATTAAATGCTCTTGAGCCTCTTCCCATTGGCACCTACCTATTAGGGGTATTCGATGCCTGCAGCTGAAAGATTGTTTTGGTGATTGTCTTCCCCACTTGCTCCTGACGTGCACATGAAGAATGCAAAAGAAGTTAATGAAATTAGGAATTTTTGAATTCCAATTCAATGCTAGTAGGTAATTTCAAAATTGAGAGGGAATAAGCTAAAAGAGAAAAAGAATGAAGGCAGTCCATTTTGTCAGGGGAGAAGAGTCAGTTTGAGAAGACTCAGTTAGAGTGGAAGATTTTTTTTGTGCAATAGCAGTCTGTAGACAGAGAATGTTTTGTATGAGCTTTTGAAAGCTCTTGAACAATAGCAACTATTTTTTTTGTGTGTGAGCAAAGATTGCTCATGAAGAGTTGTGCGTAGCTCTTGTCAATTGAGCTCCTAGCAACTCCTGAAGTTTGTTGTGTGTTTGGTTAAGCAGCTTGTGAAGCTCCCAGAAGTTAGTAGTCTGTAGTCTGAGTTTAACTTTTGAGATTTTTATGTTTAAATTTATTTTCATTCCCAGCTTATTTAATAGAAAGCAAAGTTGCATGTCTCCAAGTTTATTCTGCATTGTGTATTTCCAGTTTGGCTGGAAAATAGAGCAGCAGCTCTGTGGCTTTCGTTTTTTATTTAAAAATCTAACATGCTATCAGAGCCATAGGCCCCATTTCCTTGTGAGTTAGGGCATTATTTTTTCTGAGTATTGATTTTTTCTGTGTTGGAGACATGGTTGAAGATGAAGGAAAGAGCTGGCAGTAGCCACCGTCCTTTAATGGACAAAACTATGATGTTTGGGCGAAGAAGATGAAGACCATTATGGTCACCAATGATTTGTGGAAGTTCGTGATTAGTGGTTTCATTAATGTAACTGACCAAGCAGCATATGTTGTGCTTACAAACAATTAGGAGAACTAGTTGAAAGAGTTGAGGAGGAAAGATGCTAAGGCATTGAGTTTGATAGAAGCAGCCTTGGTAGAGGCCATTTTTCCTAGAATAGCAGCAAATAACTAGGCAAAGGAATCTTGGGAAATCCTCCAAACCTACTACAAAGGAATTGACAAGGTAAAATTGGTTAAGCTCCAAATTCTTCAATGAGAGTTTGAGAAGTTCTTGAAATGAAGGAAAATGAGTCCATCTCAGTTTTCCACACAAGACTCTCCGGTTTGATAAACTAGTTGAGAGTGAATGTTGAGATCATTGATGATTAGATGATTGTGGAGAAAGTCCTTAGGAGCCTACCCATAAATTTTGATGCAGTGGTAATTTCCATTGAAGAGGCAAAAGATCTCGCAACGTTGTTTTTTGATGAGCTGATGGGTTCTCTGCAAACCCATGAGCAACGCTTAAATAGGTCTGCAAGTTCCTCCCAAGAGAAAGCTTTTAAAGCTCAGTCGAATGCAAGAGCAAGAAGGAGAGGTAGAAATAGCTCCAGACGTGGTAGAGGGAGATCTGGACATGGTAATGTTGGAGAAGAAAGCTTGGCGTGAGCAAACAACCAAGAGGGAGCAAGCTGCTCTTAGACCATCTCCCAAAGAGGCAAGAAGAACAATAGTTCGAATCTAAAGAATGACAAGAGAAATGTAGAATGCTACTACTGTCATAAGTTCGAGCATTATGCGAGTGAATGCTAGACCAAGCAAAGAGATCAGTCAAAACAAAGTGCAAATGTGGCTAATTCAAATGTGGCTGAAGGAAACCAATCCACAACCTTCATCATGTGCAACATTGGTGAAGAAGGTTTCCCTAAAGTCTGGTATTTGGACAGCGGTTGCAACAACCACATGAGTGGTAATGAAAGCATTTTTTCTTTCATTGATAAAAATGTAAAGTCTGAAATAAGAATGGGGAACAATGGTGTAGTTCCTGTTGTCGAAAGAGGATCTATTATGATCTGCAACAAGCAGGGTGAGAAGGAGATACATAATGTATTTCTTGCTCCTGGGTTAAAGCATAACCTCATGAGTGTTGGTCAGTTGATCCAAAATGGATACAGAGTGCTGATGGAGAAGGGTCAATGCATTATTTATGACAAGAATGAGAGGATGAAGGTGTTTGTAGTAGTCCAAATGACAAAGAATTGGATGTTTCCATTGAAGATTGAGACTTGTTTCTCATCTCAATATGTTGTTGCACCTCTCAAGAATGGAGAATGTACGACAATACATCATGTAGTTCTCAAGAGCACCATTCAAGACCCCTCCAAGCTATGGCATCTTAGGTATGGACATTTAGACTATGCCGGGTTGAGTCTTTTGTCCAAGAATAAAATGATTGATGGTTTTCCAAGGATAGTAGAGCCTATTGTTAGATGTGAGGCTTGCATTTTGGGCAAGCAACACAGGCAGCCCTTTCAATTGGGCAACTCTACAAGGGAAAGAGCACCATTGGAGCTAGTGCACATGGATTTGGTAGGCCCTATGCAAATCATTTCTATTGGTAAGAGCATATTTTTTTATGACCTTCATTGATGATTATAGCCGTAAGACATGGGTTTGTTTTTGCAACATAAATCTGAAGATTTTGATAAGTTTTTGTTGTTTAAGGCGTAGGCTGAAAAGGAGAGTAGACATTTTATGAAGGTCCTAATGTCAGATCATGGAGGAGAGTATACCTTTAACTCAAGTTTGTGAATTTTTGCAAGAAAAATGGCATCAAGAAGGAGCTAACAACCAGTCATATACTCCGCAACAAAATGGAGTGGTTGAGAGAAAGAATAGAACCATTGTGGAGATGGCAAGGAGCATGATGAAAGAAAAAGGACTCCTGACTGAATATTGGGGAGAGGTTGTAGTAACAACTATTTATCTGATTAATAAAAGTCCAACAAAGGCGGTATGTAACAATATACCTCAAGAGGCATGGACAAGATGCAAGTGGACAGTTGAGCACTTGAGACTATTCGGGTGTGTAGCATATGTACACGTTCCTAAGGAAAAGAGGTAGAAATAGGATGACAAGGGTGAAAAATGCATTTTCATGGGCTATAGTGAAGAGTCCAAGGCCTGTTAGCTATACAATCCAATCACCAAAAAGATAGTCATTAGTAGGGACGTGGAGTTCCTAGAAGACAAGTCATGGGATGGAGTGGTAGATTCTGATAGCTCAGAACCACTCCTGATAGCTCTTGAAGAAGCAAAAATAGAACATGAAGTTCCGCAAGATGAGTCAACAGAGGCTCCTAAAAGTGTTGGTTGAGCTCCTGAGAGCTCCTAAAAGCTCCCGACAGCTCCTGAAGTTGGAAGATAGTTAGCAAGATAGCCAGTCAGACTGTCACAGTCAGCCAGAGGACTGGCTCCTAAAGGTACTAGTCAAGCTCCTAAAGAACTCTTGAAAGCTCCTAAAGTGAGTAGACAGAAAGGAAAGCAACCAGAGACAGCCAAAAGATTAGCTCCTAAAAGCTCTAGAAGATTGGCTCCTGAAGAGCTCCTGAGAGCTCTTGAAAGTTTCGGAAGAGCTCCTAAAATCACCGGTAGAGCTTATGAAAGCTCCTGATAGATCCCAAACCTGCCTGCTCAGCATAGTAGTAGTAGTAGTAGTGAAAGTTCAAAACCACCTCTCACCTCCCTAATGCCAAAGAAGACCAAGAGTCTAAGGGCAATCTACTAGAATGAAAGATATGATGAAGAATTTGATGAGAGTGTGAATTTTGCATTATTTTCTCATGGTGAGCTAGTTTATTTTGAAGAAGTTGTGAATGAGGAAAAATGGTGTGAGGCCATGGATGAGGAGATAGATGCAATAAAGAGGAACACCACATGGGAGTTAACGGATTTGCCTCCCAACAAGCAAGTTATTGGTGTGAAATGGGTCTACAAGACCAAGTGCAATGTCGAAGGAAGGATAGACCGACATAAGGCAAGATTAGTTGTAAAGGGGTATAAATAGTAGTTTGGGAGAGATTATAATGAGACATTTTCCCTTGTTGCAAGGATGGAGACCGTGCGGGTAGTCATAGCAATCGCAGCCTAGCACATGTGGAAGGTATTTCAAATGGATGTGAAGTCTGCCTTCCTAAATGGAGTATTCAAAAGAAGAGGTTTATGTGGAGCAGCCATTCGAATATGAAGTTTCAGGACAAGAACACAAAGTGTATAGGCTAAAGAAAGCTCTTTATGGGCTGAAGCAAGCTCCACGAGCATTTTATAACATAATTGACTCATATTTGATGAGCAATGGCTTTAGCAAAAGTGATGGTGAGCCCACTCTTTATATCAAGGCAACAAATGGTAAGGTTTTGATTGTTGTCTTGTGTGTTGATGGTTTAGTTTTCACTGGGGTTGATGATTTTCTCATTGCTGATTTAAAAGAGGCCATTAAAAGAGAGTTTGAAATTATATACTTAGGTCTCTTGAGATATTTTCTAGGCATAGAAGTAAAAAAAATGCATGATGATATATTTATCTCTCAAGAAAAATATGCAAATGAGATCTCGAAGAGATTTAGAATGCTTGAAAGCAAGCCTACCCCAACACCAATAGCCATAGGTCTAAAGTTGAGCAAGGAAGATTGCAGCAACAATGTGGATCTTACCATGTTTAAGAGTTTGGTTGGAAGCTTAATGTATTTAACAACAACTAGACTTGATATAATGCATAGTGTGAGTCTTATTTCCAGGTTTATGGAGACTCCACAGGACACCCATTGGCAAACAGATAAAAGAATCCTGAGATATGTGAATGGAACCGAAGGATATGGCATTTTGTACACAACAACAAATGAGTTTGGGCTGGTTGGATACACAGATAGTGATTGGACAAGAAATTTGGATGATAGGAAGAGCACATCAGGCTATGTGTTTCATTTGGGTTCGAGATTTATTTCATGGGCTTCCAAGAAACAACCCATCATTTCCCTATCAATAGCAGAGGTTGAGTATATTTCAAAAAATGCAACAACATGCCAAGCTATTTGGCTGAGAAGAAGATGGAACAGTAATTTTTTGTGACAATGTTTCATCGATAGCTTTGACGAAAAAATCCTGTGTTTCATGCAAGAAGCAAGCACATTGAAATCAAATATCATTTTATCAGAGAATTGGTTGAGAATGGTGAAATTAAAATGGAATTTTGTAGGTCTGAGTAGCAGCTAGTATACATATTCACCAAGCCCTTAAGCAAGGACAGTTTTGAGCACTTGAGAACTAGATTGGACATTGTTGATTTGGATCTGGATTGATCCTGTTTTGTCAGCTCAAGATCAAGGGGGAGTGTTGGAAAATTAAATGCTCCCGAGCCTCTTACTGTTGGCACCTCCCTATCAGGGGCATTTGATGCCTGTAGCTGAAAGATTGTTTTGGGGATTGCCTTCCCCACTTGCTCCTGACGTGAACCTAAAGACTGCAAAAGAAGTTAATGAAGTTAGGAATTTTTGAATTCCAATTCAATGCTAGTAGATAATTTCAAAATTGAGAGGGAATGAGTTAAAAGACAAAAGGAATGAAGGCAGTTCATTCTGTGAGGAGAGAAGAGTTAGTTTGAGAAGACTTAGAACTAGAGACTAGAAGAATTTTTCTGTGCAGTAGTAGTCTGTAGACAGAGAATTTTTTGTATGAGCTTTTGAAAGCTCCTAAACAATAGTAGCTGTTTGTTTGTGTGTGAGCAAAGATTTCTCCTGAAGAGCTCTATGTAGCTCCTATCAATTGAGCTCCTAGCAGCTCTTGAAGTTTGTTGTGTGTCTAGTTGAGCAGCTCATGAAGCTCCCAAAAGTTAGTAGTCTGTATTTTGAGTTTAGTTTATGAGTTTTTTATGTTTAAATGTATTTCCATTCCCAACTTATTTAATAGAAAGAAAAGTTGCATGTCTCCAAGTTTAGTTTGCATTGTGTATTTCCATTTTGGGTAGAAAAAAAAGTAGTAGCTCTATGGCTTTCATTTTTTGTTTAAAAATATGACACGAATTAGTATAGTCAAGTAGGCTACTTTGCTCAGCTAATTCACCATGAATGTAATCATGTTACCTTCAGGTTATAGCTTTCGATTGCTAACATATAAGTTATAACGTTTCCAAGAGAATAACTTTAGTTATATATATGTATAAGTTTTGGAATGCAAATAGTATAAAATTGGAAATGTATTATATTTGACTCCAAAATCTGTAATGAACAATTCATTTTGATCTCTAGCAATATCCTTGTGCTGAGATTTATATAATTTGAACATGTGTTAATCTTTTGTTTTCCTTGTACTTAGTAAAAATTGTTTTCTTGGAGTACTTTTCTTTCCCTCACGAAATATAAGCATTAAGTTAATGGTCAAAAATTTCTAACTAAACAAATAATTTTATATACAAAAGAAGCAAGCGAGGTTCCTCCACTCCTATCTTATACTTATCAGTAAAACAACTTGTCTGAGAAATAATGTGAGTAATTTTCCTCTCAATGTTGTTAATCTTTTCCTTAAAATTAGACATATGGTTGTGTTTATCTCATGAAGGTTTGGGAGGGCATTACACAACAACACATTATTTTCCTGTTAATTAGATCTAAGAGGCTGGCATTCACCGAAAATTAAAGTTAACTTGATTAAATTCCCACTTAAATTTGAATTTTCCCTCCAAGGGGACTCATTCGCCACCCTTGGTGAATGGGTCCCACCAGAGGGGACTCATTCGCCCAAGGTGGCGAATGGGTCCCACTACTGTTGTTTGAAGGTGGGATTTTGGGGTATGAGATAATTAAATGTTGTTTGTTGGGTTTTATATGATTTCTCAAGTAAAACGGGCCTCTAGATCAAAATTAATGGGTCTAAGGGGCCTATAAATGTTGTTTTGAAGATTAAATGATGTAAAGGGACTCAAAAGTGGGTCCAATTATGCGTGAAATTGTCTCTTTTCTCAAGAGGGTCCAATTTTCTATGGCACACTTGGTATCTTTTAGATAAATGTATTGAGATATCTATGCTAGTTGTAAACATAGTGAAAATATTGATTTTGTATTTTCATGTCAAATATAGTGCATAGAAAAAATCCAATCTTAAAAGAAGAGTGTTTTTTTTAGAAAATTTTGTTTTACTTTCATTTGAGAGGTTTTGGTGTAAAACATAAAATGCTAATCCTAAAATAGTAACTACTATTATCATGGAGCACAAAATTTAAAATCTTAATTCTAAAACAATTCTATTCTCAGTAAAACATAAAAAAAAAATTTAATGTCCTAGCCTTAACCCTAATCTAAACTTTCCAGTGTTACCATGGTTTAAGTTTTGTTCTACTAAGTGGAAATAATTAACCAACAAAAAGTAAGCATATGTGAATTACAAATCTGTACTAGTGTTTTCACAAGTTTCATTTGTGGGAAGCATGGGCCCAAAACAAATTTCATTTTTTGTTTTTTAAAACTGGAGTAGGGATCTGGGGGTAGAGTTACTAGTGGGTTTAGGGGCAGCCCAAATTAAGTCCTTCAAGACCATACACATCAAAGACTTTCAATTTTTTGATGATTTTGTCAACATGTTGGACTGAGCTAAAATAAGAAATTGAGAATTCCAAAATCGACGGAATGACCCAGTGATGGCTGGGAAATGTTTGTCAAATGTGATGATCAAGGCATATCATGGGGATGTTCTGACTACTGAGGGATACATCCAGATTTTCTAGTCCAAGGGGTTTTTCCAAAACTTCTCTTAGGGTGTCTACCTTGAAATAAAAAAAATTGCTGAGGGACACATCCAAATTTTTTAATTCGAGGGTTTTTGTCCAAACTTCTACCATGGTGTCTGCTTCAAAATAAAAAAAAGTGGAGAAAATTAATTCTTTTACCTCATAGTTTCTAACGACCCCCCTACTGTCCTTGCACGCAAACAATGAAACATTAACGTTAGCCATCCCAACAAAATTATGAAAAACTAGATAATCACGAGTTATATGTTGTATCATGTAAATTAAATTATTTATTGTGAATTGACGAGTCATAGTAATAAAATTAAAAAGGACATATTCTCCAATGACCATTTTTAGTTTCTGGAATGCATTTTGAACCGTGTTTCCTGAAATTGATGGGGTGTAGGGTCAAGCCTGTCCAAGTGCAACCTATCCTGAAAACTTAATTTGATATCATCTTGTTATTCAGTTTTTGGAATGTGTTGATTGCCACATTGAGTCTGATCATGATGGTCTCTAAGGTTTCTTTTACTATAATTGAAGCTTATATGGAGAATAGATTAATCATCGTTGACACTTGTGGATTTCCTTCCCTCCAAAGAAAACGAAGAAATATTGTATAAGATTTAATATAAAAATCCTATCAGTAGATGTTGTCGTTATTCACCCATTTTTTTTTCCTTTTTCATTATTGTAGTGGCCATAGAATAGTAATGTTTCATTGTTTCCAAGAAGTTGAATACTTGATGTTGCTTGAATCATGAATGTTGTGTTGAAATCAGGTTATGAATGATTTACTGTGTTTTGATTTTTTTCATCTTCCTTTAGCAATTTGGATTTTCTCTAAACCTCCAGTTTTTGATGAAATGTATTAGCGATACTCATGCTAGAGCCCATTACGGTACATTATCTTGTATTTCATTGGAAGAAAAATTGCAACTAGTTAGGCATTGTATGTATGTTAATTTTGTGCTAAAGTACTTAATTTTCTTGCATGTATCTAATTTTGCACCAGAATCTTTTTAATTTTAAAGTTGAAAGGTGGAATGCATGGGAAATTTAATCAACTTAGGCTTCTATAATAACAAATTTGAAGAATAACTTGCAACCTTACATTTTCATTGACATCATATTGTATAACATTTGTTTCCTACTCATCAACATTAGTCACTAGTATCCAAAGAACATTTCTACCTTCTCTTATGATGATATTATTTGAAGGTCATTAATTTCTATTCATGTTTTCTTTGCAAACATGATGTTCAACATTCTCACTTGATTGTAGGTGTTCATTAATTTTGACTTGGTTGATTCTTTGTTGGAATTTTTGTCAACATGGCTTTTCTTCTCTCATCCTACCCAAGCAATATATTTTACTGACGTTTTCCATCAATTATCTACAATTTATTGGTGTTTTTGAAGTTCTCTTTGTTCCTCTCATTGTGAGTTCTTACCTTTCACAAGATTTTGTCTTTTCTGCTATCAAAGTCTCACGTTAATTGACATTTTATCTAATTTACTCATATTATTGAGTAACTACCTTTGTACAGGTGATGGAGTTGGATCTCCTTTCCCTTCATTATGTTACAAAGTTTTCAGGCATGGAATGCTCAACAAGGTGCTTTAAATATTCTCATCAATAATGGAGGCATTTTCTCTATTGGAGGTAATTATCTATGACATTTTCCAACTACTAAAGTTATGTTTTGCTTCATGGTGCATTGTTTAATCTCTTAAAAAAAGAGTTCCAGGTTCTTGAACTTGTTATTAATTTCACTGCTCTTGAATGGGATGAAATAGTTGGCAGGTAGGATTAAATTTGTACATCAATTAATAAAAATTCCTTACAGTGTTTCTTCTTTGACAATCGCATGTGCCAATTACCTTTCTAGATCACTTAACTTGCCCCTTGTTTTTAATTCTTGAGTTGTATAATTGTATTCAATTGTATTCTTTTTGGGTTCAATTTTCTAGCTTGATAAATACAAAAATTGCTAAGTTTTGTTCCAAATTTTATGTGGTAGGATGTGGGGAATCAACATCGGAATTTACTAGCCATGAATAATGGAATTAAATAGAAGGAAAATGTCGATTGTATTGTTCACAATGTTCATAATTTTATTCCTAATAAGTTAATTTTATTATCATATTTTCAAAGAATCAAGATTCTTTCTGAATCGAATTATTTATTGTTAAAATTGGACTTTCGTGTTAGAGAATTTCACCATTATACTCTTTCATTATGATGACAATTTGGATGAATGGAATGATCTTCAATAGAGTAGCAAGGTTGTGCACATTGTTGCACAAAACTAGAAACAAAATGGTAAGTTAACAAAATGGTAAGTTATATATGTCCATGATTGCCATAATGTAGCATTGAAACCTTAAATTTTTTCATTCATGTTTTCCTAGTATGATAAAAAATAGTTTCCAAAAACATTGACCCAAATCAAGAGTGTACATAGGGTGTATGAAATTTGGACCATTCCTTGCACACAAATAAGTAATTTAACACCCTGCATTGATTTCTTCTTTGCAGTACTAATTGATCTTCACTTAAATGCAGTAGAGGTATGGCACCTTCTGATTGCCTTTTTCAAAAAAAGATTGTAAGTAAAAGATGGTTAATATATAGCAAATTAAAACTATTGCTTCCACTTTTGCAGGATCCTAGTGCTAAAAGAAGATACCAATTAGTTGATGATGTTTCCTCTCACACCAACATCAACAACAACTGTAGCAAAGTTGTGCATGCTTTTGAATAGAGGTATTTTCTTAGAACCTCCCAAAGGATAAAATGCAACAAATCAGGAAAACCATAATAAACATGAAGATATGTTTAAAGAACACGTCTAAATTTTTTTAACTTTAAGATGTTTCTTTTTTTGTAATGTATATTTCAAATTACTTAATTAGTACCATTTTAGATATTCAAGAAACTTATGTCCAGACAATTATGAGATTATACATATATTACATGTTGATGTAATCCTAGAATATAGTTATAAATGTGAACTATTTATCATTAGAGGAGAAGTTGCTTTTTATGTACCTATTATTTATTTGTTTTATCAACATTATTGCTAGAACTTATCAAACACAACCAATTAAAACATAACTATTCTAGAAATTTTTCACGGGAACTTCGCTACCGTGCAACTCTTGTTTGTTTCCCTCTTCTTTTTCATTTTCCCTCCCTGAATATTTGACGTGCATTTTGAAATGAATTTTTCCTTTTTATGAAGCTTCAAACATGGGTTTTCCACATCAAAAAGACAAGGGGCTTTTCAGAAAATCAAAAAGGGCATGCATGTCATGAGTCTAGTATCTTGGGCAAGCAACAACAATAAGGATCTTAGACAAATGATAGCATTCAACAATAGACCAGGTGTGCCCTATGTTTTTTTCTTTTTTGTCCTATTTCATACAAATGTACGCCCTCCTTTCTCTCTGTGGTTGTTGGATTTGATTGAGTGGTGCCCAAAATTCATTGTTTAATCACCAAGGCAGTGATTTGAGAATATTTTCTTGCAAGGATGGCCTGTATTGCATTTTATGTGATGGTTCGAGTTTTCTTGACCCATTTTAAGAAAACATGCTTTGTCAACACTTTTGTAGTGGATTTTTTTGTCTTAACTAGGCCCTAACACATCAGATCCATAGCCATAATGAATGAATGCTGGATTTGTAGGTTTGTTGAGTGTTATCTTGTGCTACGCGCATATATTTTGGCATTTTGTAGGTGGTTTTCAATTGTTTTGGGACGTGACTATCAAAAAATAAGCTCCATTCCTCATGCCCTGAATTCTTTGCATTTACTGCCTAAACTGCACACTCACATATTTCTCTCACAAAATTCCTCTATGCTTCTTGGTTTTGGCTCCATTCTACCCCCACTTGAAAGATCCCATTTTTTTTGTTTCATATGCAGGGAAGATGTAGGCAACGATTACAAAATATGGCTTTCTGCACCTGATCACATTTTCCTTTACCTTCTACAATCTTTTCCAAAAATCCAATCTATACACCATCTTCAATCTTTGTTCCATTGCAGTAGAATTAGACATCTTCATAAATCTAGCACACCCACTTACCATCAGCCATCCCCATTAGACCCCCACCAAAAGTAGCTCATAAAACTCAAACAGTTCATGGACATGGATTACAGGTGATTTTCTCCCCAATGCAAAAAACTAGAGCTTGAAAATGCGAGTCTTTTTTTTATCTAACAAGGAAATGGCAAACCTTGTGGTTGGCAACTTGGAAGCATACTTTTCAAAGAAGCCATTGTTAACCCTAGTAGAATGAAGAGCTAGAGACTATAAAGACCACTTGATGGTGAGTTTTATATCAGTGTATTCAAACAAAGATTTATGTAACCCTGCAGTTGTTTAAAATGTGGTATTTAAACAAATGCAATAGAGGATTCCTCAAATCTTCTAATTTGAACTCGTTTGACATCTTATTTCTCATGTCTGGCCTTTTATATATTCACTATTGAACATACTTTTGCAGAAGATATTTACATAATTTTCTCAAATGATATATGCAACCTAGGGGCTAAAACAGTATAGAAGTGTAGAAGAGAGAAAGCAATTGTAATTTAAATTTTATTAAAATAAATGTAGTATATTTAAACAGTAATCCATCATAAATATGTATTTTGTGCTGCTAGTATTGCAGCTACCATTAGAAAGCTTGAAGATATCACTTGTTAGATTGTTGAAACACTATCTGTTTGTCTCAGAATTCACCTAATCTAGCTGACCACTTGAGGGTGACACAAATATTTGATCGGGAGTTGTAACACAGTAGATTGTGGGGACAAAAAATTTATAGGGGCGGAATCTTTTGTGCATTTAATCTATGATTCAAAACTCTACTGGAAGGATGTCTTTGAACATTTTGAACCAATGATATTTTAATGTGATCTTGTCCTATGGCTAGAAATTTCCTGTTGTAAAGACCAATACTATATATAACAGGTTAGATGATTTTGTATAGTAAGAAAGTTCCCAGCCATGCGAAGTTGAGAACAAATAGTAATTGCACAACAACGTTTGAGCATTGAGTTTTCCCAAGGAAATATCAAAATCAAACTTGCAACATAATTTGTCGCTGGAAAAGGACGAATATGGCATACCCTGCCCAAAAACAAAAAATGGTTTCCAAGTGAGCTCTTACTTTTGAAGATACAAATGATGAATTATAGATTATTGCTAAAGGACACTGATGTAGAATTTGAAAAGAAGCCATAATTACTATCAGTTCCTCCCTGTGTTTATTTTTGAAAGGAATTATAGAATTCATATCATTCATGTTCTAAATGTTTGTAGAAATTATCTCATCGTTGCATACATAATTTTTCTTGAATATTAAAATCATTCTTTCATCAAGCTAGTTGATTGGTAGTTGCTTATCCTTGATTAAGTAAATTTTAATCTTGAGGGAATCATTTAATAACCAAAAAATCATAATTCTTGGAAGTGTTAGATGATGATCCCTTTAACTTTGATGATATATCCATTTAGATTTTGAAGACTACTATGCACGAATTTAAGAAATTGTCACCACTCTCACTAAAAGGTTTTCCAATCACGGAGTTGGCCTTTGCATGCAAGCCGATGAGTTCATGTGTTACCATCTAGCCCTCTTTAGTAATGTGTTAACATTTTACTGTATTGTAGACTTAGGAAATTGTCTACTTTTTAGTTTCTACTTTATTTTCTTAGCATATTTTAGGATTGATTTAGCTGATTCCTTAGCCTAAAAAATTCATTGTCAAGATACTATATGGAATCAACCTTGATCAGTGTTTATTTTTAATCAATTCTTAAACTTTTTGAAGATTTTTATCTACCTAGATGCTAATGCAATCGGTACTATCTACAAGTCCTGAAGTGGTTTGAAATGATCAAATGCTAATTTGATTGCATTTTTGCATTTTTGAAATAGATACAAGTGCGAGTTTCATAAATATGCTATTTCAAACCTCATTATACACACTTTCTAGCAATTTTTACAATTCTCTCTTGCATTCAAATTCTCGTTTTCATATTTTCCCTTCCTATGAGCAACTAGTTTTTCTTGTTTTGACCAAGCTTTGAAAATATTGACAGGTTATTACGGGGTACTTACTTGGTGGGTCTATTATTGGACCAAGTGGTTTGAGCTTTGTAAGTGAAATGGTACAGGTAAGCTGTAAATCTTATACTGCAGCTTAATTATTCATAATAAAAATTCACATTAATGACATTGAAGAACCAATCAACTCTAGTGAATACACAGTTGTCAAATATGGCAGAGGAATGAAGAATAATACAGTAGAACACTGAAAATGCTGAAAAATAGAGCATAAAACAGAGCAGCAGAATAACAGTCATTCATTCATGTTCAAAACAGAGTAATACAGAATTTAGGGCTTTCACAGCCTTTTGGAAGTAACTAGAAGCAATTAGCAAAACATGGAGTAAGCTCCAAGTAACTAAACCTAATGTAGAGCTATCGGAAGTCTTCCAGAATTAATGCAAATACCAACTACACCTACCACAACTTACCTAACACACAAAGAGTTTGTTGCGTACAGTTGAGTTAATTCTAACACTCCCTCCTAGTCTCAACTGTATAAATATCAGCACTAAAAATCCCTAAGTGTTTCCTTTGAAATTCAAAAACATTCTTTCCCAATGGCTTTGTAAAAATGTCTGCAAGCTGATCTCGTGATCCACAGAAGTCAAGAGAAATTTATCCATTTTGTACGAGCTCTCGAATGAAATGAAAGCGAGTGTCAATGTGCTTGCTTTTCTTGTGGAAGACATGATTTTTGGATAAGGCAATTGCTGAGCTATTATCACAGAAAATAGGAGTTGGCTCTTTTTCAAGATGTGCAAGATCATTTAGAATCCTTCTTAGCCATACTGCTTGACAAGATATTGTAGTTGTAGCCACATACTCTACCTCTGCTGAAGATATTGAAACTATGGGTTGTTTCTTGGATGCCCATGAGATGAGATTCGTTCCCAAGTGAAAAGCATAACCTGATGTGCTCTTCCTATTGTCTATGCTACCAGCATAATCACTGTCTGTGTAGCCTGAGAGTGAAGCATCTTTAGATTGAGTGTACCATAATCCATAGTTGATTGTCCCTGCAACATATCTCAAAAAAAAATTTGCTACTTTCCAGTGTAAATCTTTTGGAGAGTCCATGAATCTGGATACAAAACTTGCAGCAAACATTATGTCAGGTCTAGTTGTTGTGAGGTACAAAAGACTGCCAACTAGACTCTTGTACAAAGTAGAATCATCTAGTGGTCCATCATTTTGTTTGCTCAACTTTGTTCCTTGAGCAATGGGTGTGTTTGCTGGTTTGCAACTGTCCATTCTGAATTTTTTCAACATTTCTAAAGAATAATTTTGTTGACAAACAAAAATACCTTGAGCAGATTGGTTGATTTCAATTCCCAAAAAGTATTTCATGATTCCAAGATTAGTCATTTCATATTCCCTTTTCATGGCAGCTTTGAACTCATCTAACATCAAATTTTCTGTATAGAGCAAGTCATCAACATAAAGACAAACAATGAGAATTTTACCTTCATGATCTGTTTTTGTATAGAGAGTTGGCTCATGATGGCTCCTGATGAATCCACTATTGATGAAGTAAGAGTCAATCCGACTATACCAAGCTCTTGGGGCTTGTTTTAAGCCATACAATTCTTTCTTCAATTTGTATACTTTATGCTCTTGTCCTTTGATTTCAAATCCTTGTGGCTGATCTACATATATCTCTTCTTCCAATATGTCATTTAAAAATGCAGATTTGACGTCCATTTGGAAAACTTTCCATTTATTTTGAGCTGCAATAGCCAAAATAGTTCTGACTGTGTCTAACCTTGCCACTGGAGCAAAAGTTTCTCCATAGTCTATGCCAAGTTGTTGAGAGAAACCCTTGGCAACTAGCCTTGCTTTGTATTTTTCTATCTTTCCTTTGTCATTCAGCTGTGTCTTATATATCCACTTCACACCAATGCTGGTTTTGTCACTTGATAGATCAACAAGATCCCAAGTTTTGTTCTTTTCTATGGCTTCAATTTCTTGATTCATTGCATCAACCCAATGTTCCTCTTTTACTGCTTCTTCAAAGTGGGTTGGTTGATATGAAAGAAAGGCAAAAAGATCTTGTTCAATTGCATTTTCTTACTCATATATTTCCCTTAAACTTCTAGTTCTCTGATTGTTTGTAGAAGAAGATGAATCATTGCTGGGAGAATTACCATTTTCAAAGTGTTGTTGTTGTCCTTGTACCTGTAATCTTGGTGGCCTTGGCTGATGAACTTGCTGATATAAAGGTTCATCAAACAATTGTAATGGATTTGGACCATTCAAAGTTTCATTTTCTTGATCACTCCATGATTTGTTCTCAAGGAACTTGACATCTCTGCTCACCACAAATTTCTTAGTGACAGGATTGTAGAGTCTATAGGCTTTTGATTGTTCACTATAGCCAAAAAGATACATTTTTCACTCCTATTGTCAAGTTTTTGTCTCAGCTCCTCTGGAATGTGTGCAAATGCTATGCATCCAAAAATTCTAAAATGAGCTACATTCAACTTTGTACCAGACCAAGCCTCTTGTGGCACTTTTCCTTGAACACTAATTGTGGGAGATCTATTTAAAATATAGACTGCAGTAGCAACTGCTTCAACCCAATAATCATTGCACAAATTCTTTTTTTTGAGCATGCATCTAGCCATATTCATGATGGTTTGATTTTTCCATTCAGCCACTCCATTCTGTTGTGGAGTATATCTTGTTGTGGTTTGCATAATGATCCCATGTTGTTTGCAAAAATCTATGAAATCTTTTGAGTTGTATTCTCCTCCTCTGCCTGATCTGAGCACTTTAATATATTTACCACTTTGTTTTTCTGCTTCAGCTTTGAATTGTTTAAACTTTGAAAAATTATCAGACTTGTTCTTGAGGAAATAAATCCAAATTTTCCTACTAAAGTCATCAATAAATGTCAGAAAATAAGAGCTACCACCAATGGATTGAGTTTGCATTGGTCCACAAAGATCTGTGTGGACTAGCTCTAAGTGTTCTTTTGCTCTATTTGATGATGATGGGAAGCTGTCTCTCTTATGCTTTCCAAGAATACAACTTTCACATTGACTGTCAAGATCCTTTAAAACAGGGAGACCTTTGACCATAGATTGTTTTTGAAGAAGACTAAGACTTTTGAATGGAAGATGACCAAACCTAGAATGCCATAATTGTGACTCATTCATGCTTGAGACATGGTGGGCAAATGACTGTGATAGAATGGCACTCCTAAGATTTAAAGGAAACATTCTATTCTTGGTTCTTTCAATCTTTTCTATAAGTCTTCTACTAGGAGGTTTGTCAAAAATACAAGAAGTTGTACCCTTAAAGATTATATCATAGCCATGTTCCATCAATTGACCTACACTTATGAGATTGTGTTTCAAGTTTGGAACATAATAAACATCATGGATTTCTTTTCCCTGATTTTGTTTAGTAAGAATAGGCACAATTCCTTTCCCTTGAGCTTTTACTTGAGAATCATCACCAAGAGTAATTTCAGAATTTGTAGAAGTATCAATGCATGAAATTAAATCTTTGTTACCTATCATATGATTGCTGCAGCCACTGTCTAGCAACCAAAGGTCTTTGGTGTGAATGTCTTCAGAAATATGGCAGGAAAGAAACATTGCTTCAGAAGATTCTCCTTCATTGTTGGAGACATGTGCTCTGCCATTGTTTTGGTCTGACTGTTTCTTTTTGTACTCATATTCATAGTGTCCAAATTTCTTGCAGTAGAAGCACTAGACTCTAGATTTATCAGTCCATTTTCTGCCTCTTTGTGCTTGATTTTGAGAGTTTCTAAACTGCCCTGATTGTTCTTGTGTTGTCCTTTCTTCATCATGTTGATTTGATTTGCCTCTGTTACTTCTCCCTCTATTGCCTTTGCCTCTGTTTCCTCTGCCTCTACCTCTATTGAAAGATGCTTGAGTCTTGAAAGCTTGTTCCAAAGACTCTTCTTCCAGATTTAGTCTGGTCTCATGTGACAAGAGTGATCCAGTTAGCTCTACTACTGAAAAAGTAGTGAGATCTTTGGACTCCAAAATAGCTGTGACAACCATTTCAAATTTCTTTGGTAAACTTCTAAGAACCTTTTCAACAATTTTCTGATCTTCAATGGTTTCACCATTAATCCTGATATGGTTTACAATACCCATGACTCTGGTCATAAACTGATCAATATTCTCTGAGTTAGACATTCTCAATGTTTCAAACTGAGTTTGTAAGGTTTGCAGTTTAACTATCTTGACTTTGTCAGTACCCTCATATGCAGATTTGAGGATATCCCAATCTTCTTTTGATGTTGCTGCAACTGTGATTTTTGAGAAAATAGAATCATCAACAGAATTTTGAATCCAACATTTTTCCCTATTTTATTTCTTTCTCTGTTCTATAGCTGCATTTCTTTGAGCATTATTCATAGTAGCTAAGTCTGTTGGAGTGGGCTCTGTGTAACCATTCTCAATTGGTTCCCAACATTCTTGGGCTTGCAAAAAGGACTTCATTTTTAAAGACCAAAAATCATAATTTTTGCCAAGAAGAATAGGAGTTTGTGGCAGATTACTAGAGGCAGCCATTAAAAAAAAATTCCAAGATTAAAAAAAACTCTAAAATGGCAGCTTCCTTATGAGCAACTCTATGCTCTTTTGATACTTTCAAATCTCTTAGAAAGCAACTTTTCTAGGCCTGAATCTGTGCGACTCCTTCACTCCACCAATAGCAGGTTCTATTGACTTCCTTAACTCTAATTTAGGCTTTTCCTTCAGTCGAATCTGATTTAGCTGCTCTCCATTTAAATATGAAGAGGCTTATGCAACCTGGACTTGTAGTTGCTCTGATACCATGTCAAATATGGCAGAGGAATGAAGAATAATACAGCAGAACACTGAAAATGCTGAAAAATAGAGCATAAAATAGAGCAGCAAAATAACAGTCATTCATTCATGTTCAAAACAGAGTAATACAGAATTTAGGGCTTTCACAGCCTTCTGGAAGTAACTAGAAGCAATTAGCAAAACATGGAGTAAGCTCCAAGTAACTAAACCTAATGTAGAGCTATCGGAAGTCTTCCAGAATTAATGCAAATACCAACTACGCCTACCACAACTTAGCTAACACGCAAAGAGTTTGCTGCGTACAGTTGAGTTAATTCTAACAACAGTAAAAGAGACTTGAGTTATCCTTTAATTTAGTTCAAGCTTTGGATTTGAACATGAAAAGGTTAACCAAAGAGTCTATTGTTTTATCTGTATATGTGTAGCACATTTCTAGAAGTGATTTATTATGACACAAAAGTTCAAGGTCATTCTTAAGGTGTAGACAATATACTTAACAATGTGCTTGCATGTTTTTGAAGTATCTTTTCATATAAAAAATTAAGTTGATTATAAATGAGGAGATATATATGTGCTTAAAGCCAAATGTGTCTTAAATTTTGGACCATAGTTGAATGGAAACAGATACAGTATCAACAAGTTTTTTAAGACCCCCTGATTTAGATACAGCTAGAAATGACAATTATAGAAATACAATATATTCAATTGTTTACATATCAGCAAATTTTCAAGATTCACCGATATGGATACAGCTGGATGATAATTATAGAAATATACAAATAGAATATTATATTCAATTGTTTACATATCTGAGAGTATAGAAAATAACTTTAGAAGTATTTATTTATATTAATATGTATTTTGTTTTTTACATTTTAGTTTATAATATTTATTTTGTTATATTGTGTATTTGTCTTTAGTGATTTATGTATTTACATATCAAGTGGAGTTTGGTATTGCATTACTTTGACAAAATCTGTGTTAGATAATCTACAAAGAATAGCATTCTTTGCCTTGGCATGATTCTCATATGCCCTCTTACCAGCCTAATCAGTGAGGGCAGTAGCGGGAATTACATAACTATTTACAATAGACATCCAGACATGATTCTTGGACTCTATTTACCTCTTAACAATCACTCAATTATACACCTATTAAATAACAAAACACAATTTTTTTTAGCTGCGAGAAAATCTAATTTAAGCAAGGATTGTAAGAATATTTTGTGCTTGTTTAGTTCTATTCTTGGTGCATTTTTTGTTCTTTGTTGTGATCATGGAATTATCTACAACCTCCTCAATTCTGAATTATATATGCTGACTCTTGGAGATTGTTTTAATATTTTTATTTTATCCAACTTCAAATGTCTAATACAAAACTGGATTTTCATATCAAAAGATCTCAAAGAAAAAAAATGAAATCTACCATTGATTGTTTTAATTGTTGTTATTTTAAATTCTTATTTTTCAGTAACTACTTTTTGGCATGTAGGCATGGTCATAGATCTGAAAAATACTAGATGCTACTATAAGCCAGCAGAATGGCAAAACAATGGTATCAGATATATGAAGGTATACTTTCCTATTTTATGCTTGCCATTTACTCTCTAATTAAGCGAATTACATTAACACCAGTCGTGATATTCTGTATGTCATATGAATTCAAATAAATGTATTTGCTGTTTAATTTCAGATTGCTTGCAAAGGACGAGATGCAGTTCTTGATAGTCTGTCTGTGAATACTTTTGTGCATGAAGTAAGTACATTGATTTTACTGTTTAGAAAGATTTGTGAAGATTGCATGAGATGAAGCCCGTTCATGTCATTTTAATGTAAAGTAACTAAAAATTTTAAGCTCAGAAGGAAAGTAGCATAGCTTGCAAATGGGCTTTTTTGCATTCCTCTTGCTATCATGATGGAAATACTAAATGCACCATGCATCTTAGCAAAACCTCTTGCATAATGGTTATCATTTGATGCACTTAGGTGTGAGCGATGGGAAGTGAAACCGTCAATATTGATGCACTTAGGTATTCTTAACTGTAGCTGTACCTTTATAGTGCCAATGCCTTTTTTATTGATTTGTGGACATTACTATACTTTATTTACTTCTTCTTTTTTCAATTCATTTTCACTGTGGAATAGAATGTTTTATTTTTAAAAGTATGATTGTAAATAGAATTCAAACAAATCGAAAACTTCAATGGGAACCAATAGCATATGTATCTTGATCATGTCATAGGAAAATAGAACTAAATATGGATTTCAATGGATGTTCAAAAACTACAGTTATTTAGAGGCCTAGGGTACAAGCAACAGGGCCATTTAAATTAGAATATCTAAGTAAATAAATATGAGTACAACTATATTATAATTGTAGGATTGGTATTGGACCATAAATTTCCATGTTATTGTAATACAATTTTCAGGCAGCTTTGCCAAAAATTGAATAGTTTTTTTCTCTTTTGCTTGGCTGTGTCGAAAGTAAAGAGGTGAGAATATTTTATGAACATGGTATAGTTATCTAATAATATTATGCCAAGGTGCAGATAAAATTCCCTAGTATTAGTCCATTTATGAAACAACATCATGGCTGTCTCAAGTTTTTCTTAGAATTTTTGCAGAAAGTAACAAACATTGCATAGCTAATATTTATAATCTTGTATAGTGTTAAGACTAATTGTAAGGACCTTTCTCTGTAAATTCAGAATTACAATTTTTCTTTTCACATAACTAGATAAGGCTTAAGTTTATTGTAAATCACCGAGTCTTAGCTCTTCCTTATTCTAATCTTGTAGTTTTGATATCACATTGACCTATTTCAATTATTTGTGGAAGCTAATACGGCTTCCTTCTTGCCTTCCAGAGCAGTAAATTATCGAGTGTTTTACTGGCATGCCCTCTACTTCGATCTATCAGTAAGCCAGATCCGTTTCTCATGTTTTGGGAGCTTATTCCTCTTAGAAGTTGAACACCCCATGCATATTTTTGTTGTATGTACAATTGTGAATTTGATTCAGAGGAGTCTAAACAGTCAACATACATAAATGTGATGACTGGGTATATTCGATTGATTCATTTCCATCTTGAAATGAACACCCAAATGTGATTTTACTACATAATTGGTGTGTTGTTTCAGAAGGTTCTCATCAGACATAAAGTTGAGCTTTGGGTAGAAAAATGAAATGCTTTGAGCTTTGAGACTAACTAAATGTTTCTTCCCATATTGTTAATTTGGTTGAGAAACTAGGGAGTGGGAGGATAGTGGGCCGATGATAGTGGTCAGAAACTGCCTTGTCTCTTGGAGAAAAAGAAATAAGTGTCGATAGTTTGGTAGATGGAAGAGACTAGCTATGATAGATCTGTACAAAGAGGAGCTAGAAAAGGGGTTTTAGTATGTTGCTATTCACCTCAAAGTTTTCCTTTTTGTAAACTCCCGAGAGCAATTTTCTTTCTGCTGTTGTTCCTACAAATGGAGTTGGTGTAAAGTTTGATGATAGTGGGGCACTTGAAGATGTGAATAATACATTGCAAGAATTGGTTACACTTCCAATACAGAGGCCAGAGTTTTTCCGTGGTGGAAACCTTTTGAGGGTATGCTTGAATCCTTGAAAATTATATTCAACAAATAAAAACCATTGGCTGAAATGAGTGGTAAATATATATTTGGGATATATTATTCACCATGCATATAGTTATCTATGTGTGTGCGATGTGGAGAAAACTGATATTATTGGTCTCTTAAAGGTGCATTTGTCATTTGAAACATCGTGTTGCTATACTATTGTTGGGTACTTATGCCTCAAGTTTTTGTTCCCTTTGATACTCTTTTCTCTGTTTCTCTTAAGATAATTTAAGTAATATTTAGTGTAACATAGAGTTAGTGACATAGAATATATGTGTCTATTTGCAGCCATGTAAAGGAGTGTTGTTGTTTGGTCCTCCTGGAACTGGGAAGACCCTACTCACAAAAGCACTTGCCACTGAAGCTGGTGCAAATTTTATAAGTATCACAGATTCAACACTTACTTCAAAGGGAAATGTTGAAGGTGATTAATCTATAGCATGTTGTGAAATATTTGAACGTGTGCCTTTGACAATGAAGCATAACTGTGTATTTATACAAATTTAGGTAGTATTTTTCCTTCCTCGGTTGATATTTTATTCACGAATTGCTCATAATGGTGATTGTATTTTATATATATTTTGGTTATTCCAAATGATAACATAATTAATACTGTATGTTATAAATGTTGGGCTTCAAGGAAATAGGATATCATTTATTTCAGTTAAAAAAATGAAATATATATATATTGTTTTATTACTTATATACATAAATAAATGCATTTTCTATTCACTCTGTATGTTTTCCTTATAAATTAATTTGTTTTTATTGTCAGTCATAGACTTCTACCATGAGTAATTCATGCTCACGACCCAAATAATTTTTGGTTGAGAGAAATTTGAAACCCTGTCTCCACTGTTAAGAAGTTACTATCCAAGGGGAATGTATCCTTAAAAGTTCTATCATTAATTTTTAATTCAAAAAGAAATATATAATTTAAATAAATTTTAGAGAAAGAGACATTATTGAAATTTTCTTAGGGTTAGATCAATTTATGCTCCATTGTTTCTAGGAGATTCCATATGTTATGTTTGATCCATATATTTCATTAACACGTTCTTTCTATACAACACTTGCTATGATGCTCCAACTTTGTTTTTGACAGATTAGTTTGGGTTTTGTAGGGGCCTACACCCAATAGGAAACTATAACATACATGAGATTATAAAAAAAAAGCATCAGCTAGACATAGAGCTCAATACAACTAAACAAAAAAAAAAAAAAAATCCACTAAAAGATATAAAAACAAATCCCATCCAAAAGAGGAAATTGCTTAATCAATATGAGATGATTCAAGGTCTCCTTTACTCTCCATAGGTCTTAGTTTCCACTTGGAATATAGGCTTGAGGAAAGTTTGTTGGGTGGCCCATATGACACCCATCAGGGACATTGATGCTATAGTAAAGCATTACTCATTACTAATAGGGGTAAAGATAAAATATTTAGCAAACTGTGAAACATAGGTCCCTGATAAACTAGATAAAAGTAGAGCAATTGAATAACACTTAGAAGAAAAATAGAGTAGCTGAATTATATTATCTGCACATACAACAATTTGTTGTTCTACTCATACACACACATATTTGATAGAGGAATGTTGTATTTATAGATCTCTGGGAGATCTCTAGAAGATATCAGATACATACAAAAGTAGGAGGTCGGTGCTGGAACTATCTAGAAGATAGAAGCTTTGAGAGAAGTTGGAGCTAGAGGATAGAGTGCTTGGAGAGTTCTATTATTAATGTTTTTCCTACCTCAGCTACGTAGACAAATAAACAGTATTCCAACACCCCACCATAATGTTTATTTGGAGAGAACAGGAACTGTCTTGAGCTGCAAAAAGTCTCTAAGTTTGAAAAAAATTACAATAGACAATGCTTTCGTAAATATGTCAAAAATTTGTGCCTCTGTGCCACAAAATTCTAGCTCTACCACTTGTCTTTCAATTAAGTCACAAACAAAATGGTGATGCACTTCTATATGCTTAGATTTGGCATGATATACTAGATTTTTTGCTAGCTTAATAGTGCTTTTATTAGCACAAAATATTATAGTAGGAGATTCTCATGGATGGCATGTGTCTTCAAGTAGTCTTCTAAGCCACAAGGCTTCTTGAGATGCCTTTTATGAGCCAATATATTTAGCCTCTATTGCTGATAGTGACACTATTGATTGTTTCTTGCTACTCCAAGATGAAAGATGTATCTTGAGGTTGATTTTCTATCATCTTGATATCACCTGCATAGTTAGAATCTGTATACCCAACTAGAGTAGGCTCTCCTCCATATTTATATTCAATGCCAAGCTGATAAGTACCCTTAATGTATTTTAATATTCTTTTGGCTACTTTCCAATGTTCAATGTGAGGATCTTCCATGTACCTGGATACAATACCAACTGCATATGCAATATCTGGTCTAGTTATAGTAAGATACAAAAGACTCCCAACTAATTGTCTACACAATTTTCCATCCACCTTTTTTTGAGTAGAGTTAGCACTCAATTTTAATCCTACTTCACATGGTGTATTAGATGGTTTGCAATCACTCATATTACATTTTTTCAATACATTAAGAGCATATTTTGTTTGAGAAAGCATGATCCTTTCTTCTTCTTTCCATACTTGCATACCCAAAAAATAATGCATCAACCCTAGATCAATTATTTCAAAAGCTTGTTTGGGTTGATCTTTAGTTATTTCAATATTATGTGTGTGATCTCCTATAATAATCAAGTCATCCACATATAATACAATAAAAACAACTTTATCGTCACTATGCTTTACATACACAGCCGGATCAGCTTTACTTCTTTTAAATCCTACATTAATAAAGTATTCATTTATTTTGGAGTACCATGCCCTTGGGGCTTGCTTAAGGCCATATAATGATTTTTTAATCTACACACTAGATGTTCTTCACCACTTTTAACAAATCTTGGTGGTTGTTGCATAAATTTCTTCCTTTAGATCACCAAGTAGAAATGCACATTTTACATCCATTTGAAAAATTTTCCAACCAAAATTTGCAACCAAAGCAACTATTGTACGAATTGAACTAATTTTAGCAACCGGAGCAAAGGTTTCAGTATAATCAATACCTTATGTTTGTAAGAAACCTTTAGCCACTATCCTTGCTTTGTGTTTTTCAATAGCTCCATCTAATGTGAACTTCGTTTGGTAGGTCCACTTGCAACCAACCACATTTTTTCCTTTTGGAAATTTTGTCAATTCCCATGTTCCATTTTCCATCAAAGAGTTACATAATCATCTTGCATAGCCACTTCCCATTCATCTTTTCCTTTTGCTACCTCATATGTACTTGGAGTGTCAACCTGCATCACCCTAGTCATAAGAGTATAGTTAGCAAACATATTTCTAGGGCCTTCTTGGTAGACTTCTTGGATGCTTCTAGTCTTCTATGTGTCTTCATCATCACTTTCACTTGATGCTTCAACTTGTGTTCCTTCTCCTCTTGCAGAAGGTTGCACACCTTGATTTGGATCATTAGTAGACTTATCTTCATCAATCAAGATTGGAAAGTAAGATAATGTAGGATAATTTTCACTCTCAATATCTTCATCAAACCATACATTCGTTTTGATATGAATTTCATTTTTCTGAGGATTATATAACCTATATATCCTTTTGACTCCTCACTATATCCAACCATTATGCACTTCTCACTTTTCCTTTCAAGTTTGTTCCTTCTTTCATTAGGAATGTGGGCATATGCATTACAACCAAAGACTCTAAAATGAGATACTATAGGATTTTTACTACTCCATGCCTCTTCTGATGTTATGTTCAAAATTGCCTTAGTAGGTGTTATATTCAAAATATAAACTGCAGTGCAAATTGCTTCAGCCAAAAATTGAACTTCTATATTTCTAGAGTGAAACATGCATTTAGCCTTTTCTATTATAGTTCTATTTTTTCTTTCTGCAACTCCATTTTGTTGGGGTGAGTAGGAGATAGTTGATTCCTTCTTTGTACCATGTTGTTTACAAAAATCTAAGAAAGCTTTGCTCATATATTCCATACCTCTATCTATTCTTCTTATCTTTAGAGATCTTCCACTTTGATTTTCAATTAATTCCTTAAACTCTTTAAACTTATCAAACACTTCATCCTTCCTTTTTAGAAAATATGCCCAAATTATTCTAGTATAATAATCAATAAAGGTGAGGGCATACCTTGATCCTACAAGTGATGGTGTTGTAAAAGGACCCATTACATCACTATGAACCAAATGTAAAGGGGTTTTTGCTCTCCATGATTTACCTTGTGGGAAACTTTCCACATGTTGTTTTCCCATAGCACATCCTTCACACACCTTATGACTTGATGAGATTTTTGGAAGCCTATGCACCATATGTTAGTTTTTTGATTAGATGTAATGCACAAAAAATTAATTCAAAATCAGACACAATAACATAGCGGATACCCTCGAAAAACCCTCTTCTTGAGGGAGAAAATACCAGCAACAAATATCTCTTATATATATATAAGTAATGGCAACAAGTCTCTTTACAATGAGGCCACACACCAGGCCAATAATCAGCACCAGCAATGGCTGTAAAAACAAACTAATAGTCTTCCCTTCAATTTGCACTTGAATGGACTCACAATTTTCCTTAGAAGAAATTCGCACTAGATAGAAGGATCTACACTTGATATAATTTGCACTTGAGAAGAAGGAGATCAAACTTGATTGATACACAAATGAGAGAAAGTGACCTTCTATATATATACACGTTGCTTAGAGGGGTCATACCTTTTCAAGGACAAGGTTGGCCACCATAAAAAATAATTACAAATAATAAATAATAATTACAAAGAAGGCCGACCATCTAAGAGGTATGTTTTTGATATTAGGGATAAACAGATTTTGAAGGGATCTGTAACCCTTTACAATTCAGAAAAAAGCCAGGCTGTCGAAAGGATAGCCTGCAGCACCCAAAAACCCAACTCCCAAACCAAGAGCATCAAGATTTAGACTTTGAATTGCTCTTGTGGGAACGAAGCATCATATCGAAGGAAGGCCCAGAGGGTTTTGATTTTTTCCTTGTCACTGTAATCCAGCCTTCTTCCACTTGTGCTGCCTTAGCCTGCCAAGCCAGCACGCTACTATCCTGGGTTTGATCCTTTGCAGCCATGGGGGTATCTTCATTGATCGTTTGTGTAGATTTTTCTGACAAGCTGCCTAGAGTAGGAGAAGAAGCATCTCCAACATTCAGAGACCTTGACCTTAGCTCAATACGAGTGGAAGTAATAACCCCCCCCGAAGGAGCATCCTTAGGGGAAGCTCCACAATTCTGTGACTCAGAGGTAGCCACCTCTAAGAAGCTCATTTTTTTATCAGATTTCTTCTCAACCGTATAATGACGATGAGAAGCGCCATTCCACCAAGTTGCCTTATGTATTTTTTTCTCAAATCCACATTAAGCAGCAGCATGTCTAGTTTTAAAGCATCTTCTACAACGGAAAGGTATTCCTTCATAATCCAGTGATTGGACCCAAGTCCCCTTGGAGCATTCTAATGAAACCTCAGTAGGAAGTCCATTTGTAACATCAATTTCTATAAGTATTTGAGAAAATGTGGAATGAAAGATATCCGAAGATTCTTCGTCAATGAACAAAAAATCCCCAAGAGCCTCTCCCACCGATTCCAAAAGAGAATCATTCTAGAGATGGAGGGGGAGATTAGGAAGGCGCACCCAGATCAGGATTTTATTAAAGGTTTCAGAAATAGGATTAAAATTTAAATGCCAGGGTTTGATCATTAGCAAATATTGATCCCCCCAACTAAAAAAATTATCACATAAGATAGTTTTTCTGTCCTAGATATTATCAAATTTAACAACAAAGAATCCCTTGGCCAAAGGGAAGATGTGAATTTTACCAGACAAAAGGGGTTCCCACTCCTTGGAAATCCATGAGTACAGCTGAGGAAGGCTTGGCCAGAAGCCCCAAAACCTGCAGATAATCCCACGCTCAGAGAGCTCTGCTTCTTCATCGTTTATTTCTTCTATTACTTCGTCCTTTAGTTTCACCGTAATAGCATTTCTCACAGGGATAAAATTATGCCCCTGCTTGAAGGAAATTTTGGCCCCCATGGCCGCCCCTCTGGCCACCATCGAAGAACCAACACCCACCATTCTAGCCGCCATCGCAGCACCAACTCCCACAGTTCTAGCCGCGTCCAACCCTGACCCACGTCCAACCTGAGCGTTTCCCTTTGAAACAAGGGCCACGTCCAAACCTGGCCCGCGTCCACCCATAGCCTTGCCATTAGCCTTCGAAATAGGGGTCACCATGGGAGGCACCGAGATAGGCTCCACCCCAGGCGATGCGACCTCTGCACCATTACGGTTTTCGTCCTGCGCAGAGGAATCAAAAAAGTGTTTCCCGCTCAGCATCATCGTAAATCTCCATCTAAGAGGTATGTTACCATTAACATAAATAAATAAATTTATGTCTTCATTCGAGGTTGGAAGGATTGAGCCTGAAGTTGCTAAACATCAACACTCCCTCTCAGCTAGGGAGAAATTCTTCTAGTTGCATAAGACACATCACCTCATCATGATGTCAACCAAAATGGCTACAACCATATGTGGAAAAGAGATATATCACCTCAACATGATATCATATATCACCTCATCATGATATCAACCATAATGGCTACAACTATGTATGGTATGTACAAGTGCTCATCACTTGTGTGATGTAGTCACCTCAATATGACATTCACCATGGCTCTCCCAGAGGGTGAAACACAAGTACAAGAAAATAATCATGAACTCTCTCACATGATGTTGTCATGGAGTCACACACATGACATCCACCATGGCTCTCCCAAAGGGTGGAAACAAGGGATTTGACCTCAAATCCCAAAAGAGAAATGCATTAGCAAAGGCTTGCACCTCAAATATCTCTCAAAGAGAAATGCATTAAAGAGGATCACTGATACTAAGACTCCTTCTCAGCTAGGGCTTGATTCTCCACCATACCAATCTTGTCTTGAAAGTACTCCAACTTTATCCTGGAGAGAGGCTTGGTGAGAATGTCTGTCATCTTCTCATCAGTGTTGATATACCTCAATTGTATAGCTTTCCCCAATACCATATCTCTAATATAATGGTATTTGATCTCAACATGCTTGGTTCTATCATGAAACATAGGATTGAAAAAAAGCTTCATAGAACTCTAGTTATCACAATGAATGATAGTAGGCTCCATTGATTGTCCAAACAATCCTACAAGGAGCTTACAAAGCCACATTGCTTCCCGAGCTGCCACACAAGCTGCAATATACTCTGCCTCTGTTGTACTCAATGCTACAAATGACTTCTTTCTATTGCACCAAGAAATCATAGCAAATCCCAAATTGAAGCAACATCTAGAGGTGTTCTTTCAATCAGTGACACACCCTACCCAATTAGAATCAGTATAACCATGCAACTCTAGATCCACACCTAAAGAATATCTCAATCCATATCCGACTGTGCCATGCAAGTATCTTAGGATATGTTTTGTTGCAACAAGATGTATCTGCCTAGTTTCACACATGAATTGACTAAGTGCACTCACTGCATAGAAGATATCTGGTCTAGTGTTGACTAGATACATCAAGGATCTAATCAACTACCTGTACATCATGGGATCCACCAAGTCTAGACTAGCTACAACCTCCTTCAACTTATCTAGGTTGGTTTCCATGGGTGTAGCCATGTATTTGCAATCCATCATACCAAGCCTCTTAAGTATATCAATGGTGTACTACCCTGGACTTAGAATCATCTCATCTGGCTTCTGCAAAACTTCTAAGCCAAGGAAATAATGCATGAGCCCAAGGTCCTCCATTTCAAACTCATAAGCCAACTCCTTCTTGCATTTGAGAATGAGGTGCTATTCTCTAGTAAGAATCAAATCATCAACATACAAAACCAAAATCAATGCTTCACCATTAATTACCATACAAATTTGAGTCAACATCATTCTTGAGAAGGCCCAATCTTGATAGGTAATGATCAATCCTTTCATACCATGCACGAGGTGCCTGCTTAAGACCATACAGGGCCTTTTTTATCCTACAAACATGAGACTCCTTCCCATGTACCTCGAATCCATCAGGTTGCTCGATATAAACTTCTTCCTCGATCACACCATTCAAAAAAGTTGTCTTCATATCCATCTAATGAATCTTTCATCCTCTAGATGTAGCAATGGCAATGATGGTCCTAACAAAATTATAGCGAGCAATTGGAGCAAATGTTTCTTCATAGTCAACTCCCTCTTTTTGTGAAAATCCTCTAGCCATGAATCTTGCCTTGTACTTCTCAATGCTCCCATTAGATGCATTCTTGATCTTAAAGAGTCATTTTGAAGATACCAAAAATTTTCCTTCAGGTCTAGGAACGATGTCCCAAACATCATTCTTGAGAATGGACTGATACTCTTCTATCATAGCATCTCTCCAAACCTGTTGACTAGAAGCTTCCTCAACAATGGAAGGCTTAGACTCAATAATATGACTCATCAAAGTAACATAACTAGAGAACTTATGTGGTCTCCTAGTTTCTCCGAATGTTCCTCTTGGTGTTACAAATCTTTCTTCCTCCTACATTGTTTTCCTAGCCCATAGAGGTCCTTTTCTCCCGATCAAAATATTCGTAGGCCCATCAGTAGGCTCCAAGGGATCAACTGGATCATCATTTTCCTTTGGTTCTAAAGTCTCCCTTTGAATCTTAGGAGTATGATCAACTTCCATATCTTGAGGAGACTCTTCACTATCAATCTCCATGTGAGTACCCTTGGATCTCCTGAATGCAACATCTTCCTCAAATATGGCATCTCTACTAATCTCAATCAACTTCTACTCTGGAATGTATATCATATAGGCCTTTTATGTCTCACTATAACCCACAAGTATTCCCTTCTTACCAGAAGGCTCCAACTTTGTTCTCTTTTCTTTCAGAATCTAAACATAAACTGGACATCCAAAGATCCTCAAATGACTCACTTTTGGCTTCTTTCTAGTAAAGGCTTCTTTAGGAGGCATGTTCTCTAGGATTTGGTGAGGACTTCTATTCTGAACATAGACTATTGTCCTAGATACTTCTTCCCATAGGAAGGTTTGCATATCCTGGTCATGAATCATGGATTTTGTTTCTTCCATAATTGATTTGTTCTTCCTCTTAGCAACACCGTTTTGTTGAGGATTATAAGGGATGCTAAACTCCCTCTTAATCCCAGCTTCAATGCAATATTTTTGAATTTTTTTAGAAGTGTACTCTCCTCCATTATCAGATCTTAGGACTTTGATCCTCTTCCTGAATAGATTTTCCACCTGAGCTTTGAATTCTTTGAACCTTTCTAATACCTCCTCAGATTCTTTAGATTTCAAGAAATAAATCCAAGTCTTTCTAGAGTAGTCATCAATAAAAATAATGTAATACAAGAAACCACTCGAAGAAGCAACAGACATTGGAACACATAAATCAAAATGAATGAGATCAAGAGTACATTTGGATCTACTTTCTCTACTATGAAATGGATATTTTGTATTCTTACCCATTGCACATCCTTTGCAAGTACCTTCATGATCCTAGTTGAACTTAGGAAGGCCCATGACCATCTTCTCCATGATAGGTAGAGCTCAGAAGTGAAGGTGATCCAATCTTTTATGCCAAAGATCACACAGGCTTGAAGAATCATGTACTAATGCCTGAAGTGGATGAGTGCATAGCCTATACAGGCTCTCATGTCTTACACCAATCACCTGAGTAGTCTTGAAGTTGGAATTCTTCATCCACACAAGAACTTTTCCTTTAGAGAAGGCAACTTGGTATCCTTTGTCTTCCAAGGCTGAAATGGAAAAAAGACTATGCTTGATGCCTGCAACATAAAGAACAACATTCAACTATAGAGTAGTGCCAAAATCCAAGTGGAGAGTAGAGGTCCCAAACCCTTTCACCGAGTAGCTAGCATCATCTCCAATAATGACTTGTTCAGTAGAGTATCTCTCCACCAATCTTGATAAATGCTCCCTAAAACTAGTGATGTGATGAGAGGCACCACTGTAAATTAGCCAAGTGTTGGTGTCGGTAGGTACATTTCTTGGCAATTCCAAATAGAACAAGTATTCATATGAGTCCTTCTGTCGAGAGGCATCATCAACATTTGCAATGGTGGCATGTTTCTTAGGCCTAGTTGGACAATGCTTAGCAAAGTGACCATACTTATCACATCTAAATCATTGGACTTTGGATAGGTCCCTCTTCTTCTTGAATGTAAGAGCACCATCAACTTCTTTATCTTGATTCCTCTTGAAATATCCTTTCTTCCCATCTTTCCCTTTCTTCTTTGAATATTGAGAGGTGAGGACATGAATGTCTTCATTAGTTGAGCTTTGACCAACACCTCTAGCAACCAACCTAGATGACTCTTGAATGCAATCCACTCTCAGTCGATCAAACTTAGGAATTTTTGATCTTGCACTAATTCATTGAATGTGGGACTCCCAAGATGAAGGAAGACCATTGAGAGCAAGCATGGTCAAGTTTTTTCCATCAACCACATGACCAATTGTAGAGAGATGATCTCTCAGTTCCAAAATCCTCATGAAGTAACCAATCATTGTTTCTCCTTTCACCATCTTCACATGGTGTAGTTGTTGCTTTAGTGCAAGTGTCTGGCTGGTGTTGTTGATTTCGTACATCTCCTCCAAAGTTTTGAACATCTCTCTTATCATCTTTAGCTTGGAGACAATTAGAATGATATGATCCTTAATGGAATCAACTAACATCTTCTTCACCTTGATGTCTTTCTTTCTCCACTGCACTTTCTCTTCTTCTTTCGTTGGTTCGAGAAATTTGGTTTCTACAAACTCAACCAATTCATTCTCTTCCAAGGTGAGCATGATTCTGAACCTTTATGATGTTTAGTTAGATTCTCCCTCGAGTCTATCTTCAATCTTAAGACCATTAACCATCTTGACTAAAATACAGATAGACAAAAAATGACAAAGAGAATAAAGAGTATCGCTGTAATAACAAATTTGATCATGATCTTCTTCACATCCACTCTGATACCATGTTAGTTTTATGATCAAATGTAATGCATAGAAAATTAATTCAAAATCAGACACAATAATACAATAGATACCCTAGGAAAACCCTCCTCTTGAGGTAGAAAAACCCAACAAATATATATCTTATATATAAGTAATGGCAACAAGTCTCTTTGCAATGAGGCCACACATGACGAGGGAGCAAACCCAAGACATAGAACAACACTCACAAAATAGAGAATAATATTTTATTCAAAAATATGGAACCCTTATATGTAGAGGATCACCAATCCTCGAGCTCTGTAGTACATGCAAATTATAGACTTACAGAAAATTACCCAGATTCCCCTTTCGCAGCATGCGAACTCTTTTCCCCAAAAAGTTTCTCAAAAATCAGAAACTGGAACTTGAATAAATTTCAAACTGTGAATGATTTTGACCTAATTCTTTCACCAAAGTGCTTATTTTTCCATCAAGAATCTTCCCATAAATTTTTGTCTTCTCATGTCTTAAAATTGACACCTGCTAAAAATAGCAGTTGAGCAAAAAAAGTAGAAAAACAATTCTGAAAGTTGAAAACTCTTATTCGACGAAAAGGGTATCTAGAAATGAAAAAACATCTACAAAAAGAAAACAACAGGAACATAAATGAAAAGCATCTTTTTGGGTGATGCAAGATTGCCCTCACACCACTGGATGCTCTTGCATCAAACACCCAAGGTAATTTGAGAAGTGACCCTGTTACATCTTAGATGGTTGAGGAAAACCCAAACGGTCAACCTCTGCCTTAGACAACCATGATGAGTCTTCTATAGGCCTTCCTCTCCACTTCACCAGATATTCTTCATACTGCCTATTTCTGGTACTCCTTCCCACACGGCTATCCAGGATTTCTTCAATCTCCTCATTTTCTGAAGTAGGTGCTGGAATGCCACACTGTTCCATTGCTGGTACTTCCTCTACGCCACCTTCATGATACTCTGTCAGATCTGAAATATTGAACATAGGGGAAATGTTGACTCCATCTGGCAACTCTACCTCATATGCATTCCTTGAATCGTGCCTCTTCAGAATTTTACAGGGACAGAACTTCTTCATCTTCAATTTGTTATAGGTTCCCACTGGAAACCTTTCTTTCCTTAAGTGGACCATCACTTCATCACCAATCTGGAACTCCTTATACCTCCTCTTTTGATCTGCCTTAGCCTTATACTGCATATTCATCTTGTTAATATGTTCTCTTACTTTCTCATGTATATTCTTGATGTGCTCTGCAAATTCTTCAGCTTCAGCACTTGTCTTCTTCTCTTGGTCCATCTTCCTCAATTCTAGAGCAGTCCTAGGACTACCTCCATACACAATCTGGAATGGTGATCTACCAGTGCTTTTGTTGATAGAATTGTTATAAGAAAATTCTGCCTGGGGTAAGATCAAGTCCCATCCCTTGGGTTTATCTCCTACCAATCATCTCAATAGGTTACCCAGACTTCTGTTCACAACCTCAGTCTGCCCATACGTTTGTAGATGGTGTGCAGAACTGAACTTCAACTTTGTCTTCAAATTTTTCCACAAGTTCCTCCAAAAGTATCCCACAAACTAGGTATCACGATCTGAGACTATATTCTTTGGTAGACCATGTAGTCTCACCACTTCTCTGAAGAACAAGTCAGTAATGTGGACTGCATCATGGGTCTTTTGGCATGGGATGAAATGTGCCATCTTCAAAAACCTGTCAACTACTACAAATACTGAATCATTCCCTCTCTGTGTCCTTGGCAAACCAAGAACAAATTCCATACTTATATCCTCCCATGGCCTCTCTGGTACAGGTAAGGGATGATACAACCCAGTATTCTGGCTCACTCCTTTAGCCATCTGACATACCCTACAACTCTGCACAAACTTCTTCACATCCTATGATAATTGAGGCCAATAATAATGCTCACTGATAATGGCATTGATCTTATCCCGACCAAAATGTCCTGTCATTCCTCCACTGTGCTTCTCCTTTATTAGGTTCTCCCTCATGGAACTCCTTGGAATACACAATTGAATTCCCTTAAACAACATGCCATCCTGGATTATGAAATTCAGCCACTTCATCCTGTCAACCGTAACATGTTCCTTGCAAGCTTTCCAAGCCTCTGCAAAATCAGAATCTTCAGGGTATAATGTCTTGAGTTCATTGAACCCAACCACTTCAATCTGCATATCTTTCAACAATATTTGCCTCCTACTTAAGGCATCTGCAACCCTATTCGACTTGCCACTCCTATGCTTTAAAACAAAGGTATAACTCTGCAAAAATTCTACCCATTTCATATGCGTCTGATTTAATTTTCCCTAACTACTCAGATATTGTAATGCTTGATGATTAGTAAACAAAAAAATTTCCTTTGGCAACAAATAATGTCTCCATTTCTTTAATGCTTGAACTATTGCATAAATTTTTTGATCATATATAGAGTACTTTCTCTTTGCATCATTTAACTTTTCACTAAAATAGGCAATGGGCTTACCTTCTTGGCTCATCACTGCTCCAATGGCACAACCACTAGCATCACAGTCCACTTGAAACACCTTATTGAAATCTGGGAGGGCTAAAATTGGTTGCTCTGTCACCTTCTGCTTTGACAGATTAAACCTCTTTGCTGCTCTAGTGCTCCACTTGAACTCTTTTCTATCCCCTCTCATTGTTTCAGTCAGGGGTGCACAAATACTACTGAAGTTTCTAATGAACTTTCTGTAAAATCTGGCCAAACCATGGAAAGATCTCACCTCAGTAGCAATTCTTGGGGTAGGCCATTCTAGAATAGCCTTCACCTTCTTTGGGTCCATCTTCAGACCCTCTATTGAGACAACGAACCCCAAGTACACTAACTCCTTTTTAACAAAACTACACTTTTTCAAATTTATCAATAGTTTCTCCTCTCTCAACTTCTAAAAAACCCTAAGAATATGCATTAAATGCTCATCCAAGTTCTTACTGAAAATCAAAATATCATCTAAATACACAATGACAAAACTTCCCAGAAACTCTTTCAGTACCTCATTCATGAGCTACATGAATGTGCTCAGTGCATTGGTTAGCCCAAAAGGCATGACTAACCACTCGTACAGGCCCTCTTTGGTCTTGAAGGCAGTCTTCCATTCATCTCCCTCATGAATCTGGATCTGGTGATATCCACTTTTCAGATCTATCTTTGTGAAGTACTGAGCTCCACTCAAACAATCCATCAAGTCATCCATCCTTAGCAAGGGAAATCTGTACTTGATTGTTATCTTATTTATGGCTCGGGAGTCTGTACACATCCTCCACTCCCCGTCCTTCTTTGGTGCTAGTACTACAAGTACCGCACATGGGCTCAGACTCTCTCAAATGAAACCCTTTCTCAACAAATCCTGAACTTGTCTGTTCAACTCCTCATTTTCTGTAGAAGTCATTCTATAAGCTGCCTTATTTGGCAAACTAGCTCCAGGGATCAAGTCAATCTGATGACTAATCTTCCTCATTGGTGGTAAACCCTCAGGTACGTTATCAGAAATAATCTCCTGAAACTCATCCAATAGTCTAGAAACTTCTACTAGTACCTTCTCACTACCTTCCTTATCCATTCTAGGAATCAATGCATAACACATATGCTCATGCTTCATGCCTTCTAAAAATTTCCTTCCATCAACAAAAAAACTCTAGCACTACTACATACCTTTTCTTCGTCCTTCTTCAGGGGTTTCAACTTATGGCGGACTCCATCCTTCATCAAGGAATAAGTGTTTGCATGGCCATCATGTACAACACACCTATCAAACTGCCACGGCCTCCCCAACAACATGTGACATGCATCCATGGGGATGATATCATAGAGTACCTCATCTCGATAGCTTCTGATCTTGAACTTCACCAGGCACTGCTCATTGACCAAAAATTTGTGGTATTTCTATAACCAGGCAATCCGATATGGTTGTGGATGCCTTTTCCTTTTCAGCTCCAACTTCGTAACCATCTCTTCTGACACCAAATTATCAGTTCTCCCACTATCAATAATGAATTCACAACATTTGTCTTCACACTTGCACCTTGTGCAGAATAGATTCTTCCTCTGTTTTGGCTCCTTCTCTTCAGTCACGAGGGATCTTCTAACCACTAGGGATTCCCCCCTTTCAGCATCATCTGAATGCTCGTATTGAGCCTCCTCATCTGCATGCGTAACCCTTCCACAACCTTTTGGCCTTCTGTCTATCCTTCCTTGGTATTGTGGACATTCATAGGCTCAATGCCCTTCTTCACCACAATGGAAACAAGTTCCTCTGAAACCACCTCTTCTGGGTCCTGGCCCATATCTTCCTTGTCCTCTACCCCTTTGATTGCCACTATTTTGATCATGAGGGCGGTAGAAGTTATTATTCTTTTGACCTTGAATGGTACCCACATCTTCATTTTTCCTTTCATCCTCATTTCGGCTCCCAAAAGATCTTCCACTACCTCTTCTGCTTTGACCTCATCGGCCTTTTTGCTTGTTGTCAAATCTCTTGTTCATCTTCTCCTCAAATTTCAGAGAAAACTGGTATGTATCCTCAATGGTGGTCATTCTGACCAGGCTTAGCTCCTCTTGAATGCTCAGTCGTAACCCATTAAGATAACGGGCTACTTTCTCTTTGTTGGCCTCTGCATGGCCTGTTCTGATGATCATCTTGTGAAAATATTCTGTGTATTATTTCATAGATCTACTTCCTTGCCTCAACCCTTGCAATTTCTTCAGCAGATCTAACTCATAGTCCACTGGTATGAACTGCTTCTTCAGTTTCTCCACCATGCAATCCCAACTACTGATCTTTCCTTTTCCTCTTCAATTTCTCTCCAACTGGACCTCTTTCCACCAAATATTGGCAGGGCCCTTCAACTTCGTTTTTGCAAACTTAACCCGATCTGGGTCCTCTACTTCTTTATACTCAAAATACTCTTCTAGCTCATTGATCCAAACGATCAACTCTTCTGGGTTCAGACTTCCAGAATAACTAGGGACTTATATTCTGGGTCTTTTTCTGATCTTTGTGTAGACACCTAAATTTAATCACTTCCATATGATTAAATTTGTTGCATTCACGTCTATCATATTAATATTAATTTATTAAATTAATATTACACCCTTTGTCCCATAAAGTATTTAATTTAATAATTAATACTGTCTTTTCCCTTATTCCTCTAAATTAAATAAATACTCTAATTTATTTAATTTAGTCACTTGTCCTCCTTTTGATTTAAAAATCAATTTAAAAATTCCTCATTTTCTCTCTCCTTGTCACATCCTCCAACATTTGCCACTTGCCTCTAACCTTCTATTAATTAGCCTAATCCAATATTTGCACAACCTTAACCAAAATCATTAACTAAATTTAGCACCTCTTTTTGGTCAATTCTTCCTTTTTTCCTTTTTGATGTTAACCCTCTCTCCTATGTGAATTTTTAATTCACATTTATTTGCTCTAGATTCCCCTCCTTTATATGTGAATTTTTAATTCACATTCCATCCTTCCAAGGCTCCTAGAACCTTGGACTTGTCACAATCTCCACATGTGACCAATCTTAGACTTGTCACAATCTCCACATGTGACCAAGTCCCACCTTTTTGGAGCCCACCTTTTATCCTCTAGATTATCCTATGAATGTGAATTTTTAATTCACATTTATATCCCCAACCACCTTTCCTTTTCCCATGTAGATTTTTGAGGAATTCCAAAATTCCTCAAATGTCCCTTTCACTCCCACTTGGGGACAAGAAATCCCTTTTTGTGGAAATCTCCTCACTCCCCAAGGTGCATGTCCTTTTCCACCTCATGTACCTTCTTGACAACTCATCTCCACCTCACATTCCCTTGTCCACTTCACCCTCCACATGTCAAGATGTGAGGGCTTGTGGGTTCTCAACCCACCATAGCCCTTCATCTTGGCCTTGTTGGAGCAATCTTGACCCTTGAATTCTCTAGAGAATTCAAATTCTTCTATAAATACCCCCTCCTCAAGGGCATTTCCACAACACTTAGCTATCTTGCACCCTTATGCTGTCATTTTGCATTCTCAACACTTTGCACTCTCATAACTACATGCTGTCCAAGCCTTTTTCAATCATTCAACCATCTTTGTTTATCATCTTGCATATTGAATCTTGCATTTAGACATTCAAACAATCATCTAAGGAGCACACAACCAATCCAAGCAAGGGCCAATCAAAGAAGTTTCAACAACAAGGGAGGTAAAAGTGTTTGTGTTTCATTTTATTTGCATTCCTTTTCGTTGTAACTCTCTTTTGGCTAATTTTGAGGTGTCCTTGGTGTTTTGTCTTTCATGTTTCTTAGTTATTTTGCACACTTAGAGCGGTAGGAAATTCCAAGGTATACACTTTGAAATGGCCCTAATCAGCCACATTTGATCTTGATCAATAGCTTCTTCTTCCTCTTCTACATCTGTATCATCCACCTTTTATTCATCCTCGCTTTCTCCTCTCCTTCCCGGGTCTAACCCTCTTCTCATTTGTTCTTGCAATGCATCAATTGTCTCTGGAGGGCTCTGAAACCCTTAGCTGCAAATGGATCTCTTCCACCAGCATTTCTGCCACCTCTAGCACCACCACACCTACCAGGCATCACTCTTGGAGGCATCTTGAATACCTCAAACCCACAACCACGGTCCTGGTGCGAATTACCTCACGATCGGTGATCTGTCCACATGCTCAAGAAAACCCGCTCTGATACCACCTGACGAGGGAGCAAACCTAAGACACGGAACAACACTCACAAAATAGAGAATAATATTTTATTGAAAAATATGGAACCCTTACATGCAGAGGATCACCAATCCTCGAGCTTTGTAGTACATGCAAATTACAGACTTACAGAAAATTACCCAGATTCCCCTTTCGCAGCATGCGAACTCTTTTCCCCAAAAAGTTTCTAAAAAATCAGAAACTGGAACTTGAATAACTTTCAAACCATGAATGATCTTGACCTAATTCTTTCACCAAAATGCTTATTTTTCCATCAAGAATCTTCCCATAAATTTTTGTCTTCTCACGCCTTAAAATTGACACTTGCTAAAAATAGTAGTTGAGCAGAAAAAGCAGAAAAGCAATTCTGAAAGTTGGAAACTCTTATTCAACGAAAAGGGTATCCAGAAATGAAAAAACATCTACAAAAAAGAAAACACTAGGAACATAAATGGAAAGCATCTTTTTGGGTGATGCAAGATTGCCCTCACACCACTAGATGCTCCTGCATCAACACACCAGGCCAATAATCAATACCAATAATGGTTGTTAAAAACACTAATACTCTGCCCTTCAATCTGCACTGTAATGGAGTTACAATCTTCCTTAGAAGAAATTTGCACTAGATAGAAGGATCTGCACCTTATATAATTCGTACTTGAGAAGAAGGAGATCGAACTTGCCTAATACACAAATGAGAGAAAGTGGCCTTCTATATATACATGTTGCTTAGATGGGTCACACCTTTTCAAGGACAATTTTGGCCACCATAAAAAATAATTGCAAATAATAAATAATAATTACAAGGTCATCCATCTAAGAGGTATGTTGCCATTAACACAAATAAATAAATTTATGTCTTCATCCAAGGCTGGAAGGATTGAGCCCAAAGCTGCAAAACATCAACACCATATATAGTTTCTCCATAAGTTTGAGACTTTGATAGTTTATATGTCCCATACGCTCATACCATAACCTGCTCATGTCATCTTATTTGGCAATAGCACACATATTCTCATTTCCACATTTAGAAGTGAATCCTTGGAATTTATATAACCCATTCTCCATTTTACCAATTATAGTCATGCTATAATTATCATTCACATCTTTGATTAAACATTTTTCATTGTAGAACTCTATTTTATACCCTTGATTTGCAATCTGAGATACAAAAAGAAGATTTGTCTTCAATTTTGGAGCTAACTTCACATTTTTGAAGACACGATTATCAACTTGAACATTTCCAATTCCTTTAACTTCCACTGCACTATTATTTCCTAAATATATTTTCTCTAAATTGATGTCACTCTTTAGTGATTCAAATTGTTTCTTATTATAGCACATATGTCGTGTGACACCAGAATCAATCACCCAATCCTCCTTATAAGAATTATTTTCTTTAAGTACAATACAAAGAGAATTAATTTTAGAATCAAAACTTTTTGTAAACTTATTTGTCTTCCTTTCTATATCTCTAATCCTCTTATAACATTCATTGGCTTTGTGACCCATTTTCCCACAATAATTACATTTACATTTTATTTTATTATAATCTTTAGATGGGACATTTTTATTCTCATACTTTTAATTCTTTTCTCTAGACTAATTTTCTTGTGGCTTTTGTACTTTTGTTTCCCTTTCATTATGAATGTCTGAGATTCATCACTAAATAATTTACTTTCTTTAATTTGACATTTTTCTTCTTCCACTAGCTTAGCACATAACTCTTCAGATTTAATGCTTTTTAATTTATCTGTAGTATCTAACCCCCATATAAATGATTGATAGGATCCTAGAAGACTTTGTAATATGATTTGTAAAAAATATTTATCATCTACATTCTTTCCAAGAGAAGCAAACTCATTTTTCTTTTCCTTTAATTTACTTAGATGAGGGACTAACTCTTGTGAACTTGATAATTTCATATTATATAACTCTGTAGTGAGAGATAGAATCCATACATTACCTGAATTTTGATATATATTTTTCAAAATATCCCATACTTTGACTCCACTTCTTTCATTGCGAACTTTTGGAAGTACTTCATTTGAAAGAGTAAGCTTGATCAATGCTGCTGCTTGTTTATCCCTTTTACCCCAATCTTCTTGATCTCTTTTCCAGCACTTGTTGGTCCTTTTTCACTGCCATTAACAATTTCATAGCAATTTTGAAGTGTTAGAAAAATCTCCAAATGAGACACCCAATCATAGTAATTCTTTCCATTTAGTTTAATTGTAGGTAAAGGAATACCAATCAAATCCATTAAATTAAATTCCCTCTTTTTCATAAGAGAATTGAAATAAGTTTCAAACAAAACATAATACATAAATGAAAATCTCTCACCAAATTTCCAGAATTGATTTTCTTTCTTCAACCAAATTTCAACTTGCAAGATTCAAAAAATCCACTCTACAGAATCACAGATGCTACCCAAGATTTAAAGAAGCTCTGCTACCATGATAAACTAGATAAAAGTAGAGAAACTGAATAACACTTAGAACTATATTATCTACACATACAACAATTTGTTGTTCTATTCTTACACATGTTAGGAAGTAAGATTGTCTAGAATGTAAAGAATTTTCTAGAATGTAAGAATTTTCTAGAATATTGAAACAACTAGAAGTTGTTCATAAAAATAACATTCTAGCTATAGAAGTCTCTAGATTACTAGAAGTTTCCAAGCTCCACTATAAATATGAAGTTGTTCATTGCAAATAGCACTACAGTTGTAAATTGTTGGATTGTTTGGAATACAAGTTAGACTTTTATACTTTCTACAACTGTTCTCTTTGTTTTTATGCTCTGTTTTTCCCTATTTTTTGTATTGTTTATGACTATTATTTCATAATTATATTTATTTGGGCCTATTTTTACATGGTATTAGAGCCAAATTCAGCTAGCGATTCATCTAGAGGTTCAGCTAGAGATTCAACTAGAAATATTTTGCTAGAGTAATTTGTTTGTAGGGCAGATATGTTGTTGGAAGTGGTTTTTTTGTAGGGCTGATATATTGTTGGAGAGATATTTGGCTGTAGGACTGCTATATTGCTAGAGTAATATTTGTTTGAAGATTGATTTTATTTTGTGGCTAACATGGGCTCTTCAAATGAAGTTTTTCCTATCTTTGATGGAAGTGGTTTTACAGATTGGAATATTTTAATCAAGAATGCTTTGAGAGAAAAGGCTCTATGGAGGATAGTGAATAAGAAAATTGGAGAACCCCAAACTAAAAGAGAAAAGGAGTTGTGGAAATGCAATTTGGAGCAAGCAAGAGGTATTATTAGTAAAGCTTTGAGCCCCAATTTAAATAGAAGATTTTTGATGTTGATAATCCAATATAGCTATGGGAGAATTTAGAAAAAGATTATAAAGATGCAGATATTGCTAGCATGTTTGGTATAGAAGAAAAATTGGTGAATTTAGATACATTTGATTTTGAAAAAATGACCGATTACTTCAATGAAGTTACATTTTTAAATGCTCAGTTAAAAAAAATAGGTGTTGAGTATGCAAAAAAAGATTTCCACTTGATTGCAATGGTTGAAAGTAAGCTTCCCCAACCATACAAGGTATTTAAGGAATCAAGGAAAAGGGTTCTTTAACTAAATCTCAATACCCCCCAATAGAATTTTGATCAATTTTGTAAGTTAGTTTTAGATGAAGAAGTTCAACTTATAAAAGTTGGATTTATTAAGAAGAATCATGCATATGCAGCTAAAAGTAAATTTTCTAGAAACTTTGATGAAAAAAAGAATTAGAAAAATAAGTCTAAAAATGATGATGGCTCTAACCACTTTTCTAGAAATGATGGTGCAGAAAAGAAAGTTGGAAGAAAACCCATTATTTGTAGGTATTGTGGAGGTGAGAATCACATTGAGAAATTTTGTTTGAAGAAGAGGGACAATGAAAGGAAACAATATAAGCCTAAGTAAGAAAGGTTTGATGATGGCAAGATGGATAAAAATAGCTTTCTAGCTATGTCCTTTCAAAAGTAAGGAAAAGGTAAATCCACTGTTAAAAGGGGTTATTTTGCTTCATATTTGAATAAAGAATGGATTCTAGATTCAGGAGCATCTTATCACATGACTAGAGATAGATCTTTATTCGTTGATTTTGATGAAGAAATGAATTCAGATCAAGAAATAACTATTGGTAATGAAATGAAGTTTCCAGTTTTAGGAACGAGGACTATTAATGTGACAAATGGGACTTTGAAAAATATTTTATTGGTAAAAGGATTAGGGGTAAATCTTATTTCAATACATAAAATAGTTCAGGTTGGATATGATTTTTTTATCAATGTTGATCAAGTTATTGTTAGAGATAGAAAAAACCCAAGCAATATAATTGATATTGGTAGAGTTGATCATGAAGAGAGTCTATTTAAATTTGTGGGGTTTGTTGATGATAAATACACACTCTCTCGTGCTTTTATTGCCTAGACTGATTATATGTAAAAAATTTAGCATGCTAGACTTGGATATATAAATTATAGAAAATTACAAGACATGCTTATAATGGATATGGTTAGAGGATTAACAAAAATTTCAACTTCTAAAGATGTTTGTGAAGGATGTGTGTTAGGGAAACATCACCGAGATACTTTTGATTCAGGTAAAGCATGGAGAGCTAATCATCCATTGCAACTCATTCATAGTGATTTATGTGAACCAGGCTATACTTCACTTTTAGGTGCTAGGTACCTTCTCACTTTTATTGATGATTACACTAGGAGAGTATGGGTTTATTTTCTTGAAAGAAAAAATGAAGTATTTGAATTTTTTCAAAAGTTTAAGGCATTAGTTGAAAATCAAAGTGGGAAAAGAATTAAATACTTAAGGAAAGATAATGGGGGTGAATATTGCAATTATGCATTTGAATCATTTTGTGAAAGTTGTGATATTAAAGTGCAAAAAACAACTCCATATACCCCTCAACAAAATGGAGTGGTTGAACGGATGAATAGAACTCTTCTAGAAATGGCTCATTGCATGTTGCATTTTAAAATCTTGCATAATATAAATTTTGGGGTTTGGCTATCTCTTATGCTACACATATTGTGAATAGAATTCCTACTAAAGCCCTCAAATATGTTACTCCTAAAGAAGCATGGAGTGGAAGAAAGCCTCATGTTGGGTATTTTAAAGTGTTTGGATGTCTTGATTGGGCACACATTTCTGATGAAAAGAGAAAATTTAGAACCAAAAATTCATAAGTGTTTGTTTATGGGTTATAGTGAAGAATCAAAGGCTTGTAGGTTATATGATTTGGCAACAAAAAAAAAAATTGTTAGTAGAGATGTAAATTTTGATGAAGAATCACAACTTATACCCACTTCTCATTCTACAACAAAAAATGCTTCCAATATTTCAGATATTTTCCAAGGAAATATTGATGAGGATGAGTTGTGTAGTTCTATAAATGATGAAAATACCATTGAAAATGAAACAACTAATATTTTTGACCAGCCATTTTCTGTAGGTAGTGATGATAAAGAAGAAGACTTTTCAGCTAGACGAAAGACAAGGAGCATTGAAGATATAGATGGGAAATGATCAAAACTTCAAGGAAGGAATGGTAGTGCTTTTATGGCCAAAGTGTTACAAATTAATGATCCAATTTTATATGAGCAAGCTAGAGGAAAGAAAGAATGGGAACAAGCTATGATAGAAGAATATGATTCAGACTAGGGTGGTGATATAGATGACCAAAAATCTGTTGGAGGCTATGATTTTCATCTTGGATCAAGTCATATTATATGAAGTAGCAGAAAGAAAACAACTACATCATTGTCTTCTTGTGGAGCAAAATATCGAGCAACAAAAGAAGCATGAAATGAAGCAATTTGGATTCGAAAGGTGAACATTAAGGGGGGATAGTGTTATAATGTTCTCCTCTCCTTTGTATCTTTTTTGTAATATTCTATCCAATCTTAAGGGGGAATGTTAGGAAGTAAGATTGTCTAGAATGTAAAGAAGTTTCTAGAATGTAAGAATTTTCCAGAATATTGAAACAACTAGAAGTTGTTCATAAAAAGAACATTCCAGCTATAGAAGTCTCTAGATTACTAGAAGTTTCCAAGCTCCACTATAAATATGATGTTCATTGCAAACAAAACTGTAGTTGTAAATTATTTGATGGTTTGGAATACAAGCTAGACTGTTATACTTTCTACAACTGTTCTCTTTGTTTTTATGCTATGTTTTTCCCTTTTTTTGTATTGTTTATGACTATTATTTCATAATTATATTTATTTGGGCCTATTTTTACAACACACACATATTTGATAGAGGAATGTTGTATTTATAGATTTGTAGGATATCTCTAGAAGATATCAGATAAATACAGAAGTAAGAGGTCAGTGTTGAAACTATCTGGGTGATAGAAGCTTCGAGAGAAGCTAGAGCTGGAGGATAGAGTGCCTGGAGAGTTATATTATTAATTTTTTTACCTACGTCAGCTACATAGATAAATAAACAATATTACAACAGTCCCCACTATAGGTTTAAGATACACATTTCTAGTTTCCTCTCCATAGCTGCATAATTAAGGCCACATAAGGAGAGTGTTTGGGAGTAGTATGCAACTTCCCTGTAGGATGATCCAGTCAAACTCTATGAGTCCACTACTTTTATAAGGATATTATTAAATTTTGTATAATACCTTTTGTGTTGATTGATGAGGATTTTGGGTTTTCTTTTGGTCCAAGATAAAATGCCAAGTCATTTCCTTGATCTGCATTTCTGTTTGGAGGAAGAATTTCCTTTCATTGTTTATTTGTAACATATATTTTTTTGCTCAAATTGATATTTATGGTGTTAACTTATTTTAGTTAAATCTCTCTTTTCAAGGTTCTTTAGCTTTCTTGTTTTAGATACTTATTTTAAAAATTTTGGTTGTTGGAGAGAGGAGGTCCTACTTGTTGTATCCCAAAATTAATTTTTTTGTTACACTTATACATTTTGAAGAAATGAGTAGAAGTCTTGTTAAATCAGTCAAAAAGGTCAAAATTTGGGTGTGCATGTATTGCATGAGGGATTAAAACATGAAATTTCCAAAATATGACAATCTGGGTCTGCTCAGAGTGACCTAATCTACAAAACCTAGATCTCAGTTTTTCATCCCTACTTTTTAGGAAACCTGCTATTTTTAGAAATTTTCTAAAAATAGTAACTTTTTTTCTGGGTTTCTTTTGAAACGGATACTAGCAAAACTTTCTAAAAATAGAAAGTTGGTTTGTTAGAGTTCAAATTGATTTTGATTGGCTCAAATTACTTCCATATTTGGCTGGAGCAGTCAAAATATCAAAAAGATCAGTTTTGCCCTAGTGGGTCTATTTTGTTTTTTTAGAAGCATATCAGAACTGCTTTTTCAGAAGCATATTAGGAGGTCCAAGGTCATCAATGGAGGTTAGTCAGCTGCCAGGTGTGAGTTTCAACACTCAAAGCTCTAAATAGGAGGTAAGTCAGTGAGCAAGCATGAAGAACAAAGAAGAAGGTGAAAACTATGAAAAATATTCTAACACTGCTTGTAATGGGTGCCCAAGAGAATAGGTACCCATCGTTTTAGGGCATTAAATGTTGAAATTAGGGTCTAAGCCTCCAAGCAAAGTTGCTCAGTTTTCTTCCAGCTTTGCAATGAATCACACGGTGCAGTCATTGGATCATCCAGTCATCCAGGATTCGTGATCAAACATGGAGGATCCAAACAGAAGTTAGAATGAAAAAAAATGAAAATCACCAAAATTTGACTAAGTCTGGGAACTTTGGGCACCCTAGGTGCCCAAGGGCACCCAAAATTTTGAAGGGGAAAATCCAACAGTTACGCTTTGCTAAAGTGCTTAATCTCTCTGGAATTCAATCAGCTTTGCAGTGGATATCTTCATCAGGACATTCAATTGGATGATTTCTGACAAATCCAGGTCAAAGTTGATAGTATAAGATAAAGATTCAAAGTTGAAGTTGAAAATCAAATAAAAAATTCTAAGTCTCGAGCAAATGGGGAACCCAAAAGCAAATATGCACCCAAGATTTTGGAGTATTAAATTCAACTTTATGACAAAAGTGTCTTTAGAAGACCCCTCTTGATTTCTCCTCAGCTCTGCAATGAGCCCAGTCATCAACCAATTCGAGCTTTGGGTCCTCGGATTTGACAATATAGTTTGTAGAAGAGAAAGTGATGAAGATAACATAAAAATGGCTAACTCTGGTTAAAATGGACACCCCTGGTGAAGAAGGGCACCCAAAAGTTTGATCCCTAAAATGATTAAATTGATAGATTTAGCCTCCAAAATCACTTCTTCGGATTCAACCAAGCTATCTAGTGAATCTGAGAGTCAATCGATCTGATCAGCATAGCTCCCGGAATCAAGATTTCATCAGAAGGTCAAAGGGAAATCAAGAAATTGAAAATCATGAAAAAGTGGCTAACACTGTGAAAGTTTGAAGCCCCTGGAGGAAATAGGCTCCCATGAATTTGAAGGTCAAAATGAAGTTTTTTGTTAGAAGTGCCTCTAGGGTGATCTTCTCAAAATCAATCAGGCTACGCGATGAATCATCCAACTCATTCATTGGATCAATTTGGAAGCTGGAAATCAGGATCAAAGTACAGGGTCAAATTTGTGAAAAAGGTGAAAAAGTAAAAAAAATGGTTAAGTCTGAGTATAGTAGGCACCTCTAGCCAAGAAGGGTTACCAACTTTCAATGCCTTAGTGAATTTTTCAAACTTTTCAAAAAAAATTCAAAATTGCAAGAGGATGAGGATGTCCAAGTTCATTGAACAGGGCAATTTTAGGGTTTTTGAAGATAAAAACAAGAGGAATCAGACCTATTTCAAACCCTAAGTCTATTTAACACCTCTCTTCAATGTATTTTTTATTATTTTTGCAGGTGGCACTCAAAGGAGAAAGTTGGAGCAGCAACTTTGAAGTGATATTTCAAGATTCAAGAACTGAAGTTTGTTGATTCTTCATCAATTCTTTTCAGACCAGCAGCATAAGGCCTTGCTTTTTCATGCTTTTTTCATCCAGAAGATCAAAATTTTCAAGAAGAAGGCCAATATTTTCAAAATTTCAGCCATCTGGGTCTTGTTTTCTCATTCTTATGAAGAATTTTTCAAGAAATTCATCAAGTTGCAGCAGCTGCTTTTTTCTTTGCATATCAATGAAATCCTTAGTACATTCAATTTTTAATAATTTGGGTCCTCTCAAATCAGTCTTCTAAAGAAAACCCATATCACAACTTTTTTCAAGCAAATTTCAAATTCTAGGGTTGGCTGCTTTTTTAATCAGCCATCAGTGTTTTTCAAATCTAATCAACTGGGTTCATTTCTTATTGTATTTTGAATAAAACTTAGGTGCCAACTTTTTTCTAAAAAATTTGAAGAAATTAGGGTTTGCTATTTTTTCAGTCTAAATTCAAAATTTTCAAAAATGGACGATCTAGGTTGTCTTGCAAAGAAATTCTAAGCAAAACCCATATCTCAGAATATTTTCGAAAAAATTGTCTGTTGGAGGAAGAAAAATCAGCATTCTAAAAATAGTAAGTTGCTCAAAACTTGTCTGAAACTAGGCGAGTTTACAGTCATTCTTCAAGTTTTTCAAAATGGAGTACACTCCCAATGATTTCAAGACCAAATTAGCTCTCTACCATGATTTCATCAAAACAACTGAGATGGACTTGCATCATATCAAGTCAGTGTTTGATCTACATGCTTTGGAGAGCACAGGAAACACTACCATCAGAAACTTGGGGAACTCTAGGCTCCTCGTAGCATCTTCTATTCCTATATTGATTCAGAGCGTCGAGTTTGTAATTGCTTGAATCAAGCAATACAACTCGGCTACAAGGGAGATTCAATCAGTTGATGGCAGATTGATTTGCAATTTGAAGCTTGATATGATCGGCAAATGTTTTTCCATTCCCCCTTAGCCTGAAAATGTCACTATTTTAAAGGGTGAATGTGAGAGGATATGGGAAATGTACAAGGAAAAGTACATCAAGAAGATTGAACAAAGGTGGATAAAGGAAAAGCATAATACTTTGCCTAAGAACCTCAGATGAGGAGAGTTCAAACATGATATTGCTATCATAATCACCTTGCTCAACAGGGTCACCGAATTAGAAGATGCTACCAAGTTTCAGCCTTGGTTGTTTTACGCCATAACCCACATCATGAAGAAGACTGAGTTCTATGATTGACCCCCTTTGATCAGTGACAACCTTCATTAGTAGATAATAGAGTATTTCCAGATTCATGAGTTCCGTATGGTCTCTTACCTAGTCTGCTTAGTGGCCTACCAAGGTCAATTCATAGGTTTGAACACTGAGGGATCACTGAGCATACAACATATCTACAACTACTATCCTCAGTTGGAATTCACGAAGTCTGTCCATCACTACAAGAGGGTGAATGAGGATTTCTTGATGTACACAGTGTGAGACCTGGAGAATGAGTTGCATGTCCATATCTCTAGGGTAGTGATGGTGGAATGGGTAGACTAGTTCATACAATTTTCTACTTTCACGTATCTCAGAGTCTATGGAAATTCCAATGCAACACTCAGGCTACTAAGGTACCCATTAGATGAAGTTATCTTCATGGAGTTCTTAAGGTAGGCACATGATTTCCATGTATTTTTGAGGAATAAAAAGAAACCCGCCCTCAATATTCCATTGGGACTGGGAATATATACATGTAGTATAGTAGCAGATGCTAAAACAATGGGAGATGAGTTAAAAAAACTTGGTCTCAGGCCTTACAGCGAGAGACAATCTTATGACCCTCATGGTGTCTACGCTTGCCGACTTGAGAGAAACTATGCTCACATATCCACCCTTGAATATTTTTGGGCCAATTGTATAGATGAGTTCGAGGTGAGGAGGCGTAGTTACAACATAATCACTCTTCACTAGATGAAATATTTCCTATCAGAGGATATCGAAAGATTTTCAGATGATGATGAGGATTTGTTACTTCCAGTGTATGCCTGAAAGGGAATTGAAGATCAACCCCTTCCTCAAGTCTATTGGGCTAATAAGGAATCCCTCTTAGTCAAAGAAAGGACAAGGAAAGTCCTCAAACATAGCAAGGTGTTCCTAATTCTCAAAAGGAAGAAATCCATACCAGTAGTAGAGCCACCAAGGGTGCAACCATCATTTCCCTCCTCATCTAGAGCACAATCAAAAGGGAAAGGAATACGTTAGTCTCAAGATGGTGTGAAGGGTAGCAGGTCAACCAAAAATGTGAGAAGGAGGTTAGACTTCTAGAGCATAGTCATACAGGAGTCATCAACGGTTGAAGTAGAAACTCCTCCAGAAGAGACTATACCTCAGAAGGAGACAGAAGAAGCACCCTTAGCACATGAATCCATACCACTGATAGGCTCTTCACCAATCCAAATTTAGCTTGATATTGAAGATGATGAAATTGCAATTATACCTCCTAAGGAAGTTAGTAAAGATACTATTATGTCTTGGCTTGAGAACTCCTTGGGAAGGGTAAGAAGAGGACCTTCATATCAGGTGAATTTTGATGACCTTGATAACATCTATCAGGAACCTCCTAAGAAGAAAGAAAAGAAGCAAGTTCACTTTGATAGGAATCCTGATGGTGAGATAGTCATGGAGATTGCATTACCCCTAGAGGACAAAAACAAAGATGAAGTTGAGATGGACGACTTCATGATGGTCAAGGGTAATCTTGGTAAAAATTCCAGACATGCAGATGTCAGTCTATTTAGAGTTGTGTCTGAAAGTCTTCAAGAGAGAGTAATCAAGGATGGAGAAGACAAAGGAGCCCTCAAGGCTGAAATATAGCAGCTTAGGCTTTTCATTTCTAATCTTGTCTAGGGTACTTCACAAACAACCCATCTGCTGCCCCAGGTTTTAGAGACACTAGCTGATCATCATCATTTGATATAGCTAGTCATTTGTGGGAAAGAAACTCAAGAGTGGATTGAGAGTTTCATTGTCAAAGGAAAGGAGATCTTGGCATAGATGTTTCAGTTGAGAGAAAATTCTCATGAGCTATGTCAAGGTATTCAATGGTTTGAAGAATTAGTGGCTAAGGTGAAACCAAGGCATGAAATCATCATTGCTGATTTGGATACAACCTATGGTTAAGTGACTTCAAAATAACACAAGAGGAAGATCCTTGCTTAGAGAGAGTGTCATGTCTTCAAGCTTAAAACTTATGAGAGGAAATCTGAGGAGTTTATTGCACAAAGACAAAGGATGATCAAAGATCTTCTATTCATCAATGAGTTTGTCACAAAGATTCCTTCTCGGTACAATCTTGAAGATGGTTCTTACGTCGGGCTTGATTAAGTGCAAACTGAATTTTAGTGTGTTATTCACAGCTCTGATAGCAGCAATCTAGTTGGTGGCATAATGAATCACCTTACCATAATGTTAGAAAATTTTGAAAAAGTGGCCAATGAGGTCAAAGATTTCCTGAGATCAATTGCAAATGGAGAAGATATCTTGGAAAAATGTAGTTTTTCTATCGATGGGATAGATGCATCGAACCGGGACACAGTTTCCAATGTTTTAGTGGATGTGATTGAGATTTGAAATGGCTTTCATCTAGAAGCTTTCTTTTTTATTTCTTTCTATTCTTGGAGCAATTCTTATCCATTCTTTGAAGAAGAGAAAGAAGATAAATGTAATAGTTGGCATTTCCAGCTTTTCCTGCTTTCTTAGGTGTTAGATGTTATCTTCTTTCTAGATTTAGAAATAAAGCTTGCTTGTTGAGCAAGCCCTAGATTGTAAAAGCAAGGAGATTTTAGGGTTCCCTACTCCTCTACTTGCCTATAAATAAGAGCCTTTTCTCATTAGTTTTCTTTAACCATGCTAGTGATAACAAAATGTTGAGCCTAAGTGCCTTCTATTTGTTATTCAGTGTTGTTCAATTGTTTTATGATAGCGAATTGTTGAGTCTCTTTTAGCGAACAAGGAGTTGTTGTAATTGCTGTTCTCTTTTGTGTAAGAACAAGTTTTGCAAGCCTCTTTGGCTGCAAGATCTTGTTCCATACATGTTTGTAGTATATTTTGTTCCAAAAGTTTAAGAAATAAAATCATGAGCCTCCTTTTCCTTGGTTTAATTTCTCAAATTTATGTTATTTGTGTTATGCTTTTATGATCTTAATTTCAACTTACATTGAAGTGTGTAGATGTACATGTTGAGAAAGAGTTTATTGAAGCACTTTGTCAAAGAATCAACCTTGTTCATTTCTATTTTTTCTTGCTTCGTGTATTACTTGAGAAGTTAGAAACGTCTTTAGCTTAAGTTAGTCGTAGTTGAAGTTCTCAAATCAAAAAATCTCAGCTGCGGTGTTTGTGTTTTATAAACCTTGTGTTGTAGCTGATCAAAAAGATAGGCAACTTAATTTTTAGTTTACTTTATTTCAACACCATCAGCAAGAGGGAGCTTCCCCTCCTAATTTGAAGAACAATTTTAGTATGCATAGCTACCCATTTCAAATTCACATTCCAGAGGTGTGAATTTAAACACCAACAGTTTTCTGGTGCCTACTGTGGGGCACGAGGCATGAAACAACACATAAATCTTAGGCTTTATGTCATGGGTATGATTCTATGGAATCCTACTACTCTAGTTCAACAACTTGATCTTACACCTCCAATTATTTAGCTGAATTTCCAAATAATTGAATGAGAGCAAGTAGACATCATCAGCAGCCTAAGGAGTTTCATCTTTTAGAATAAGGAGACTCCTACTTACTGGAGAAGCATTATTGTTATTCTAGACAAGGAGGAAGAGAAAGCCGCTATTTCAACCGGAAGGCCTGCGTTGCCACCACCCACGTGGGTCTAAACAATCCTGGCATACATAGTTTATACAAGGAGGAGAACAAGAAAAAATCCGCTCTTCCAAGAAGAAGTTGATCCTTTCCTTCCACAAACACATCCTACAGAAGTTGGAGAGTCATCTAACACAGTTCCTAAATTCAACATAGTTCTTGAGTTCAACACCGTACCTATGTTCAAGGAAGAAGAACCCAAAGTAATGGGAGATAATAACAACAAAAACAACAACAAAAATCACAATCAGAGAAGAGGTCCCCCACTTCCTTGGGGTGATAATATCGGACCTTTGGCCTTGGGAGAAAATCATGAATTACCTAAGGGGTCGAGAAAGGACTTTCCACGGTTCCAAGGTGATGGAATTCAACATCCTGATGATCATATTTCCACCTTTTCAACAACTTGTATTGTTCTACATGTAGCTCATTAAGATATTGTTGTATGTCTCTTTGTTGAGACACTCCTGGGAGTTACTACAAAATGGTTCAATCATCTAGAGTCAGGTTGTATAACCAACTGGAATACTATGACCGATAAGTTTCTTGCAAGGTTCAAGCCAGCTGAAGATAGCCACCAGTTATTCGCCCAACTCTCAAATTCAAATAAGGAGGACAAAAAACCAATGAGGGAGTTCATGGCAAGGTTTAACCACCTGGTCACTCATCTCTCATAAACACTCAATCCATCACCTGAGATCCTATTAATCAGTTTTGTCAACGCACTTCCATTAGAGATAGCCTTTATCCTGAGATTGGCTAACTAGACAGAACTGTAAGATGCACAACAAGGTGCCATAGAAATTGAAGAAAACATGATCACTTCGGGAAAGATCAAAGGAGATTCTATTAGGACTTTGGTTTAGAGTTCTGCTAATCCACTACTTCAAAGAGTTTCCAATGAAGTGACTATTCTCAAGAGGAAATTGCCACTCTAGTTTATGCCTCTTTCTCAAGTTGCACCACCACCTACCCTGCTTGCACCATAGCCGTATCAAGCACCACAATAACCTTATCAACCTCAGCAGTTGTACCAGCTGAGGAGAAATAAATTTGAGCCTTACAATAATTTTAGGCCACAAGGGCTAGCTCCACCAAGGTAACCGGCTGACAATACACAAAATACTATATTTTTCTCTTTTCATGATTCCATTGAACATATCGACACCAATTGCCCTGAAAATTTGAGAATGAATGAGATGATGGGATATGCTGAAATGACACCTACACCAAGTTTCGTACCTACTCCAATTTTGAATGTTGTCTTACCTCAATTAGACAACTTCGATGGTGACTCCACAATGGGCTACTTTGAAAGTGAACCCAATTTTGACGATCAAGAAGATGTTCATCAGTACTCTCTCGCAGTAAATCCTAAGAATCACATAACTCCTATGTTCACAAGAGCTCAAATCTTAGAGCACAAAGAGAGGAAGAAGAAGAGAGACTAAAGGTACAAAAAGACAAAGAAAAAGGAAAAGAAGTAGCTTCTACTTCTAATGTTAAGTCTTCTCAAGAGAACGTGAAAGCAGTTGCTAAAGACTCTTCTTCATAAAATTTTGATATTGTAGATTCCTTGATGAAAAAAAAAGTGTAGATTTCTTAGTTGGAGTATCTCCAAGATCATCCAGAGAAAGTGGACTGACTTCTCAAATTTTTGAAGATAGGACCTATCAAGCAGCCCACATTTCTTGAATCATTCATTTCGTTAGAAGACAAGCTTAAACCCTTCTATATCTAACTTTATATAGGGGGTTACAAATTGAGCAATTGTATCATTGATTATGGAGCTTCAGACAATGTCATGCCTCTACAAGTGATGAACGCTCTAGGACTTTCGTGCACCAAGACAAAGGACAAATGTTACTCACTGGAGTCCAAGTTGGTGTTGTTGGTCAAACAATTGAAGGATGCTCAAGTAAGGTTGGTGGTCTATCCTGAGAAGAAAATTATGATGACCATCTTGGTAGTTGACATTCCAGCTAGTTACAAGATGCTATTGAGTAAAAGCTTTTGCAAGGACCTCAGTGGAGAGATTTAGATGGATTGGTCTTCTACAAACATCCCATTGAAGAATGGAACTTTCAAGCTAGAACCAGAGCCCAAGTCTCAATTTGCAGTGGTGAAGTCTCAAGATCCTCAAGCTCAAGTTTTATATCAAGAAATGGGTCTTAGCAATACCTAAAGAAATTCAAGAGATCACATGTGCCACAGATAAATCAATAGAAGATCCTAAGCTATGGACTATGCAGTTTGATGGCAGTTGTTCTACTACTAGTTTAGGAGAAGGAGTTGTGATAATTTCTCCCGAAGGATGGTTATATCCATTTGCATACCACTAGCAATTTGAATGTACGAATAATACAGCGGACAATGAGGTGCTTCTACTAGGTCTCAAAAATGCAAAAGATATGGGTATTAAACATCTTAGAGTCGAAGGTGATGCAGAGCTCATTGTGAAGTAAGTTAGAGATCAATTCAAAGTGAAAGCAGATCATCTCCAACACTATAGAAATAGGGTGTGGAATGCAATATATTGGTTCAAAGCGTTTGATATCAAGTACATTCCATGTCTAGATAATAGCAGATAAAATGCCCTTGTGGTGTCAGTTTCACTTTTCATGCCACATTCTAACTTTCATCAAAATGCATTTGACATTGAGCTAATATACAGGTTAGTTGTACCTGACAACTATGAAATTTGGCAAGTCTTGAACGACGATGGCCACATTAAGGAGTTTCTTGTTATGGGAGATAATTTCAAGAAATTGTTCTTTGAAGGAAGTTCATTCACTCACAGAGAAGCAGTAATAGAAGTTCTAGATACATCAAAGATTATTGAAGACAAATAAAGTCTAGAAGAACTAGATTCAAGCATTATCCAGTTGAAAGGAAATAAGATTCCCAAGGGCTTAGTTTCCTTGGAGAATATTTTCAACAGGAACAACAAATACATACAAGATTAGAGAAACTCAAGCGAAAGAACCTCTGTTGAATATCAACAAGTGAATATTGGAATAGTTGACAAGCCTCAGCTTGTAAATCTGGGTAGTGTTGTGACCTATTTTCACACATCGCCCCATTGCACATGGGGACCCTTGCTGGTTTGCTTTTAGGGTTTAGTTTTGGGTTGCATTTTCATGAGCTCTTTTGCTCTGTTGGTTTATAGTCTAAGTCAGGAGTCATCACTTGAGCCAAGTTGAGATTTCAAGCCTTGAATTGCATGTAAATGTCATAGAAGTGTTCAAAGGGCCCCACAGATGAGGATCACCTGTGCCTTCGTCCAATTCTAACACTTCCTACTTTTTAGGGATTTTGCTTTTTTGCTTTTTTCTTTTTTCATTTTTGGCACTTTTAGGCCATTTGGGAATTTACTATTTTTAGAAAGTTGCTTTTTGGATTTTTCTATTTTTAGAAACTTTCTATTTTTGGAAAGTGCCAGGGTCCTCACCGGTCAGAGAGTCAAAGTTTCCATTTTTAGACTAAAAGGCATGCAAAAATCACCCAAAAAGTCTAAAAAACATGTAAAATCTAAGTGAAAAATAAAAAAATCAATTGAAAAGCATGCCTTTCTAACAAAACTCTAATAAAAATCATACAAAAGGACAAAAAACAATCAAAAATCAGATAAAAATAAATTCAAAAATATGAAAAATCACCTAAAAATTTGATCAAAAGATTGAAAAATGGGTGAAAGGCATGAGATTATGGACAGAAAAGCATGAAATTCTGGGAAACTCACCCAAAAATGGAGAGAAAAGATGGAACAAGGTTCAGAAACTCCTCCCATGCTCAAGTTTCTAATGGAAAGGAAAAGGGAAAGTCTGACCTTGCTATTGGCATGATCTTCTTGAAGTCTACCTAGGTTAAAAGATGAATGGCAAGAGGGTTGGAAAGTCCGCCTTTGAGAGGAATGGCAAGAGGGTCATAAAGTCTTCCTTAGCATATGGAAAGGAAGTCAGAAATTTCACCCACCCCTCTCAAGCATATGGAAAGGAACTTGGAAAGTCCGCCCTGGGTAGTGGAAAGAAACTCTTGAAGTCTGCCTAGCCTAGCAAGAGGAAAAATTGATTTTTTTTTAATAAGTGTTGGAAAGAGGAATGGAAGGAAGAAATTCTGCCATTGGAAGAAATGGTAGAAATTTTGACTAAGTATATGACAAACACATGGAAAGAACTCTCCTAAGTTTGCCATACTTAGATGATTGATGATGAAACTCATAAGGAAGTTCACTTTTCTTATGAAAATGGAAGAAGATACTCCAAGTCCACCATGGGATGATTGGTGAAGTAAAGATAAAATGGCAAAGTATGAATGTCCTAGAAGGAAATGAAGGTTTTCCTAGCAAAGTAGGACATTCAAGGAGAATATTGTGGTCCAGACTGCTTGTCAGCTTGATTAGAGCAACAAAACTCTTTCGCATGCCAGACCAACTTGAGGATGATGGTGTGTTCACAACGCCAAGTTTTGATGAAATCAACCTCTTCCTCCCATGCATTGGTTAGAACCTGAAAATGCTGACTTGGATACCTTTATGAGGCCTATCACCAAGTATTCACAATGGTGGGCAAACCAGCAGATCAAAGACCTACGGTGTAGAGGAATGCCTTTGACATACACTCTGATGGGCGAATCAGAATCTTACTCTTCCAATGCTGTAGCAAGCCAAGGAGATTAGCCAATTGAAAGCTCAAAACCTAAGAAAAGGAAAGAAGTGAAGGGAAAAGGAATTGCCAATGAGGGACCTACTAGGAAGTAGCAGAGACTGGAGCCTCTTCATTCTGCCATCTCCTCAAATGTGAATGAAATCTTGGAAATTGATGAATCTCTTGGAGATATACAGATTCCCTCTCCTATCCCTATTCAGCCTGAAGATGATGAGCCTCCATCACCCACAGAAATTGAGGTTTTGGAGTAGGACAATGAGGTTGACATTTTGGATAATGAATTTGAAGATGGGATGATTTCAACCTTGAGAGGAATCCAAGAATTCTAGGTCATGCAGAACATTCAGGAAGAAGATATTGTGCAACCAACTATTCCTGATTGGTTGAAGGAGAAATTGAAGGTAAAGGACCCCAAAAAAGTTCTAGAAGAGGATGATATGACCGATTTCATGGCCAGACTCGAAGTAGTCAGTACAAAGAAACCTTCCAAAACATTTTCTACCATCTAGAGAGACAAAGTTGGGCATTGTACAGTCCAAGTTGCTGTACCAATAGTTGACAAACTGAGGGAAGAAATTACTCCCCAAGAGTATGCTATCACCACTGCCAACTTAGGCCCTACCACTAAAGGAAAAGAGATGGAAGAGTTGGACAATTTTGTTGCCACTATCAAAGCTAGGCTAGAGAAGGAAACAATAAAGAAAAAGGATTATAAACAAGAGGTTGAAAGACTCAGGGAGTATATTCAACACCTAACTAAGCCTCTCGATCAAACTACTTCTGCAGCTCCTCCACTAATGAATATTTCTCAAGAGATTGTTGAAGAGGAGAAGAATAAAACTAAGTAAACTAAAGAATTCTTGAGTAGCAACAAGCAAGGGGTGGTCGTATTTGCAGAAATATTGGCAATGGCATATGGAAAAACTTATTCCTTACTTTCAAGGATTGCAACATTGGCAGAAGAATGGGATAATGCCCAAGATGTTCGAGACAAAGTCTTTCCATGTCTCAAAGTGCTTAATGGAGTTGTGAAGCAAGAGATGGTCAGTGGAGAGGTAATTGTACCAAGTTCAGCTTATGATTTCGATAGTTGGTACATGACACTGATCATACGAAGTGAAATCATAGAAAAGGTTAAGGCAGATACAATCCAAATTGAGGAGAAGACAAAAGAAATTCGAGATAAGATCCTAGCTGTGGATGTAGATCCACTTGAAAAGGACATTGTACGAGCAAACAACTTGTAGTTCAAAAACTTGAAGAGAAAAATTTAGGATATCTTCTTCACCACTGGACCTATCTACAAAAAAAATTTGACTAGGGTAGTTAACTTCCTATTCATCTTTCGCAATTTCTAGCAACAAGAATCAGAATGGGAAGACACTTTTCCTGGATGCTCTGATGATCTCAATCTACTGGAATTTAGGATCAATGCACTGCCACCTATCACGATCGAGGAGGTTGACATGATAGTTTCTAAATTCATCTAGTAGACTGCGACCAAAGAGGATAAGGATGGACCTCCTCAAGAATAGCTTTTCACTCCAGTTCACTGCCTGTTATCTGATTCTGCCTTTGGAAACCCTAATTAGGGTTATTGATTTTTTAATCTCTGCCATTGATTCTTGATTAATCTCGGTTGTTCATTGTATTTTGGTAACTCTATATAAACCCTCTCTCATTCTCTCATTAGGGATAGAAAAAAAAAATACAGACAGAGATATAGAGACAAATAGATAGATACATAGAAGATAGAAGAGATAGATAGCATAATAAGAGAGAAAGAGTTTTATGAAATTGTTGCAAAGACTATTGCTGATAATAAATTTCATGATGCATGAGGTGCTTTGAATTCTTTTATTGTCAAATGGTCGCATGCTTACGTACTTCTCTTCTTAATTGAATGGTTTCAAGTTTATTTTAGGTGTATGTTAATGGAATGATAGATTAATCGTAAAGATAAGTGAAATTTGGTTCATACTTTCTTTGAATGGATGATTTCTATTCAATAGGTAAAGTTAGAATGATCCTTTTATGTGGAAGCTTCATTGTATTACTTCGAATGATATTGTCCTATTGATGGTGTTGTTCCTAGTAAGAAAATTTTAAGCACAAATTCGTGGAAGATTGCACTTGCTTTGTGTAGTTGTCTTATTTCGTGGCGAAGCAAAGTATTGTTATTTGGTTTCATTCAATCTTTACTGTCTCTTGAGTTCATAGAAATAGTATAGGATTCCTCAACCCTTACTCTTTTTCCATTTTTATCCAAAATCCAAAAACCAAAAAAAAAATATATCACTACATCTAGGTTATTGCTTTCTAAGTAACTTGCTAGAGTAAATCCCTTTTGTGATTATAAGCAAAATCATATCTTCCATAGAGCCTATCCGCACCCAATTGATGAAACATTGGAAATTTTGTATGAACTTTTGGCAATCTTAGCATACTAGTCAGTTTTGCAAGAGAGGATAAAGTGTCTCTGGATTCTTTATTCTTAAGTGCTTGGTGAGTCGTAAAACACGCATGAACACAGAATTCGTGCTAGAAGGAGGGCTTGAAGCCAATGACAACAATTTACTTTAAAATTAGACAAGATGCAGGATGGTGTTGCGGCATAAATTCCCTTTTGATGTACCTGTTGAGCAACCACATCAACCACCGACCGATATTATTGATCAATTATACACACTAGCTTGGAATTCACAAATAGATCATGCCCAATTTTTCTAGACAAGCCGTGTCCTTGCTAGAGAAGAAGAAAAGGGATGGAGATTTGATCAGATAGACGATTGATCGTCTAAAGCAAGCTTTTGACAAGATAGAATGATTAGTTGCCAGTAGTTCATCCTCAACCAATCCAAGTATTCCTACTAAGATGAAGGATGGTGCTTCCGACCAACATTCCTAATCCCGATCAAGAACCCCTACCAGTATTACAACCAAATTTGAGTTTTCACAATGAACAAGAAGACGTTATCACCAAATTGTACAGCCTTGCATGGCAAGTCAGAAGAAACACTCTTGATTGGTTTCATATGCGTTTTTTCCTCGAAGAAGAAGAAGAAGAAGAACGAGCACAACGTATTGATTTCAATATTCAAAGAGATCATTTTGTAGAAAGATTCGAAGCTCTTCAACGACAATAGAATTGACAAGCCAACCAATAGGAAAATTAATAAGTTAATCTAGGACAAGTAAATCAACAAGATCCTAAAACAGCTCCCACGTGTCCTCGGAGAGATTAAGACACACTGGATCGAATTGGATCTTTCTCAGCAGATCAATTTCGAAGAATCACAAGATCCACTCCGAATTCCTTCAAAGAATTCATGGAATTGTCACCTTACAGAAACAAGCAGAGAAAGAAAGCAGAAGCTTCACAAGGAGAAACATCCAGTGCAGTTGGTCATAGTGAAGTACATTTCCCTAGTGAAGAAGTACCAAGTGTAGAAGATTCCTCTGGATTATTCCACACACCACCGCCAAACATTACCCATCAACAAGTTCCAACAGTTCCACCAATCCAAATAGTTCAACCGAACATTCCAATGGCTTGGCATCTGCAGAATGCGTCACCCCTCACTAATTTTTACGATTATCATGATATGCCTAAGAATCTGGAGCATTTTTGCTCCAAATTCCAAATTGGTGACATGAACCGAACAAATGATGAACATATCAAAATTTTTGAAGACACTCTCTAGAACATGGATATTCAACACGAATATGTAGCATGTCCGATTGTTCCCATGCTCCCTCGGAGAGGAATCATATTACTGGTATGTGAATTTTCCATTCAATTCAATTAGAACCTGGCAGCAACTAAAGGAAGCCTTCTTGGCAAAATTTTGATTGCCAACCACACCAGTTGAACTTTACCGACAATTCGTTGAAGTGAAAAGATCAAAACATGAGCCAATCAATACCTTCAACAATAGATTTCATAAGGAATACACAAGGTTATGAGATCCATATGAGTTGAATGATGCTGCAACATTTACAATATACTATGCCTCCCTAGACAGTCTTACGTCCATGTTTGTAAGAAGGGCTAATCCAGTCCCACCTGACCTCAAAGGAGCATATGCTGAAGCAATTAAAGTTAATTCTGATTTAGGCATGAATGTTGCTGGACCACTTAACCATTTGGGATATGTTGCTATGCCAAACCAAATAGCGGGAATCAACCGAGCATTGGCTCATCACGTGCTAATTATGAATCCCATTCCACCCCCAAATAATCAACTGGTGATTCACCTAGGAGGTCCAATTTCTCAAGCACAACCTTCCTAGCCTGTGTACCTACAAAGTACAACAAGGTCCACCAGGACCCCCAAGGAAAAGGAAGAAATGAAAAAGTTGATCAAACAAGTGAAGAAACTATCTACCAAAGTAACTCACCTAAGAAATAAAAACAATTAGCTCCATAGTATGCAAATAAATTCTCAAGGATACCAAGGTAATTATCAAAATTACCAAGGTCAATCAAGCAATGCTCAAGGCTATCATAACAATAATCATGGATATCAAAAAAGGGTATGGAATACTGGACCAAATAATGGAAGTGTGTCGTTTCCACTTGATAATCCGACAACTCGAGAGAACCATCCAACCAAGAATATACTTCTCACTGAGTCGGCTTTGTTAGGATGGTGTCAATTGCACAATACCAATCAACATTCTGAAACACAATGCCGAGAACTTCAACTAGAAGCTAATATTTTCCAGAAGGAAATACTAAAAGAGACACCAGATGATCCATCCACCGCTATAGTTCCTGTGGTAAAATATGATCAGGCTTTAGTTTTGGAAGATTTCACATTTTCACCACCATTTGAACAGTATCAAGGCCTTGATCAATTTGGAAAATTTCCACTAGCATAAGCAAATGGGCCCATGGAGGTGCCACCTTCCATATACTCATACATAGTGGTTGATGGACCAATTGAAGACACGACCAATTATTACTTCCCACTGTTAAAGAATAACGTGTTGGTCGAAGGCATAAAAGAAGTTTAAGCATTTCAGCAGACATGTAATAATCCACCAAAGGTTTATTATAGGAAGAATCAGGAGCCTTTAACCTCATCGGTTCCTCCACTTCCAAAATCAAGCAATAATTTGCCTCTTCCGAGAGACGTGCCTCAATACAGGCAACACAATAATGCTAATAGTTCCACTAATAGTTCTCCTCCTAAGGACGAACTGAAGAGACTAAGCCAATATTACACTGAGGAGGTGAGGAAGATCAAGGTGAGTGTGTCATTGTTCGAACTAATGAAAGTACCGGAGATAAGGAACACATTCCTTGACAACCTGAAGGACCAAACACAAGATTCAGCCAACACAATTCAAAAGGCTGCAAGTTCTACAAATAATGTAAATTTTGTTCAAGATGAATAGTTTCATGAACCAGCTTAGATAGTAAATATTGCTCAAGGATCTTAGAGTTCCAAAGCAACCTGAGGCTTGTATGAAGTAAAAGAGGGCATAGAAATGCAGGTCAACAAATGACCAAAATAGAGCAAGTGCGCCAAAGTTCAAAAGGGTATAAGGTAGAAGAACATTCCACTGGAGAAATAGAAGCTCCCCAAGTTGGAAAGAATAATAAAGCAAAAGAGATAGAAGTTGGAATACTAAAAGGGAACTCTTACACAATTGTCTAATCGACTCAGGAGCGTCCAGTAATGTCATTCCATTAGTTGTGTGTCACAGATTGGGTTTGACACCCACCCAGACAAATAAGAAAGTGACACAGTTGGATAAAATAGAAGTTCCAGTCATAGGAGAGTTGAATAATATTCATATACAGTTATCATCTGATCCCAGAATTCAACATTTCTGTAGTCGATGTCCCAGATGGATATAGAATGGTCTTAGGACAAGACTGGACCCGCAAATTGAATGGCTACTTCGCCACTAATTTCTCACACATGTGGTTACCATGGAGGGGTATTCCTAATCAAATTAGAGTTGAGAGAACACCAAAACTTAAGCTAATGATTACTTAGTATGGAGAAAATAATGAGATTCTTTTCTGTGAAATAGACCTAGGTCAGTACAGACCAAAAGCACCAGAGGTCTTGATGCTGCATTGCTCAGATGATCAAGGAGATTCATCAAAAAGTCTAGATGCAATAAAAGTTCCTATGGACAGTGATGAAGAGCTATCACCAGATGAAGGTGAAAGTATGTTAAAAAATGTTAGAAGGTTCATGCTTAAGAGTGCGAGACAAGGAAAAGAATTGGGAAGCCATGTTTTTTCGCAAGACTTGTTGTTACCTAATTGGTGTCGGATTCATAATGTGTTTCATTTTGATTTCTCTTGCGTGATGTGAAAAATGGCTTTAGAGCAAGTGTGCGCAAGGATTTCCCAAATTTTAGGAGATGAATGTTTCAATTTAGCGATGTGAAATGAAGACAATGATTCTGATAGAGAACTCTTGTTAGAGCAAGAAACGATACAAGAAATAAACAAAGCTCAAGAAGACAATTCAGCTGAAGGGATTCAGGAAAAAGAAATGTCCAATCCCAAGCAGTTGCAAGACCAAGAACAAGTTTGGACATTGAGATTTGATGGTTCAAAATCCAGAAAAGGGAACAGAGCCGGTTATGAGCTGATTAGTCTATCAAGTGAAACCTACCTATCTTCCATGAGATTATAGTTCCCTTGCACCAACAATGTGACAGAATATGAAGCCTTAATCCATAGATTGTTCCATGCAATTCATAAGAAAGTTAAAATCTTGCATGTTTACGGTGACTTAGAAGTGGTGGTAAGGCAAGTAAGGAAGAAATACGCTTGCCATGATAAAAGACTACAAGGATATAGAAATTGAGTGTGGGATCTCATTGAAAGCTTTGATGCTTTCAACATCAAATTAGTGTATTCTTCTTAAAAAAAAGTGGCGAATTCCTTAGCCCAATCAGAAAGTTCCCTAGAGCCACTTGAGATGGATGTCGTGAAGAAATTTACAGTGGAAATCACTTCGACTCCATCAATCCTAGATAACATTACAAATTTCCAAGTGTTCGAGGACGACAAACACATCCTAGATTTCTTAACAAATTCAAATGTTTTCCTCACTTAGATTATTGACGAAGAAGATCGAGGAGAGACTGAATTTGATGCAAATGGTATTATGAACCTAAAGAATACCATCATCCCAAGAGGGATGATCCGGCTTGAAATAATCTTTGATCAAGATCAAATCAATGCAATAAAGCATCAAAGAAATGAAGGAGGTCAACATGAGGTAGTCAATCTTGGAACGCAAAAGGAAGTAAGAAATGTTCTCATTGGAAAAGTGTGCACGCATGAAGAAAAAGAGCAGATAATCAAAATTTTAAAATAATTTAAAGACATTATTGCCTGGAGCTACAAGGGTCTGAAAACATATGATACTTCAATTATTACACACACTATCCCCCTCAAAGCAGGCAGTAAACCATTCAGGCAAAAGGCTTGTGAATCCTCTACTAGAACCCCTCATTTTTCAAGAAGTAAAGAAGCTACTCTCAGCAGGCATTATCTTTCTAGTATGACACAACGTGGGTCGCCAATCTGGTGCCCTACCACAAAAAGAGTGGAGAGATAAGATTGTGTGTGGACTTCCAAAATCTTAATAAGGCCTCAGAAAAGGATAATTATCCATTTCCCTCATTAAATGAATTCATTCAAATTTTAAATGGATCCCAAATGATGTCATTCCTTGATGGATATTCTGGCTATAATCAAGTCCTCGTGGAACCTGAAGATAGGCTTACGATGACATTTACAACAAAGTGGGGTACATTTTCTTATAAAAGGATGCCATTTGGTCTGATCAATATCGGAGCCACCTTTCAAAGAGCTATGGACATTGCTTTCAAAGATCTCATAGGGAGATGCATCATTGTCTACATGGATGACCTTACTGTGTTTTCAAAGAGAAGGGAAAATCACATCAAAGACTCGATAAGGATATTTGAGAGATGCAGAAAATACGAAATATCTTTGAACTCGAAGAAATGTATATTCGGGGTAACTGAGAGAAAATTGCTTGGCCACATGATAATAGAAAAGGGTATTCTTATTGACCCTGATTGAGTAGAGGCTACTTCAAGGATTGGTTTTCTGTCAAGCCAAAAATAATTGAAATCTTTTTTCGGAAAGATTAACTTTGTAAGAAAGTTCATCACAGGATTCGCTGAGATAGTCAGACCCCTGAATGAAATGTTGAAAAAGGACAAAAATATAGAATGGACAAAGCAAATAAGAAAATATTTTGAAGAAATCAAACAAACCATAGTTGACGCTCCTGTCTTAGTTAGTCATGATTATACAAAGCCTTTTTATCTCTACTCTTTTTCCTCAGAACATACATGTGTCACGATGTTAACACAAAGGACAGATGAGAAGGATGAACATCCTATTGCTTTTGTGAGTGCACCTTTTAAGGATGCATAGTTGAAATACCCAAACACTGAGAAACAAGCATATGCTTTGGTCAAAGCAATAAAGAAATTTTGACATTACATTTTAAGAAGTAAAGTCTTTGCTGTAGTCCTAGATGTGACTGTGAAAACCCTCCTAATGCAAAATGAATTGGGAGAGAGGAGAGGAAAATGGGTTACAATTATCCAGGAGTATGATGTTAAAATTCAGCGAATGAAGATTGTCTGCGGCCAAGCTTTAACACAAACAATTTCCATAGGACCAAAACTAGTACAACAGGTGTATGAATTGCAAGAAGTATCTCTAGATGAGTGGTATGATGATATCGCATATTTCATACTCAATCACAAGTGCCCTAACCATCTCAACCTAGTACAAAAGAGGGCCCTAAGAATGAAGAGTCAAAGATATATGCTACAGGGATCAGTGTTGTATAGGAGAAACCATGAGGGAATTTTCTTGAGATGTATTGGAAAAGGAGAAGCTAAAAAAATAATAGAACATTTTCATTCTAGATTTGGAACTGGCCATGAAGGAGCACTAGCAACATCACACTAGGTTTTGATGGTAGGCTATTACTAGCCAACAATTTTCAAAGATGTATACAATCATGTAAAAATCTACCACACATGCCAAATAACCACTGCACGAGAGAAGAACCCCGCTATGCCACTCCAACCTATGATCGAAGTGCGACCTTTCACAAAATGGGGACTTGATTTTATTGGTATGATCAATCCACCTTCCTCCGTGCAACACAGGTATATTCTAACCGCAACTGACTATTGTACTAGATGGTCAAAATCTCAGGCCTTGAATTATGCATAACAGATATGGTAATTAAGTTCTTAGAAGAAAACATTATCACCAGATTTGGTTGTCCTTATGCTCTAGTTTGTGATAATGGTTCTGCATTTTCTTCTTTGAAATTTTCTAGCTAGGCTTTTGAATATGGGGTGACTTTAAAGTTTTCTTCGAATTATTATCCCCAAGGAAATGGATTGGCTGAATCTACTAATAAGAATTTGTTGAATGTCATAAAGAAGTTGTTAGACAAGAACCCGAGGGACTAGAACACGTAGTTGAGATTGGCTCTCTGGGTGGATAGAGTGAGAGTAAAGAGTTCCTTAGGTACATCGCCATATCACTTGGTATACGGACAAGATCCCATATTTTTGATATAGCTGAGAATCCCCACGCTACAGTTCATGCAGGAGTGCTTGGATCAAGAAGATAGGATCAAAACCAGGTTGTCACAATTGTTAGTTTTGGAAGAAAAGAGAGATTAGGCACTAGAAAATTTTGCAAGGCACCAAGGGATTGTAAAGAGATGGTTTGACCAAAGAGTCGGAATAAAGGCATTTAGAATTTCTGAATTAGTCCTTTGCTGGGACAAAGCACATGAACGAAAAGGAGACCACAAGAAATTTGACAATTTATGGATGGGTCCCTATTAGATTTAGGAAATTCTTGGAGACAATGCATTCAAACTGAAGACATTAACTAGAGAGGATATCCCATTTCCCGTTAATGGGTGATTTCTCAAACACTATTTCCAGTCTTAGGCTCTTAGCAAGTCTGGGTTTTGTACATAGTTAGATTAGTTTCTTTCCAGTTTGGTTTGGCTTATGCCTTCGTTCGCTTTAGCTTAGTTTTTCCTACTTTCTTAGTTTAGTCTACTTTTCTCTCATTTTCTTTGCTTTAGGTTTAGTTGGAATAAATGGGAGAATCCACATTTGCAAGAAGGTAATAGTGTTTCAAATAGACACTTTGGTGTTATTCTGCAAAGAAGTGTTTGGATCATTCCATTGATAAATATTTGTTAGGAATTTCGGAATCCGAGATTGAATCTTTCTAGTTTAACTTTAGGTTAGGATTTGTACTTGGCTAGAAGGGGAATCATATATTGTATCTAGACACTGAGTATTGAAGATCACTATATTTTTACACACTTAATTATTTCTCTGGTTCATTATGGTCTCCTAGGAGAAGACAAGGTTAGGCTAATCAAAAGTCTGGCTCCAGTGCCACTATAATACTCAAACCTAGGTGAGCTTCATTGCTTACAAGCCAAAATGTGGAAATATGAAAAAAGAAAAGAATTATCACAAGGATAAAAGAAAAAAAATGAAAATCAAAACATTTGGCTTTGGGTGTGCGGACATCCCTACAGGCCTGCACTCAAATCAACCAGTCACTAAAAGAGAAAGATCAAAAGAAATTATAAATCGCTGGAAGTAGAGCAATCTCCGTAAGTTTATAGAAGATAACCTCGCCGGGGCTAAGGACGCTCGCTGGCAGCGAGACTCTATCCAAGGATGCTTTTGGAGTTAAGACAAATTACATGGCTTGCCATGATGGAACCAAAGAGTCATATAGATTTTATGAGATGGAACCCACACATTTGCACACAGTTGTGATTAAAGGGAAAAGTGTTTTGATCCAATCTAGGATTCCTTTCCTTTATGAGTACACTTTTAACCGAGAGGTAAGTTGGCTTGATTTAGTTAGAGATTCCAGATTCAAAATAGGTCTTTATCTTTGGAATGGTCAGGAACATTCCTCACGTGGAGTTGCCAGATGTTGTGACCTATTTTCACACATTTCCCCATTGCACATGGGGACCCTCGCCAGTTTGCTTTTAGGTTTTAGTTTTGGGTTGCATTTTCATGAGCTCTTTAACTTTGTTGGTTTATAGTCTAAGTTAGGAGTCATCACCTGAGCCAAGTTGAGATTTCAAGCCTTTAATTGTGCATAAACAACATAGAAGTGTTAAGAGGGCCCCACAGACGATGATCACCTGTGCTTTCACCCAATTCTTACACTTCCTACTTTTTAGGGATTTTGCTTTTTTGCTTTTTTTGTTTTTGGCACTTTTAGGCCATTTGGGAATTTACTATTTTTAGAAAGTTGCTGTTTTTATTTTTCTATTTTTAGAAACTTTCTATTTTTGGCAAGTGCCAGGGTCCTCACTAGTCAGAGAGTAAAAGTTTCCAATTTTAGACTAAAAGGCATGCAAAAATCACCCAAAAAGTCTAAAAAGCATGTAAAATCTGAGTGAAAAATCAAAAAATCAACTGAAAAGCATGCCTTTCTAACCAAAAATCTGGTAAAAATCATACAGAAGGACATAAAGCAATAAAAAATCAAATAAAAAGCAATTCAAAAATTTGAAAAATCACCTAAAAATCTGATCAAAAGCTTGAAAATCAGGTGAAAGGCATGAGATTATGGATGGAAAAGCATGAAATTCTGGGAAACTCACCCAACAATGGAGCAAAAAGATGGCACAAGGTTTAGAAAGTATGCCCATGCTCAAGCTACTGATGGAAAGGCAGAGGGAAAGTCTGACCTTGCTATTGGCATAATCTTCTTGAAGCCTACCCAGGTTAAAAGATGAATGGAAAGAGGGTTGGAAAGTACGCCTTTGAGAGGATTGGCAAGAGGGTCATAAATTCTGCCTTAGCATATGGAAAGGAAGTTAGAAATTCTTCCCACCCCTCTCAATCATATGGAAAGGAACTTGGAAAGTCTGCCCTGGGTAGTGGAAAGAAACTGTTGAAGTCTGCCTAGCCTAGTAAGATGAAAAATTGATTTTTTTTTACTAAGTGTTGGCAAGAGGAATGGAAGGAAGAAAGTCTGCCCTTGGAAGAAATGGTAGAAAATTTGACTAAGTATATGACAAACACATGCAAAAAACTCTCCTAAGTCTACCATACTTAGAAGATTGATGATTGAACTCATAAGGAAGTTCACATTTCCTATGAAAATGGAAGAAGATACTCCAAGTCCGCCATGGGATGATTGGTGAAGTAAAAATAAAATGGTAAAGTATGAATGTGCTAGAAGGAAATGAAGGTTTTCCTAGCAAAGTAGGACATTCAAGGAGAAGATTGTGGTCCAGACTACCTGTCAGCTTGATCAGAGCAACAAAACTCTTTTGCGTGCTAGACCAACTTGAGGATGATAGTGTGTTCACACAACTAGGTTTCGATGAAAATCAACCTCTTCCTCCCATGTGCTGGTCAGAACCTGAAATTGTTGACTTGGATACCTTTATGAGGCCTGTCACCAAGTATTCACAATGGTGGGTAGACTAGCAGATCAAAGACTTACGGTTGAGAGGAATGCCTTTGACATACACTTTGATGGGCGAATCATAATCTTACTCTTTCAATGTTGGAGCAAGCCAAGGAGATGAGCCAACTAAAATCACAAAACCTAAGAAAAGGAAAGAAGTGAAGGGAAACAAAATTTCCAATGAAGGACCTGCTAGGAAGCAGCAGAGACTGGAGCCTCTTCGTTTTTCCATCTCTGTGAATGTGAATGAAATCTTGGAAATTGATGAATCTCTTGTAGATATAAAGATTCCCTCTCCTATCCCTATTCAGCCTGAAGATGATGAGCCTCCATCACCCACAGACACTGAGGTTTTGGAGTCAGACAATGAGGTCGACATTTTGGATAATGAATTTGAAGATGGGATGATTTCAGCCTTGAGAGGAATCCAAGAAATCTAGGTCATGCAGGATGTTCAGGAAGAAGAAGATACTATGTAGCCAACTATTGTTGATTGGCTGAAGGAGAGATTGAAGGTAAAAGAACCTAAAATTTTTCCAGAAGAGGATGATATGACCGATTTCCTGGTGAGACTGGAAGCATTCAATACAAAGAAACCTACCAAAACCTTCTCTACCATCCAGAGAGACGAAGCTGGGCATCATATAGTCCAAGTTGCTATACCAATAGTTGACAAACTGAGGGAAGAAATTACTCCCCAGGAGTATGCTATCACCACTATCGACTTAGGCCCTACCACTAAAGGTCAAGAGATGGAAGAGTTTGAAAATTTTGTTGCCACTATCAAAGCTAGGCTGGAGAAGGAAACAATAAAGAAAAAGGAGTATAAGCGAGAGGTTGAAAGACTCGGGGAGTATATTCAACACCTAACTAAGTTTTTCGATCAAACTACTTTTTTAGCTCCTCTACTGATGAATATTTCTTAGGAGATTGTTGAAGAGGAGAAGAATATAGCTAAGGAAACTAAAGAATGGTTGAGTAGCAATAGGCAAGAGGTGGCTATATTTGCAAAAAGATTGGCAATGGCATATGGACAAACTTCTTCGTTACTTTCAAGGATTGCAACATTGGTAGAAGCATGGGATAATGCCCAGGATGTTCGAGACAGAGTCCTTCCATGTCTCAAAGTGCTTAAGGGAGTGCCGAAGCAAGAGCTGGTTAATGGAGAGGTAATTGCATGAGGGGAAGCTTATGATTTTGATAGTTGGTACATGACACTGATCATATGAAGTGAAATCATAGAAAAGGCTAAGGCAGATACAATCCAAATTGAGGAGAAGAAAAAAGAAATTCAAGAGAAGATCCTAGCTATGGTTGTAGATGCACTTGAAAAGGACATTGTACAAGCAAAAAAATTTCAATTCCAAAACTTGAAGAGAAAAATTCATGATATCTTCTTCACCATTGGACCTGTCTGCAAACAAAATTTGACTAGGGCAACTGACTTCCTATTCATCTTTCGCAATTTCCAGCAACAAGAATTAGAATGGGAAGACACTTTTTTCCAGATGCTCGGATGATCTCAATCTGTTGGAATTCAGGATCAATGCATTGCCACCTATCATGATCGAGGAGGTTGGCATGATAGTTTCTAAATTCATCCAGTATATTGTGACCAAAGAGGATAAGGATGAACCTCCTTGAGAATAGCTTTTCACTCCAGTTCACTGCCTATTATTTGATTGTGCCTTTGGAAACCCTAATTAGGGTTATTATTTTTTAATCTCTTTTGTTGATTCCTGATTAATCTCATTTTTTCATTTTATTCTGGCAACTCTATATAAACCCTCTCTCATTCTCTCATTATGGATAGAAAAAAAAATACAAACACAGATAGAGAGACAAATAGATAGATACATAGAAGATACAAGAGATAGATAGCATAATAAGCGAGAAAGAGTTTTATGAAATTGTTGCAAAGACTATTGCTGATAATAAAGTTCATGATGCATGAGGTGCTTTGAATTCTTTTATTGTCAAATGGTCACATGCTTATGTACTTCTCTTCTTCATTGAATGGTTTCAAGTTTATTTTAGGTGTATGTTAATGGAATGATAGATTGATCGTAAAGATAAGTGAAACTTTTTTCATACTTTCTTTGAATGGACACTTTCTATTCAATACGTAAAGTTAGACTGAGCCTTTTATGTGGAAGCTTCATTGTATTACTTTGAATGATATTGTCCTATTGACGGTGTTGTTCCTAGTAAGAAAATTTTAAGCACAAATTCGTGGAAGATTGCACTTGCTTTGTGTAGTTGTCATATTTTGTGGCGAAGAAAAGTATTGTTATTTGTTTTCATTCAATCTTTACTATCTCTTGAGTTCATAGGAATAGTATAGGATTCCTCAACCCTTACAATTTTTTCATTTTTTATCCAAACTCCAAAAACCAAAAAAAAAAATATATCACTACATCTAGGTCATTGCTTTCTAAGTATCTTGCTAGAGTAAATCCCTTTTGTGATTATTAACAAAATCATATCTTCCATAGAGCCTATCCACACCCAATTGATGAAACATTGGAATTGTTGTATGATCTTTTGGAAATCTTATCATACTAGTTAGTTTTTCAAGAGAGGATAGAGTGTTTCTGGATTCTTTATTCTAAAGTGCTTGGTGAGTCATAAAACACACATCAATACGTACATGCTAAATTGTGGAGGAAAGTGAGAGGTTCATCTCTTTGTTCAAGGAATACTGAGATGTCTTTGCCTAGTCATATGAAGATTTTAAAGTTTTTACACCAAGAGAATTGTCTCACACAATTCCTCTTAAACCTGAAGGGAAGCCCTTTGGGAAAAATCAAAGACACTACAACTCGCTGATTCAAGATACCATCTATGTGAAGATCCTAAAGATGGTGGATGCGAAGATCCTCTTTCCAATTCATCACTCCACTTGGGTGTCGAATATAGTTCCTGTGCACAAGAAGAACAAAGAAATTAGAATTTGTGTGGATTTTAGGAACCTAAATCAATCATCACTCAAGGAAAATTATCCTTTGTCGATCATGGAGCACACCTTGCAGAAAGTTACTAGTTTAGAGATGTTGTCCTTATTAGACAATTTTTCTGGTTACAATCAAATCACAGTAGTTGAAGAAGATCAGTTCAAGATGACATTCACAACCCCATGGGGTACATTTACCTATTAGAGAATTCCCTTCAGCCTCATCAACACTGGTGCTACATTTCAGAGAGCCATGGCTTTGGCATTTGGAGACTTGAGAAACAAATTAATAGTTTTCTATCTAGATGACCTCACTATTTTCTCGAAGACATGAGGAGATCATTTTTCACATCTAGGGAAGGTCTTCAAGAGATGTAGATACCACAAAATATCATTGAATCCCAAAAAGTCTATCTTTACGGTGATAGAGGGAAAGTTGCTTGGCCACATTGTCTCCAAGGAGGGAACTCGAATTGACCTGAATTGGGTTGAAGCATACTCTATCCTCTATTCTAACACAGAAGTTAAATGAAGAAACTAAGTCACCAATAGCTTTCATGAGCACCAATTTCAAGGATAGTGAGTCACAATACTCTAAAATGGAAAAGAATGCATATGCAATAGTTTGAGCTATAAAGAATTTCAGATTTTACATCTTGAATTCTCACACTATTGTATATGTCATAGATCTAGTAGTGAAAAGTGTGCTAACTCAATAGGAGATGGGAACAAAGAGAGGAAATTGGGTCACGAGGGCACAAGAGTATGACTTGGAGACCAAGCCAACCAAACTCGTTCGTTGGAGAGGTTTTTGTTAGTTGATAGCGAAGGATGGTGATAAGAAGCTTCAAGCCAAAGGTATACCTAAGATTGAACCTAAAGTTAAGGAAGATCTTTCAATGGTCTTACTAATTGAGTCTTTGGGAGAATGGTTTAATAAGATATGGTATTACCTAACATATGGTGATTGCCAAAGTCACCTGAACAAGCAACAAAAAAGAACGCTAAAGCTAAAAGCCCAAAATTATGTAATCATCAACAACATTTTATACAAGCAGGGGCTTGATGGAACATTTTTGTTGTGTGTCACCAAAGATCAACAACGTCGCTTGCTAGAAGTCTTCCACAATCAAGCATGTGGTGGTCACTTTTCTTCAAAGGTGACAACTTTCAAAATCTTGCGGGCACATTTCTTTTGGCTGACCATGTTCCGCGATGCATATGAATGGGTGCACAAATGCCAGTTTTTTCAGCAATTTGTTGGCAAAACAAAGCTGATAGCAGCCCCTCTCAAGCCAGTTGTTATAGATGCTCCATTTCAACAATGGGGTTTAGATTTTATTGGCCCGATCAACCCATGATCCAGCAAGGGGAATATTTATGTCCTCACAACCACAGATTATTTCACTAAATGGGTTGAGGCCATTCCCACCAAGCGAGCTATGTCTGAGGTCGTGTGTGAGTTCTTGAAGGAAAACATTATCACGTGCTTCAATGTGCCTCACAAAATTGTGATAGGTAATGGAACATGTTTCTCATCCGAGGAGCTACTAGAGTTCTATTTTGATCACAACATTACTCTATCTCATTCATTAGATTATTACCCCTAGGGTAATGGACAAGCTGAATCATCGAATAAGAACATTGTCACAATCATCTGCAAGTTGGTTGATTCCAATCAACTAACTTGGAACAAGAAGCTCTATCATGCTCTTTGGGCCAATAGAATTTCTCTGAAGAAATAAATTGGTACCTCACCCTTTATCCTCCTGTATGGTACGAAAGTGATGATACCTATCACATTAGAGTTGTCTAATTTGTAGTTGGCAACCACAGTAGAAGATAGAGAATTTACAGATTCTATTTAGAAGCACATCTATACTTGACAAAACTCCAAGAAGAAAGGGTGGAGGTGGTAGATAGAATCACTCAGCACCAGGAGTGAGTGAAGAAATTTTTTGACAAAAAAGCTCACCAATGAGATTTCGAGGTTGGAGATCAAGTCCTCTTGTGGGATAAGACATGAGCCCAAGGGAATGCATGGAAAATTTGATTCCTTGTGGCTAGGATCATTCAGAATTCCTGAGCTCGTAGGGGAGAACACCTATTTTCTCTCACGCTTGGATGGAAGTCTCATCCCTCTACCACACAATGGGTAGTACCTGAAGCACTTTGTCCCTTCAGGGGTGGAGTAAGTTTCTTGAAAATCAATCTTTGTAAAAAAATTTCTTTGTTTTCCATTTTGTGTTTCCCCTTTTTGTGATGTGATTGTTATATTTCATTTCCCATTTTCATAATAGTCCTATCATGTTATAGGGGATTAGGTGTCTTGTTTTAGGTGATTCTAGGAAGTCTGGTTTTAGGTGACTTAGGAAAGTCTTGAAAATAGGTGACTAGGAAATGATGCTGACTTCGATACTCAATGGACAAGGCACTAGTCAATGCTAAAAATCCAAAGATTCTATGGTTATCCTATGCCATAAGCATCTTCCATGGTCCCAAACAGAGCTAATGTTATACAAAAAAATTAAAATTTTTGTTACACTTATACATTTTGAAGAAATGAGTAGAAGTCTTGTTAAATCAGTCAAAAAGGTTAAAATTTGGGTGTGCATGTCTTGCATGAGGGATTAAAATGTGAAATTTCCAAAATATGATGATCTGAGTTTGCTCAAAGCGACCTAATCTACAAAACCCAGATCTCAGCTTTTCATCCCTACTTTTTAGGAAAACTGCTATTTTTAGAAATTTTCTAAAAATAGTAACTTTTTTCTAGGTTTTTTTGGGTTTCTCTTGAAACCGATACTGGAAAACTTTCTAAAAATAGAAATTTGGTCCATTACAGTTCAAACTAATTTTGATTGGCTCAAAGTACTTCCATATCAGGCTGGTGTAGTCAGAATATCAAAAAGATCAATTTTTCCATAGTGGGTCTATTATGCTTTTTCATAAGCATATCAGGAGCTTTGAGGTCATCAATGGAGGTTAGTAAGTTGCTAGGTGTTAGATTCAACACTAAAAGCTCTAAACAAGAGGTGAGTCAGTGAGCAAGCAAGAAGAACAAAGATGGTGAAAAGTGTGAAAAATATTCGAACACTGCTTGTAATGGGTGCCCCAAGAGAATAGGCGCCCATCTTTTAAGGGCATTAAATGTTGAAATTAGGGTTTAAGCCTCCAAAAAATGTTGCTTATTTTTCTTCCAACTTCGTAATGAATCCAACGATGCAGTCATTAGATCATCCAGTCATCCAGGATTCGTGATCAAACAAGGAGGATACAAATAGAAGTTAGAATGAAAAAAATGAAAATCACCAAAATTTGACTAAGTCTGGGAACTTTGGGCACGCTAGGTGCCCAAGGGTGCCCAACTTTTTGAAGGGGAAAATCCAACATTTAGGGTTTGCTAAAGTGCTCAATCTCTCTAGAATTCAAATAGCTTTGCAGCGATATCTTCATCAGGACATTCGACTGGCTGATTTTTGACAAATCCAGGTCAAAGTTGACAGTATAAGATAAAGATTCAAAGTTGAAGTTGAAAATCAAATAAAAAATTCTAAGTCTGGAGCAAATGGGCCCCGTAGAATAAAATATGTGCCCAAGCTTTTGGAGTATTAAATTCAACTTTTAACAGAACTGTCTCTAGAAGACCCCTCTTGATTTCTCCTCAGCTCCGCAACGAGCCCAGTCATCAACCAATCTGAGCTCTGGGTCCTCGGATTTGAGGAGATCATCTATAGAAGAGAAAGTGATAAATATATCATAAAAATGGCTAAGTCTAGTTAAAATGGGCGCCCCTGGTGAAGGATTTCTAAAATTTTGAGCCCTAAAATGATTGAATTCACAGATTCAGCCTCCAAGATCACTTCTTCAAATTCAACCAAGCTATACAGTGAATTTAATAGTCAGTTGATCTGATCAGTGTAGCTCCTGGAATCAAGATTTCATCAGAAGGTCCAAGGGAAATCAAGAAATTGAAAATCATGAAAAAAATGGCTAACACTGTGTAAGTTTAGAGCCCCTGGAGGAAATAGGCTCCCATGAATTTGAAGGTCAAAATGAAGTTTTTTGTCAAAAGTGCCTCCAGAGCGATCCTCTCAGAATCAGTCAAGCTACATGATAAATCATCCAACTCGTTCATCGGATCAATCAGGAAGCTGGAAATCAGGATCAAAGTACGGGGTCAAAATTGTGAAAAGTTGAAAAACTCAAAAAAATGGTTGTCTGAGTAAAGTAGGCGCCTCTAGCCAAGAAGGGCACCCAACTTTCAATGCCTTAGTGATTTTTTCAAACTTTTCAAAAAAAAAATCAAAATTGCAAGAGGATGAGGATGTCCAAGTTCATTGAAAAGGCTAATTTTAGGGTTTTTGAAGATAAAAGCAACAAAAAGTAGACCTATTTCAAACCCTACGTCTATTTAACACCTCTCTTCAATGTAATTTTCATTATTTTTGTAGTTTGAAGTCAAAGGAGAAAGTTGGAGTAGTAAGTTTGAAGTGATATTTCAAGATTCAAGAACTCAAGTTTGTTGATTCTTCATCAAATTTTTTCAGACTAGTAGCATAAGGCCTTGCTTTTTCATGATATTTTCATCTAGAAGATCAAATTTTTCAAAAGGAAGGCTAAGATTTTCAAATTTTCAGCCATCTGGGTCTTGTTATCTCATTCTTCTGAAGATTTTTTCAAGAAATTCATCAAGTTGGAGTAACTGCTTTTTGTTTTGCATGTCAGTGAAATCCTTAGTGCACTCAATTTTTAATCATTTGGGTCCTCTCAAATCAGTCTTCTGAAGAAAACCCATATCACAACTTTTTTCAAGCAAATTTCAAATTCTAGGGTTGGCTGCTTTTTCAATCAGCCATCATTGTTTTTTAGATCTAATCAACTAGGTCCATTTCTAATTGTATTTTGAACAAAACCCAAGTGCCAACTTTTTTCATGAAAAAATGAAGAAATTAGGGTTTGCTATTTTTGCATTTTTAATTCAAAATTTTCAAAAATGGATAGTTTGGGTTGTTTTGCAATAAAATTATGAGCAAAACCCATATCTCAAAAAAAATTCAAAAAAAATTTTCGTTCGAGGAAGAAAAATCAGCATTCTAAAAATAGTAAGTTGCTCAAAACTTATCTGAACCTAGGAAAGTTTAACGTCATTCTTCAAGTTTTTCAAAATGGAGTACACTCCCAATGATTTCAAGACCAAATCAACTCTCTACCATGATTTCATCAAAACATTTGACATGAACTTGCATCATATCAAGTCGGTGTTTGATCTACATGCTTTCGAGAGCATAGGAAACACTACCATAAAAAACTTGGGGCACTCTGGACTCCTTGCAGCAGCATCTATTCCTATATCAGTTTAGATCCTCAAGTTCATAATCACTTGCATCAAGCATTAAAACTCGGCTACAAGGGAGATTCAATCAGTTGATGGCAAATTGATTTGTAGTTTGAAGCTTGATATCATCGAGAAATATTTTTCCATTCCCCCTTAGCCCGAAAGTGTCACTATTTCAAAGGGTGAATGTGAAAGGATATGGGAAATGTATAAGGACAAGTACAGGAAGAAGATTGCACAAAGGTGGATGAAGGAAAAGCATAAGACTTGGCCTAAAAATGTTGGGTGAGGAGAGTTCAAAGATGAGATTGCTATCATAATCACCTTGCTCAACAGGGTCACCAAATCAGAAGATGCTACCATGTTTTAACCTTGGATTTTTTATGAAATACCCCACATCATGAAGAAGATAGAGTTCTAAGATTGGCCCACTTTGATCAGTGACAACCTTCATCAACAAATAATAGAGTATTTCTAGATTCATGAGTTCCATATGGTCTCTTACCTACTCTAGTTAGTGGCCTACCAAGGTCAATTTAGAGGGTTGAACAAGGAGGGATCACTGAGCGTACAACATATCTACAACTACTATCCTCAGTTAGAATTCAAGAAGTCACTGCATCACTACAAGAGGGTGAATGAGGCTTTCCTGGTGTACATAGTGCGGGACCTAGACAATGAATTGCACATCTGTATCTCTTCATTTTCCAAGGCAGCAATGGTAGAATGGGCATATTGGTTAATACAATTTCCTACTTTCACCTATCTCAGAGTCTATGGCTATTCCGATTCCCCGCTCATGCTACCAAGGTACCTATTAGATGAATTTATCTTCATGGAGTTCTTAAGGCAGGCACATGATGTCCACGTATTCTTGAGGAATAGAAAGAAACTCACCCTCAATTTTCCATTGGGACTAGGAATATATACATGTAGGACAACAGATGCTAAAACAATGGGAGATGAGTTAGACAAACTTGGTCTCAATCCTTACAGTGAGAGACAATCTTATGACCCTCATGGCATCTACACTGGCTGACTTGAGAAAAACTATGCTCACATATTTTCCATTGAAGATTTTTGGGCCAATTGTATAGATGAGTTTGAGGTGTGGAGGCATAGTTATGAAAAACTCACTCTTCACCAGATGAAATATTTCCTATTAGAGGATATCGAAGGATTGTCAGATGATGAGGAGGATGTGTTACTCCTAATGTATGCCCGAAAGGGAATTGAAGATCAGCCCCTTCCTCAAGTCAATTGGGCTAATAAGGAATCCCTCTCAGTCAAAGAAAGGATGAGGCAAGTCCTCGAACATAGCAAGGTGTTCCTAGTTCTCAAAAGGAAGAAGTCCATACCAGCAGCAAAGCTGCCAAGGGCACAACCATCACTTCCCTCCTCTTCCAAAGCACAATCAAAAGGGAAAGGCATAAGTCAGTCTCAAGAGCCTGTGAAGGGCAGCAAGTCAACCAAAAATGTAAGAAAGAGGTTAGAATTTTTAGGCATAGTCATACAAAAGCCATCAACGGTTGAAGCACAAACTCCTCCACAAGAGCCTATACCACAAAAGGAGATAGAAGAAGCACCCTTAGCACATGAATCCATACCAATGACAGGGTCTTCACCAATCCACATTGACCTTGATATTGAATATGATGAAGAAATTGTAATTGTACCTCCTAAGCAAGTTAGTAAAGATACTACTGTGTCTTGGCTTGAGAACTCCTTGGGAAGGGTAAGAAGAAGACCTTCATATTAGGTGAATTTTGATGAACTTGATAACATCTATTAGGAACCTCCTAAGAAGAAAGCAAAGAAGCAAGTTCACTTTGATAGGAATCTTGATGGTGAGATAGTCATGGAGACTGCATTACCCCTAGCTCGGAAAAAAATAGAGGTGAAGTTGAGATGGATGACTTCGTGATGGTCAAGGGTAATCTTGGTAAAAATACCAGACATGCAGATGTCAGTCTATTCAGAGTTGTGTCTGAAAGCCTTCAAGAGAGGGTAATTAGGGATGGATAAGTCAAAGTAGCCCTCAAGGCTGAAATACAACAGCTCAGGATTTTCATTTATAATCTTGTCTAGGGTACTTAATAGGCAACCCAACTACTGCCCCAGGTTTTAGAGACACCAACTGATCATCATCACTTGAGACAACTGGTCATTTGTGGGAAAGAAACTCAAGAGTGGATCAATATTTTCATTGTCAGAGGAAAGGAGATCTTGGAACAAATGTTTTAGTTGAGAGAAAATGCTCATGAGCTACATCAAGGTATCCAAGGGTTTGAACAATCAGTGGCTAAGGTGAAACCAAGGCATGAAATCATCATTACTGATTTAGATACAACATATGGTTTAGCGACTTCAAAAGAACACAAGAGGTAGATCCTTGCTTGGAGAGAGTGTAATGTATTCAAGGTTAAAACTTACAAGAGGATATCTAAGTATTTTATTTCCTATAGACAAAGGGTGATTGAGCTCTTCTTTTCATCAACAAGTTTGTCACAGGGATTCCTTCTTGGTACAGTCTTGAAGATGGTTCTTACGTTGGGCTTGATGAAGTGAAAACTCAATTTGAGAGTGTTGTTGACAACTATGATAGCAACAATAAAGTTGATGGTAGAATGAATCACCTTGCCATGATGTCAACAAAATTTGAAAAGGCGGCCAATAAGGTCGAATATTTCCTGAGATCAATTGCAAATGGAGAAGATATCTTGGAAAAATGCAGCTTTTATATTGATGGGATAGATGCACCGAACCAGGACACAGTTTCCAGCTTTTTAGTGGATGTGATTGAGATTTGAAATGGCTTTCATCTAGAAGCTTTCTTTCTACTTTCTTTCTATTCTTGGAGCAATTCTTATCCATTCTTTGAAGAAGAGAAAGAAGATAAATGTAATAGTTGGTGTTTCCCACTTTTCCTGCTTTCTTAGGTGTTAGATGTTATATTCTTTCTAGATGTAGAAATAAAGCTTGCTTGTTGAGAAGGCCCTAGAATGTAAAAGCAAGGAGATTTTAGGGTTCCCTACTCCTCTGCTTGCCTATAAATAAGATCCTTTTCTCATTAGTTTTCTTTAACCATGCTAGTGATAACAAAACGCTAAGGTTAAGTGCCTTCTATTTGTTATTCAGTGTTGTTCAATTTTTTTATGATAGAAAATTGTTGAGCCTGTTTTAGCCAACAAGGATTTGTTGAAATTGTTGTTCTCTTGTGTAAGAACAAGTTTTGCAAGACTCTTTAGCCACAATCTCTCTTTCCAGGCATGTTTGTAGTAGATTTTGTTCCAAAAGTTTGAGAACTAAAATCATGAGCCTCCTTTGCCTTGGTATAATGTCTTAGATTTCAGTTATTTGTGTTATGCTTTTATGAGCTTAATTTCAGCTTACATTGAAGTGTGTAGATGTATGTTGAGAAAGAGTTTATTGAAGCACTTTGTTAGAGAATCAACCTTGTTCATTTCTAGTTTCTCTTGCTCTGCGTATTACTTGAGAAGTTAGAAACGTCTTTAGCTTAAGTTAGTCATAGTTGAACTTCTTAAATCAAAAAATCTTAGCTGCAACGTTTGTGTTTTATAAACCTTGTGCTCTCGCTGATCAAAAAGATAGGAAACTTAGTTTTTAGTTTACTTTCTTTCAACACCATCAGCAAGAGGGAGCTTCCCCTCCTAATTTGAAGAGTATTTTTACTGTGCATAGTTGTCCATTTGAAATTCACATTCCAAAGGTGTGAATTTAAATGTCAACACTACTATACTACTTTTGAACTCTTTAAATTCTCCCTTTATTATTATAAAGTTATAAACAAATATTTTGTTCTACAATAATATAGATTTTTCCACAATATTCCTTTCGAGTTCCAGATTTAATACTCTTCTTTGAGAATTGCAGTTTTATATCTTTATAATGATAATATTGCTTGGATGTTGATGCTATTTTGTTTGGTGCAGTGGTTTGGGGATGCAGAAAAACTGACAAAGGCCCTTTTCTCATTTGCAACAAAACTTGCACCAATCATCATATTGGTTGATGAAGTGGATTTAATTACTTATCTTCTTCATGCATTTTAGATGTTTTTAAATGTTTCTTATATGAAGGTAACCCAGCTAGTGACTGTTTGTGACATAGGTTGGCTATTCATTTTGTAATATCTCACTCTGTTATTTTTTATATAAAAGAATAGCTTGTATTTAAGAAAGCTTAGTAAAAATAGTGTGAGGTTTATATCTTAAAGAATTAGTTCACTTGTGTCTAATCTATGCTATGGTGCATGCATATAAATATCCATTGTAAGAGCTTGATTCCTTTATCTATAATTATCTGTAATGAAAAATATGTTGGCTGATCTCATCTTATCGTCCTTTTGCATAGTTGTATGTTGCACAAATAATTTTCTTAATATCCAGTGTTGATTTTGTGAATCCTACATTATATTTGTTTCTTAGGTAGACAACCTTTCTGGGAGTACGTGGTGGTACATTTGAACATGAGGTAACAAGAAGAATGTGTAATGAATTTATGGTGGCTTGGGATGGGCTGCAGTCCAAAGAAAATTGTTTATTTTTCTGTTTTACCATTTTTTAAAGCATATGATATGTAGAGCTTACTTGTGATTGTTTTCCTATCGAACCTATGCATTGCAGTAGCCTATAGGCCTATCCAAGATCTTCTGGAAGAAGAGAAATAGGTAATATTTCATAGTAGATTCTATTATCTTCTCATTTTATTGTTATAGATGGATTGAACTCTCCAAGACCTTTACATTTATTTGATTCAATTAAATTATAAATATATTTTATTATTTAATTCAAAGGAGATCATAGCATGACACTATTGAAACCTGGTTAAGCATGAATGTCATCAATACAAGCTTACAAAACTTACAAATTTTTATTATTTAATCTTTCATTGATAAATCTTATTGTATTCTTTGCAATGCATATAAGTCACACACACCAAGTATTCCAACAGCCAATGAATTGATACTTTCCTATTTCTTACCCTTCCTAAGACTTCTCAAGATGAGATTTTTTTATATCACTTCTTGGCAATTAAAATCTCCAATAGCTAACAAAATCCCATTCTTTCTAGGTAAAAGAAGAGACAAAAAAGTGTGAATTCAAAAAAATACAATGCTACAACTACCACATTTACTTGAAAATAGCAATACGAAGCTTACAATTTTTTTGTATTAAGTATAGAGAAGTCAACATTGCAAATTACATTTAGAGCATTTAGCTTTCCAAAAATCCCAGTTGTAATACTACCCAAGTTCCAACAAATCAGTCAGAGTACAAAAAAAATCAACCTATCCCTATTACATGAGATATATCATTATTTACAATGAGCTATCAGTTTTTACAAAGAAATATCAACCTATACAGGGCATATTCAGTCTAAATCAAGAAGTATATATAGCGTCTGTGTACATCCACCTGTATAACTTTGATTGTGTATATCCACCTATATATCTGTGTATAACAACCTGTACACCTGTGCAACTATGAATCTCAACCTATATATCTGCGTATCTGCGTATATGTGCATCTGTATATATCAAGCCTGAGAATATATAAAGAAAAATGTACCAAAGTTATACAGTCTCATCATGGAGTCTTTTGGTGCTCTTGGAGTTCATCTCTGAAAGCCCGTAGAGCCCTTAGAAAAACATCTACCCCAGGGTGGCCATCCTGCCACAAATGACCATATCTGACTTCCAAGATATCAATACAAGTTCCCCTGTTTTCCAAATATTTCTAGAATTTTTCCTTTGACATCTCAACAGTGATGAAGAGTTGCATAGCAATAGTAAAAAATATGTGTCCCTTGTAGAACTCAGTAAGAAATCTTCCCCTACCTTGAAATCAATCTTCATTTCGAGCTTTCCAGATTGCCCACAAGACTTTAGTTGAAAGAATATGCCAGAAAAGAGAACCAGTTTTACTAATTTTGCAATTTTGAGAAAAAAGAATATTAATAGGAGAAATATCCCCAGTGCATCCCCAAATTTCATGAGAAATACAGAACATGTTCCAAATTTCCACAACAAAAATGCATTTAAAAAATATGTGAGATAAAGATTCAGGCTTCGTGCATAAAGAGAAAATATCAATGTCATCTCTAATTGTTCGAAAAGGGAGTTTCTGCAAAATCAAAAGCCATCTGAAACAGGCCTTCTTGGCCTCAAGTGCTTTCTGCCAATTGTTCAAAAAAAAAATTCCATTGATCTTTATTCAGGTTCAAGTGCCAAGCTCTATTCATGTGATTAGTAATATCCACCTATTCAGTAAGCATTGAGTATATATCTTTAACTCTAACATTCATGATTTTATTACCAATATTCCACATTAATTCTTTATAGTGGAGGGGATCATTTTTGAGTTCAACAGGAAATTTGAGATGGCCATAGGCCTAACCTCTCAACATTGTGTAGGTTCTCTAGTTACTTTGGGGGATATTATATTCTGAACTTAGATCATTCCAATCTTTCAATCTACCATTGTGCGACACATCATTGAAACAAAGAATCCCTTTTAGGTCCCAAATTTTAGCAGAAAAACCTTGAATTAAGGCTAAGGGTTTCCCCTTATGTTTCAAATTCCACCAAATGGATCTGTCTGCAAAGATGACCTTATTATCGCCCTTGGTGAAGTGGCAGTTGGAAAGGTTCTTTTTAATAATTTCCTAAGCCTTCCATAAATTTTTAAAGACATTGGATCCTACAGGTGACATAGACCACTCACAACTAAGAATATCACTGAGAGAAAGGAGTTTCCAAAATTTAGCATGTTTAGGCACAACATTGGCAATGTTGCATCTAATGAGGACTTTCCATGGCTCCTCACCCTCCAAGGCTCCAATCACCCACTTAGTTGCCAAATCAATGCCTTGTAACCTCAAATCCTTCAACCTCAGACCTCCTCTCACCTTAGATATTGTGCACCACTCCCATCTAATAGAATGTTTCTTCCTTCTCCCTTTACCATAGGACCAAAAAAATTCTCTTATTCTTTTTTGGATAGCATTGATTTGATAGGAGCAGAAAAACCACACTGAGGCAAAGTAAATACTATAGGAGGACAACACTTTTTGACAAATTTGGAATCTCCCAGCAAAAGAGAGATAATGCTTATTCCATTTTTTTAACTTCTTCTCAATCTTATCCCTAATCCAACACCACATTTCTTTCAGATTAGGCTCAACAACAAACGAGATGCCAAGGTATCTCACAAGCCTCTGAGGTCCTCCCCATTGAATACTATACCTGCTCACCCAATCAGGGGGCTTATCTTTCCAGCCAAGAAGATAGAACTTTGTAGGTGCAATTTTTTCCCTTGAAGCAACACAAAAGGTATCTAGCTTCTCCATCAGAATTGCAAAATTATCTTTATCAAGTTGTAAGACAATGGAAGTATCATTTGCAAACTAGAGGTTGATGATCTCATTTGAGTTCAGAAGTCTAACACCTCTTACCCTTGGGAACAAAGAGCAATCCCTCAACATATAATCAAGTGCATCAGAGGCAATAACAAATAAGGTAGGTGCAAGAGGAAAGCCCTGCCTTATTGATCTCCCAAGTAGGATCTCCTGAGAGAGAACTCCATTGACATCTACTTGAGCAGAGGCATCTTGAAATAAAGTTTTAACCATAGAAAAAAAGATGCCAGGAAAGCCGAAGGCTTCGAGGACTATAAATACAAAGTCCCATTCAATCCTGCCATAAGCTTTTTCAAAGTCTAAAAGAAACATTGCAGTTTCTTGTCCTGAGTGCTTAGCCCAATTCATGGCCTCCCAACTTGTCACAAGATTTTCCAATATATACCCCCCCTTGATGAATCTAGTTTGAGTTGGGTTGATGATATCAGGAAGAATACTAGCCAGTCTCTCAACTAGTGTTTTGGCCAATATTTTATAAGACACATCTAGGAGAGTAATGGGTCTCCAATTCTTCACAAGGGTTTTATCTCCTTCTTTAGGAATCAATTTAATAACTCCCCTATTAATACTTTGGCCAAGGGAACCCTTCTCAAAGGCTTCCTTATAGACTAGGTACAGATCATCAGATGCCCAATCAATAAAGCATTTGTAGAATTCTACAGGGAGCCCATATGGTCTTGGAGACTTGTCATTTTTGAGAGAAAGAATAGCCCTCCTTATATCCTCTTTGGAGATTTCTCTATCAATTTCTGAAGCTGCCTCCTTACTATTATTTTTGGGCATAATCCCTTTGATGTAATCCCTAGCTTGAAGGCAAGAGTCATTACCTCCCTTAGAAGTGAAAAGGTTCTGATAGAAAAGGAAAAACTGCTCTCTTATTTCCTCTTGTTTCACAAGATTATTTCCATCATCATTAATCTGATCAATCAGTTCCCTGGCTTGTTTCTCCTTTAAATACTTAAAGAAAAATTTGGTTCCTTTATCTCCATTTTCCAACTAGTTCATTTTGGATCTAACTTTCAATCCTTTGACCTTGTTAGTTTGAAATCTCCTAAGATTATCTCTAGCAACAGTAAGATTATCAATGCAGGAATTATCATTAGGACAATTTTGAACTTCTACTTCAGCTTTGAAAAGGGTGTCTTGTAGAATGGTCTCCTTTTTCCTTCTATCCTTGGCCTTCTTCTTTCCAATGTTCTGAAAGAGAAACCTCCATCCCTAGATATTCAAGTCCCATCTCTCAATGGGGGATAAGGATTTATGCATCCACTTATTAATAGCTCTGAGAGAGGATATAGCATTCCTACAATCTTCATCATTTAGAAGGAAAGTGTTGAGACAAAAACCATTCTTGGCACCTACAATTGGTGTTTCACCACTCTTAAGCATAAACTTAGCCCTTATTTGATGATGGTCAGAGAGGGAGTAAGGAGTGACCTCCACCTTGCACCCATCCTTGATTAGCACAACAGAGAAAAAGGATCCATTAATAAAAAACCTATCCATCTGGCAAAGAACTCTCCTTCCACTTTTCTAAAAATTAGACCAAGTGAACCAAATATCTCTACTTTCCCTCTTCTGACCCTTAATGGGGTCTTCAAGATTTAGCTTGGACTTGAGCCTAAGCCAGTGAAACTTCTCAATGTCTTTCCAAATAGGACCAACACCTCCATATTTATCTTCATCTTTTTCAACAAAGTTAAAATCACCCCCAAGGATCTAGGGGATGTCGTGAAGATTGAACATCCATTTCCAGAGCAAGACCCTATCTTTGTAGTCATTAGGAGCATATAACGAACAAATTCCAAAACAATCCTCTTTCTTTTTCAAAACTGCCCATACATTCCTGTTGCAGGGAGAGACTCCTAAATTCACCACATATTGGCTCCAATTGTTAGCCATTATGATAACAGCGCCCCCTTTGCCTTGTTCATGTTTGGTCACAAATTGGGTGGCATCCTTCCATATTACCTTCAGGCTAGTCTTCAAGGCGAAGCCAATGGATTTGACTTCCTGTAGAAGCACAAAATCTTTCTCCTTGTTTTGGGCAGTTAATCGCCTAACCAAATTCTTTCTATCAAGGGGCTCAAGACCCCTTACATTCCAAGAAAGACAATTAACTTCCATTCTTTTGATCATTAGTTAAAGGGCCTTTATCACTCCTAAAGTTATCAAAACATTTAGGAAGTTTATTCTCTACCTTAATTCTCTTAGCATCGGGTGGAAGAATCACCCCACTAAGTTTCTTCCATTTATCTTTCAGAAGGAAATTATTATCCTTTCCCTCCTGCATTTTTGAGCCATCCAACTCCTTTTTTTTCTATACTTCCTAGTTTTTCTGACAAGCACCTCTATAGGCACTCCTTCCCCATTAGTGGTTTCCCTAGTGGAAAGAATCCCTAGATCATATGTAGAATCAATGCTTGATTGGGAGGCAAACCCATCTGAACTGATCACCCCATCAAGGGATTTAATAGTGGCCATTGCCAAGTTGGAAAATTGAATTTTATCCTTCATGTTAGTACTAGTAACAAGAGTCACAGTGTTGCACTCTAGGTTTGTTCTTGAATTACATGCAGCCCCTACGGGCTAAGATAAATCAATGATGCTAGTTTCCTTGCTAGAACTCAAAGGTTTTGGGATCTCAACATCTGCAATGGGCCAGACCCCACAATTTTCGGGGATCAAGTCCACAAGGTTCTTATGAAAATTCAATGTTTGTGTTTCATTTGTTAGACCAGCCAATTTCATTTCCTTGAAATATTTATCATTAAGGGAGTAGGTCTCTATTATCTAACTATTTATTTCAGGTTGTTGGATTTTCCTTATTTTCTGTAATGCCAACTACTGTGCATTAAGCCTATCATTGTTAGGGGGCTCTTTTATTTCATTTTTCCTAGAGGGAGCATTATTCTCCCTACAAATGCTAGTGTCTATCTCCTCTATGTGATTATTATTCATGACTAGGTTCAAGTCCCGAATGAAGGAATTCATGCTTTCATTGTTTCTATCAGTGTCCTCTCTTGGAGAGGTGGGTGTATTGTTCTGATTATTTTTCCTCAGGGAAAGGACACCACTCTCAGTCCCTGCCAAATGAATTCCATCCCTTCCAAACTTCGATTGAAACATTCTATTAACTCTATTTCTGCCATTAGCATTGGATTTATTGTTCTTGCTTTTGATTAACGAATAATTCCTTCTAATATGCCCCTCTCTATGGTAGAGATAACATGCATTGAGACCCCCAAGGGTTTCCAAAGTGTAGGTTATGCTTCAAGACTTGAGTTTAATTTCTAGGATCTGGGGAAGATCCATTCTCGGGATTAATGAGACCAACACCCGTGCATTTGAGTGGGGTAGAGGGGATTTAGTCTCATCCATTTTCAACACTTTTCCAAAAGGCTCGAGCATCAGAGGAACAAATTTCCAAAGATGCGGGGGAACATGTTTAATAATCAGCCATCGAGGACTGGATAATGCCAATACATCCTCATCCAATGCCTCTGGATGCCAAGCCAAGGCACGAAAGGTTACTCTTCCAACAGTCCAAAATTCTTTGTTAATAATTTCTTGCTGAAATGTAGGGTTATTAAAAAAAAAAAAATAGGCCTTTTTGCACCATCCGACAGTAATAAAATGAAACCCTAATTTATTTTCCCAAATATTTTTGAACCATTCATCCATATATTTCCTAGTCGGGACCTTTTTAGGATATATGGCCACAAAGAAAACTACAGTCTTTGAAAGTTTCACATCTTCCTGTGAGATAACAATATCCAAATCCTCATTCGGAATCAAGACAGACTTCAAAGGAGGAGACGAAGATTGCTTACCTTGTCCCTCTTTTCCAATGTCTGCCTGCGGGATAACCACTTCAGACACAAAATTTGCACCATGTGGATGCCGCTCTTGCTCACCCACGACAATGTCTTCGAAATATTTGGCAGGGAAAGTAGATACATCGCCAAAGGCCGAGGAATTAAAATCATTTACTAGGGCATCCGTAACCCCATGTATATTGTCCATTAAACACCAAAGTAACTCTGCGCATGACATGTCACAACTAGAAACCCTGACGGGAGAAACCTATCCCACCCACACCACACTAGAATGTAGCACAAGAATACACCCACCCTGAAGAGTACAAATCGAATCCGGAAAAGATTTAGAGATGTGGAGGAGGGCCGAGCCTCCTCCATGGGTGCCCTAAGAAACCCGCAGGGTAAATAATCACACACATGACCAAAGATGCAGAGCCTAACCTCATTCCAAGATTACAATTTTCAAATAAAAACAATTCAATTTACCTAACCAACAGATACACAAGATCACAAAAAGCTTCAATAATAATCTTAGGAGTAAGTAGACATAAAATTGCTATTCCACCCAATCTATGTGCCAAAAATACTTATTTATAACTGTTTTACAATATTTTGCATGATAAACAAATAAAAAGTGTGGTGAAATTCCTATGCTAAGGATACTTCCCTTGCAATCCAAGCAAACTTTAAGGACACAATCGTTTCCAAAAACATCATATAAAATAAGAAATATTAAAATAGAGTATCTCCAAATAGATCTTCTAAAAGATCATCTTAGGATAGCAATCTTCCCAAGATAGCAACAACTAAAATAGTTGGCTTAAAAGTAACATGAGATGAAAATAGCTAGTTTGATAATTGGCTTCTTCTAGTGATTATGATGATCCTTGCCTTCAACAAGTTAAAACAACCCACAAAACAATCTTAGTGACTCAAATCGTAAAACCCTATTATCTTTTGTTCTCTTTGCAATTTTTCAAACCTTGATGGTTTGAAACCTTTAAGCATTGTTACATTATGACCATTGAAAATCTTCTTGTGGCCCAACCACTACATGATGATCTTGAAACACCTTGAATGAAGAGTGAAGTAAATGATGACTTCTTTGCATTTTATTTTCGAACTGTCATTATGCTATGGAAAATCTGTGAACTTAGTGTTATGAAACCTTGATTTATTTGTTTAAAGGATACAAAAAAGTGTTGATCCTTAGAAAACTGCAATGAAACTTGAAGGATCTATTGTGAATTATCAACAAGATGTTGGTAAATTTGCCTTGGTGGCATCTATTTTTCTTTTTGTAATATCCCCAATGGGATCTGTTGTTGTTCATATAGAGGTATTTTGGAAGATTTTGAGGGGACAAATAAAATGGTTTATGTAGTTTTCATTTTCCAATAATAAGAGTACTTTTTTTTTCTAATAATTGTTTGGTATTGCTTATATTCACTATATTTTCACTTTTGATTCTACTGTTCTCAATTTCTATTTGGTATTGCTCATCTACAATATATTTAAAAAAAGAAAGATCATAAAATCAATTATTTAACTTTCAGATTATTACAAGTTCAACATTAATGGTATGTCACAATTTAAATTATGACATGTACTTGGCAGGCCAAAGCCATAATGAAGCTGGCCAACAATGGAGTAAACAACAAATAGGCATCCACAACCAGTACTCCCACATCTTTTGAGTCCTAGGTATGGAATTCAAGTTATATTTACATTTATGATTTCCTCCAAATGTTGTGATGCATAGGGAGATACAAAGTCTCACTTGTTGTAATTGTTTGTACTATAAAGTTTTCATGATTTTTCATATTAAAATTAAATTGCTTTCTTCAAGTATTAAAATTTAGAAAAAATTGGCGCACTCATTAAATCCACACATTATTTTTAACTTTAAAATATATCATGCCTTAATTTTTGTTAATTATGTGATTAGACATTTTCTTACAAATTTATATACTCTTGGATTGCAACAAAAATTAATTTAATAATCTACAAACCTGGTAGTATGGTTACAAAAATAAGGTTTTGATCAATGAAGAAAAACATATATGAATGTACTTTGTTTTACTTCTCTTGCTAGAATGTGTTTCTTCAAAGTATCCTAACAATAGTTTGTTGATAAATCTCATCTAGGTCTTTTCTTAGGATATTCTTAAGACCTAAACAATTGTAGTTTTTAAGGCTTAGTTAGTCTAATTTAAATTCCCATTATTTTCCTTTCCTTTTTACTTACTATGAGTATTAGATACAAGAACCTTTCTAGAGTTGGATTTAATCACATTGTCCTCGTTTAGAACTCTAAAGCTTCTAAATGTATTAGAAATTCATACTTGTTAATTTATATTTTGTATTATACGAATTGGGATTATCTTAAATTTCATATTATATTATGTTAATTTATGTTTGTGCAATCCAGGCGATCTCTAAAGTCATCTTGTCAAGTTCATCAAGGAGATAGTGGGAAATTTAAAAATAAGGAAGCAAGTAATTGACCAGTGATAAAAGAGATTGGTTTTGTTTGGGGCAGTCTAGCTTATGAATGTGCCAAACCTTAAGTCTTTTCATGAAGACTACCTTATTTCTTTTTGTTCAGTTGTGAACCTAGATAGGAAAATTCCACAAACAAGATATTACATGCATAGATAGTGAATGATAATCAAATGACATGTCTATTGAAAGAGAGGGATAGCAAATTTGTGGAGAATTCCAACTCAATCATTTGAAGGATCATAGAGGATAAAATGTGGCTGATATAATCTCTTTGTTTCACATGGGTGGAGAAATGATAATTGAAGGCATTGTTCCAGTTTGCATCATAATTTCACATGCATTTCCTCTTAGATAAACATCTGGATAGCTTTTGGATGTTCCTTATCAAATATAATTGTATCAAGTGGACATGTTGTTGATGCTACACCTTTTAGTCTTATCACCATTGAATCCATTACTGAGCAACTTCACAGTCATATTGCAGATTAGTGTTCTACCATAGTCATTATGTTTTGAAGCCTTAATTTGCATGGAGGGGCATTGTTATGAGGCTCATTGAAGGAAGGGGATAAATGCATTATTCAATAGCCAACATCTTCATGTAAGTACAACCCCAATGGTAGTCTTGCTTAATGCAGACCTATTGTAAAGAAAAAAATAGTCACAACATTCCTCAGGCTCATCATGCAAGTGGGATCACAAAAATAAGTTGCAGTGATTATTGTAGTAATGGCAGGGGTAGTAGATTTGCTTGATGAAACTGCTTTGGAGTTTTATAATTATGAGTTTCATAGCTTTGTCTCATAGAAGCATGATTGAGCAAGTCAAGGTTGTAGTGTTATTCTTCAAAAGAGGGTAGTGATGAGAGAAAGCAGTTACAGTCATTATGATTCCTTTAGTGTGTGCAAATTTTATCTCTAAGGTGCAAATGCATGGTTTCCATTATCTTTGAGATACAAAGAATATGATGGCACAAAGGTGAATTTCTAAAAGTGGCAAGATTTCTCAGATTTGAAACACTACTCAAGGGTCTTGATTTTTGGGGAATTTTGCACTGATTTTGGCAAGGGAAGAATTTATAAATCAATTTAGAAACTCATTAGCTATTTGTAATAGTAGAGGAAAGTGTCCATATTAGCTTTTTCCTCTAGTTTGAAAGCTAATTTCAAGGTGTTTGCAGTAGTTTATTAGAATTAGAAGTCCTTTCTTCGATGAAAGTTTTTGATTTGAGGATTTCTCTTTATAAAGGATTCTCTTAGGACTTGTATGTTTTAGTTCTTGCTGCGTTTTGCTCAATAAAAAGCTTTTCTTGTAACTCTTTTCAAAGAAAATCATTGTAACAACAAAATTCCTTTCAAAATCAATGAAATGGCAATAGGGTTGCTTCTTAGTTCTCTTGTTTCATTTTTGCAAGAAGTGATTGGATGCAGAAATTATGATTTCATATATGAATCCTTTGTTATGTCTCATTCATGCAATCTTGGAGTAGGAATCTCATGTTAAATGTAGGTCATATGATGTGTTGAGTTGTTTTGAGTGGATATAGTTATGAAGAATCTTTTTTCCTTCCAAAAAATAAGAGGATGATGAGAATATGGAAACATTGAATGTTGAAAACCACACAAAAAAAAATTTAAATAATTTTTTAATTTTTTTTAATACATTTTTTCATACTATCTCTAGAGACACAATAGTTGGGGTTAAAGACATTTTCTCTAGACAACAACTATCTCTAAAGAGAAAAAAATACTTTTGTTTCATATTGTCTTTAGTGAGACATTTTTTTAAGAGAATAACTTGAGACACTCGCTTAAAGAAAATATTTAAGACAATAAGCAAGTTTTTTTTTGTCTCAAGTTAAGAAAATTTACATAAATATTGTCTTAAACCCCCCCTCTATGTAGTAGTGTGAATTTCTCCCATTTTTTGATTGGTGGATCATATTTTGCTGGGGTTTTTGAATTTTTCTGTTTATAAATTTGGAAGAAAAACCTTATAACGAATCAAAAGTGAGGAGATAAAATTTAACCTAATGTTTTCTCAACTCATATTTGTGAACCACATGAGATGGCATTTGAGAGACAACTCATGTGCCTACATTTTGGAGATGTGTTGTAGCTTAGTGCGATGTGGACAAAGAATAATGAAGATGCTAAATTCCTCTCCTTTATTTCATGTTTTGCATTCATGCATATGAGGGAAGTTGCAGAGTCACCAAGTTAGTTGTTCTATTGTTGAATGTTTTTCCCTAACTCCAGAAAGGCATCTTGAGTTGTGTAAACCCCGTGTAGTAAGGCACCCTGAGTTGTGTAAACCCTATGTGTAGTAAGGTGCCCTGAGCTACATATTAAAGGCTTTGAAAATGTAAGGGATCTCTCCAAAATACCATGGTCATCATTCAATACAAATTCTATTTATTGATTGTTGGGCAGGTGGTATTTCAAGTGTCTTGTTTCTGCTACAACATTTTGCATCTATCTAATAGAACAATTACCTTCAATCGCTTTAAAATTGATGATTATTGTGATAATTTCTTTCCCTTTTGGTTAATAGTTTTTTTTGTTTGTTTTATATTATTCAGAACCTATCAATTCCTAGTTGAGCAAATATCAAGTTTCATCCCACAGTTCAATATTTTTGCGAGGAAAAAACAATGTGGTTTGTCACTTCAGAGCCAGTGCATAGGGGCTTTCATGCCATGGTTTTTCATTTCAAAGCTAGTGCATATGCAAATATTTTCAACTCTTAACACTTTCTCTCAATCAAAGCATTGCTTGCATGAAGACACACAATTTTACTTTATGAACCTATAGATTCCACACTACTGTATTTGACTACAAATTCTAATGAATGTTTGGTGACATATTGACAAAATATTGTTGAATTACCAATGAAACACTTTTAAATTTCATCGCTATAATTTTTTCACTTTCATGACCAACTTTTATTCATCGAAACCATGACCCAACATTGTCAGTCAACGCCATGGAAAATGTTGGTGTTTTTCATTTTAAAATGAACGTACGTTCGTCCATCTATCGATGGAAAAAAACAAAAAAACCTTGCAGAGTTCCCATTTGAAAGCATAAAAAAAATAGCAAACATCTGTCCTTTTTCTGACGAGGCGGAGTTTCCATTACAACAAAAATTTTGTTGATTGTATAACAACCTTGTCACATTTTTTTGTGTTTCGTCGGACTGTGTTCAACAAAATTGTGACAAAACACTACATTTAAAAAAATAATAATAATTTATCTACAATCATAGTGAAAAGTTAGCAATTGCATTTGGTTTGTTAAACATGGCCCCTCGTACAACTATTAGAGTTGTTAAGAGCCTTCAAGTATGTTTTGATTGCCACACTGCATCTAAATTCATCTCCAAGATTTTTGCACATGGACTTCATTGGTATTGTTGTAGTGCTTTCATTCTTCCCTATGAAAAACCAAAAAACCTATATGAATGTCTCTTCCCCTCTCAAAATTATGGTCCATAAATTGGAGCTTTCCATTTCAAAAATTGTTATTTCATTATATATCCCAATCCAAAAATAAGAAAAACCTCACTTCATGGGATGCTAGTATCTTAAAGAATGAGACAATGTTAAAAGCCCCTATTAATGGTGCTATTAATTGTTCCAAGGAAAAGTTCTCTAGAGAGAAGCTGATATGGGTTAGCCCCTTCAAATTTTATAAAAGATAAATTTGATGTTGCATTGAGAGGGAATCCTAGTCCCTTGAGTGTTGGAGCTATCTTGCAAGACTCTGCTAGTAGGAATCTATTTGTAGCTTCTAAGAAACTTCTTAGGGGGATAGATAACAAATATGAGATTCAATCCTTGATATTAGGCTTTGGGTATTTCTTTAAAAATGAAATTTTGTAAGGTCATAATTGAAGTGGATTTTGTTTTGGCAGTCAATGTAATAAAAAATCATCTAGAAAATTAGAAGTTGTTGAATATTATACAAATTGTGTATAAATTATTATTGGATCTTGATTTTTATAAATATAAATATTACAAAAAAAAACAAATGATGTTGTGGATAGATTTCTAATCCACCTTTTGAAAATAATTTTGAATATTTAGAGATCAAGAAGTAAAAAACTTGGAGATATGTAATCCTCAATTCCCTAATGTTAACAAATTGGAAATTTCACCAAAATTGAGTAACATGTCTCAACTCCCTTGTACTTGATATGACATCTATTTTCTGACATATGAGTTTTTCTTGTGTAGATTGTATACTTGGTGATGGCTTTCATGATGGTCATAACTTGTGCCTGCATTAACACTGCCACTCAAATAAAATTACCCTCTACTTATTGGATTCTATTGTTGTTCTCACTCATGCCAATTTATTTTGGTTAACGTGATGCAATTATTCTCTAAAATAAATGTGACCTTGTTCATGTGCTTCTAATTATCAGAATAATGATTTCTAAGTGTGAAGGTTTTCCTAGATTATTCCATTCTTCCTAGACATACTTCTTTAGAATGTTAATTTTTGTATATTAATGATAAAGTTCATCTCCCAAATTGCTTCTCAAAAAAAATGATAATCATCCCTTTGATAGGGAAAAGTTGGAGTAGGCTTTTGTAATGGAAGATGATGTTCAAATGGTGATTAGTAAAGTATTGGAGGTATTTTCTTTCAAAGTATTTGCTATTGTCCATGAGATTTGCTTTACAATTTACCTTCTCCATTCTATACTTATACCACATAGATATCATGAGGAAAAGGTGGTCTTTGAAGTTCTTTATTTTCTAATGTGGAGATGGTATAGAGTGGATACTCCCTTTGCAATCTTTGGCCAACCCCAATGGAAACTCTGTTGGTTATTACTTATGTTGGAGATGCCCATGCTAACAATAGAGACCTTTTTGGAAGATCAATATATGGAAGGCCAAAGTATGATTCCAATGGAGAAGGAAAAATATTAATAGGTCATAGTGAGCTGCAATATTATCTATCCCTTATGAATCAACAATTACCAATTAAGAGCCAGTTTATCTCAAAATTAGTAGATCATTTAAATGCAAAAAATGCACTAGGTATAGTTCAAAATGTAAGGGAGGCATCCAAATGGTTGGGATACACTTATATTTACATTCACATGCTAAGAAATCCAATTCTATATGGTCTACCTGTTGATGCTTTATAGAAAGACAATAGCTTAGAAGAGAGAAGGGCAGACTTGATAAGCATAGCTGTGATTTTCAATTTAGTACATAGTAATTTTACTATGGTATTGTTAGAAAAGTATAACCTTTGCATTTTAATTTAATGGTACCTTTTAGTGCTTCTGATAATGAACTCTTTATGTTAACAAATACATTCAGCTGCAACTATCTTGGACAAAAGAAATTTGGTGAAATATGATTAGAAAAGTGGATATTTCTAGGTTAATGATCTAGGATGGATAGCTAGTTATTACTACATCACTCATGGGACAATGGCTACTTATAATGAGCACTTGAAGCCAACAATGGGTGATATTGAACTATTTTGATTGTTTTGAGTGAGTAGGGGAAGCCTCCTTCTACATGATCAAACAACCAACTTGCCACAACTCTCTCAAATACTCTTTAATTGGACTCTTCAATTCCACTTCCAAAACAAGGAGTTAACTCTACCTATCACAAGGTTTTCAAGGGAAGAATACACAAACTAACTTGGTGGCATTTGAAACACCTTTTCCATGACAAAATATTACATACAACTCAAATTTGTAGGGAATACACTTCATTCTTCCATCATTCTAAAAACTGACCTAGAAACACCTCATAGGTCTACAATTGTAGGATAGTCACAAAGAACTCCTATAACCACCCAATCCTGAAACTAGACATGCCCATAGCCATGAATGAACCATCAACAACTCCCCCTAGTTCATCAACACTCAACAACAGGGCTCAAAGCATTACGGAAAATCCAATACTCATAAACCTCCTAATAGGCCTATCTTCCTTGCAGCCTGTCATCTAGGATAGTCACTAAAAACCAGCCTAGACACAAGACCAAAAAAAAAAAAAGGATTTAGACCCCTCCAATGGGTTGTTTTCAGATCCAAAAACCCCAAGTTATGACACTTCACCAAATTTACACAAAGAGACACATTTTTCATGCCACAAGGAGGCCTAAATGGTTGGTTTCCTACAAGAACCAAGTCTCCAAAGCACACCCAAACTCCCATAAGCCTTAAAGTTGGTTCTTATAACTTCATTGCAAACATTTCAACCTTCCACAGTCACCCTTCTTGAAGTCTTTTACCACATATCAACTAAACATAGAAAATCAACATCCAATTAGGCTTGTCACATGGAGATGCCAAGCCTAGGGTTGTTCAAAAGATGCATCAAAGTTTCTTCCATCCTCGAAAAAATTCATGAGCATAATGTACATGTTATTCCTCACCTCCCCACAAAAAAATAGGCCATGAACATGAGGAGAAGGTGAGATAAGAGGGTTTTTAGACCAAACCTTGATTTTGAGGGTTTTCAAGACCACTATCAAAAAAATATAGATATCTCCCTTATTACTTGATGAAAAAGGCTCAAACCACCACAAAAAAAGAGGTAGTTCAATCCTCTATTGATACATTATGGTATCTGTTGACGTGTTCGATGGCACAACAACATGCAAATAGAATATTGCTACTCTATTTCTCCTAAAAGAGAAAGACAACTGATGGATATCTTAGCTCCCAAGGTCTTTGTAGTTGGTTCTCAACTGTGCTGATGTTGCTCAGTGGTCAATGTAACAGTAATGTTCAAGGGGCCTACTGGTGTTGAGCTTCTAGATTGTTCTAAGATCAAACATAAAATTTAAACCTACTCTAACCAGGGTTTTAAAGAAACATAAAAAAGATAGATCAGAGCTTTGGAACAAAAAAGAATGTTAATTCATCCAACTTAACCAGGCTTGTTACCTTTCAAGGAATTCCTAACTAAAACTGTAGAACAAAATTAGCTTGTGACTAACACACAGTTTCATTCATTCACAGTGTTTATTTCAACAACAGATTTCAAGTGACCATTTAAAAAAAACATAAAATCAAACTTCATTCCTTGAAAACTTCTCAAATAAAATGATTAACCAAGATAAAGAACATTTTGAAACACAATTTGCAATAGATTTAAATATGGTTGCTTCTACTGTCAGTGAAACAGATAAGCAACATTTACAAATCTGGCACAATCACTAGTGTACAAAAAATCCATGACTCTAAATTGCTTCCATCTATACTAAGAAAACTTGAAAATACATTACAGTCTATGTTGAACCTAACTCCTACCCTAAGAAGACAAAAAGAAACTCCTATTACAAAGAATTGGGATGTCATTATGTCTCCTCTATCTCTATGTATTCTAAAACTTCTACTTCCTCTAATCCTACAACCTCTACTCCCTTACAAAGAGGCAAAATTCCATATATATAGAGTGTACCCAAAAATAATGCACTGGCCCCTGTTTTAGGGTTTACAAAATATCTCACTTCAGAAGAGTCAGTGTTTAGATCTTTTGAATGAAGTTCATGTTGCATTCAATGTGAATGCCTACTATCCATATTGGTGAAGGATTTTTCTAGGGATGTTCTCAGATCTTTTGTAGTTATGACATTTAACTCTATGCCTCCATGTCCATCCTCAAACTCCTTTGCAGAGTTGCATTGAATGCTCTAAAATATCATCATTAATGTCAATCTCTTTCTTTCCAGTAGACCTCACAACTATCCCCGTGACTCACGACTTCCTTCTTCCTTCGGCCTTCTTCCCGCTCTAGATCTATCTGTGTGTTGACCATCTTCTGGAAGTGACATTAGGTTTCCCGTTAAATCCAGACACCATTGTTCATCGAGCTAACCCATTCTCTTTGAGCTCATTCTATTTCAGCGAGACTCTTCATAGTTTCCCAGACCTTACCGCCTCTGCCAAGACACCTCTGGGTCGGAAAGAGCTTTCATCAAGCGAATTCCACTATACCGAAGGGAGAAAACATGTTGGTGAGACCCTATCGGGTCAGGAGGACCTCATAGCAAAGCCGCCTTGTTTCATCGATGAACCCATTTCAGTCAGGAAGACCTTGATTGGTTGGTGAGACCTTTCACCGAAGACACTCCTTTTCACCGAGAGTCCATTTTCCTTCAGGGAGACTTTTCTTAGTCTGCGAGACCTTTCACCGAGCTCAGAACATTTCAGTAAGGCCCTTGAGAAATATCATCATGTACATGACTTGATCTTGCAAAACAAGGTCTTGATTAGTCCTTTAAACCATAAAAATATTACCTTCAATCTTACCCATCATACTTCTCTCATTTTACACTACGCAAGAATAGACTTACTTCCAGTAGAGGCGGAACCAAATCCAAACCGGGAACACACTTCCCTTTTAAAACTAGCAGAGGTGGAACCAAATTGGGACTGAGACGAGAGACAAAAATAGATGAATCCTGGCGGAACCGGGATCTGGACAAAATATGACCCAGAAACGACACCCCTCCTTCAAACTGGCGGGGGTAGGGCCAAAAGGAAATTGGAACTGGGACCGGAGTCAGAATGGGAACAAGCCATGGGATTGACCATCATTTCCCAGTTTAGCCCACATCTTGGCTCTGTTCCCACAAAATAAACCAAACGTGAGGGACAAAGAGGGAAACAAATGCAAGAGAGACTAGAGCAAAATTGATCCCAGGTGAAACACAACGGGGGTGGAGGCGGAACTAAATCTGAGATTGAAACTTCTTCAAAGTTTTAGTTTCAAATTCCATCCTGATCTTGCCTCCAACAACATTCAAAAAGATGACAAAAAGAATGAAAAAGAAAAGGGGAAAGGAAGAAAAACACCCTGCGACCAAATGATTGGAACCAGGGAAAAACAAACGAACATGGTGGAATCGGAACCGGAACCAAACCTGAACCAAAAACTTTTCCAAGTTTCAGGTTCGGATTCTGTTCCGAACCCGCTTCTGATGACACCCGAAAAAGAAAGAAAAAGGACAAGGAAGAGAAGAAGAAAGGGGAGAAAATACCCCACCAAAAAATAAAAGGAACAAAAGTGAAAAAACAAGACACGTGGAACCGGGATCGGAACGGAACCCGAACCAGAAAATTTTCCAAGTTCTGGGGTTCAGTTCCAGTTTCGATTCTGGGTCTGCCAGAACAAGATGAAAACAACCAACAAAGACAAAACAAAAAAAAGAAGCAAATTCAGACTTGGGATGGAACCCGAACCTGAAACTTATGAGAGTTTCAATGTTTAGATTTAGCTCCGAACCCGGTTCTGACAGAACAAAAGACAAACTTAGGAGGAAAACAAAAGAGCTATCGAACCAAAACCAGGGATGGAACAAGACCAAAACTTGGATGTAATTCCAAGCCTGATATTGGTTCCAGTTCCGCTTCTAAAAAAATGAAGGAAAAATTCCTAAGGCAGAAAGGAAAGGAAAAAGGGAAAAGAAAAGAACAAGGGGGACCCATTTTGTTCCAAAATAAAATGGGGTGGTTATGCAAGGCATAACAAATGGTGACTCAGCTAGGGAAATGGTTTAACCATTTTCAAGAAACTGAAGGATTCAACTACCCAGAACTCTTGGTTCATGAACATTACAACTCCAGTTGGGTTAGTTTTATCAACCAAGGTTGAGCTAGAATCTCAAATTTAAATCAACACAGTTGGCTACCCCTGAATCTATGTGTGTTCTTGATTTTGCATTATCCTTTCATAAAGTTTTTCTCATCCTTTGAACAATAATGTGTAAGATTTGAACTACATGAGTTGATCCCATTTAGCTGTTGTGCAATGATATCCTGGGCATTGCTCCGCTACCAGTCAGCGTCCATAGCCTTGACGAAGATACCTCTAGTTTTCTCACAGCATTTCTCTACTACCAGCCAGGCGTCTATAGCCCCGGTAGAGATACTGGAATCACCCATTCATATTGAGTCCTCTTTTTTCTTCAAATAGTTCTCTCTTTTCTATTTTTTTTCTTATAGAGCTTCAGTTATTTCATTCAATTTTTTCTCAATATGTCAGATGTTTAACATCTATTCTGGGTTGAAACTACCATAGACCTCATAACAACACTTGGGAGATTTGATTTTTTCACTCAAATCTTACAACACTATCACCCTAGGATGGATATACCCTTACAAGAGGTGATGGTCTTGATGATTTGTGAAAGATTCAGAGGGAGTTGATGAAGATTATTTACTTTGTACCCTGTTTGAAGACTTTCCACAACTCTTATTGACAATGAGCATGAAGCAAAAGTTTAGGACAAGATCACCCAATCAACAAGCCTAAAAATATCTAAACCACTTCCATCCCAATAACCAAAGTATACTTCAGGTAACAACCCACCATTTCAAGATGGAAAAAATAGAGAAACATCAAAGAACAACAAGATATAAACAAAAGAACAAAAGAAATGCAAAGACAGAAAGAAAGAACAAATAAACAATAGCAGAATATTTACAAATAGAAAAACAAACTATTTACAAACATAAAAACAAGAGGACATGGGAAAAAGAAAACAACAAAACAAAAAGAAAACTAACCAAACCAAAGACCAACACTAGACCATCCTAATCCTAAACTAACTAATCCTAATCCTAAAATAACTCCAAAGCTAAGCTTTACAAACACAAAACCATAAAAATGTGTACATTGACTTGATTGATTTTTCATTATGTGCAACAATCTTAACTTACTAGACATAGTTCTAACCCTAGCAAATTTATCTTTATACTTAGAAATACAAAGTTTATAGGCAATAATTTTATTTTGAGGGCATAAAGCTTGAAATATTATCAGTTGTGGGTTCTCATTTTTGCCATGATTTACCCACAAACAGGTTTTACTATCCCCAACGCCATAATCGAATTGAAAATCATTAAAACATAGAGGATAATGAAAGGACACCACCTGATTTAGAAGATTCCTTGTTACTGATGCATACTTGTGTTGTATGAACTCCCTCTCTTGGGATCTCAGCTCATGGAACATCACCGAAGCAAGGTTTGTCTTGCAACTGGGATATTTACTAACTAGCATCTCTGTATTCACCTCAGGTATAGAGTCAATTTTTTTTTGGATTTCCTGAGATGAAGTCTTACTTTCAACACTCTCTTGAAACATGTCACCCTCAAAGGTTTGAGAATCTGCATCCAACTTATCATCATTGATGTCAGGGATACTAGCACATGGTGAACAAGGATTTTCTTTGAACTCATTTGAATGCATGGAGTCAGAGCCAGGAAAACACTTTCTTAATTCACATACTTGCATATCATCAATAAGAACATGCCAATCAACATAAAATTTATTAGTATTAGGATCAAATTCATTTGTGGATGCTAAGCAAGGACTCTCTTCAACCAACACATTTGAGTAAACAAAATCAAAATCAAGAAAATACTCCCTGGTATCATTCCCTTCGTCATGTTGAAGGGATTCAACTTCTGAGATAGCCTCTTGGTCACCCTCTTGGAATTCTTTTGCTTCATCCAAATGTACCCCGTCATGAATTTCTTCAAGGAACACTTGACTGATTTGCACATCTACTTGAACTTCTTCCCTTCAGATTTCATTTTGGAATTTAAGTCCTTGTCTTTGACCACAAGATTCATTGGCGATCTTATCTTGAAGTGTGTTATTTTTTTCAATCCGTTCATTACTTAAATAAGAAAAGTTATCCTCTTGTGTTAACCCACCAAAGTCTATTTCTTTCTCATTCACCATCATGAAGGAATCTATGAATGCATCGATGAATCCATTATCCACTTCTATCAAGCCCTCACTAGTTAGAGGAGTTTCATCAGTTGTTGAATCCATCTCAATGCAATGATCAAGGTTATCAAAAGATAGGGAAGAAGTAAACCTCTTCACATAGTTATTCTCATCATGTTGGATGGATTGATTATCATTTTCATGTGTGCTAGTTGTTTCATCCTCCTCATTAAGGGGATACGTACTCCAAGGATCCTCCAGAAGTATTCCTTCAATAGTGATCAATTGCTTGAAATACAAGTCCATCCTTCCTAGGAAGACATGGCAATCCATCTGAGAGTGTTGATTAGTTTGATGTATCCTACATCCACTTGGCCCAACAAGTTCTAATAGTTTTAGATCTCCCATTTCTTCTAATTTCTCCCTTATTCAATTTTGCATATGAGGGATATCAATCCAACATGAACCATGTTCCTTTGTCCATTCCTCATCACCCTGATTCTCATCTTGATCAGAAGAGTTGTCCAACTCATTGGAAGGTATTGTTGATTTCTCATGACAACAATCCCATATTAATACCTCATCTCCTTCAAAGCTATTGTTAGTACTAACATTCTCAACAAAGCTAGATTCCATCTTAAGATTTGCATTATGCGCTAAATTTACATCCATTTCATACTTTTTACCAAACAAGTCATCAAAATTATATACTTGCTCATCAAATGTTTCATCCACAACTTCATTGTGATGTAATGGACTATGATTTGAAACATGACTAGAAAGAGATGATATGGTTATAACTTCATTGTCAAGTGGAGTACCTAACTCTGTGATTTGCAGGAATGAGTTCTCCTAGTGGTCTTGTGTGCGATTGACCTGATGTGGGGTGTTGGAAAATGTGGTGCTTGGAACCTTAGGAAGGTTATAGCTACTTGGTGAGATTGATTGCACCTAGGCAGGGATGGTGGGTGAAGTGGCATAAGGCTGCAGATGATGGCAGTTTGCAAGCACAAGAGGATTATAACCCTGGGTTTGGTTATCTAAATTTCTAGTGTCACCTCCAAATTGTGCCAATAAGAGAGCTTTGTTCAATGCATCATGCAAAGATGTAGCCTCACCACAACATCTGAATTTTATTGCAAATGAAAGGTTTAAACCCCAATAGTAATGTTCTATCAGTACATGATCATCAACAACCAAATCTAAAGATTGAACCCTTTGATACATAAACAAAAATTTGTGATTAAATTGATAAATGTGTTCTAATGGTATCCTTTTTGCACTTGCAAATTCATGTAATGGGTGCAGTGAATGAGGATCAAACTAATCTAAGAATAAGATTTCTAATTCTATCCATGAATAAATAGATTCTGGTGGCAGATTATCATACCATTGCTTTGTTGTACCTTGAAGTATTTTGACAAATAATTGGCAGATGATATCCTGATGCTGAATCTGGAGAAAAATGAATATATGCTGCAAATTTTGACATGTTCAAAAGCATTTTTCCCAGTGTTAGGAAAAAATAAAGGAAGCCTATCATACATGTGACCAGGGATTTCATGGAAAAATCCTGGTATATACAAAGGGCTACCCATCGTAGTTGGGTTTTCGAAGATTGAACCCACTCCAACTCACAATAATCCAAAATTACTCAAAGCAGCCCTCCTAGCGCTAGTTCCTGTTGACGTGTCTGATGGCACAATGACATGCAAACAGAATATTGCTACTTTGTTTCTCCTGAAAGAGAAAGACAACACATGGATATCTTAGCTCCCAAGGTCTTTGTAGTTGGTTCTCAACTATGCTGATGTTGCTCAGTGGTCAATGTAAGAGTAATGTTCAAGGGGCCTACTGGTGTTGAGCTTCTAGATTGTTCTGAGATCAAACATAAACTTTAAACCTACTCTAACTAGGGTTTTAAAGAAACATAAAAAATATAGATCAGAGCTTTGGAACAAAAAAGAATGTTATTTCATCCAACTTAACCAGACTTGTTACCTTTCAAGGAATTCCTAACTAAAACTGTAGAACAAAATTAACTTGTGACTAACACACAGTTTCATTCATTCACAGTGCTGATTTCAACAACAGATTCACCATTTAAAAAAAACATAAAATAAAAATTCATTCCTTGAAAGCTTCTCAAATCAAATAATTAACCAAGATAAACAACATTTTGAAACACAATCTGCAGTAGATTTAAATTTGGTTGCTTCTACTGTCAGTGAAATAGATAAGCAACATTTACAAATCTGGCACAATCACCAGTGTACATAAAATCCATTACTCCAAATTGCTTCCATCTATACTAAGAAAACTTGAAAATACATTACAGTCTATGTTGAACCTAACTCCTACCATAAGAAGACAAAAAGAAGCTCCTATTACAAAGAATCAGGATGTTATTTTGTCTCCTCTATCTCTATGTATTCTAAAACTTCTACTTCTTCTAATCCTACAACCTCTACTCCTTTACAAAGAGGAAAAATGCCATATATATAGAGTGTACCCAAAAAGAATGCACTGGCCCCTGTTTTAGGGTTTACAAAATATCTCACTTCAAAACAATTGGCATCCAGATCTTTTGAATGAAGTTCATGTTGCATTCAATGCAAATCCCTGCTGTCCATATTGGTGAAGGATTTTTCTGGGGATGATCTCAGATCTTTTGCAGTTATGACATTTAACTCTATGCCTTGTCCATCCTCGAACTCCTTTGTAGAGCTGCATTGAATGCTCTAAAATATCATCATTAATGCCGATCTCTTTCTTTCCAGTAGACCTCATAGCTATCCCTGTGACTCATGGCTTCCTTCTTCTTCCTTCGACCTTCTTCCCACTCCAGATCTGTCCATGCATTGATCATATTTTGGAAGAGGCATTAGGTTTCCTATTAAATCCAGACACCATTTTTCATTGAGCTACCCCATTCTCTCTGAGCTCATTCTGTTTCGGCAAGACTCTTCGTAGTCACCTAGACCTTACACCGAAGCCACGCCACCTTTGCCGAGACACCTCTGGGTCAGCAAGAGCTTTGATCAAGTGCATTCCACTATATCGAAGGGAGAAAACATGTCGGCAGGACCTCATAGAGAAGCTGCCCTGTTCCAGCGATGAATCCATTTCAGTCGGGAAGACCTTGATTGGTCGGCTAGACCTTTCACCAAAGATAATCCTTTTCACTGAGAGCCCATTTTCCTTCAGGGAGACTTTGCTTTGTTGGCGAGACCTTTCACCAAGTTTAGAAAATTTTGGTGAGGCCCTTGAGAAATATCATCACGTACATGATTTAACCCTGCAAAACAAGGTCTTCGGTAGTCCTTTAAACCATAAAAAATATTACCTTCAATCTTACCCATCATACTTCTCTCATTTTACACTTTGCAAGAATAGACTTACTTCCGGTGGAGGTGGAACCAAATCGGGACCGAGACTGAGATGAGATACAAAAATAGATGAATCCCAGTGGAACTAAGATCGGGACAAAATACGACCCAGAAACGACACCCCTCCTTCAAACTGGCAGGGGCGGGGCAAAAAGGAGATCAAAACTGGGACTGGAGTCGGAATGGGAACAAGCCATGAGAATGACCATCATTTCCCAATTCATCCCACGTCTCGGCTCAACGCCCGCAAAAGAAACCAAATGTAAGGGACAAAGAGGGAAACAAATGCAGGTGGGATCAGAGAAAAATCAATCCCAGGTGAAACACAATGAGGGTGGGGCTGGAACTAAATCCGAGATTGAAACTTCTTCAAAGTTTCAGTTTCGGATTCCATCCTGATCTTGCTTTTGACAACATTTAAAAAGATGACAAAAAGAACAAAAAAGAAAAGGGGAAAGGAAGAAAAACACCCCGCGACCAAATAGTTGGAACCGAGGCAAAACAAACAAACATGGCAGAACCGGGACTGGAACCAAACCTAAACTAGAAAATTTTCCAAGTTTCAAGTTTGGATTCTATTCTGAACCCACTTCTGACAACACCTGAAAAAGAAAGAAAAAGGACATGGAAGAGAAGAAGAAAGGGGAGAAAATACCCCACCACAAATAAAAGGAACAAATACCAAAAAACAAGACGCGCGGAAACAGGATTAGAATGGAACCTAAACCTGAAACTTTTCCAAGTTTTGGGGTTCGATTCTAGTTCCGGTTCTGGGTCTGCTAAAACAACACAAAAACAACCAATGAAGATGAAACAAAAAAGAGAAGCGGAGTTGGATTCGGGATGGAACTTGAACCTGAAACTTATGAAAGTTTCAATGTTCAGATTTAGCTCTGAACTCGGGTCCGATAGAACAAAAGACAAACTTAGGAGGAAAACAAAAGAGTTGTTGGGACTAGAACCAAGGATGGAACAAGACCAGAACTTGGATGTAATTCCAAGCCTAATATTGGTCCCGGTTCCACTTCTAATAGAATGAAGGAAAAATGCCTAAGGAAGAAAGGAAAGGAAAAATGGAAAAGAAAAGAACAAGGGGGACCCATTTTGTTCCAAAATAAAATGGGGTGGTTATGCAAGGCATAATAGTATCTTTCTTGTACAGTACATAATTTATTTGTAACATGAGTTTTAGCAGCAATTTAACACACAAAATGGAGAAAAATAGTGATATTTCTTATTCCAACTTCAACAAAACTTCATCATCATCATGCCTTGACCAAAGGAGGCCTATTTCAACCTTTTTCACCTCTTCCCAATTTTCTCCAACTGATTTTTGAATTAGTTGGATGTTGGAATGCAACTAACTTTTGAATTACATTATTATATTGCATTATTTAGCCTTTCATTCATTTGAGTGGGCTCCTATCAGTGATGTGAGAATGCAAATTGATTAATTATTTCAATATTCACAGGCAAGTGTTGTATTCTTGTGTGCTAGTGGAAGGGGTTTGTGAGATAGTATTTATCCATCTTGAGGTTGCAAGTTTTGAAACATGGATGAATTTGCATACTAAATTGTAAATTCACTTTTACAAAATATTCCAAAAGTTGTATAGGAAAATAATTGGAATTACAAAAAGAAAAATTGTATGAGAGTAGAAAAAAATGTTGCTTTTGTTTTAGAGGTAGTGTTCAATACAATGCTAGCAATATATAGAAGACCTATAATAAGATCAATACCATAACAACAAAAGGGGGGGAATCAAGAAAAAAAATCACATTTGTGTCTATATCCATGTCCATGCAACTCTTACTGAAACTAGTGGATTGTTATTTATTGTTACACGTACAAGTCCTGTATTGTTATTCTTCCAAAATTTCTTAGACATCCAATCAACTACTTATATACATGAAACTTCTTTCTTGGGCCTTCCTAGATATATCCAAGATCATAAGGCTTGGAAACAACAATATATGTAGTACATACTCATGTATTGAATAGAGTTCTCTTCCTAGTCTATATGTTTAAGAATTTCAAGAATAATGAATAAATATAACATAGTATAAAGAATGATTGTTAATGATGGATTTTTTAACTTACATACCCCTTTTCACCCTCTATTCATTATAAACTATGCATAAATTGAACATATTAAAAAAATTATAGCCCACATTGACATTGTATGCCACATTAATCCAACCATATGAAAAAGATAATCGATCTAGCCTCTTGAATGAATGTAAGTAGAGAATTTTTTGCATACCTACAAATGGTACAAAATTTCATGGTTAAGTAGAAGCCTCCCATCAACAACAAGATCCAAATATTTAGGTATCTCTCTTAATAGAGCCTCTAAACCTTTCAGAGCTGTCAATTTTTCCACTAACATGTTATGCACAAAAGTCAAATTTTAGAGTTATATCACCACTAAAACAAAAGAAATAGAGCTTTGAAACCAAATCCACACAAAACACAATGTGGTATTCATACAAAGCCATACAAACAAACTAAACTCAGAACATTGGAATGGAAACAACTTCAAATTATGATGTAGAGCATGGATTCACTTTACTCAACTGGAGGCAGATTTTACAATAATGGGTTCTTCATCTAAAACATCTGTATGAGGTTCAAATAGTAAAGAGATTGATGAAAGATAGCAGAATTAAAAAGATACTTGGATGTAGTTGGATTGAAGGCCATAAATTGGTACATGTTTTTTGTATAGGAGACATCACATCCACAAACATGATAGAGCTATGAAAAGGAGAAATTGGATTGGAAAATGAAGGAATCAAGGTATAAAGAATCATTTTTCTACCACCATAGTGAAAATTTATCACTTTGTTTCATCTTTGCATATTGGTTTGATGCTTCAAATGATGCATTTCTTATATTGAAAAGTGCATTACCTTATTGAACTTCTCTTTGTTTTGATAATAGTTTAATATTCTCTGCTTAATAGGGCCAACCACATGACGGTGGAAGCTCATTTGGCCCTCCCCCCCCCCTCACATCACTCTCAATTCCCCATACTCGATCATATAACATTAATCATTCATTCATCCATTAATAACATATAACATTCATTCATTCATCCATTAATAACATATAACATTCATTCGTTAACATATAACATTCATTCATTAATATATAACATTTATTCTTTTAGTTTTTACATATTATCAAAAATATGGTTGTCATAATATGATTACAATAATTTTTTTTTGTTTCTTTTTTGAAGCTAAAAAAATATGAAGTGGAGTATCATTTTCTAAATCATCTGTCCCCCCTTTAGTTGTTCTTTCCTCTACTCATGATCTTAATGTATGCCTAGTCATGTACTCATGATGTGGAGGCCACTACAAGGGGGATCTGCTACAATAACAAAGAAATATTAAATTGATATGTTTTTTTATTATTGTTACAATTATTTCATTAATTAAAAGAACATTAGAGTGGTTCTCTTTACCTGATGGGGCCACATCATGTTCTTGATCTTGTCTTATAGCTTCATGCTCAACATGTTGAACACCCTCTAAATCATGATCTAGAGTTGAAACATGAAAGGTTACATTAATTAATACACCAATTTCAATTAAATATGTTTATTAAAAGAACATTAGAGTGGTCCTCTTTACTTGATGGGGTCACATCACGTTCTTGATCTTGTCTAGTCTGATCATGCTCAGCATATTGATCACACTCTACATGTGTTAAAGTTGAAACAAAAAAGGTTACATTAATTAATACATTGATTGCAATTAAAGATGTTTAATTGTATTAATCCATACTACATTTTGTAGAGTGCATGAATACATCCAATACCGAGATGCACACCCTAACCTTCATCTACAAGTTGTGCTCCACCCTCACTAGGTTGCATTCCAATGTCATGTGCAGTATTATCATTGCTTGCCTATTTAAAACAAATAGGAACATAATTACTTTATGGTGGAAATTAATATTGAATAGATTGCACCAGTATTCAATTTTAAATAAACTTCATTGAGTTTATTTACCTATGTTTCGGATGTAGTGGAAGCTTGCGTTTTCCCAGTCAAGAGTCTTAGGCGTTCAACCACAGCTCCATAGCCTTGCTAGAAGAAAATCTTCAGATCCTCTTCTATGGGAACTTTGTTGAATTCATAGCCCTACATTTTTGCATAAGATCATGAATTTTGATTCTATAGTGTGATTAAACCAAAATTGTTTGCAATTTATTATTTGGATGCAATATTTCATTTATTGATACTTATAATTCATGCAACTAATTTCATATAACCACCAGAGCCAAGTTGGTGATGCCCATGTTTTTCTAGTCCTTCCTTTGTTGCATTCAATGTGTCGGGCAGCCTTTGAAACATTTGAAATACATTAGATATGTAAAAAGAAAGAGTAATTTTAGTATATAATTATATTGTTGATAGTATCACATACCTTCCTTGTCTCGGTGGTGTCTTCCCTTTTTTCTTTTCAGCCTTTTCCTTTCCATACAACACCAGGTCCTTCCATTCCCTTTCTGGAATCATAGGGGGATGCTTGTACTTTTTGTTTTTCTTTAAAGGTGACCTATATTGGTCCCTCACATTCTTTAGATAAGTACCAACTTTCTTAAGGACTTTGGTTTGGTTGAATTTTTTATTACCGAACAACACAACTAAATAGTTAACAAACTCATCTTGTAAATCTTGATTTTGGGCATTCCACCATGTACGTATGGTGGACCCAAAGATCTCCAATGTAATATCATTTAGATGTTTATAAAAAACATCATTTCTTTCAAAATGATCATGGGATCATTACTCTAAAAAGAGTGATCAATAAGTAAATTTCAATTGGATTATATATAATAATAATTAAAACATTTTAAAGTACCTGAGACCTTCTCTATCTTTATGGGAATGAAATCCTTGGTCACCAAAAATGTGACTAACAATTTTCATGTACTAGTAATAAGAGAAGATCTAGGAAATACTACTAAAACATCACTAGTACTAGTGGCCTCTACATCCTTAGGTACATGTCCTAACACATGTTTTAACATGTGTTCGTTGCCAAAGGGTGCACTACCCAATGTATACATGCTAGGTGTTGCTGACATTTTCGTTGACAATACAGGCACAAATGATGGGGTCAAATGATGTGATGTATGCACAGGAAGATCAAGACTGACACGTGTGCCAAACCCTACTCTCTGGGTAACACCTACAGTATCTTGATCATGGCCAACAACATCATGAGGATGCAAAACATCCTATAAAAACAACACATAAATTTTAGTTCATGACATAAAAGAGTAAAAAATATAAAACCATGAATGAAATTATGTTATAATTAAAGATCTCATGAAAACTTACTTACAAGTTATGTGCTCTCTCATACAATATTTTAACCCTTTCTCTTATCTCATATGTTTGAGACACTATGAATAACAACTAAAGGATTTCTTTAATGCATTTTTTTGGGGTCTTTCTTATCATATCCAGAGGGTTTGTGGAATATGCAATGTCATCATCACATAATAGTGACTACTCCTCCCTATGGAAGCTCTCCTCTATTGTTTGTTCCTTTCCATGATCAATCGACTATGACAAGAATATTAAAAACATTATCAAAATTAACCCAATAAAATTATGAAAAAGACAATAATAAAACATTTTGCTCATATCTAATTTGTACAATTACAATGAGGTAAACCTATTAGGTAGAAGCGCCTGAAGATGCATCGTGATCTATGCTCTAGGCCAGATCCTTCCCTATATAATCAATGTCCCTCTATGACAAAAGTTAAATATAAAAAAGCATTACTGAAATGAAATTAATAGACTTACAGAAAAAAAAAACATAATAATAAAATGGTATATTGGAGTCATTAATTGGAGGTTGGGTAAAATGGTATATAGTATGTACCACCCCCATAGTAATATTATTTGTATCTAAGCAATTCAAATTGTAATAAATTAGCAATTCTTCCCCTATAGTTATTGATTTTATCGCACATACGAATACATGATTTCCCTCGTGTGCCTCGAATATGTAATTGGGTTGCTTATTTTTAGACCCAAGTCATCTACTGTTTATAAACCCTACAATATTCCCTAATGCTTTTGGCCTTCCGTAAATGTACATAGCCACTCCTTTATTTTTATCCTTATCTTTTAGCTGTATACAATTTGCTGACAGTGCATACCTATGCATACTTCATGTATATCGAACCAGCTACATCCAATCTTTGTAACTATAACAAGGTCTGACATACTCCATTAATTCAGTAACTTTTTTCGTAACAAACCTTTATTCCATCCATGCAAAATAGGCCCAAACCATGTAATGACAATGGCGCTATGTGATATATCCTCTCGTTGACACAAAAATCAATGTTTATTGGAGGAAGTTCCTTGGGTGCCCATTTTTTTCATAGATGTTTGTACCTCAAGGGCACCATGATGTCGCCTATGCTCTCATCATCATAAAAACATGACCCCCCTTTAGCAAGAAAAAATTTCATGCATTTACAAAATTTTCTTCTAATATTTTGACCTCTAGTTGATCTCCCTCTTTTAGACCTACTACATGTCTCACTTTCCTCTTCTCTTCCTGAATTTCCCTCACTCGAGGAAGATAGATATAACAAATGTAAGGAAAGCTAGATGCGGAATAAACTCTCCTAACATCAAAACCTCAGGGAACAATGTAGAGATACCTTTTAAATTTTACAATTACAGTCCAATTAAGATGCATATGAAAGAGATAATAGAAACAGAGTATTTGACAAACACATATGAACACCAAATTTATGTGGGAAAACCCTTACGGGAGTAAAACCCACCACACCAAGAAAAGTCACTTTGTATTATAGTAATAAAGATTACAAATAGAGTTCTAACTTATCTTTCTGATGTCATTTTACAGTAGCATTCAGCATGAACAACCTTGTTACAGAACATTCACGTTATAGTCATCACAACATAGAATTCATCCAGGGTGCTACCACAATAGTGGTTTACACTTTTTGGGGGATCCTGATTTTTGCTGAAATCACATATTTTTAGAAAATATAATGATTTTAGCCTTGAAAATTTTTATTTAAAGGATTCCAATTAAAGAGGGTTTGATTAGACCACCTTAGACAAAGCCCCCTAGGATAGAACCCCTCTAGTATTAAACCATACCTATAACAGAGTCTCCTTTACACCTATCAAAATGTTGATAAAAAACCACTTTTGATTTATATTTTGGTGGATCAAATGAATTCATTTAAAATTTATTTTTTTGTAAGTATGTAGTCCTTGTTAGAGGCTTCCAAAAAAGTATATTTTTAATTAAATCTAATTTGATTATTATATTTATTTTTTATTTCTTGTGAATGCAGGTTTTTCACTAAAAAAAAAGCTCTCTATTCTGCACATTTGGAAAAATAGAAAATTATCAAAAGAAAAAAATAAAAAATATGAGTGCACCATATATTGAAGTCCTTGATTGAACAAAAAAAATAAAATTGAATTTTGATACATAAAAAAAAAATTATGCGTTATACAGTCGTGCTATGTCTAGATTGTAATTGGTTTGACTTTGAAACTTGATTAAAGAATAAAAATTCAATAAAAAACTATTTAACCAAGTGGAATCACTAGATATAAGAGTTACAAATCTAAAATCGAAAGGATTAGAATTTCATCCTTCATGGAAAAAAGTAATGCATTATATGGTGAGTGTCACTTTTCAAAAATGTTGTTTTATGAAAAAAACTAGTTTTCAAGGGAGATGGAAAAACAAGTGAAAACTGATTCTAAAACTTTTGAAAAAAATATATTTAGAATCTACATAAAAAATTCCACGAAACTCTATTTTTCATCATCTTCAAATTCCTCATGGTTTAGCCACTATAGGTGCCCAAAAGTGAATATTTAATTAAAAAAAATTATTTCAATGTCCAGTTTGGCCAAAAATTGTAAACCACTATTGTGGGATCACCCTCCACTGACCATACAATCACACAACAATCAGTTGATTCATTGAACCAGACATTATCTTCTAATCTAGACTATATTCATGTCGTTCCTATCTGTTGAGCTTCCTCTCAGAACTGTCACAATGAACTGTCTTCCAACGGTTCCCATTCGACTCCTCTAATTGGCCATTGATTCACCACGTAGGATGGTCTTCTCTCGATCAAAGCGATCAACCTATGTTGGCATGTTGGTGAGACACAAGAAGTGTCTCCTCGATGCCCAAAGGCTTCACCATCGATGTCACCAAGATTCATCCTTATCACCAAGATGTTACATCGAGTCCAGAGAGCTATCGCTAAGACTTCGCCATGTCGCCAAGACCTCATAGCGAGCCTTTATGTTATACTGAGACATTCAACAATTGACAAGACTTATTGCTTTTGGTGAGACGTCATACCAAAGCTTTGAAGTCACACAGACATGGGTGTTCACATCGGCAAGACAAACGTCTTTCGCCAAGACATCACATCGAGCTTTAGGACTTTCTCCGAAGTGATCAGCAGTCAGCAAGACTATCATTTGTCACTGAGACTTCACACCGAGACCCCTTTAGTTATCCTGATGACTTCAATGCAAAACCATTTGGCAAGACATCACACATTGGTAAAACTTCTTACCGAGCCATTGCATGTTACTCCGAGTATATAGTATTAGTGAGACAAACCAATTGTCACTAGGAGATCATAGCAAAAACTCCATGTTACCCTAAAGACACCAAGAAAATGCTATCGGGTAGACATTCCTATTGGTAAGACTTCTTACCGAGCACCCAAGACTCTTCCCGAAGACTTCAATAGAAAACGCTATCGGCGAGACAATAGCTATCACTGGGACCTCACACCGAAGTAAGCCTTTCGGCCAAGGGTCTCCCCGATATACAATATGAATGGCCTATTGGCTAGAGATCTCCAATCGACATAGGATTACAATGACAGTCACAAGTCACAGTTATAAGCTTCTTCGACATGACTTAAACATTGTCTCTGCGACCTGTACAAACCACAAGATCCAAAGCTGCTAGTTGGCCAGACTCAAAACATGTCACACCGACTTGCCTCTCTTAGAGGTTTTAGCATGTGAGATTGAGGCATATGTTTCCAACAATCTCACACTTGATGAAGATCACACAAGAACCTCTAGAGCACAACAAAACTACTGGAAATCATGGGTACTAAGGCCCATTGAACTGGCACACCACCTGAACTTGTCTGTGCTCACTGGCTTCATCAATACATCTGTAACATTCTCTAAAGTATCAAATTTTTCCAAACTGACCTTTCCATCCTCCACCATATCTCGTACAAAGTGGTACTGTACATCTATATGTTTTGTCTTGGCATGGAAAGTAGGAATCTTTGCCAGAAAAATTGCACTCTGACTATCACAAGAAATAGTTATTTTCCCTCCATTAAAACCAATGTTAGAACACAAATGTTTTAACCAAACTACTTCTTTACAAGCATGTGTAGCTTCCATGTATTCAACCTTTGTAGTGGACAAAGCGACTACAGCCTGCTGCTTGCTCATCCAACTCACTGTGCCACCATTCATCATGAAAATGTATACACTGGTGGACCTCCTGCTGTCAATGCCCCCTACCCAATCAAAATATACATAACCTCGAATGCTAAGAGTCCTTTGCTATTCAACCAACTTCCCATGGTAACACAAAGCATATTCTGAAGTCCCCTTCAAATATCTATACACTCTCTTCACAGCATCCCAATGTTTCCTTCTAGGATTAGCCATAAACCGACTAAGAACTCCCACTACTTGGGCAATGTCTGGCCTTGAATAGACCATTGCATACATAAGACTTCCAACCACACTAGCATAGGGTACACTGGTCATGTCCTCCATCTCAATAGGATATTTTGGACAGTCTTCAATATATAGCTTTGTTCCCTGCAAGACTAGAACTACTAGCTACTTACAATCATTCATGCAAAATATCTCTACAATAGTCTTGATATACTTACTCTAACTGAGCCAAAGTTTTCTACTATTCCTTTCCCTGGTTATCTCCATCCCCAGAATATAACTTGCTACACCAAGATCTTTCATTTCGAACTTAGCAGACAACTGAGACTTAGATTAGAAATCATCAACTTACTATTTCCTATGAACAACATATCATCAACATAGAGAGAAATAATAAGATCTTGATCACTTTCAGCTTTGTAATAGACATAATGATCAGATTTTGATCTTACAAATCCCAAAGACAATACAAAAGTATCAAATTTCTGGTACCACATTCTAGGTGATTGTTTTAACCCATATAGAGACTTCTTTAACTTGCAAACCACTTTCTCTTTACCTTTCTCCACAAAGTGCTCAAGCTGGGACATGTAAATCTCTTCTTCAAGATCACCATGAAGAAATTTTGTCTTCACATCCATCTATTCAACCTCCAAGTTATATTCTACTGCAAGTGACAAAATAAATTTGATAGATGTCAGCTTAGCTACAGGAGAAAAAATTTCCCCATAATCAATTCCCTCTAACTAGGAGTAACCCTTCACAACCAACCTTGCCTTATATTTTTCCACACTTCCATCCAGACCAATCTTCTTTTTAAATACCCATTTGTAGCCAACAAATTTTCTGCCTTTAGGCAAGGGCACCAAACTCCAAGTTTCATTCTTTTCTAATGATGTCATTTCTTCATTCATGGCTTCCAACCAAGAGTCTGAATCAAACATTCTAAATGCCTCTTTCGTAGTCCTAGGCTCATCAGTGCTAGAAATTAAAGCATAGGAATAAGTAGAATCTATCAAAGAAAACCCATACCTATCAGGTTGTTTTCTTTCACAAGTTGACCTCCTTAATTGTTGAGGCTAAGGTTCTTCTTCTTCTTCAGAAATTTTAGAACTGCTTGAGCTCTCCTCAGTTTCAGGTGCATTTTGAATTTTCAATTCCTCTATCTCTGATGTAGGAGGAATTTCAACTACATGCTTATTGTTTTCTAACTTTGTCTCTAATTGCAGATCCAAGGTAGAAGGCTTCAACTCATGAAAGATTACACTTCTACTGTACAGAAGCTTCTCCGTATCAGGATTCCAAAGCTTGTATCCTTTTATTTCAGCACTATAGCCAATAAAAATACATTTGACAGCCTTGTTCTCCAATTTAGATCTTTTCTCATATGGCACATGAGCATATGCCTCATATCCAAAAACATAAATATGTCTTAAAGAGGGCTTCTTACCAGACCACGCTTCCAAAGGTGTTTTCTCAACAAGAGAAAAATTTGGAGAACGATTAATCAAGTAACATGCAGTAGCAACAACCTTAGCCCAGAACTTCTCCAAGCCAGCACTACTCAGCATACTTCATGCTCTCTCCATCACTGTCCTATTGAACCTTTATGCAACTCCATTTTGCTGTGGAGTATAAGGTGTAGTCTTATGTCTTTTAATCCCATGGTCTTTATAATACCTCTCGAAATCATCATAACAAAATTCACTGCCATTATCAATCCTTAAGCATTTAATTTTTCTTCTATTCCAATTTTCTATAGGGTTCTTAAATTCCTTAAACTGACTGAACACTTCTGATTTAATTTTCAAAAAATAAACAAATGTTCTTCTCGAATAATCATCAATGAATGATACATAGTACCTTGACTTAGACAAAGAAGGAACATTCACTGGACCAAATACATTAGAATGAATATAATCTAGAAAACTAGAAGATTTATGAGGACTGGAATAAAATGAAACATGGTGTTGTTTTCCATATATACAGTGTTCACAGAATTCAAAATCAAGGTTACAATCTTCAAGCCCCTCAACCAAGTTTTTGTTCTTTAAGGTTTTTAAACCTTTCTCTCCAATGTGGCCTAGCCTATGGTGCCAGAGCATAGTATTTTCTACTGCAAGTTTAACTTCCATAGAGTTTATACAATTAGGAACATTTCCTTCTTTTCCTCCATGAGTAGCCTTCTGTGACTTTACAGAGACACTGTTGCATTGAACATGTGCATCCAGCTTGTACAAGGTACCACTATGAGCACCCCTTGCTAGCACCATTGAGCCTCTAATCATCTTGCAACAATTTCCAGAGAATGTGACTTGCACTCCAATATCATTCAGCTTACTAACAGAAAGTAAGTTTTGAGCCAGACCTGGTATATGCATTACACCATTAATTCCCTTCACTCTTCCATCGGGGAATTGAATTCTGACTCTTCCATGGCCAACAATTTCCAAAGTTGAATCACTTTCCAAGTACACCTTTCCACCATTGTATTCTTCATACTTTGTAAACCAATCTCTATGAGATGTCATGTAGAAAGATGCTCTAGAATCAATCAACCAGACATCATCTGATGCCTATGTAGCCAAGGCTACAATGAAGGAATCTGTATCACTATGAGAAGAATCATTTTCAGAAGAATACTTCTTCTTCTTCTTCTTCTCCTCTTTACAATCCTTTTGGACATGACTAGGTTTCCCATATTTCTAGTACTTCACCTTGGACTTCTTGCCAGGTGACTTTGATCTCCCATCTGATTTCAATTTAGATTTATTATCCTTCTTCTTGCCTCTTTCGATCTTCCTCTAATAGCAAGAGCCTCCTTCACCATCTCAAAAGATTTCCTTCTCATTTCTTCTGATAACAAAGAAGCAACAACATCTTCCATCTTGAAACTGGATGTTGTAGTCCCAATAGCCATCATAAGGTGATCCCATGAATCTGGCAAAGAACACAATATCAGCATACAATGATCCTCTTCATCAATCTTCACACCAAAAAATGTTAACTGTGCAATCAACATGTTGAATGCGTTCAAATCATCAGCTACAAAACCTCCTTCCTGCATTCTCAAAGTGTACAACTTCTTCCTCAGGAACAGTTTATTCACCAAGGACCTCCCCTGATAAATAGATGCCAGTCTCTTCGACAAGGAAGATGCAGTATTCTCTTCATGCACATTGAGAAGAACAGAGTCTACCAAACAAAGCCTTATAAGCCCCTTATACTTTCTATCTACAAGGTACCAATCTTCTTGCTTCATGCCTGTAGGATTCACTCTAGACACAACAATCCAAAGATCACGATCAACCAATAGATCTTCCATATTAAGTTTCCACAACTCAAAATTGCTGCCATTGAACTTCTCTATTTCAATCTTTCCTAATGTGCTTGCCATCTTAATCTGTAATTAGAAATTGAAAAACTTCTACAAGACTCCCACTGAATAGAAATTGACACAAAAAACCCAACGTACCCACAAGGATAACACAACTGGCCAAGCTCTGATACCACTTGTAAGGAAAGCTAGATGCGGAAGAAACTCTCCTAATGTCAAAACCTCGAGGAAGAATGTAGAGATACCTTTTAAATTTTACAATTACAGTCCAATTAAGATGTACATGAAAGAGATAACAGAAATAGAGTATTTGAAAAACACATATGAACACCGGATTTATGTGGGAAAACCCTTACGGGAGAAAAACCCACCACACCAAGAAAAGTCACTTTGTATTACAGTAATAAAGATTATAAATAGAGTTATGACTTATCTTTCTGATGTCAATTTATAGCAAAATTCAACATGAACAACCTTGTTACAGAACATTCATGTTACAGTCATCACAACATAGAATTTATCCACTGACCATACAATCACACAACAATCCATCGATTCATCGAACCAGACATCATCTTCTACTCCAGACTATATTCATGTTGTTCCTGTCTATTGAGCTTCCTCTCAGAACTGCCACAACGAACTGTCTTCCAACAGTTCCCATTTGGCTCCTTTGATTGGCCATTGATTCACCACGTAGGATGGTCTTCTCTCGGTCAAAGTGATCAACCTGTGTTGGCATGTTGGTGAGACACAAGAAGTGTCTCCCCGATGCCCAAAGGCTTCACCATCGATGTCACCAAGATTCATCCTTATCACCAAGATGTTACATCGAGTCCAGAGAGCTATTGTGAAGACATCGCCATGTCACCAAGACCTCATAGCGAGCCTTTATGTTATACCAAGACGTTCAAAAATTGGCAAGACTTATTGCTTGTGGTGAGACATCATACCAAAGCTTTGAATTCACATAGACATGGGTGTTCACAATAGCAAGATAAACATCTTTTGCCAAGACATCACACCGAGCTCTAGGAATTTCTCCAAAGTTATCAGTAGTTGGCAAGACTATTGTTCATCACTGGGACTTCACACAAAGACCCCTTTAGTTATCCCAATGACTTCAATGCAAAACCCTTCGGCAAGACATCACACATCGGTAAGACTTCTTACCGAGCCATCGCATGTTACTCCAAGTATATACTGTTAGTGAGACAAACCAACTGTCGAAAGGAGATCATAGAAAAACCTCCATGTTAGCCCGAAGACACCAAGAAAATGCTATTGGCGAGACATTCCTATCGGTAAGACTTTTTACTAAACACCCAAGACTCTTCCCGAAGACTTCAATAGAAAACGCTATCGGCGAGATAATAGCTATCACTGGGACCTCACACTGAAGTAACTGTTTCGGCCAAGGATCTCCCCAATATACGATATGAATGGCCTGTCGGCCAGAGATCTCCACTCAGCATAGGGTTACAATGACAGTCACAAGCCATAGTGTTAAGCTTCTTCAACATGACTTAAACATTGTCTCGGTGACCTGTACAAACTGCAAGATCCAAAGCTGCTAGTCGGCCAGACTCAAAACATGTCACACCCACTTGCCTCTCTTAGAGGTTTCAGCCTATGAGATTGAGGCATATGTTTCCAACAACAAATACCTGTTTGGGGTACCTGCACTCATAAGGATGTTGGATGAAGTCATTTAATTTACTAGACTTCTACTTAACGTTTTAACTCCCAAACTTTGTAACAAGTGTTAAATGTGACTATGGTCCAACAATTACACAACCAAGGCCTCAAATGTATTCTCTAATTGTAATCAAAGGACTTTTTCTATTCATTCAAGTAAATAAACTTGAAGGGAAGCACCACCAAGTGGTTTATTGGACACCTACATGACTTAAAATAGCAGCAAATTTACATTTAATGCAAATTTAATGCAAATTTCCATTGAAATTTTTTGTAGTGTGCAAAAGAATGGTTTCACCATACATAATATTTTGGTTTAAGTTGTCTTGAAAAAGATGAATTAGAACACTAATAGACATAATTCAAGTGCACGTGTGAGGTGGTTCAGCTATCCACTAATAAACTCCATATGTCTAAGTGGTTAATGATGAGGGAGTGTGTACTAGGCTTGGCTAAGTCATCATAAGTTTATGCTTTGGCAATAAAAATTGTTTAATTCATCTTAAATCTTCCTATGTCTAATTGCTAGGAAACTTTTGGTATGTTTTAAGGTAGGATGAGTGGTTGCATCAATGTTCTAGTTCTCTATGACAAGGTTTCAACATCTTCAAATAGTGAAAGTTAGTGCTCATAGTCATTTGAAACAACAACATTTTGATTATGTATGATGATAGGATTTGATAACTTGAAAGAATTGGCTACCCAACAAACTTAAAGTTAAAAGAAACTTTTTTAGTTTAAGGGGTTAGCACTTTCTTTCATCTTTGCATATTGGTTTGATGCTTCAAATGATGCATTTCTTATCCCACTTCTATCATATTGTATTCCCATCTCAGTGCAAAGAAAAAAGGTTAAACATTTAGCAATATTCCATTCTTAGCTTTGAAGTTGTTGGCCTTGCATACTTGTTTTGTTGAGTCAAAAGTTTGCATGATAAGAAAGGAAGAATGAAATTTTAAAAAATGTTGCTAAGACCCTATCTTTGAGTTGCTCCACTTTTGTGCCCAAGCAACCATATTATTTTTTTTGTGAATGGGGGTCAATAATATGTTCTACAATCAATAGAAGACAACTCCATGTGATACTTGCATAGCTCATTGGGGAGTCTCTAGTGCAGGAGCACCTAAACCTTATGTTCACAACTGGAGCATTATATTTTGATCATAGAAGTTCCTAGGGAGGTTTTCAAAGTTTTTTGATGTTTTAATAAGGTCTAAAAGACCATTTATTGTTTCATTGATCCATATTGTAAACACGATAAAATATGTGAAGAAATTGTCAACGATGGTCAAATATTGTCAAATTAGGTAGAATAGGTTTTCTTGTAGGGATTCATGTATTCAAGGTGAATAAGGTCCAACAAGACCACTTTCAATGTGTTTAAGATTCTTGGAAGTCATCTAGTTGATAATGTAAAAAGTTGCAATTGTTGACATAAAAGTTGTCAAAATTGTAATTTTGCAAAATAATGGGTTGTTAAGTGTTAGTAAGTCAGTTATGGATGTTGGTTGAAGGTAGTTGGGGTCTGAGATGATTTAAAAATCATTCCAAGGCCTGAGAAAATATTTTTGGAGGAGTTGATACCAAAATTTCATATCAAATACCATGTTCTTGAAGCAATTTTCTGTGTTTTTACTATTTTTCTGTTCAAGTTCTTGTGTGTTGTATGGATCCGTACAAGCTTGAAATTCTTTGAGATCATTGGTGTAGATAAATATATGTTTTTCTTTTCATTTGCATTTTTTTTAAACTACTAAATCACTATTTTGTGGGAGAAAACAATCAAATATAGGGATTGCCTTGTTTTTCCTATGTAAGGGTTTGAATAGAGGTTAGAGGTTAATTGGTGTACAACATGGTAGGATAGAGGTTAATTTCATTTAGGGGTCTGTTAAAGCAAGAAACTTGGCATTGAAGTGATGCCCTAGGGTTGACAGGGGCAATTTTCTTGTGAATTTGTGGTTGTTAAGTCAGGGTTTGTCAATTTGATGGATGGAATATTAAGAAAGTTTTTTTTCCTATTGAAAGATGATTTTAATGTGTTGAAGACAATAGTTGAGTTAGGGAGGTCGGGTATATGGCGTTTATCTAAAACCCTAGTGTATTGAGGGAAAATGGAGCATTTTGTAGAACAGTGACAAAAGGGACATGGCTTAGCCCAACAATGGTGAAATATGATGTTTTGTGTCATAAAAAATCTCTATCAATATGTTGTGGAATAGAACCAAGTGGTTGGAAAGGCCTTCCTTTGTAAAACATGGGTAATTTTATAGCCTTTTTGGTAGGAAAAACTAATGAAACACATGAATGTTGTAAAATAACCTTGTGGAATTGGTTGAGACAATGTTTAGGGACTTAGAATCTAACAAGAGAACCTCGTATCCCCCTTCTCATTTATTATTCTAGCGGAAGCTTTGGGAAGAATCCTTCAATAAATGATTATTCAAGGCAAGTTAAGGTGAGAAACCCACTTCAACTAGTGTCCCCATTTCCCATTACCAATTTGTGAACAATACCATTGTGGTTGTTGAAGCCTCAATTATGGAAGCAAAAGAAATAAAACAAGTTTTATGTAAATATGATAATGCCTCGAGGAAATAGATTAACCTTCATAAAAGTACCATATTTTTTTTCCAATGCTCCTCGTATGAGACAATTGAAAATTTCCAACATTCTTGCATGTCAAATAGGATCTATCCTATCCTTCTACCTTGGGATGCAACTCTTAAAGGGCCCAATCCCAAATACTCTTTTGAATAGCTTATTGTATTGATTCCAACACAAACTTGCATGATGGAAAATCTCTCTCTTAACTCAAGCTAACAAGATTCAACTTATTAAGGTTACTCTTCAAAATATCCCATCATACAATACAAGTTTGTTGCATATGCCTGTGAAAATTATCGACAATGTGGAAAATAATGCTTTTGGTCAAAATTGGAAGATAAAAAAATGTATTCCTATGTTGGCTTTGGAGTTTGTTTCTAAACCAAAGAATAAGAGAGGGTTGGGGTTAAGGTTGATTAATGATTTTAATCTAGCTATTAATGCTAAAATTGCATGGAGAACTCCTTAATAAAGAGAAGAAGTGGACAACTATTACCTCTAAGAAATGCTTGGAAGGGAGGAACATAGATATTTTTATCAAGGAATGACCTACCCCATAGCTCTACTATTTTTAATTATGGAATATTCTCTTAGTTATCAAATCACAATAAATCGAGAAGATCTTTGGAAAGGCATGAAAATTGCAAGTTAAAGAGAATGGGGGTGCCAATGTACGAGAAGATCTTTGGAAAGGCATGAAAATTGCAGGTTAAAGAGAATGGGGGTGCCAATATAAAATATATAAATCACTTACAGTACTCATTGTCCCTTGGTCATCGATTTTCCCTTTCTAAGTGCCCTCAACCTCGTCACTCTAGCTTTCCTCCTGCCCTATTTTTCCAGTTAGGGTCTCAGTGTACTAAGCTATGTCGTGCTCTTGTGCGCGCAAGGCCAAAAATCAAAATAACATGTGCAATTCAAATTAATATGTAGGGTTTTCACTCCTCCAAACTCTTCCTTGCTGGTATTGACCTTTCATTTCTCCAATTTGACAAGCTACAACCTGAAAAATAAGGTTTCAACGAAGGTTTTAGAGTATGTTAATTAAAATGAAAATTATGGCCATTTAGGTTTTAATATTCTACATATATAGTTAAGTATATATTAGCTATATTTTACATAATAAATAATATAATTATTCTACTTATTATTATTATATATTATATTCTTTAACAAAATTATTAAATACATATAAAATTATTATAATTCATAATTAATAATAAGTATATTTTTATATAATACAAAATATAATTAATATAATAGTAATATTAGATTAAATTACCAATACACTACAACTGGTTTACCATTAAATGGCAGTTGAAACTTGTTTTCCAATGACACAATAGTGGTTTCCAAGCATGAGATTTGTTTGAAGCTCAAATATCATAATATATGTAGCCTATTATCTAATGCAAAGAGAGAAACTAAAAAGATAGAGAATGAGACAAAGAGATGAACTTAGATAGATAGGGAGAGAGAGAGAGAGAGAGAGAGAGAGAGAGAGAGAGAGAGAGAGAGAGAGAGAGAGAGAGAGAAATATAAGAGATACAAAGGAAAAGAGAGAGGGAAAAGAGAAACTAAATTTTCATTGATTGTTTCATGTCAACAATCCAAGGATGGAATGTCCTTGGGGAGTTATGCTCAAGGTAGCATGCCATTTGATTAAAGACATGATAATTCTCCTTTAATACCTCTTCAATGTACCCATTTCACACTTAAGGAGACAAAGATATGGAGAGAGAAAGAGAGAAAGAGAAAGGAAGAGAAAAGGGAGATGGAGATAGAGATAATATATAGATAGGTGGAGAGAGAAAAAAGAGAAAGAAAACAAGAGAGAGGAAGAAAAATGAGAAAAATGAGGATAAAAGATATAAATAAAGGGATAAAAGGAGGGATACGGAGAAGAAAAGAGAGAAGAGAGAGAAACAAATATAGACATAGAGATAGAGATGGAGATAGAGATAGATATAGAGATAGAGATGAAGATAAAGATAAAGATAAATAGAAATAGAGAGATAAAGATGGAGACAGAGATATAGAGAGATAGATATAGAGAGAGATATGTAGAGATATAGAGGAATAAAGAGGAAAAAATAAAGGTAGAGATAGTGAGGTAGATAGAGAAAAATAGATAAAGAAAAAGAGAGAGAAAAGAGGAGAGATGCATAGATAGAGATAAAGTCACATAAAGAGATAGGGAGATAAAGATAAATAGAGGGAATAAACTATAGAGAGAGAGGGAGATAATGAGAAACATACAAATACAAAGGGAGACAAAGAGATAGAGAGAGGTAGAGAGATAAAGAGGTAAGGATGAATAGATAGAGATATAGGGAGGGTGATTGATATATCTCTCCCTATCGCTTTCTATCTCTTTATATCTCCTAATATCTATGTCACTCCCTCTTCCCCCCTCTATCTATTGAGTTATCTCTCCCTCTCCCACCTTTCTCTCTCATTCACTTCATCTCTCCCTCCATCTCTCCTACTCTATATCTCTATATCTTTCTATCCATATCTTCCTAATTCATAGGTTTTATTTCAATCACATGTGTTTGGATCCCTATAAGTGGATGCATAGTTTATTTGAAGCTATGATTTCTCCATTGAGACCTTTGTTGCACAGACAACATAATTTGCTAAATTTCTTACCAATTTATCTCATGTACTACATAAATGTATGCAAAAAATAGACCAAAATTTATCCTAATTCAAATTCCACACTTTTTCAGCGTACCCATTGCACACTAAGATGAGATTGCTAGTTAAGTTTGATTTGTATGTTTTATTTTAGAACTATAATGATAGATATAGGATAGAATAATACCATTGGTTGAAAATTCATTGTAAGAACCTTAAATTAATACCTTAAACCTACAAGATAAACCTTATAATCAAAACATAAATCTAACACTTAACACTAAAAAATATTGTATTTTGTGATAAAAAAAACCTTGTTTGACCTTAGTAAAGATGACTTATCTACTTGTTACATGATTAGGGAATAGTATTTGATGGGACCTGCAATAAAACCCTTATGAATACAATGGGGGGTTTGTAGAAAGAGAAGACTATGTATGTGGTATTTCTAAAGTGGTACTTGGTTCAATTATGTGATGGTCAAGTAACACAAATCAATGCAAGATGATATCATTGGATGATTATTAGTTGGATAGTGTATTATTACTAGATCAATCAAGAGAAAATAGATATCTATGTACTTGAATTTTATTTTATTGACAATTTATAAATGCAAGATTATAGAGGTATTATGTTTCTCAATTGAAGCAAAGAAAGTGGTTGGCATGGAAGTAAAATATTTTAGAAACTCATAAATGATACATATGTAGATATATCTTCTTTATATTATTCTTGTAATTAGTTATGTATCTTCAAATATAAAAAATTAAAAGGAATCCAATGCATATCATCTAATAATAACTTACAAAAAATATCAAAAAGATCAATAATAAAAAAAAATATATTAACTAAGAAGCCATGCAAGCATACAATAGTATATGTTGGTAAAACTATAACATATACAAGAAAGCAATATATTCATACAATGTCACATGTTAGTAATACAAAATAACTGTACAAGAAAGCTATAGAGGAACATAAAAAAATCATAATATAATAAGTCCTCTCAACTAGGATGGAAAAGTTGACGGCCTTTTGATTATTGAGTAGATAGAGAGACAAGGTATGATTTTTTATTTTGAACCTACTAATTTGAACTCCTCTCTAACTTTTTGGAGCTCCACATAATATAATAAAAAATTATAAATTAATATAGAAAAAATTAATTATACAATGATATATAAGGGAATAATCACTTACCACCATTTGATATTTACGAACAACATATGAAAGAGATGAAGAATAAGGCAACTTGTACTATTAGGAAGGACGAGATGCCTTTATATAGCATAACGTCATGCTTGAATCTCAAAACCCTCCCATATCATCACACATGTGTCTAGGCTAACCATGTAAAGTTTCACTCCATACAAGCACAAATTGAAAAAAAATCAACATTGGCCCCATTCACATGTCACTATGCAGGGTCAACATGAGGAAACACTAATTTTTTGGGAATGAAATAACCAAATATGTGATCAAAGAATATCTAATCATAAATAGTTATAGAGTCATTAGGATTTTATCATATGGAAATTTCTAGGAGAGCTACAATAGTTGTAACATCATGAATTAACAACATTAAAAAGTACATCATGAATTAATTAAGTAATGGAATAAAAATTAAAAACATCATGAATTAATTATGTAACAATATAAGTCAAATATAATTCTATCAAGAAATCAATATCAAATAGATAATATAATCACATAACTGATACATTTCAATGCCATTGATCTTCTTCTTCATCCAACTCTTTGTCTATATCATTCAATCTAGATTCGACATTGTAAGGATTGGTCATATCATCATCATTGTCATTGATATCAGTTTCAATAATGTCATCATCCACATAGATATCATCTTCATGAAAATTAACTCCTACATCATCATGATCTAGTTCCTCTTCTTCGACATCTTCATCAGGCACATCATCAACTAACTATTGATCTTGATCATCATCTACATCATCTTCTAGTTCTTCAATATCTTCTTCTTCCACCAAATTATACTTTACTAGCCTTCCTCTTGGATCATGTCTAAAAACAAATGACCAACCTGGTTTATCTAGAACCTTTGAGTAAAATATATACTCACATTGGCTTGGAAGAACATAGGGCTCATTTCCAACTCGCTCGATCAACCTTGTATTAACCATGGTAAATCTATTATCATGTTCAATAACAACTTTATCGGGATCATTTTCATTCAATCGTAGCTTGTACCATTGGATGGCAAACAAAACTAATTTGAAGGACTTAAAATCACACTCAAGTATATCATCCAAAATCCAATAGTATCAATTTTCTAAGACTTCTGGATGTGTGTCGCTTCTAGATGAAACATTAGTCACCTGAAAGACTATAGTTATACTATAATCACAAGTTTTCTTCGTGTCATCTAATTTTTTGATTCAAAATTTATGACCATTGCACCACATAGCCTTGTGGTGTTTCACCTACAATATGTTAAACATGTAAAAATTATTGCATCATTAGTTGATAAACATATTTATACATACCTGTTTATCTCTTAAACCATATGCTAAATCAATTTCTCTTGGTGTAACATTGGAATCTCTATTATGATGAGCTTCTTTAACCAATGAAGCCACACCTTCCCATGCTAATGCGTGGCCGGATTGTTGAAATCGTTCAATCTATACCGTCATCCAATCAAGATTGTTTGCAATGTAAAAATGTAGTGCATCCCACTCTCAGCCAACTATATAAAAAAAATTGAAATTAAAAAATGATGTATAATTAGTTAATTACCATGATATACGACTTATTTTCTAGAGTAATACAATACCAATACTTTTCTTTCTTTTTTTCTTTTCAATCAATTGAAGGTATTATGTAAAATGTATTCTAATTAATCTCCATGACCATCATATAATTACCTCTCACTTTCCTCAATCTACCTTTTCCCATCAGGTAATCCCCTTCAAATTTTTTAATGGAGTTGGTATCCCAAATGCGATCTACATGGATCTTTGCTACGAACTTAGGAAGATATTCAGTAATGTACACCATGTTCTAGTATACCATATATCTTTCCACCATAGAACCCTCAGGATGTGCTCTTTGTCTAACCAAATCCTTCAAAAATTTCAAGTGCCTTTCAACCATCCATATTGACCTTGTGTGTACAAGTCCACACAATTCAATCTCTTCAACTTGGTGTATGAGGTAGTGTTCTTTTGCATTCAAAATTGCCGAAGGCAGACACTTTTTCATTTCACACATTAGACGAGGAATTTTTCTCCTCCAATAATTTATATCTTATTTATGGATTTCTTTAGATGACAACCATCTACAAGTGATTTAAGGCGCAAATATATTAACACAATTTAACAAAAATATACAATATATTACATAAAAAGTAAAAAAAATGGAAAATATAAGATCTATACAATGAATTGAAAAAATAATGCTACTTTCCTCATGTATTTTCCAAGATCATATATAACTTTCTTGACATTGTTGTCGAAGTTGTCTGGGAGAGATAGAGGTAGAACGTAATGCAACAATTATAAAATGATCTTTCCATTATTTTTCCAAAACTAGTAAATATAATACATTGAAAAGTACATGTAGTATACAAATATATATAAAATATACTGGAATAATTACCTTAATGAAGGTATGCCAATCATGCGTTTTCATCCCTGACCCAAATTCACCTTTATTTTTTATGATATTGTTTATGTTCGTAGCAAATCCTATGGGAAATCAAATTTTTTGTATGATTTCTTCTATAACATTGATTTTCTTCTCCATTAATAACCAAGGAAGGGCACTTATATTAATTTTCTCTCCATCGCTATTTAATTGAATGACATTTTTCATTGCATTCAATTGGATTCCTGAATGTCACTACAAATTTTGACAATTTTTTCTTTGTCATGCCCTCCATCCAATATTTTCCATAATGTTTCTATTATATTCTTTCTGATATGCATTGTATCAAACAAATGCACAATTTGTAGCTACTCATAGTAGGGCAACCTACTAAATTGTATGGGATAACTTTTCAGTCCCCATGGAAGCCAATCATTAATGCCTTGACGACCTTCATGAAACATATAAGTTAAACAAATTAACAATGACAATCATTTTCAATTACAACATGAGTAAACAAAACACAATATAAAAATATAAATTCCAAACATATCATATATGATAGATAAACAATTTGATCTGATGTATAACCTTGATGATTAATTCTATTATATTCCAAATTCTATAGGCAAGGTGTCATTCTTCATGGTTTTGATGTAGTCTCTTCTTTCCCATTGAAAAGATGTTTTTAGTAGTTCGATACTTATGATTTATGTGGAGGAAGTGCCTATACTCATCAAACACCTACTTTCATAAACTTGTTGAACAACGAGATTTCATCTTTGGACCACAAACTAGACATGCAAATTTTCCCTTTGTTTGAAGACCTGGAAGATCATATATAATAATTGGATTAAATATGTCATTTTTTATAATTATATATAATAAATAGATTATTTAAAAACCATGCATGATATCTACTTCATAAAATTAAATATCGTTAAAGTGCAGTCGAATGTTATAACATACCACAAAAATGTGCTAGCCCTAGGGCATCATGAATTTTCCATGAAAGCATTGCATGGAATTGAAATTGTCTTTGTCCTATTGGTCTACAGGCGTTATACATAGTGACACCATTCCATAACTTTAGTAACTCGTCGATAAGAGGCTTGATATATACATTCATATCTTTAACTTTGTACTTACCTAATTGAATGAACATAAACATTACATCATTATTATAACCATTTTATTACAATATATATAAATTATTATACATGACTATTAAATGAAAAAAATATGTCATTATGCAACAAATAAGAAAATGAGATGCTACTATGTTAAAGAAAATTGATAAGCCAGACCGAGTAAATGGATCTCAACTCTCCAAATGGATTGACACCATTCGCTACTAATGAAATCCTGAGATTACGAGGTTCAAATTTAAAATGTCACCATTTTTCCTCCATGTCCCTAAATGAAGAGCCATCCACAGGCATTCAAAGAATGTCATCTCCACTTCTATTTTGTGCATGGTAATCCATAAATTGTTCTAAGCTTTCACACCTAAATAATCGTTGCATACATGGAATAATGGGAATATAATGAAGATCCTTGCGAGACACCTTTTTTGTTAGTTGATCTATTTGATATTTATCGATATGACATTCCAGGCATTATTTTACAAATTCATGTTGGTTATGATATATAATATGATCATTGGAACATGCATCTATTACTTGAAACTCCATTCCAATATCTTTCATAATGGAAGATAAATCTCAGTATGAGCAAGGTAAAATATTTGATGGTGGTAACAAATATTCACCTATCAATCTACAATAATTTTTTTTTTTTGGTAATATAAAGAATATTAATGGTACATATTTCATCCTTTATTTACTAGTGATGAACTAACAACAAAAATAGATGAAAAAAGATGACATGTATATATGACATACCTTAACATCCATGAGATTGCTATGTTGGATAAACCATTCATAACCTTCAAGTTCACCAAAAAAAATACAATAGAGAGAAGAGTTGTTTGGGAGCCTTCATAAAGGGGCTCGTATGCCTTCTCAAGTATAGATAAATCATGAACATCATCAAAGTCATCTTGATCATCATGATCAGTTGTGCCACTAAATGTGTCATGGATCAATGTATTTGTACCATCATGTTCAACTTTTTTTTTGGCACATGATCATCTTCTTCCATAGGATCATTAACTTCATCTTTGATATTCACAACTCCATGTTCCTCCACTTGCAAAGGGTGCCCCACCTTTATAATAATGATCGACATAAATAAACCATGATCATGATCAAATGATTTTTTTTATATATAAAAAATGTTAAAACGATATAAAAATTTACAAATTCAATCAATATAAAGACATATAATGAACAACTTACCAATGGACGATAATCATGCCCCCCTTCAATGTGAGCATGATGCCTACAATTTTTCTCAGCTATTGTGATTAAAATTCTTCTTGTCTTTAAGCCCTTGCAATTTTTGCAAGGACAATAATATTTCCCATCACCCTTTCTTTTCAATCTAGCCCACAATCTAGCAAGTGTCTCTTCATTTTGTTCTACACTAATAGTATCTCACATGATTTTTCTTTACCAAGCTTGAATATTTAGATCTTAAAAAAATATCAAACTCACACTGCAATAATTTTTAATCATAGAGAGGTAACAAAATCTAATAATTCTGATATTTTGCACCAAAAAAATTTGTCCTATAACCTCCACAAACTGTCACAAGTATAGCAAATTTGAAAGTAGGGAAAATTCACAAGTATAACATGAAAACACTGTCGCAAGTATAGATAAATTGTTGAACTCATTTTTATTTATTAAAATTTATGCCTGATGTTCATCGAAAAAACAACGAAAAATCACGTTCATTGAAATTTCAATGAATGTCAAGAACAACTTTTAAAAAAAATGAAAATTTCACATTAAATACACATGTACCCAATGATTCATCTAATTATACATCTTTTGTCAAAAAGTTTCATTGTATTTTTCATTCAAATGAGTTAGTTCCATTTCTTTCATCTTCCTTGAATTTTACCCCTGTTTACATTTACATTTTACTTTGCAAATTCACTTCATAGTTGTAAGATTGATTTGGCACTTTCAAAATGGTGAACTTTCCCTACATAAGCTAAATATTTTTACTGTTAGGAATTTAAGGGCCTAAATTTGTACCATATTAAAAGTTTAGAGTTCCTTGAAGTATATGGGAAAGGTGGCATTGATGATATATGCTTTTCATAGATGAAAAGATAACTAACTGGGCTATAATCTTGGTTCCATGTTCTTTTCAAGATTCAAAGTATAGAAAAACATGACACTTCAAGTATCTATTTAGACCACTACCAAATCAACTGGGTTTACACTACTCTATGTTATGCTATTTTAGTGTGAACGACTATACATTACTTCTTAGTTCAAGATATAGTATAAGATAGTTGTTATGCGGGGTGACCTTGATAGGGAAAATGAGGTTTTGCCTACAATTCCTCGAGAGCATCTCAATAGGTAGTTTTCAAATTGAATGTTCTCAAAGTATATATGCTAAAACAACAATGTATTTTTAGTATGTATTATAATGTTTTGCTAATTGACATGTTTAGATACAAATCTCCTTTGTTTTGTCACAATTAGAAACAATATTTGAATGAACAAGTCAAATTTTTGAAGTTTTTGTTGTTGAATCTAGCTGATTAAAATTGATTATGTCTTTTAAAGTGTGGGTCAATTTTTGGAGTCGCTAGGCATGTTAGAGGAAGCACTTGAAGTGTCTATAGACCCAAACTACAAATTTTATTCGGCAGTATAGCTTAGAAGGATTGAAGTAGCAAAGGTTATCTTGAACTTTCATTTGTGTTGATTATACTTACTAAATAGTTTCACATTAAATACATGGATATCATACATTATTGATGGGGGGTTGACTGGACATATGTTGTTTAAAACTATCAAGCTATTTTTGATCTAAATACATTTAAGGAATTTTCATTTTCTACTTGTAGAAAGATTATATAGGGGTGGAAATATTTATTTTTATGTGGACCTATTGTTTGTTAGAGTTGTATTTATAAGACACTATATTTCTTAACAAAAAATATGAATAATGGAATGATGTTTGGTTCAAGTCTAAGAATCCTTACAATATTTGTTATTGTGCTTATGCTTTTGGTGGAAGAAGATACATTGATTTTGACTTGAGCTAGCACTGTGTATGAAGTGTTGATTATACATGACTTCATTAAAATTATTTTATTATGACGAAAATGAATGGTAGATTGTGTTGGGATGTGAAGCACATTGGTCACATGACCATTTGTATTCTCCCATCTCTTTGTATTTGAAGAGCTTTGTATAAATACATGAGCACATACCATGTATCGAATAATTGTTAATGAAGATTATTACCTATTTTATCGTGTTTTGGTGAACCACGTAAATATTGTGTTCTTTGTATTTTCTTCTCTTTGCTTGTTTCAAATTTACAATTGGTATCAGAGCAACATTGTGAGGTTAAGCATAAATGGATGTAGCAGCTTTGGATGATTGGGCTCGAGTTCTCATGTCTTGGTCCTGTGGCTCTGGAGAATTTTATAATGAAGTTGTTCATCCTACTAAAGACTTTCTGGATGAAGTAGATGCTGAAACTAAATTTGTTATGGAAGATTTCATAAGCATGTTGGAATCTGGTAGTGATCGTAGAAGAGGAGTTGATGTGGCTTCCGATGTTGAGTACTAGTTTGAAGATAGGGTGCCTCAGGTAGATCATTGGATGACACGAAAGAAGAAAGTGTCATTTATAGAGACTATTGATATTTTTTATTATGAGGAGTATGACAATTTGAAGAAAAACAAAAAACGTAGAAAAAGATAGCAATCCAAAAGGAGAAAGAAAGCAAGAGAAGAAAAAGGGGCAGAGGAACCAAACAAGGGAAGGTTTGAAAGTGCTATGCAGATTTTTTTGGAGGATAATGAATCCCCAGGTGTTGGGGAAGTATCATGGGCTCCAAAAGAAAATCCCATGCCCAAGTCAGTTGTAGATTTGGCACCAGAAGCTAGAAATGGCATTACAAAGCTTAAGCCGGTCAAACCTATTGGTGTAGAGGAGAACCTGCTTGTGGGCGATGTCACTGGTAAATTTCTTAACTTTTGGAATCTAACTAAAATTTGGCTGCAAGAAAAGATATTCTGGAGAAAAGCATTTTTGATGCGTTACTGGAATGTGGAGATTTAAAGGTTGTGTTGGAAGCCGAAATGAACAGCCACAAGCCAAAATTGGCAGAGACATGCAGAGGACGAGGGTTTTTGGATGAGAGGCAGGAAACTCCATTTAAATCATGGCAGGAGGAGCCTACCATCAGCCTAGTTGTGGGAAGAGGTGGAAATGAAACTTTTAAGCTGTCGCCCACAACTAAAGAGCCATGATGGCACCCGACAGAATAGGCCATTTTCCCAAGCTACAGTTTTGGACCAACATCAGATGCCAATTCTCTTAATTTCATTACACCAGTTGGGTCTCAAAATGATTCTGCTTCACCTTGGGATATTTTGAAGTTGCTCAGTCCGAAGGGGGAAGGAGATGCCATGAATACAGTGAAGAGAGTGACGAGGATGCCAAAAGTCATGAAAATTTGAACCCTCAGGGGGTATATGATCCAAATAGTCTCGCACAATGGAAGACTGCATAGGGGCCACCTCAGATAGGCTTCAAGGTGTTGGAAAAACATTTCATCACCATGTCTGATGGCTCCATCTTCTCTTACTATGCTATACCTTCCGATCCTTCCATCTAATCACCCTCCTTTGTAGGTAACAATACATCTATCCCCTAGTTTGATAATGCAAAGGAAGACAAAGATAACAACATTATTAGGGGAGAAAATGGAGCATTCACAATTGCAGAATGGATGAGAAAGATTTGTGTGTAGTTCAAAAGCAAATGTCATGCTTGGAGATGATAAGATAATGTAGACAAAAAAGTCTGAGGTTCCCGCCTCTGCTATGGAAATTGGCGAGCCCAAGCCGGTTGTGGCGAATGGAAAGTTGTTCAAAGATGAAGCCACATATGAGAAGGCCAAAGAGCTCCCTCCTTGCCTTGCTCAGTCTCCTATTGGTGGATTTGGTTTTCACAGCGGCGTGGTCTTGGAGAACTCTAGAGATCCCCTATCTCCTAGAAGGCCAAGCACTACTAATTCAGAGAGGCTGCCTGCCAAACAAATAAAGGCCCTACAACCACCTATTCCCTCACTGCCAATCTCTACATAATACACATTCTTGGGTATGGAGGAAGATCAGATTGGTCCAAATGGTATGAACAAAATGGACATTAATCACCTGGTTAATTTTTTTGTAACAGATGATACATCTACTATAGTTAAAGAACATGAGGCACAACCTTTACTCCGTTTTCATGAGGCTCTTGTAGAAGAGTTGAAGGATGGATTGGTGGATCTACTGAAATGGCTTCTCAAGGGGGTTGAACACAAGGCTTTGATGCACCCGACTCTCATTCTGGTAGAGGGTGCCCATGGGGCCTCACACTTAAGAGGTTGGAGTAGTTCACAGATTCAGGGGATGGCCTCTATTATTGCCGCATGTAGTTCCTTACACGATGATAATGATTGGAACCTACCTAATGTTTCAGCAGACCAAATCCATATGGTTAAAGATATCATTGACGTAGAGAACCATTTCATTTGTGCGTTGTCTGGAGGTGTAGATTCTACCGTACCTGCAATTCTCATGCAAAAAGTGCTTGGAGAAATAAGATTTATTTTAGACAGATTTCCGCGGACAAAGAGTCCAACAAAGATCTTGGATCATGTTGCAGACATTGATATGGCTATCAACTTTGCACCTACTTCTGCTCCTACCACTATAGAAAATTCACAATACTTGGGAAGGATACAAGATGGGGTATATGTGATTCCTCTTGTATTGAAAAGAATGAAGGAGCTTGTGGATGCTGTAAATTCTATGGAGGAATTTCCTTACCTTGATGTTTCTGAGGCCCGTGAATTGCAGAAAAAATGGCGCAAGCTAAGGATTCAAGAGGTAAGGTTGTTTTCTGAAGGACTGGGTTTGTTGAATGAGTGTTCAGATGGCACGGGTATGAGATTTGGAGGGCCTAATAAAAAAAAAAAAAGAAAAAAATTGTAAAAGGAAGGTGTTACAATTAATTTGGACAACTCATAGGGGGATTCCATTTATCAAAGAGATATGTTGGCTTATGTCAAGAAAGCTTTTCTTTGTCTAGATGTTATTATTGGTGTGTCTTGGCTTGTATTCAAATGGGCAGTTGGCAGAGATAATAATTTTTTTACCAGGGTTGTGTTAAGCATTGTTCAATGTGATGTGCTTTGGAGACCACTCATCCAAAGTGTCTATGAACAAAGTTTGGAAAATATCAAATCTTTGATGGGCCTGGTTGCAATGTGAAGACGTGACATGCAAGGGATGATAGTGCATAGTTGTGCCAGTTGGACTTCATGGGGGAGATTGTTGGGATGTGAAGCCCAACGGTCACATGACCATTTGTATTCTCCCATCTCTTCGTATTCAAAGAGCTTTGTATAAATACATGAGTATATACTATGTATCGAATAATTATTAATGAAGATTATTCCCTGTTTTCTCTTGTTTTGGTGAACCACATAAATATTGCATTCTTTGTATTTTCTTCTTTTTGCTTGTTTAAAATTTACAGATTGAGGCTAGTAAATTCCTTTGAATTTCTATAATGATTACTTTGCAATGTTTATATTGATTTTAGATCACTTTGCTAGAAGCTTCTAAGTACATGTATTTTCTATGACAGGGAAATATAGATCCAAAGACTACAACATACCAGAACAAAAAAAGAAAATATTTTCAATGCATTACGAGCAATCATATCCATTGTGTTTGCAAAGAAATCTGGCATGCTACCTAAAATGTAGGTGAGCATTATTTCAATGATCTTTGTGCTTTTTTTTCTAGGGACTAGTTATTAAACCACTCATTTTTGTGGGTATAAATTTCATTGATCTATTTGTGGAATACATGGGACTAAAGCAGTAGCATATTGGTCAAGAAGAAATAGTTTTTTTCCTTTTCTAGGCATGTAAATCTTGTTTATAAGATTAGACTCTTAGAGTAAAACATCTTCAAATTGAATTATGGTAATTTTTTTCCCAGATAATTCATATAGAATAAAGTTAAGTCTTGGCTCATTAGATTCAGTGAATTGTTGTTAAGAATTATTGATTTGCATTGACTTGGAAAAATACAGTTTTCCTACAGAGTAGTGCTTCAATTATTTACATAGCAAAATGACAAGGGGAAAAGAAATATACTTCACAGATTCATTTTATGTTAAATAGAATCTTCAAGAGTTGGGGACAAATTATAACCTAATATCCTAGATACTATTACAATTAAACATATTAACGAAAAAAAATTTCAAGCAAAAAAAAAAGGTTTTATCAAGAATCATTAAATAATAGAGACCTATCAGACTGATCTTGCAGTTAGACTCTCACCATAACAATGAACAAGGTCCAAAACCTGGCAGGCATTTAAAACTTTCTTGAGTGCATATGGTAGTTTGAGGCCAGGCTTAGCTAAAGAACAAGAGCACTCATGTCCAAGAAAAAAAAGATAAAAAAAAATATGAATGTTGGAAAATTAGATTGTATAGGTATTATATTCAAAATTCTCATAAAGAAGTCCACAAATGAATAAAAATAAAAGAAAAAACTTACTCCAATCTTCTTGACCTCACAAATCATAGTGGGTGTCTTCCCAAGTAAAATAGAAAATGCAACAAGTAGAGAGGTAGATGCTAGTGGTAAAAAAAATAGAAGATAGTAATTTTAATGACGGTTTCAATATGAATGCATTGCCAGATTCATTCAATCACCACCATGAAGAAAAAGAAGATGAAACTGCAACAACAAAAAAACAACCCTCTCATCAATTGCATGAGATCATTTAAAAAAGAAAATTCTAACAACTCTCCAAGGGAGTAGTTTTTAGTGAATATCTTTGTGTTTTATGGAAAAATATTAACTCTAAAACATTTTTCCAACATTCAACCCAGAATCACCTTGATGCAGCTGGAATCACCTAGGTACATGCAAGCATAGTTCCAAACTAGTCCATCTAGAAAAATCAATTCCCTAGATGAATCCACAAATGAATTGAACCTATTCCAAATTTTGAAACAAATAGTACCTAGAAACATCTAGGTTTTTGGCCAATTCAATAACTTAGGGAGGTACCCAAAATAACTAATAAACAAAATTTTTAAGTTTTTGATTTGGAGCACTCTAGAGGAGTTGGCATAGGAAAAGATGGAAAATACCAAAAAATCAATTTTAGTAAATCACATTTTCAAAGGCCTTCAAAGTTTAATTTTCTTTAACTTTGGTAATTTGTAAGCATAAAATGTGCTTTTGCAAGACATGACTTATATTGGAACTGCTCTTTTAGCAATGCGATTGGGTATTAAAGTTTTGCTAGTTCTTGAGTAGGTCATTATCTTATCTATTTCCCTTACCTTTTTTGATAAAGTTATCAGAAGAACTTGTAATTTGGTGTGGTATGCCTTATTCATGTTTTTTTCACAAGGATTCTTCTTTTTTATTTGTGTGTTGGTCAGATGGAAGAACTGAATTTGGTTATCAGAACTAGCAGAAAAGTGAAAGTTCAACCAATAATTGAGGTAAGAGCCAAGCTCAACACCAAGCACAATGATCACTAGGCTAGAACTTCTAGTGAAAGTGGGAAATTTGGACTTAGTACTAACAAGCTCATTCAAGTTGTGCACATGCTCAAAAAAGTAGGTTTGACAAGCTTTCTTCTGCTTTTGTTTTCATACTATAATTGTAATTTGTTAAAATTTACAATATGTCTAATTAATCATGCCCTTCAAGAAAACATGTTACAATGCTTGCAGTTGCTTCATTTTCACATTGGTTCTCAGATACCATCCCTTTCAACTATAAAGGATTCCATAGCTGAAGGAAGTCAAATTAGTTATGGTGGGAGCCTCTATGGTATTCCATGGGATATTTCCTTTTGATTCACTATCATATTCTTTAATTGGTAAAATTTAAAGATGATATCATTTGAAGATATGAAATATCATCCAAACAAATTGTATAAACTAGCCCCTTTTCTTATACAGTGTCCGATTTTTACAAATTTGGGTAATCCCACAATAAAGGATTACACTTTTTGGAAAAAATTGACATTATAAACAAAATTTTGAGTAAAATATCCACTTTTCGACACTTATAGTAGGTAATCTGTTCAAGTGAATGGTTTTACCATTCACATTTTTCTAATGTTTTCCTGCTAATAACAATATGTCTCTCCAATACCAACACACCAACTTTGTGAACATCTTATCAGAATGTTGAAGGGACAAGCCTCGAGGTCTTGCTGATATTGTATTTTCTCCTTGATACAACTCCATTGAAATATTGAAGGGACCACATTTTAGGTCTCGTCGATATCCTCCTGTTTCCTAAAAAAATCCCTTCCCACTAACATGTGTCTCTCTCTTCAAGGAAGCGCTTATCAGGATGTTAAGGAGACTAGCCATTTAGTTCTACCAAAATTTACCTATCAACCCAATGAGCCTTTGGCCGATGCAAACTCTTGCTACCTCCTGTCACCTATCGGGTGTCAATGATCAAGGATACCATGATCACCATACTACACAAAGCTCAAAAAAGTGGACCAACAACCATACCTCTGAATAGCGAAGAACGAAGTCCTTTTATGGATCATAATTTGGGGTTTCTCAACACCCAATATCACAAACTTGACAAGTAAAGCATACGATGGAACTTCAAAGTTTGATTGTGAAAACCCTTCAAATTTAGTTATCTTTTACACTAGTAAGTTTGAGACACCTTTTTATCAACATTCTCCCACTTGAAGAAGAACTTACTAGCTCCCAATCAACGTTCAAAGTCACTGTATCACCCAAGACACCTGCAACAACATCCAAGATGTCCACCATCTCAAGCATTAGTTCCAGCCATTCTTCAGAGGAAAGGAACGAGCCATGGTGTATATGCACCAGTCTAAAGAACACAATCATCAAATCCAATTGATAGCAAAGGCTATAGAATACTTCCACCACTCCACTATGCTCACAAGCTATACAAAATCATCAACAACATCAACTTCAAAACTTCAACCTAAACACAACCATGAAGTTAGCCTCCAAAAAAAAGATAGAACATTAGTTAGAACAACAACTAGGAAATTGACTACTCCAATCCAACTGAACAACCCACACGACTGAAAATAGCAGCCACAACAAGTGTTAATCCATCCAATCACCCATACCTTGAAGGTACCCACATCAACAAACTCATGCCGCCTACATAGCTAACCCATCAATTGCAAATATAAGCTCCATGTGCCAACCAGTTGAAGAAGACCAAAAACATCAAGGAACTCCCACTACATGGGTAATGTTGAATCTAAAATGATCAAATGCATACTAAGTATACGGTGCAGGAGCACCTAGAAAACACTAGGAATCTAAGCAGTCTAGAATGGAGTTTTGCCTTGTTGTGTTATTTTGAGGTCATGTTGACCAACTAGTTTGAATTAGAGGTATTTGAATATTTCCTATTTTTGTAGTGACCAATAGATTAATGAGTGGAGAGGGAGTATGAATTTATTAAAAAAACTCATGTTTACTTAGTTTCTTAAGACTTGGCAAAAGTTGGAAAACACAGTGAGTTTTACAACTTTGCCATTTGATGTCTTACATGACCGACTAAAGGAGTCTAACTATTTTTATAATCTATTTAAGACATGCCTCGACCTGAATGGAGGGTTGGTTGCATTGGTAATGTAGTGGGATTTTGTGAAGGTGAAGAAAAACAATGGTGTTTTATGTGAATTTTTGGTTTTGTCTCAAAAGAGTACTCTAATGGATTGAACAGGTTAATAATTTAATTGTAGGATGCATATCATTGATTGATTAAGCCTTGTGTGGTAGCCATTTAGTTTTCTTGCTCTGTTTCAAGCATTAAAGTAGATAGTTGCTTCTTTGCATTAGTTGTTTTGTTGAGTTTGTAAATAGGAAATGGGGGTTTAGGTCACATTCTGACTGTACATAACGTACAACCTCTTGGGAATTGTGCCTAGGCCCATGTCTATAAATAGGTTAGGGTTAGGATTCTGTAGGAGTGAAAGGATTAAAGAAAAAGTCTTCTCCTAGGCGAGTTTGACAATGCCCGACTAGGAAAGATAGCTAGTGCTAAGCACTTGGTTTGCAGGGGTGGCCTTTCCCTGTCAAAGCACGGTGTGGAGAGGTAGATAAATGCCTTGCAAATATGTTTCAAGAAGGAGGAGGTTTCTTTAGACATTTTGGGGGTTGAACAAGCTGACTGTTTGCTGTGCAGTCAGAGAAATGGCTTGAAAAGCCCTAAACTTTGGCTAAATGAGGATTACGCCTGTGTATGGACAGTGAAGGTCCAAGACCCCAAAAATCTGTGAGAGGTGGACATTTGGACTAGGTAACCTAAGGAAAGATCCTAAGCTCTTTGGAAAACTTACAAGGTCTGACCTATTTTCTCAGAGCTAGAGACCTAATTGGGGCTCTAGGGCTAGTAGCCCTTTCCAACCCTAAATGAGGGTTTGAAGAAAGCGATATGGAAGTGGAGTAAGATGAACCTACAAGAACCTTAAGAAAAAGGTATTGAAGCTGTTAGAGACACCTCTACACCCCTGCAAAGACCTTACTAGGTGATGAGGTTAGATTAGCCTTTAGGGTAGATTAAGGGCTAAGGGAGAGTTGGAGACAGTGCACCAAGTTTGACTTGGTTGTTTGCATGGTGATGGAAGTGGGGTTGGCTAGGAGAACTAGGGGCACCTAAATATGTGAAGGGGCCTATAGGTCAAGGAGGTGAAGAATAACACCAAGAAGGTCTTGCAAGCAAGACCTAGAGTAGGAATCTAAGATTGATTCCTCCAACCCCTCTCTCTATCAGTTTGGTATCAGAGCAAGCAAAATATTTGGGAAGAATATTGTATGTCTGAGATTGAGTCTAGTGATTCTTCCATCATGGTGACAAATGTAGAATTGGCCAAGATGGTTGAAGAGCAGGAGGAAGACAATAAACTATTGAGGGAAAGAATAGCCTAACTTGAACAAGTAGTGAGGAGCGTGTGATTTGAAGGGTACCAAAGGAAGAAGAGGTTGCAGAGGAAGACAAGACTCCTGAACCTGACCCTATTTTGAAAGAAGAGCCTTTCTTGAAGGCATTGAAGGCTTTGAGTGGAAAAGCACTTGAAGGCATACCACTATTTAATGGAAAAATGGAAGTTGATCTAGTCATGGATTGGATAGAGTATATGGAAAACCATTTTGAATGTGATGGGGTCACTGAGGCACAAAAGGTAAAGGTGGCCAAATCAAGACTAAGAGGTTTTGCCTTGAAATGGTGGAAGTTCATTCAGATAGAGAGGGAAAAGGAAGGCAAGCGGCCTATTTCAACTTGGAAAGGAATGGTTGCCAAAGTGAGGGAAGCATACATACTAGATGATTATGAGATTCAGTTACACAAGAAAAGAAAGAGCTTGAGACAAAGAGACCAAGATGTGAACACTTACACTGAGGAGTTTCAAAAAATTGGTATGAGGTCTAATGTGACAGAGGATGAGAGTCTCAAGGTGGCTATATACCTTAATGGTTTGAAGTGGAACATTCAAGAGGAGATGACTCTTCTAAGTCCCAAGACAGTACACCAATGCTATCAATTGGATATAAAGATTGAGGAAAGAAGCAAGAGGAAACAAGAACAGGCTTCTAAGGACAGAGGGAAAGGCAGAGATCAAAGAGGACATAGAGGCGGATACCAAGGTAGAGGGACTGAACAAAGAAACCAAGGAGAGTTTAAAATCATAGACCATGGAGGTGAAACATCTTCTAGAGGAGGATATAACAGAGGTAGAGGACCTCAAGGAGGTTCAAACAGAGGAAAAGGAGTAGGCAGAAGTAGTTCATACTTTGGCAATATGAAGTGTTATAACTGTGGTCAAGTAGGTCATCCTACTTATAGGTGCTCGGAGAAAGCATCTTCATCAAATATTGAGAAGAGAGTGGCATATGCACAAGAGGACAACATGAGTGTCAAATCACCAGAGGTTAGTCACATTGAATCAGAAGTGGGAGAGAATCTGATGTTTAGTAGAGTTTTGATCAGACAACCAGTCAAGGAAGAGCCAAAATAGAGAAGGGCCTTATTTAGGTTAAGATGCAAGATACTTGGGAAGGTGTGCAAGGTTATAGTGAACTCAGGGTCTACTAAAAACATAATCTCAGAGGAGGCAGTGAGGAAGTTGAAATTAGAGAAAGTACCCCACTCCAATCCCTACAAGGTGACATGGTTGAACAAAGGATAGAGTGTTCTTGTCAATGAATAGACAACGGTGGAGTTCTCCATTGGAGGGTACAAGGATAAGTTAATTTGTGATGTGTTACCCATGGATGCATGCCATCTTCTATTGTGTAGACCATGGCAGTACGACAGAGGTGCCATCTATGATAGAAAGGAAAATACTATCTCATTCAAGAAGGATGGAAAGACATTTCAGTTGTAGTCACTGATAGATGAGGAAGAGGGACAGTCAAAGACACCCAGTGTCTTGTTGAGCAGTGGTAAGGAGTTCCTTAACAACCTACATCAAGGAGGTGAAGGATATGTGGTTATCTTGCAACCTAAAGAAGAGAACAAGACTGAGAAAACAGTCATACTGGAAGCAGTCCAAAAGTTACTTGAAATGTACAAGAGCATAGTTAGTGATGGGACACCTGCAAATTTACCTCCAAAGAGAGCCATTAGTCATCAAATTGACTTCATACCGGGGGCTTCATTACCAAAAAAAGTAGATTATAAGCCTACACCTGATCAAAACCTAGAAGTAGCTAGAAAAGTGTAGGAGTTGTTAGATCAAGGCTTGATTAGGAAGAGCATCAGCCCATGTGTAGTACCAGTGGTCTTAGCAACAAAGAAAGGTGGTAAGTGGAGATTATGCACTGATTCTAGAGAAATAAATAGAATCACAATCAAGTATAGGTTTCCTATTCCTAGAATTGAAGACTTGATGGATTGTCTTGGAGGAGCTCAGTACTTCACCAAGTTGGATCTCAAGAGCGGATACCATTAGATCAGAATCAAGGATGGAGATGAGTGGAAAACAACCTTTAAGACAAATGATGGGCTGTATGAGTGGAGGGTGATGCCATTTGGCCTCTCTAATGCCCCTAGCACATTCATGAGGCTCATGAATGAAGTGCTTAAAGACTTTACAGGGATATTTGTTGTGGTATACCTTGATGACATCCTCATATTCAGTAGGACAGCATAAGAGCATTTAAAACATGTGGAGTTGGTTCTTAGAAGGTTGCAAGAGGAGAAGTTGGTAATCAATCTAGAGAAGTGTGAGTTCTTTAAGCAAGAGCTTGTATATTTGGGTTTTGTGGCATCTGAAGGATCATTGAAGATGGATCCAAGCAAGGTGGAAGCTATCCTAAACTGGCCTACACCAACCATAGGGATAGAGGTAAGAAGTTTTCATGGATTGGCTCAATTTTATAGAAAATTCATAAGGAACTTTAGTGGCATATGTGCACCATTCCTAGATACAATCAAAGGAGGCTTAAAGACTAAATTTAAGTGGACTCAAGAAGTTGAGAAAGGTTTTGAGAAACTAAAACAAGAAGTGGCAACTCAACCTATTCTTTTGTTACCTAGTTTTGACAAGTTGTTTACTATGGAATGTGATGCTAGTGGAGTTGCAATAGGAGGGGTACTCAGCCAAGATGGCAGGCCTGTAGCTTTCTTTAGTGAAAAGCTTAATGAAGCTTAACAAAAGTACTCTACCTATGACCTAGAACTGTATGCTTTAGTGCAGTCACTTAGGAAGTGGAGGCATTATCTCCTACCCAAAGAGTTTGTGGTGTTTACTGACAATCAAGCACTTAGCTATATCAACACTCAAGAGAAGTTGAGTAATAGGCATTTGAAATGGATGGAATACATCCAAGCTTTTACTTTTACCATTAAGCATAAGGAGGGACAGTTGAACAAGGTGGTAGATGCACTTAGCAGGAGATTGTTGACAGTGCAAGAGATACAGATCAAGAGCATTGGCATAGAGAGTTTCAAGGATCTCTATGGTGAAGATGAATACTTTTCATAGGCCTACAAGGTATGTTTAGATTTTGAGAATCATTTTCATAGCCAATATTCTGAGTATACTTTGCAAAGTGGTTTTTTTTTCAAAGGAAATTAGTTGTGTGTTCCAAGAGGATCAATGAGAGAAAACCTCATTCAAGAGAAGCATAATGGCAGTCTTAGTGGACATTTTGGCATCAACAAGACATTGGAACTAGTGCAGAGGTTCTACTATTGGCCTAAGTTGGCAAGAGATGTCAGAAAATATGTGGAGCAATGTGTGGTGTGTATGAAAGCTAAGAGAGGAGCTAGTAATTCCGGTTTATATCAACCCCTACCCATTCTGAACAAACCATGGGAGTGTGTGAGCATGGATTTTGTGGTAGGACTCCCTAAGACCAAGGTAGGCTGTGATAGTGTTTATGTAGTGGTAGATAGATTTAGCAAAATGGGTCATTTTATTCCCTGCAAAACTACTCATGATGCTAGCTACATGGCTCATCTTTTCTTCAAGGAAGTGGTAAGGATCCATGGACTACCTTTAAGTATTGTTTCTGACAGAGATGTGAAGTTTATGAGTCATTTTTGGAAGACTCTATGGAGTAGATTAGGTACCAACTTGTCTTTTGGATCAGCTTACCATCCTCAGACTGATGGGAAAACAGAGGTGGTTAATAGATTGTTAGGTAATCTTCTTAGGTGCCTCACTAAAGAATATGGACATCCATGGGACATGGTTATCTCACAGGCTGAGTATGCATAAAATGATAGTGTGAACATAACTACAGGGAAGAGTCCTTTTGAAATAGTGTATGGGATGCACCCAAGAGGAATATGTGATCTCAGAGATCTTGGAGCTATGGACCATAGAAGTGGACATGCAGAGGACTTCACTCAGACCATGAAAGAGATTCAGGAGCAGGTAAAGAAGACAGTCACCGAGGCTACACAAAAGTTAAAGGAGAAGGAAGATTAGTCAAGGAAAGATGTACAATTTGCAGTAGGAGACTATGTCATGGTACATCTCAAAAAATCCAAGTTGTAGAAGGGTACATCAACCAAGTTGCAAATGAAGAGAGTGGGACCATGCAAGGTGTTAGCCAAGTATGGGAAAAATGCATACAAGGTGGAGTTGCCTGCAAATTTAGGAATTTCACCAATGTTTAATGTAGCTGATCTGATCAAATATAAGGGAATAGTCAATGACATGGATCAGAACAACAAGGAAATCTTCAAGGATGTTAGCAACATAGCCTTACCTACTCCAGACAAGCAACAAGTAGAATGAATCTTGGAGTCAAGAGTGCAAAAGTCTACAAGGCATAAGGTGTACATGGAGCACCTTATCAAGTGGAAGACAAGCATGAATAAGAAGCCACATGGGTACAAGAAGATTAGTTCAAGAAGTTTGGTATTGACCTATCATTGATATCTCCTTCCATTCCTTAGTGTTTGGGCTGAGAGTGGGAGAATGGTGCAAGAGCACCTAGAAAACACTAGGAATCTAAGCAGTCTAGAATGGAGTTTTGCCTTATGTTATTTTGAAGTGATGTTGACCAACTAGTTTGAATTAGAGGTATTTGAATATGTCCTATTTCTGTAGTGACCAATAGATTAATGAGTGGAGAGGGAGTATGAATTTATAAAAAAAACTCATGTTTACTTAGTTTCTTAAGACTTGGCAAAAGTTGGAAAACACAGTGCGTTTTACAACTTTGCCATTTGATGTCTTACATGACTGACTAAAGGAGTCTAACTATTTTTACAATCTATTTAAGACATGCCTCGACCTGAATGGAGGGTTGGTTGCATTGGTAATATAGTGGGATTTTGTGAAGGTGAAGAAAAACAATGGTGTTTTATGTGAATTTATGGTTTTGTCTCAAAAGAGTGCTCTAATGGATTGAACAGGTTAATAATTTAATTTTAGGATACAGAGCATTGATTGAAGTAGCCATTTAGTTTTCTTGTTCTATTTCAAGCATTAAAGTAGATAGTTGCTTCTTTGCATTAGTTGTTTTGTTGAGTTTGTAAATAGGAAATGGGGGTTTAGGTCACATTCCCACTGTACATAATGTACAACCTCTTGGGAATTGTGCCTAGGCCCATGTCTATAAATAGGTTAGGGTTAGGAGTCTATAGGAGTGAAGGGATTAAAGAAAAATTCTTCTCCTAAGCGAGTTTGACAGTGCCCGACTAGTAAAGACAGCTAGTGCTAAGCACTTGGTTTGCAGGGGTGACCTTTCCCTGTCAAAGCATGGTGTGGAGAGGTAGATAAATGCCTTGCAAATACGTTTCAAGAAGGAGGAGGTTTCTTTAGACCTTTTGGGGGTTGAACAAGCTGACTGTTTGCTGTGCAGTCAAAGAAATGGCTTGAAAAGCCCTAAACTTTGGCTAAATGAGGATTATGCCTGTGTACGGACAATGAAGGTCCAAGACCCCAAAAATCTACGAGAGGTAGACATTTGGACCAGGTAACCTAAGGAAAGATCCTAAGCTCTTTGGAAAACATACAAGGTCTGACCTATTTTCTCGAAGCTAGAGACCTAATTGGAGCTCTAGGGCTAGTAGCCCTTTTCAACCCTAAATGAGGGTTTGAAGAAAGCGATATGGAAGTGGAGTGAGATGAACCTACAAGAACCCTAAGAAGAAGGTATTGAAGCTGTTAGAGACACCTCTACACCCCTACAAAGACCTTACTAGGTGATGAGGCTAGATTAACCTTTAGGGTAGATTAAGGGCTAAGGGAGAGTTGGAGACAGTGCACCAAGTTTGACTTGGTTGTTTGCATGGTGATGGAAGTGGGGTTGGCCAGGAGAACCAAGGGCACCTAAATATGTGAAGGGGCCTATAGGTCAAGGAGGTGAAGAAGAACACCAAGAAGGTCTTGCAAGCAAGACCTAGAGCAAGAATCTGAGATTGATTCCTCCAACCCCTCTCCCTATCAGTATACCAATCATAGCACATAGAAAGTGCAACCATGTAGTACTGGAAGGACCATCCATAAAGATCTGTAAATCCTACAACCAACTATTGCAAGAAACATCTCTCTCAATAATATTCCATAGCTCTCCCATGTTCTCTATATTTGACAATAGGAAGAGATACATGAACCTCCATGTTAACACCCAATTGAAACACATGACCACAAACTAGTGATCACCACAACTTCGCACATAATCTCACATCCAAAGTCATGTAAATTTGAAGGGTATGTGTAGGATCATGATGGGCCAAAAAGTGACAATATGATGGGTATTTGTAGGGTATGTGGCTGATGACTTTTTTTTAACCCAAAATTGATGAAATGAAAAGGGTTTTTAAAGGAGATTCTTAGCTTTCCACCAATATAAATTATTCTTTACTTTGAATTTAATAAATAATTATTATTTATTTTCTATTTGAATTACGACTAAAGTCCTGATTAAACATCTATAGCTTTCAAACAATATCACATTTTTGGAATCCAAAACCTGCATCACATTCTATGCTTTCCATACTATAAGATTAAAAAAAGAAAAATTGAATTTCATGAAGTTTTGACTAAGTTAAGGTGGTCGGACATACGGGTTTTTATATTTTTTAAAATTTGCAATAAAAAAATAATAATTAATTATTTACTTGAAAAAATTACAAAAAATATGCATCACATCCTAACACGAGTCCTTTACTTATGTCTAAAAACTTATAAAAACTATTATCATTTTATTGTGGTTAGGGTGGTCAGATAGACACCTACTTCTTATTTTTTCCCTAAAATTTAAGTACTCCTGCATTGAAATTTTAAAATTTCACCATATAGACTTAAAAAAAAAAAAAAAACCTAGTAGTTTAGAAACTACGTTCAATATTCTACAGATTCTATTCTTACATATATTTGAAATAATATAGATAACTTATTCAAATTTTTATGTCAAGTTGCCTAACTCTAATTTTTCTAATTTTTTTGCCACTTAAGGGCCTGTTTTTTCTATGATGATCCTGCACATACCCTGAACATACAGGGATAAGAACTAGACTAAAGAGAAGAATTTGAAAATCATAAACATGTAGCATGCCCTTCTACATACACCTCTAAATGCCAACTATGTCAGGTAAGATCTCCTTCACAACCCCAAAATGAAAGCTTTACCAACATCCAAACCCTTTCAACCTCAAGAGATCAAACATAACATATACATCATGTACCTACATGGATGTAAGTTTCTCAAAGAAGATCAAACTAATCCATTTCCAATCTTAGGAAATCAGCCCATAAACCATCCCCTAACAATCCTCATCAGTGAATGATATCATAAACTCAAATGCACAAGGGGGCAGGTGCATCAAGATGGGTAGCTAATTTTTGGACAACTTTTCTAAAAGGCTATGAAAACTCATACCATGAGCACGTTATAACATTATCATGTTATGGCTTGGTGTGTTGAGCTTGAGGCTTGGTCACAACAAGCCCATAATACAAGTGTGTTATAACGCACTCGTGTTATGACCCATTAAAACCAAAAAAATAGTAAAAGCAATTCATTCTTGCATTTCGACTGTGTTTTTCTTTTGCCTGCAGCAAAAACCCCCATTTTTTGTGCTCGTATTCTAGGAGGAGGTATTGTGCAAAAATATTTATCAATGATTGCTATTTCATCATGAGGATTCCGCCACATTGACGAGGAGGTATGATAGGTAAGGATTGTTTGTATTTTGTTTTGAATTTGTTAGTTTTAGGCTGTATTTGATATTTATTTTTTTGAATTTGTAGGAGATGTAAATCAACCTACAAAACCTCAAAATCCTCAACAAGTAGAGCAACAAAATCAACCACAACAACAACCTCCTCCACCAATCCCTCAACACCCTCCTGGCACTCAACAAAATTTAATGAGTGAAATTGAGAACAACAAAAAACAACTTGAGGATTTAATTAGTAGGTTGAGTGATTTAAATGGTTCAACAATAGAAAGAATGACCCTGACAACTTCATTGAAAGATATGTTAAAAAATGTAGATTCAATTAGCAAACAAATAACTAGATGGCAAGATAGGAGGCAGGTGTCTAGGGCTTATTATGCAGATAAGTTATCATATAAAGATGTAAAGGATTTAAAAATTACAAAAGGTGTTTTTTGCTCCTTATTCACTGACCCACACACACATAAAAATATTACCCTCAATGCAAAGAGGTTTCCTATTCATTGGTGCCACCACTAATAGATTAAGAACTTTTTTTATGATAGGTGGTATATGGTTTTTGATTACCCACTGTGCAACAATTGTGAAGTTCCGCAGTACTTCCTCAGGAAACTATACTATGAGTTCATATTGAATAAAATCCCAAATTATTTTGATATGAGGGACTTCTAGGGGAGAGGTGGGGGGTCAGCTCAGGATAGACCTAGTGCATAGTTGGATCCTATGAGGCAAAGGATACAACCTCTCCCTAGGCCGCCTCATGAGCATGTTGTTATCCCTTTCATTGTGAAGGAGAGTACCAACATAGAGACATTGTAGGTGATCAACACTTTACCTAGAGTGTCATCGAGCATGCTAGCCCTATTCTACAAAACCATCCATGGGAGTCTTTGAGTGGTGGCCTTTGAACCCATGTGTGTCAATCTTGTGGGGTGACTTGTTCATATGACTCCACTGACAATCAGGAGGCTTCTATGCAGGATCCGTCTACAACTATGAAGATGGAGAGGGAAGCTAACATTTTGTATCATGCATATGGTATTGATTCTTAGGTAAAAGTTAACATGTTCACTAAATTTAATTTATTAAGTTTTGATTTTGAAATGTAAGATTAACTAATTTAGTTTTATTATTTTAATAAAATTGCAGGGTCACAATGTTTAGACTAGATACACCGGCCCTCCACTTGCTTTTTTCTTTAGTACACCTATTAGTGGGGTATGTAACTAGTAAATAATTATAAATTTATTACATGTTAATAGAATTGTTTTACGAATGGTATTTTAATATATGATTGTTGATGTTGAACAAGCTAATATTGGAGGTTTTGAGGGAACACCTACCAGTGCTAGTGGATTTACTCAAACCTACATGCAGGTAATAGAATAAAGAATTTAACTAATGAATTGTATTTAATAGATTTGTGTTGTTTATATTCATATTTTTGATTATTTTGCATTGCACATCATTCAAACTCAAAGAATTACTTCACATTGAATAACTAATAACTAGATGTTGATAGATAACAAAATTTTAAGTACAATATAGTTGTTTAGAAAGTCAACATAAGCAGTGATGCAATTACTTCACATAAGTAATAAGCCTAGGAGTAGCTTCCAATTGCATTTTCTTGTCATGGAATTCCATGAGACCACTTTTTACTGCTTGACATCTTTTCAAATAGTTCACTGCCTTGTCTATGCTATGGATGCTTGGAAGGAATACATATGAAAGAATAATAGTAAGCAATAGCATAAACAAGGCAATGAGTTTTTTGAAAAAATGCCTCAAATAAATGCAATCTCATGGTGATTTCCATCACCATAAGACCCAATTTCTTTGAGGCACTTTTTCAAAAATCTCACTGTCTTTTCTATGCTACCACATTTTCCATACATGTCTACCAAAGCATTTTATCAAATATTTCATTTCCTCACTGCTATGGCTAAAAGCTTAAAAAAGGTTCTTTCTAACAAACTATGGATGCTTGGGAAAAATATAACAAATCATAATAGTAAGAAATAGCATAGACATGACATTTATTAGTTTGAAAAAATGCCTCGAAGAAATGTGTTTTCATGGTGATGGAATGCTATTCCATCACCATTCAAGACCACATTTCTTCTAGGAATTTCTTCAAACAGCTCACCAACTTTTCTATGATACCACATTTTCCATACATATGTACCAAAGCATTTTATCAAATTACTCACTTCCTTGCTACTATGGCTAAAAGCCTAAAATAGGTGCTTTCCAACAAACTATGGATGCTTGGAAAAATTTCTATCAAAGCATAATAGTAAGCAATAATACCATAGAGAAGGCAATGAAATGTCTGAAAAAATTCCTAAAAGAAACACAGTCTTATGGTGATGGAATTCCATGATGCACATTTGTTTGTAATGGCATGCCATCACCACGAGACCCCATTTATTTGAGGAATTTTTCAAACAGTTCACTACCTTCTCTATGCCACCATAGTTATCGTACATGTCTATGAAATAATTTTATCATCGGTTCACTAACTTGTTGCTATGGGTAAAATCCTCAAAACACTTTCTTTTGAACAAGATATGGATAGGGAAAATAGTAAGCATGATAGTCAGAAATATATAGTCTAATAAGTACTCAAAAAATTGTTCATTATCTCATACATTATATGTCATGATGTGGATCGCTATTGTATTTTTTTTTATTGAATAATTTGTTGTTTTATTTTTTAGATGTTGCAAATGGAAACACCTCCAAATGTGACAAGGGAAATGGAGTTCAATTTTCATCTACTATATATTCCTTGATGGATCTGACAGGGGAGATATGAGGAAAATTACTAAATTTCAATTTACATTCATTGTTATAGATGTTAGTTAGTGAAAAAGAAAACCATTATTGATTCGTAGTTTAATTTCTGCTTGGATGGTTTATACAGGGCTTGAGCATGCCTCAACATGGGCATGCGAATATTTCCCTCATGGAGAGTGATCATGGGATGGCGGTAAGTGATTATTTTGTTAAATATATCATTTTTTATAATGTAATTTTTATATATTAATGTCTTTACTTCTTATTGTAACAGTTAAAACTTCACCAAGAACTAAACACTAGGAGGAGCAGTAGGAGCACTCCTTGAGTGCAACAAAAATGAGTAATAGACCTATCACCATCCGATCGACAAGCAAAGGGTAAGAGTTTATTTCGAGAGCCTGTAGAGCAATGAATTTTGATTCCAGAGCCCTTTGTTGTATGCCTATATGGCATTTTTGTACATATTTTATATTGGATATATTTGACATTGTATGCCTATATGGCATTCTGGTAAGCCTATATGGATGATCTGTATAGGATCTAGACTAATTATGAATTTGAATGCTTAATTATAACAACTTAATGAAAACACAATTCATGCATACATTATTGAAACTTATGCATTAAAGTCTTTAAACTTAAGGTGAAAATCAGAACATGAGAGAGAAGGAGAGAAAAAGTGCAAACAATCTGATAACGGAGTTCACCACAATTGTGACTATGTCTCTAGGTCCACTCCAATAGAGTGAGACCGATCCGACTAATCTCCAAAAAGATTACAAATGCACCAAGACCATTCCTTCTAGTACTTCGGCAGCATAACAATACTCCGTCGTATGAAAATGGCTCAAAAATCTCCACAAGACCTCTCTTTCGTGTCACCTATTCCAATACTTCATCACTTGACTGAACTCCTAAGAGCTACATTCCCCCCTCTTTTATACATAAAATTAGCCTAAAGAGGCCAAAAACCTTCATAATTACAAAATACAAATATAAAACCCCTTAACAACTCGTACAAGAGTTTGATTGTTTTTTTCTTAAGCCCCTTTGTTAATTTTCTAGGTGGTTTTGCCTTATTTTTGGCTTTATAGGCCATTTGTTATGAATTCAGCCTTAAAAAGCTTAACAAAATAAACTGAGCACTATTAATATGCTAAACACTCATGGTGGCCTATCGGTGACTTATTGTTTTGCTAACCGCTAAGTCGGGGGTTCCAACCCCTCCAACCACATTTTTTTTTTAAACTTCACCAAATTTTTTAACAAAAACAACCCATGTCATTACGTAACTAAAAGATAGTGGCGGGTATAACGGTGAGACATCCGACTATTTGGTGGGAGATCACGGGTTCAAACCCGGCTGAAATTTTTTGTTCAATAGACTGACTCACCGACACTGACACCAATGGAGGTAACGAGGCACATGTCACACCACAAGACTGCCACATGGCAGTACCTGATTTGTTGTCAAGGCCACGTCATCTGCCACATGGACGTTGACAAAGTTGACCCGTTTGCTGACTGGACAGCTGACAAAGCCAATGGCGTGTTGTACGTCTGCCATGTGTCACTCTCTGATTGGTTTGTTCAATCTGACTCAAATGCCACGTGTCATACCAAAATTTGATTCCGTATAGTATGGACTATCTGATGACGTCACCCTTGTACCATCAAGTCAACTGAGTCAACTAAGAACTTTGACTGCCAATATCTCGAGCATACGATGTCGGATTTTGATGAAATGAATGTTGCCATAATCGTCTTGATGAGCTCTTCGACTTGATGCTACTTCCATCAATTTATGAGATGATCTTTTTTTCACTTTCTGGATGACCCTGATGGCAGTTTGACCCAAGGTTTGACTGGCCATAACTTGTGCAAACGGACTCCTTTTCGCTCCATTCAAGTTGCGCTGGAATCAGGATATCAAGATCTTTCTGGTGGTGCTAAAATTTGGAGTATTGGAGACACTTCAATTTTCACTGAAAAATATCCCCCGGATCAATGAATATTTTGTACCTATATTTTATACTTATATTGACATATATTGATGTATGCCTACATGGATTTTTGGTTAATACAAATCTATATTATCGATGGTGTCCATATTTGCATTATAAATCCATGGTTCAATAGATATGAGTTACATGTTTTCAAGTGTATGCTTTACAACTTACGTGTATACTTTGTGACTTACGTGTATTCCAATGTATACTTTATGACTTAACTATTTTCATGAGTATACCTTGTATTCATGCATATACTTTGTATTAATTTTCATATACTATGTATTCGTGTGTATACTTCAAGGCTTACATGTCTATGAGTACTTATTCTTCCCTTATTCACATGTACATGCTTGACTTATTCACGTGTATACTTATTAATTGGTTAGCCCTAGCATTCATCATTGTTGTCCTTCATGGTTTGTTTTGAATATTAATTGATTGATGCTAAACAACTTTTTCTAAAAGAAAAAAACATGCTTTCAATTGGTATTCCATGAAATGATTCATAAAAGGATTTCAATATATTTAATCCTTTGATTGGAACAACTCAATTAAGCAAAGGATACATAATCTTCACAACACTTGCAAAACATAATATTCAAAATAGATGAAGTAGTTTACTTCTTGACAAATTATTATACAAACATTTATCTTGATTAGTTTTTAAAAAAATTCAAAACATAATATTGATAGTGCAAAATGAATTGCTATGTTCTTGATCCATCACCATATAAACACATTGAAATATTTATGTCAACCTTTTGCAATATTATTTCTTGTATAGGAAATGGAATCAGGAGAAAGAAAGTTATAATTTATAATACAAATAAGAAATGGACTCAACATTCACCTAGACTCCCAAATAGGTCTATTTACCAAAGAAACACCCTCTCAATCACTATTCCAATTGCAAAACACCATTCAGAAACATTTACCAGTCTGCAAATCCACAAAATCCACAATTTTTAGGGTGTGATTGGCCCTCTAACCCCACTATCCTCTAAACCCTCAGTTTTCTCAAATTTCACTAGGGTTTATTGAAAACCCCATATCCAGACCTCATACAACCTCAAAACCTCTTCCAACACTTTTCATTCTACATGCACAAACTTAATTGACCACCAAATTGTGCTTCCTCATTACTTTACCCACTTTTACTCCCTCAAACCCCTCTTTTCCTAACTGGGGCATCATGCCATAACATACTTCTAACCTCCCTTTTCCTTGTAGACCTTTTAAACATGTCAAACTTCACAACCTCACCCTATTTCCAACCTATTCTAACTTATTCTCAAGCAATTTCTTCTTTTCACCTCGTCTAGCCTTGCTTTTAAGGCCTAAATTTTGAAGTTTCAAGAGGGGCAGCATTAGTAATCTCTTCCAATGCCTTTACTAATGCTATTTTCTTATTTGTACTCCCTATCATACTTACACAATTGACTCAAATGACCCCACACTAACTCAAAAACTAAAAGAAAGATTACAAAATGGCCTATCATGGCCTTATTTGACATTATCATGACTAAAATAATTGAATTAGACCTTCTTCATCAAATGGAGGAACAAGGTGCTTTGCACCAATGATCATATGCTTTTTGTGTGGAAAACTTGGACTTCTCAACTGTCATGTGTATGTTTTTCTTTTTGATTGTTTTGCATTCCATCATAAGGGATCAAGTGAGTTTAACGTAGCTTGGAGCAATTCAGCATGTTTGGGTGTGAAAGAGAACCATTCCTAGCGTAAACCTACTTATCAGGATGCACTGGAGTAGTTTGTTTGGTCACATGAATTACAAAATAAAAGTTACACCACTTTGCAACTTTACACTGCTTGCATTTAACACTTTTTACATCAAGTGAAAAATGGACACCACAAGAAAATGGCTCTGAGAAAAAAAAAATTGAGAGAGGTTATTGTAGAGGGGCCCAATGCATTCCCGTAGGCTAAGATGGAGAGTTCATAAGCATCACAATTTTTGAGTAATAGCCCATGAAATTTTTCTTCTATTTTGCACTTTTGACCCTGAAGGGATCAAGCCGATTGAACGTAGCTTGGAGTGATTCTGTGTGTTTGGGTGTGAAAGAAGACCATTCCTAGTGTAAAAATACCCATCCAGATGGGTTCAAACAATCTGTAAGGTCACACGAGTTGTAGAATTAAAGTTGCACCACTTTGCAACTTTCAACTACTTGCATTTGACAACTTTTTCCCCAAGTGAAAATTCACCACCAATGGAAAATTCCTCCAAGATAGAAAAAAATGAGAGAGGTTATTGTAGAGGGTCCCAACATGATCTATAAGATCAGACGAGAAGTTTTTAAGTGTCATGGTATCCGAGTAACAATATTCTAAAGTTTGCACCATTTTGCACTTTGGACTCTTAAGAGATCGATTCAATGGAATGTGGCTTAGAGCGATTCCACATGTTTGGGTGAAAAAGAGGAACATTCCTAGTGTATACATGCCTATTTAGATGCATTAGAATAGTCTGTGTGGTCACATGACTTGCAAAATGAAAGTTGCACCACTTTGCAATTTTGCACTGCTTGCATTTGACACTTTTTCTATTAGGTGAAAATTTGTCACAACGGGAAAACCACTTTGAGATAGCAAAAATTGAGAGAGTTTTTTGTAGAGGGGTCCAGCATGATCCCATAGGATTAGACAATAATTTTGTAAGAATCACAATATCCGAGTAACAACATGTTCAAGTTTGCAACCATTTTGTACTTTGGACACTTAAGGGATCGATCTGGTTGAATGTAGCTTAGAGCGATTCCATGTGTTTGGGTGCAAAATAAGACCATTTATAACATAAACATACCTACTCAAACACATTAGAACAGTTTTTGTGGGCACATGACTTGCAAAACAAAAGTTGCACCACTTTGTAACTTTGCACTGCTTGCATTTGACACTTTTTCCATCAAGTGAAAATCTGCCACCACAGGAAAACTACTCTGAGATAGCAAAAACCGAGAGAGATTTTTGTAGAGGCACCGAACATGATCCCATAAAATCAGACTAGAATTTTCAAAGCATCATGATATCTGAGTAACAACATGCTAAAGTTTGTAGTCATTTTGTACTTTGGACTCTTAAGGGATCGATCTGATTAAACGTAGTTTAGAATGATTCCACATGTTTGGGTATGAAAGAGGGCCATACCTAGCATAAAAATACCTATTCATATGCATTGGAACAATCTGTGTGGTCACACAAGTTGCAAAGGGAAAGTTGCACCACTTTGCAACTTTGTGCACTGCTTGCATTTGACACTTTTTTGATTAGGTGAAAATCTGCCACCACTGGAAAACCACTATGACAGAGTGAAAACCAAGAGAGGTTTTTGTAGAGGGGCCTAACACGATCGTATATGATTAGATGAAAATTTTATAAGCATCATGGTATTCGAGTAAGATCATACTGAAGTTAAACATCCGGTTAAACATAGCTCTAAGCAATTTCGCATGTTTGGGTGAGAAAGAGGACCGGGTGAGAAAGAGAACCATGCCTAGTGTAAAAATACTTATTTAGGCATTTTGGAATAGTTTATATGGTCACATAAGTTGCAGAATGAAAGTTGCACCACTTTGCAACTTTGCACTGCTTGCATTTAATACTTTTTCTATCAAGTGAAAATCTGCCACCACAGGAAAATGACTCTAAGATAGTGAAAATAAAAAGAGGTTTTTATAGAGGGGCCCAATGCAATCACATAGGATTAGATAAGAATTTATAAGTGTCACGATATCCAAGTAATAGCATGTTGAATTTTGTAGCCATTTTGCACTTTGGACTCTTAAAGGATCAATCTGGTTGAACGTAGTTTGAAGCAATTCCACATGTTTGGGTGCAAAAGTGAACCATGCCTAGTGTAAACATACCTATTCGAGTATGTTGGAATAGTCTATGTGGTCACATGACTTGCAGAATGAAAGTTGCACTACTTTGCAACTTTGCACTGCTTGCATTTGATACTTTTTCTATTAGGTGAAAATCCACCACCATAGGAAAACCACTCTTAGATAGAAAAAACCAAGAGAGGTGTTTGTAGAGGGGCCCAATGTGATCCTATAGGATTAGATGATAATTTTTTAAGTATCACGGTATCCAAGTAACAACATGTTAAAGTTTGTAGCCAGTTTGCACTTTGGACTCTTAAGGAATCAATCTGGTTGAATGTAGCTCAGAGCAATTTTGTGTGTTTGGGTGTGAAAGAGGACCATTCCTAGCATAAACATACCTATTTAGACACATTTTAATATTCTTTGTGGTCACACGAGATGTAGAATGAATTTTCTACCACTTTACAATTTTGCACTACTTGCATTTGACACTCTTTCCATCAGGTGAAAATCTGCCACAACAAGAAAACCACTTCGAGATAGTGAAAATAAAAAGAGGGTTTTGTAGAGGCACCCAATGTGATCCCATAGGATTAAATGAGAAATTTTTAAGTGTCATGGTATCTGACTAACAACATGCTAAAGTTTGCAGCCATTTTGCACTTTGGACTCTTAAGAGATCGATCTGGTTGAACGTGGCTCAGAGCGATTCTACATGTTTGGGTGTGAAAGAGGACCATGCATAAAATAAACATACCTATTCAAACACATTGGAATAGTATATGTGGTCACACAAGTTGTAGAACGAAAATTGCACCACTTTGCAACTTTTCACTACTTGCATTTGACACTTTTTCCATCAAGTGAAAATACGCCACCACGAGAAAACCACTTTGAGGTAGCAAAAACCAAGAGATATTTTTTTAGAGGAGCCCAAAAAAATTCTATAGGATTAGATGAGAAGTTTTTAAGCATCACAATATCTGAGTTGTTTCTCTTGTAGATTTTGATGGGAAAAGGGCATGAAAAATGAGGTTTCACCCTAGGGTTTGATAAAATATTGCATGTAGAGGTTGGGTGATTGTCTTTTAAGTTTGTGTAGATTATTTTAAGAAGTTCTGAGGTGGTGACATGTTCAGGTAAGGTGTGGAACCATTCTTTTCAATAAACCCTCCTCATACTAGCATAAAATAAGGGTTTTGTGGTTTGGCATAGTGGAGTGAGTTTCTCCTGAGACAAATTGTGGATTTGAGGGTTTTGATACATGAGAATTGATGCCCCAACAAGTTTAGGGAGTTTTTGAATGTTTAAAGGTATGTTCCTTTGTAAATTAGGCCCAGTTAGCATAATTAAGACAATGAAGCTCATTTTGATGCACATGTTCTAATATAGTCACTATTGATTTTGAAGTATGTGTTGTAACTCAATAATGGGTATCTAGATCAGTCATTTCTTTGTGAAGTCATTTGAGAAGTTATGATAAAATTGTTCTTATTTCCTCAATTTTGAGTAAAAAGACTTCAAAATACTTTCAAAAGTTATCTAACTCCTTGCTCTGAAGAAATCTAATCAACAATGAAAGTATAAGGTGTTGTACAATCTACACAAGCTTGAAACAAAAAGGAAAAGTGTTATAAATACAAAAAACATCATCCTTTATTTACTAATTTTGCAACTGTGCAAGTAATGCAAGTTTTGCATTTTTACACCAAATGAAAACTTTTGTGCAATATGACTTCTCTAATAACCTAATGACCTATTTGAGACTTCTAATACATTACATATGACCTTCACATGACCTTTTTCACATTGTTTACATTTGAAAAATCAAATTTTGCAAATTTTCCTATTAAAGACATTATAGAACAAGGTGCTCTTGCACCAAACATGAACTCCAAAAATTCAATATTTGAGTAAATATCATTACAAGTAAATCTCATTACAAGTAAATCTCATTACAATGCCTTATCTACTCTATTCTCATAGATCTTTTACAATTTCACTCATACATTCAAGATTCTCTTTAAATTTCTACATCATAGGTGCTCATGAGCATGTTAACTTCAATTAAGTAACTTGAGATTCCCTCACTAAGCTTCACACATTATTTTATAATGGCTTCAAATCAGAATTGACATTTGTCAAGATCATCAAAATAAGGATGTTGCATTCATTTTTTGGCTGAGATTCTCTTTGATGGCTCATAAATTAGCATTTTTTGCAATGAGAGACCAATCAATTTTTAGTAGTTTACTTACAAATATGCAAAGTAAAAGAAGAAAAGGAAAGAGCATCGACAATGAAATGAAATGAAAATAGATGGAAGGAACTTATAGATAGGCATGCCAGTCTCTCAACTTACTCACTCCTGGTCATACATCTTCACTAGGAGTTCCAAGATACCTATTTCCCACAACACCTCTCATGAATAGAATAAATTGAAATTCGAGATGCTCTTATAATGTCTACATCATAGGTGCTCACGAAAAGGTTAAATTCAAATAAATAACTTGAAATTCCCTCACCAAGCTTCACACACACTTTTGTAATGACTTAAAATCATAATTGTGATTTGTCAAGATCATCAAAATAAGGATGTTGCATAACTTTTTTGGTTGAGATTCTCTTCGATGGCTCATAAATCTATATTTTCTACAAAGGGATACCAGTCAATTTTTAGTAGGTTACTTGCAAATAGGAAAATTACAAGAAGATGTTACCATTGGCATCAAACAAATTAATGTGCATATAAGTATAAATTAATAAGAACCGATGTGAATACTTACAAATTAATCCAATGAACCATTCAGGTCTGCTCTACTCTTTATTGTGTCAAGTATTGCATCATGGTTAGACTCATGAACCTTCCACGAGGTCTTGATCAAAGGTCTACCCCCATATTTAGTCAAACGAACATTGGATGCCATGACAAGGTTTGAGTAATGAAGAATCTTACGATGTGTGTTAAAGTCCTAAAACAAACCAATGTTTAACGCTCTCATGTGGATACCTTCTAAGCCACATTCTAGTAACAACAACTGAGTCTATAGGGTATTTGATATTTTATCCATCTATTACTAGGGCATCAAATTTATTTTTGGCCTCAACACAACGACACAAGTAATAGTCTATTCCCTCTTTATTGTCTTCATTTGCAATAATTACATAAACATGCCCTGCATCGATATGTGTAGCAAATCTATTGAAATTAGTCAACATTACAAATACAATACAAAGTAAGATAACAATATGGAATTTCAAAAAATAAGCAAGTAGATATATTACCTGGTTGAACTAAATCTGATATGTGGTCAAAGTTGATTGATGATTCCATCTGTGTTAGTTCCAATGCTGTCAGAGGGAAAGACATGTGAATTGGGCTAAGATAACTTGTCAACCATTTGTCAACCCACTCCCTTGACTCACAATCATTCTAGGCTTGCATTGTACATGAATAATGAAAGCATGCCATCTTTCGTGTATCGATACTCCATGAACCTCTATTTGAGCTAAGGAAAGAGTGTACCTCACTTGATCCTGTTAGTGTACAACAATCCTCATATGGTGCAATGTTAGTATCATCCATCAACCAAAAAAATATGCAAACTGAAGACATACCTTCATTACCTAGACCCATCGAAGTATTACACCACTCGATGATTGATCTTGCATTTGTCAACTTTTCACTGTCTTTATACTTTAACTCTTCTCATGCTAATGCTCTTTTCACACATGCTTCTGCACCATCATGCCCCCCCTCTCCATGCCCGGCCTCAGAAAATTTCCACACATGTTGTACACCTATAATGAAATGCATCTTACTCAACCAGTAGAACATGCACGAGTTCTTGAACTATGCTACATAGTTATCCGACCATATTATATGTTGACTGTATGCTATGCCCCTCTAAGCCAAATCACTATAGAACATTTGGAATAAACCTTGCACAAACTCTGGAGAATGTGTGTGATCATCACTAATATAAAAGTGATACTCCCTCAATAACTTCCTTTGGTCCTCTGTACTATCAACTGCATGAATGAATGTTATGTGCAAAAATATTGAAACATGTGTGGAGTTGTAATACTATGACTACACGTCATGCTATGGTTGTAGAGTGTAGTTCTCTTCAAATTCAACCACTAATACTATGATACCCACTAGAAAGGTGTCCTTGCATATCTTGAATTGTGTGTCCAACCATCAAGATCTATGGGTATGCCTTGCATACTCATACACTATATTGTCACGAATCATGGACATAAACTGATATACTAGAATCTTTTGAATAACTAAATCACACCTTTTTGCTTGAGGCCCATCATTTGCAGCGTATGCCACTGTTTTATACTTTTTGAACTCTACTAGTTTTTATCCCACCTCATCTATGATTTCCATATGTTGACATACTAGCATACACTGCAAGCCACCACAATGCTGGCATGAACCATCCAAGCATGTTGTCTTGTTGAATATTTGAACATCCTCTATTTCACATAATTTTTTTGATAAGAACTCTCTTGAAGATTTTGGTGGGGATTCTATGCCATAATCTTGCAAAACATCATTATTATGAAAATCCAAACATATAGAACAATAAACATCGTAATGATTAGATAATTCAATTTTTAGTCTACAACAACATGTAGTGCATGTGTGATTTATATTGATGTAAAAAGGTTTAAGAATTTCAATTTTTTTTTTTAAATACTAATTTGAGGATAATCATTTTGAAATTTATGAAAAAATTGGGTTTGAGTCGTATCCAAAAAATGCTTTGGATGTGGCTCATGGTTCTAACAACTGATTATTCTTCTTACCACATCCCTTTGATTTGGAGATGGCCTTGTGTTATTCATCAAATACTCTTCAATTAGTGTTCTCAATGCTTCAACAACTTTTTTATCTTTTTGTGGAAGTCTCCCCGAGAATTCCCATAACTCATTTGAATTGGTGCCCTCAATTCTTTTTTACCTTTGAATGGCTTTTGATAAAAAATTTCTACTAATTCTCATTTGTTCACTCGTCTTTCTAATGAGACAAGCTCTCTTTGTTTTACTGCTTACCAAAGTCAATGTAATGACACATCGGGTGACATTACTATCCTTTGAGTATGAGGTCTTACCCACACTCTCATAAGCATCCATTAGATTCTTCACAATAGTGTTTTCACTTGATGCATTTGATGTTCTCATCTCAAGAGTCTTCATGATGTCTCTATACTTCATACCCTACATCATTTCAACAAATAGTTGACATCTTGCGGTCTCATTTAGCCTTTCAAAGAATATTTTCCAAATATTATTAGCATATATTCTACAATAGCATGTTGAAATCTTACCTTCCATGTGCTAGAAAATATCCTCATCAATATTAATCAAATACTTTGGCTTTCTACGAAAAATTCTAGGTGGTGTTCTCCTAGGTACATACATCTCAACAATAGGAATTTCATCAATATTTAATTGAGGTGGGCTAGATTGTGTACCTTCAATTGAGGGTGGAGTAGAAGACATACCTTGAGGTTCATGTGGGGATGATGGGATACCTTCTTCATCAAATCTGAGTGATTATGTACTCTCAACTTGAGATGCGATGGAAAGTGTCCAACCATATTCACTTGCGGTAGATGGTTTCCCTCCATATTCACTTACGGTAGATGGTATCCCTCCACATTTTCTTGTGCTTAATGGTGTCCCTTCATATCCACTTGTGGTAGATGGAGTGTCTCCAACTATGGTATTTGAATCTATCTACCACTATGCTTTCATATTCGTGCCCTTTGTGTTACCAATCTCCATTCTCTTTTTGATGGTTGAGGTTCTTCTTTAGTTGGCTTGTTTTTGTCGATCATTTCCAATTTCTTCTTTTCATGATATGCCCTCAACCATTCTATCTCCTTTGCTTTGAAGGTTTCATATTCTTCATTTTTTAATTTTTTCTTTGTTCGTTCCTTTGGCATGGTGGATAATTTTACCTGTAGCATGGTAATGAGACAAATATTAGCTCCTAAAAAATGTATCCATTCTGTAAATTAAATATATGTCATTCAAGGCTTCATAAAAAATACTTACAATCATCCTATAGAAAAGTATTTCTAGCATAGAAAAAGGTGGTGCAAGGGCATGCCATGATTACAAGATACGCTCAAAATGAAAGCATGGAAAAGGCATGTGAATTCAAATTTCTTGGCAAGCTAGTGGAGCATTGGCAAGCTAGATCACTCACTAGCCTACTAGTGTGGTAGGGTTGAGAAGGTAGGGGCAACGTATGCCTCATAGAAATGGTGTCTCACAATGATATAAGGTAGGGGTAGTGTATGTAGGGGCAACATATGCTTCATATAAATGGGGTCTCATGGTGATGTATATCACTGTGAGATGCCATTTCTATGAGGCATACGCTACCCCTACCTTCTCAACCCTACTAGATTGGAAAGCTAGCTTGCTCCACTAGCTTAGAATGCAGTAGGTTTGAGAAGGTAGGGGTAGCGTATGCATATATCACTATGAGACTCCATTTATATGAGGCATACACTACCCCTACCTTTTCAACCCTACTACATTGCAAGCTAGTGGAGCGAGCTAGCATGCCAACGCTCCAATAGATTTCCAATGCAGTAGGGTTGAGAAGGTAGGGGCAACATATGCATCATAGAAATGGAGTCTCATAGTAAGGCATACACTACCCCTACCTTCTCAACACTATCGCATTGGAAAGCTAGTGGAGTGTTGGAAAGATCGTTCCACTAGCTTGCAATGCGGTAGGGTTGAGAAGGTAGGGGCAGTGTATGCCTCATAGAAATGACATCATTTTGAGACGCCATTTCTATGAGGCATACGCTGCCCCTACCTTCTCAACTCTACCACATTGGAAAGCTAGTGGAGTGTTGTCATATCATTGTGAGACTCCATTTCTATGAGGCATATGTTGCCCCTACCTTCTCAACCCTACTGCATTGGCAAGCTAGTGAGCTCCAACCTAAACATAGTTTTAAGGTTTGAAAGTCATTTAAAATGGTTTATTGACCCATTCCTCTCACTATGGACACTGTAACTCAAGGAATGGGTCTGCAACATCACTAAAAAGGTGTGGGAATGTTGATTAAGTATAGGGGAGGTTAAGAGTTGAGTTGGGCATGAAGCCTTGTAGTGAAATTTGGTGTTTTCCATGTGAATTTGAGAGGTTTTGACATGCTAAAGTGAGTATTGTGTTAGGGAAGCATTGATTCTTGTTGAATTGAGTTTTTGCAAGACATTTTAGACTTGTTTGAGGTGGTGGTATGTTGTCATAAGGTTGGGAAGTGTGTTTTCCAATAAGCCCTAGGGTATTTGGCTTAAAAAGATGGTTTTTGGTTTTGGTTTTGATTGCAATATAAGCTACACCTTTCCCCATGTTGCTAACATAGCCTTGAATAAAGAGTCTTGTAATAGTGGAGAGAAGGGTTAGAATCCCATGTAGGTAGAATAATAAAGGAAAATTTAAAATATATCACAACTAAAAGTGATGAGGTAGGTTTAGTGATGAGGTAAATTTAGAAATAGATATGAAAACCAAAATAGTTTCTAAGATCTATCAATTTGGGAGGAGTATATTCCAATTTTTTAGAGACGTATGGAAAATTTGGTTGCATAGACAAGGCAATTAGATGCTTGGTATAACTATTTGACAAAATACCTCAATGAAAGCTTCAGAGAGTGGTATGCGCATCCATAATAAAGGATTGAGAAATGATGTTTTATTTTACTTCCTTAAAATGTATGTCATATATATGTGTATACAAAATGTGGAAGCATACACAAGGTAAGTCAATTGTTAAATAATAAAATTCCTCAAAGAGATTTCGTTTAAAAATGCAATTGGAAAGTGTATAGAATTGTGTAATTTAAAATGTGCGTTGACAACCTAAGGTTATAATGACAAACAACCAATGATCAACATGGAATATGCAAAATAAAAAATATGAAAGAAAGCCATAATAGAATGAAATAAAATGTGTAAAGACTTCACAATCCTAAAAAACTAGAGTTTCAAATGAAGGATTTCAACCCAATTATGTAGCCTTAGCTTCTTCTTTCTTCAAACTCAACAATTTGACTTTTTCAAAAGCTTGTTCAACTCCAAACTTTAATTGTATATTAGTTTTCAATGGAATTCAAACATGAATTGATATTATATGTCTTTCAACATGAAAACTCTGCTATTTCATGCAAAGGTGGTAGAAAGATCATGAAAAAGGTGGTGGAATGTGAAAAAAATGCATGCACACTTCACAACATCATCAAAAAGCTATTTTTTGTCAAATCACATGCAAAACTAGGAGAATATGCAAAATGTGGGCCTTGAGATCACGGGTATATTTAGTTTTTTTACTATTTTTAGTGCAACACAAAATGCGCTCATGTTATAATGCGCTCGTGTTATAATGTGCTCATGTTAAAACACAAGCTCTTTATTTCTTCCTAAAATGATCATATCTCCACTTCTTCAAAATGTGCTCACATTATGAAAAAGTTGGTTTTATAATAGATTAAATTTCTCTCTTTGTCTATGCCTTATCTACCATAATTTTATCTCTCTCCCCTCTACCCGCTACCATTAACCCTTATACCCTCTATCCTCTACCCTTTATCTCTCTCCCACTCCCTCCCCCCCTCTCTCTCTCTCCTCTCTCCCTCCTACCCCCTCTCCATCTCTCAACTCCCTCTCCTCACCCACCCACCCTATCCTCTCACTAACCCTATCTCCACTTACCTACCTACTCCTATCTCTCCATCTACCCTCAAACCATAATTCTATCTCTCCCCTACCCCACCCTTTAACCCTTTACCTCTATCCTACTCTTATCTCTCCCACTCCTCTCTCCTTGAGTCTCTCCTCCCACCCCCTTCCCTCTAAACTCCCTCTCTCTCCCCACTCACTCAATTACATCTCCACCCCCACCCTTAACCCTATAATTTCACCATTAAACCTTAATTCTATCTCCACCCTCCATGCTTAACCCTTACACCTTCTACCCTTAAACCCTAATTCTATCTCTCCCTCTATTCCTCTACCCTTTGTCCTTTCCCACCCTCTCTCTCTCTCTCTCTCTCTCTCGTCTCTCCTATCCCCTCTCCCTCTCTCAACTCCCCCTCTCTAACTCACTCCTATATCTCTCCCCTCTACTCTCTAGCCTCTACCCTTATAACCTCAACCCTTAATCCATAATACCTCAACCCTTAAACCCTAAACCCTAAACCCCTATACCCTCTAAACACTTAAACACTCAACCCTAAACGCTAAACCCTCAACCCTTAAACCCTAAAACCTTAAACCCTCTATCCACTACCCTTAACCCTTATACCCTCTACCTTTAAACCCTAATTCTATATCTCTACCCTCTACCCTCTACCCTTAACCCTTATGCCCTCTATCCTATACCCTTATAACCTCAACCCTTAATCCCTAATCCCTCAACTCTTAAACCCTAATCCCTCAACCCCTATACCCTCTAAACTCTTAAACACTCAACCCTAAACCCTAAACCCTCAACCCTTAAACCTTCTACCCTTTAGTCTTAAGCCTTATACCCTCTACTTTTAAACCCTAATTCTATCTCTACCTCTACCCCTACCTTAACCCTTGTTATACCCTATCCTCACCCTTATATCTCTCTCTCCCCACCCTCTACCCTTTTAACCATTACTATACCCTATACTTCCACTCCTTTATCTCTCTCCCCCACCCTCTACCCTAATTCTATCTCTCTCCCCTCTACCTTCTACCCTTAACCATTATACCCTCTATCCTTTACCCTCTATCTCTCTCTTACTCCCTCCCTTTCTCTATCTCTCTCGTCTCTCCCTCCTACCCCCTCTCCCTCTCTCAACTCCCTCTCTCTCACTCACTCACTCCTATATCTCTCCCCTATACCCTCTATCCTTAACCTTGTTACCCTCAACCCTTAAACCTTAATTCTATCTCTCCCCTCTACCCTCTAGCTTTCACCCTTATACCCTCTACCCTCTACCCTTTTTCTCTCTCACACTCCCTCCCTCCCTCCCTCTCTCTCTCTCTATTGTCTCTCCCTCCTACCCCCTCTCCCTCTCTAACTCCTCTCTCACTCACTCACTCCTTCTATATCTCTCCCCTCTACCATCTAGCCTCTAACCTTATAACCTAAACCCTTAATCCCTAATCCCTCAACCCCTATACCCTCTAAACCCTTAAGAACTCAAACCTAAACCCTAAACCATCAACCCTTAAACCCTCTACCCTTATACCCTCTACCCTTAAACACTAATTCTATCTGTCTACCCTCTACCCTCTACAATTAACTCTTATACCCTCTATCCTATACCCTTTATCTCTCTCCCCTCTAACCTCTACCCTTTATCTATTTCCCACTCCCTCCCTCTCTCTCTCTCTCGAGTCTCTCCCTCCTACCCCCTCTCCCTCTCTCAACTCCCTCTCTCTCACTCACTCACTCCTATCTCTCTCCCCTCTACCCTCTATCCTTAACCTTTATACCCTCTATCCTCTATCTCTCTCCCACTCCCTCCCTATCTCTTTCTTGATTCTCTCCCTCCTACCCCTCTCCCTCTCTCAACTCCCTCTCTCTCTCTCTCCTCTCCCCTCTACCCTTAAACCCTAGTTCTATCTCTCTCCCCTCTACCCTCTAGCCTTAAACCTTATACCCTCTAGCCTCTACCCTTTGTCTCTCTCCCACTCCCTCCATCTCTCTCTCTCTCTCTCTCTCTCTCTCTCTCAACTCCCTGTCTCTCTCTCACTCACTCATATATCTCTCCCCTCCAACCTCTAGCCTCTAGCCTCATAACCTCAACCCTAATTCCATAATCCCTCAACCCTTAAACCCTAATCCCTCTACCCTATACATTGGACCCTCAACCTTAATCCCCCAACCCTATACCCTCAATCCTGTGCCCTAACCTTAAACCCTTAACCCTTAAACCATATACCCTATAAAACCTTAAAACTCAACCATAAACCCTAAACCCTAAACCCTTAAACCCTCTACCCTCTACCATCAATCATCTACCCTCAACCCTAATCAATCAACCCTTAAACCGTTAAACCCACTTAGTAAACTCTCTACCCTAGTCCCTCAACCATCTTGACCCTTAATCTCGCAATCCTTAAACCCTAATCCCCCAACCCCTATACATTGGACCCTCAACCCTAATCCTCCAACCCTATACCGTCAATCCTCTACCCTCAACCTTAAACCCTATACCCTCTACCTTGTACCCTATAAAACCTTAAACACTCAACCCTAAACCCTAAACCCTCAACTCTTAAACCCTCTACCCTCTACACTCAATCCTCTAACTTCTACCCTCAACCCTAATCCCTCAACCCTTAAAACCACTTAGTAAACTCTCTACCCTAATCCCTGAACCCTCTTGATCCTTAATGCCTCAACCCTTAAACCATAATCCCCAAATCCCTATACCCTCTACCCTATACATTTGACCCTCAACCCTAATCCCCCAACCCTATACCCTCAATCCTCTACCCTCAACCTTAAACCCTCAACCATTAAACCCTCTACCCTACAAACCTTTAAACACTCAACCCTAAACCATAAACCCTCAACCCTCAACCCTTAAACCCTAAACCCTTAAACCCTAAAACCTTAAAACCTCAACCCTTAAACCCTAAACCATTAAAACCTCTACCCTCCACCCTCAATCCTCTACCTTCTACCCTCAACCCTTAAACCCACTTAGTAAACTCTCTACCCTAATCCCTCAACCCTCTTGAAACTTAATCCCACAACCCTTAAACCCTAATCCCTCAACCCCTATAACATCTACCCTATACATTGGACCCTCAAGCCTAATCCCCCAACCCTATACCCTCAATCCTCTACCCTCAACCTTAAATCATATACCCTCTACCCTATACCCTAGAAAACCTTAAACACTCAACCTTAAACCCTCAACCCTTAAACCCTAAACCCTTAAACCCTCTACCCTCTACCCTCAATCCTCTACCTTCTACCCTCAACCCTAATCCATCAACCCTTAAACCATTAAACCCACTTTGTAAACTCTCTACCCTAATCTATCAACCTTCTTCACCCTTAATCCCTGAACCCTTAAACCCTAATCCCCCAACCCCTATACCCTCTACCCTATACATTGGACCCTCAACCCTTATCCCCCAATGCTATACCCTCAATCCTCTACCCTCAACCCTTAAACCTTCAACCCTCTACACTCTACCCTCTACCCTATAAAACCTTAAACAGTCAACCCTAAACCCTAAACCCTAAACCCTCAACCCTTAAACCCTAAACCCTTAAACCCTCTACCCTCTACCCTCAATCCTCTAACTTCTACCCTAAACCCTAATCCCTCAACCCTTAGACCCACTTAGTAAACTCTCTACCCTAATCCCTCAACCCGTATACCCTCTACCGTATACATGGACCCTCAAACCTCTTGACCCTTATTCCCTCAACCCTTATACCCTCAACCATATACATTGGACCGTCAACCCTAATCCCCCAACCCTATACCCTCAATCCTCTACCCTTTACCTTAAATCCTCAACCCTCAACCCTTAAACCCTCTACCCTTTACCCTTTACCCTATACATTAAACACCCAACCCTCAATTCTCAACCCTCAACCATTAATCCCTCAATCCTCAACCCTCAAACCCTAAACCCTCAACCCTTATACTCTTTACCCTATACATTGGACTCTTAACCCCAATCCTTCAACCATATGTACCCTCAACCCTAATCCCTCAACCCTATACCCTCAACCCAATACCCTAATCCCTCAACCCTATAGGTCATCAACCCTATACCCTCTATTCTCAACCCTCTACCCTATACATTGGATCCTCAACCCTCATATATCTATGTCCCTCCCTCCTCTTCTATCCTTCTCTCTATCCTTACATCCCTCCCTATCTATCCTAATCCATCAAACCTAAACCCTAAATTTAAACCCTTAAACACTCAAGCTAAACCCTCTCAAACCTCAACCCTTAAACCCTAAACCCTTAAACCTTCTACCCTCTACCCTCTACCCAATACTCTCTACCCTAAACCCTAATCCCTCAACTCTTACACCCTTAAATCCAATAAAAATCCCTACCTTAATCCCTAATCCCTAATCCCTAAACCATTAATCCTTAATCCCTCAACCCTTAAACCCTCAACCCTCTACCCTCAACCCTCAACCCTTAAACTCTAATCCCTCAACCCCTATACCCTCTACCCTATACAACCCTAAACCTTGAACCCTGAACCTTGAACCCATAAACCCTTAAACCCTCTACCCTATACATTAAAACCTCAACACTAAATTATCAATCCTCAACCCTTAATCCCTCAATCCTCAATCCTTAAACCCTAAACCCTCAACCCCTATACCCTCTACCCTTTACATTGGACCCTCAACCTAATCCTTCAACCGTATACCCTCAAACCTATACCCTAAACTCTCTACCCTCAATCCTAAACCCTTAACCCTAAAACCTTTAACCCTAAACCCTTAAACCTTCTACCCTATACCCTCAACCTAATCCTTCAACCGTATACCCTCAAAATTATACCCTAAACCTTCTACCCTCGACTCTAAACCCTTAACCCTAAAACCTTTAACCCTAAACCCTTAAACCTTCTACCCTATACCCTAAACCAAATACTCTCTACCATCAACCCTAATCCTTCAACCATCACCCCTTAAACCCTAATACCCTAGAAACTATCAATTCTATAGGTCCTCAACCCTAATCCCTCAACCCTATACCCTCAACCCATATTTCTTTCTCTCTATCTATACATCTCACCTCTCCTTCCCTCCCTCTCTCCTACCCTCTCTAATTTTCTCTATCTACCCTCTCCCTCTTTCTACGTACTTCTCATTCAATCAATCCCTACCATCGTCTTTCACTCCCTCAATCTATCTCTCTCTCTTTCTCCCTCACACTCTTTCCCACTTCCTCTCTTCCCCTCTCTCTCATGTCTCTCCCTCCCATCCCTTCTCTCTCTTAGGTATCTCCCTCTAGCAACCTACCTAGGTAACTCTCTCTCTATCTCTCTCTCTCTCTCTCCTCTTTCTATCTATCCCTCTCACCCTACCTAGATAAGTCCCTCTCACTCCATCCCCTCTTTCTCTCCCTCTATTAGGTCAATCCCTCCCACATCCTCTCCCTCTCTCAAGTCTCTCACTCACACTCCCTCTCACTACCTATCTCTCAAGTCTCTTCCTCTCACCCCCTTCACACTCTCAAGTCTCTCCCATTGGCACCCTACCTACATAACTCTCTTTCTCTCCATCTCTCTCTCCCCTGCTCTCTCTCTCTCACTCCCTTTATCCCTCCCACCCTACCTAGCTAAGTCCCTCTCACTCCAGCCCCTTCTCTCCCACTCCCTCTCTATTAAACTCTAACTTTATCCCTTTATCCCTCTCACCCCCCTCACACTCTCAAGTCTCTCCCTTTGGAACCCTACCTACATAAATCTATCTTTCTCTCCATCTCTCTCTCTCTCTCCCCACCCCCTCTCTCTCTCACTCCCTTTATACCTCCCACTCTCCCTAGCTAAGTCCCTCTCACTCCAACCCCTTCTCTCCCACTCCCTCTCTCTTAAAATATCACTTCCACCCCTTCTACCTCTCTCTAGACTCTCTCTCTCTCCCTATCCCTGTCCCCCTCCCACCTACCTAAACAACTATAGATCTCTCTCTCTCTCTCTTAAAATTATCCCTCCCTCTAAAGAGATACATAAATACATACATACAAGCGTAATACATATGTAGATACAATCCTACATACATACAAGCATACATGTACATGTGTAGATACAATCTTACATACAAGTAGCCATACATAAAATATACATGCATTGATACATACATGCATTGATACATACATATACATACATACATACATACATACATACATACATACATGACATACAAGCATATAAGACTAAAATATATAAACATACATTCAATAGAGTGGCATTTAACATAAAGAAAGAAATAACACGAGCGTGGTATACCACACTCGCATTATGTCTTGTAAGACATGCTCCCCACAAATGGAAAAACCATGTCAAAACTGAGATATAACACGAGCACGTTATATCGTGTGCATTATAATGTGTATGCATTATATCTTTCTTTGAGAATCCCCGAGCCTTGGGATTGGTATTTTCCTTGGAATACCAAACGAAAGGCTTGGAGGGCATTCCCAATGACCAGAGATGTGTTTTTGCAAATTCTACAATTTTTGACATAATCAGGTTCATGCTCACCATCAAGATTGCCCATGGTTCAATATCAAACAAATCAAACATCTGGGTAATGGTAGGTTCTCTCTTAGGTATCCAATGATGTAATTTTTTTCACTTTCTAAAAATGTTAAGCCTTTCAACCATTATTTCTTTTGTTTGTATGTCTCTTTTTTGGAAAAAAGAAGTGTTTGGTGTTTCTTTCATTATAAATTAACCATTCATCAAAATTTCAAATAAATTACATATTTAGAAACTAGACTCCATTCTACAATTTTTTTTTTTAATTTCAATTAGTTTCCAAAATTTGTAGGGGTAGCATACAAGGGTCATACAAGAGTTGCTATCTTATGTTTTTTTGAAAAAAAATAACACTAATTTGTGTACATTCCTCGTTTGAACCTCTTAATCTCAACCATTTTAAAAATAAATTAGTAGTTTAGAAAGTAGACTCAGAGCACTCTAATCCTTGTTTTTGTTCCATCTCAAAATTTTGAGTGTAACTATCTTCAATTTCATTTCCAAGGTCCGTATTTCCTGATTTCAGAAAAAAGTTGTCCACTTAAGTCCCCTTTTTGGGAACCATCTTTGTGCACTTACCCAAGGAGGTAACCATTCCAAACATCCCTCAAATTAATCCTCTAAAACTAACTACATAGCTCAAGATCCATATCTATGAAAGATAAAGCATATAGACTGATGCTAAACCATACTCAAATAAGTCTCCATAATCAATAACCATGAATCAACTCAATCCCATGAGAATCAAAGCATGAAACATAAATTCATCTGAAAGATATAATGGGAAAATACCTCTCAAATAATAAACTAATGAGTAGACCAAGAGTGGGGAATGGGAATTCTCCTCTAGGATAACCAAGCCATCATGACTCACTCCAAGAAGAATCTCCTCATAGGTCTCTATTGAACTCATGTCCAACCAAGGTGTAGGCTCCTTAGACTTTCCATTGAAATCTCATCAAGAGTAACCATCTCAACAACAATTCTCTCATCTCAAGAGAAATATAGCATCACCTCATTTTCCATGTATCCATGAGCACCTACAAAAAATCATCTCATGCTAAACTCCAAATGCATCACTACACTATCATGAAGTTCTCAGCCATATGACCAATGCACCCAAAACACATAGAATCACTAGACCACTGTCAAAGCTCCAATAATCTGAATCAAGAAATTATCATGACATCATGATATTACCATCCCCCTTAGGAGATTCCATGCACCAAGTGAACATACCATGGTCTCAAGAGAAGTGCATCATGCTAGAACATATATTTTTAGGACCCACTTGCTTTCTAGCACTTCTAGGGTTTTTCACCTAAAAGGAGAAAGAAGGGTAAAAAATGCTTATGTTCACATTAAAATTTAATGCAATATGGATGTTATTTGGATGCCATATATTCCTAAATGAAATTTTTGTATGCAATAAACTAATAAGATTAACTAATTAATGAATGGAAATTTAACGGAAAACAACTTGTTTGAAAACACATTGTTTAATATAAAATCTCCTAAAAATGAATAGAAAACTACAATAGAAATAAATAAAATTGAAAGTGTGCACTTGGAATATTTAAAGAGGCTGGAAATGACATTTGAAATGCTATTGATGCTAATTTTTCAAGCCTGGTGGGACTCATTCGCCATTCTAGGCGAATCAGTCCCAGTTCTGCAAAATTGAGTCAGGGCCCATTTCAAACAAAAGGGTATCTAAAAATGCAGAAAACTAAAAAATAACCTTGGAGTGGGACTAATTCACCACCCATGGTGAATGAGTCCACTTTTTAATTTATGAATTTCTAGAATTGGAATCTAGAGCTTCCGATTTGCACTTTGACTTCCTACGGGTGTCCGCTTCCAAAAATATGATTTATGGGTATGAAAATGAGTTTTTGTTGATATTTTGATTTGTTGAATGAAGAGGGGACCTGAAGAACCTTTCAACTTGAATTTTAATGATTTCCAAGCATCCAAGAGTCCTAAATCTTCAAACACACAAGGCAAGAGAGAGATGTTGAATGTTAGGGCATTGGGGTTTGCCTTGGTCAAACCCCTTTTAGGTAATTAAACTAAAATGATGAAATAATGGAATGAAACATGTAATAATGGAGATGATTACCTTTGCATGTTGATTGATCTTGAATTTCTACAACAAAACATGGAGGATCTACCCTTGAATGTTTGAAAATTGATGTCTCAATGCCTTAAAATGGTAAAACCCTAAGTTGCTTGAATTGAAAGAGAATATTGGTGGATGAATAATGAAGAGTGAATGTGTATGTAGAAGATGTAAAATGAGGAGAAAAACACATATTTATACAATCTTGTGCCTTAGTAACTTGTTGATACCTCATCACAGGCCGACATCAAGTAATTTTGAATAAAAAATCAAAAGGAAATTTAAAATATTTTGAATTTGGAGCCAAGGGGGACTCATTCGCCACCCACAGTGAATGGGTCCCACCTAGGACCTGAAAATGGGTGTTGGGAATTAAGTCACATTTAATGTTATTTTTCAAGTTTACATTAAAAAATGCGCTTAATTAAATCTTATAAGGGCATAAAGGGTTCAAATAAAGCATAAGAAAGGTGTAAATAGTGAAGACAAGCCTAGAAAAGTGTGAAATTTTGTTACAAGACTTTACAACACTTTAAAATAGGACTTGATTAGTGATGAAAAGTTGATTTTTAGGTGAATTGTAATGAATGGAGTCTAGAATAGTGTAGAAATGTTTTACAACACTTCACAACACCTTCACAAGACATTAATAAATGCATTCTATTCAATTTGCAAGGGTACAAGACCTAGTGTGGACATGTAAAACACCTCTCAACACTAATCAAGGCCTCATTAAGTCCAATTTATCATGAATTATTCCCATGTTAAGCAAGAGGTCCTTTTTTCTATGCAATACATGCCAAAACTATAATCACAATCACGAGTATATCATGACATAAAATAAGCAAACCCTAAACCAACATCACTTGTCAAGCATCACCAACAGCTCAACCAAAGAGTCCAAGAGTCCTACATGGCTCCAAGATGTTACACATCTTCAATATCAGGAATATTTAACCAATCTCCAAATAGTGTCCATGCAAATGCAAAGAAACCCTTATGTAGCAAGAGGATCTAAGAGCTCCTCCTAGTAACATCTACAACACTAAAGAAGATCATTCATCCATATTCATTGCTAAAGCTCACTGAACCATGAAAATTTATCTCTCCAAGCATCATGACCAAACATCTCCTAATTTGAAAAACCTCTAGGTCCACACAACATGTCCATTTGAAAATAATACCAAGTGGCACCAAGATCTCCAAACCAAGAAAAAATACCATCGCTGTCAAAAACTTACACCAAGTGGTGTATTAAAGCTATTCATGACATCATGATACACATGCTATAGTTCCCCATAATAAAGTATCTAGGTACTCAACATCATCCATTCTTTCATCTGAAAGAAACAAACCAATGCACAAATGGCCACAGACAAGGCCAACTAACAAGTTTGCATCTACACAAAATCAATCCTTATGGATATAGACAATCCACTTCTGAGTTATTCCAATAAAATCAATAGGCTATACACACCTACAAAAATGCATAACTCATAGATCCAATGCACTGAAACATGCAAACCCATCATTGCACTAGTAATTAGCAAACCGAGATTCAAAAATAATAGTCATGTATACCACATGACTTAGACATTGGATCATACACAATTCTAATTCACCAAAATAGGTCCACAACCTAAGCACCATAGTCTGGGAATCCACCAAGCATCACCACAAGAATTTTGAGTGACTAATCACATACCAACATTCCCATGCAGAGAAAGAATCTCACCTTCTAACACCATGCATGAACCATGCATGAAAAAGTACAACTATCTCATCAAATGACACCTCCCAAAAGCCAAGGTCTAGAAAATAGCTTAACCACAAGTTTTTCGTGACCATTAAAAACCTGCAAAACCACTATTTTAAAAAATAGCCATACGCATCCATGCCCACTTCACATCTAGAAGACTCAAAAGTATTAAAAAACACCATAATAGTAAAACCAGAATAATGGATTATCATAGATGAGCATAACCATATATTTTTCAAAAAATATATAAAACCTTTAGATCCAAGGAACATAAATCAAAGCCATTCAAGTATAAAGCATCCATAAAAGGAAAAAATTAGTTTAGGAACTCTAGACCTGTTTCAGGACAACTCCACAATGATGCATAAAGTAGGGTATCAAAGGTCTACAACACTCAATCAATGCTTAAATCCTAGAGTCCTAGCATAACAAACAAGATGGGTTTCTTCACAAGTTGACACTATGCCTTATAGTACTGCAAACAGGGTATTTTAGCCATAACTTTTAGATAAAACTCCAACCCACAACCTAAAACCTATTTTGAATACCCATTAAGCCCTTTTAAAACATATATAGATTTAATATATGGTTGTTTTGGAACACCAAGGGATAAATTCTACTTTTAGGGATAAATCTTTTTGACAAACCCTATCACCTATGCATCACAATTGCTTAAAAACATGAGTTAAACCAACAAGGGCATCAACCCATTTTCTCAAATCCTTAATCCCTACTCCTAAAAACTTCACAAACTCAAAAAAAATCCTAATTAATTCCATTCCAATAGTTATCAGGCCATTTCACCAGTGGAATGGCTCAAAGCTTCATTTTGTTCTCTCAAAGCACCAAAACCTAGGTTTTCAAAGTAGTTTGGAGTAAATTGCTTCTAAAATGCTCAAAACTAAATGAAATTCGATGAGACCAAGTTTTTTCAGAAACTAGATTCAATTCCACATCAACTTCAATCAATTTGAGACCACTTCTAGGCTGTACAAGGCCATACAACCTCCTGTAGCAATAAATTATAATAGAAAAATGTAGGAAACCTAAACTTTATTGATGTTCAACTTAGAAAATCACCTCCAAAACCTTGTTTCAACCATTATATGATGAGTTTAAATATTTAACAACCCAAACAACTAAATACCTTTCAAGTCTCATGACCATTCAACTTCCTCAAATGCACAAAATACAAAGTTGCATAACAACTTTTTACAACTTTTTGTAAAAATGACAACTTTGCACAACCTATTACAAAATGAATCAAAAAAATGACAAGAACATTAAAAATGGTCTAAATAGACCCTATTCAATAAAAAACATGACTCAAAAACCAAAACATAACATTAGACTCTTTCATATCAAGGAGGTCCATGGTGCCTTTCACCATACTCCCCAGGAAAAATTGAATCAAGTCCCCTTGAGGACTATGTAGCAACAAAAAATTCATGTTTTTCCATGATATCCTATGATCTCCAAGTGATTTCTCCAAGAGGAAACCCCTTCCAATGAACTGGGTAGTACTAAAAATTAGCATTCTTTTTTGCATTCTTGAACTCTTTGCCACTTAAATTATGCTCCAACTACTAAGGGCTACATGTTGGATGATCCTTGAATTGTTTCTCACTTGCAACTATTGTTGAAACTTCCCCTTTACCTATTACCATGTCTCTCCCTCTCTTGCAATGAACTCCCTTGTTCTTCTCCTTTGGTGCATGTTTAAAATTACTATTTTATCTTTGTAGTGCAACTTTGATATCTTCACCTTTATCTTTCATCTCTTCCATCTGATGCTCTGCCCCTATAGCTACTGCTTTATCAGGTTCACCAACCTTTGATTTGAAAAAAAACATAATGATCACTATCCTCTCCTGAAAACATTTAATGGAACACCTTCTATAGCCTCTTATCAACATACCTTTTAAACCAACCTTGAATCTACAAAATAAATTCATCTTTGACCTTCAACAAATCTGATTTTGTCACCTTGACTCAATATCATTTCCTTCCAAAATCAGATTCTTCATTTGTGTTGTCTTCACATCTCCAAGTCTAGGAGTGGTTGCAAGGTTCCTATCCTCATTTTCCTCCACCTTTATAAACCATTTCCTACCAACCATCATCACATTAGCTTGATTAGTTTGTCCTTTATCATCTTCTTTCAAGGGTTTCAAAGTAAAAGAGATTCCATCTTTCTCAATCTCATAAATGTTTCTTCTCCCATCATACAAAGTATGCTTGTCAAATTTCCAAGGCCTCCCTAGCAGTAAATGGCACATGTATCCATAGGCAATACATCACATCGAATCTTATCTTTGTACCTTGCTATATTGAAATCCACCCAATCTTGCTCATTAACCAAAACATATTGACCCTCATTCAACCAAGAAACTTTATAAGTATAATGTGATATTCTAGGAAATCTATGTTTCTCAACCATCTCATTGGAAACCATGTTATATGTGCTTCCTAAATCAATTACAACCTTACATACCTTACCCATGCACTTACAAGTGGTTTTGAAGAGTGTCTTTATTTGTGATGGCTCCTTTTCCTTTGATGCTTTGATGAGATTTCTTCTAACCATTATTGATTCTCCAACTTCTAGAGCAACATGTTGTGATGGAGAGTTTACACTCTTAGTATGCTCTTATTGCACCAATTTATTCCTTCTTTCACCTTCATTACATTGCCATGCTTGGTGTCCAAATTTGTTGCATTGATAGCACCTTCTTGTGAATCCTTGTGAGCCTCTTCCTTGACCTCCAAATTTTCCTCTAAAACTTGATCTACCACCTCTAACTACACCTCTATGATCAACAACTTGGTATTTTTCCTTTCTTCTATCTTCTTGACCTTCATAGGACTGCCTTGAAGTAGAAAATGAACCTCTTCCTCTAGAAGTGCTGATTTTTCCCCTAGTTTGTTGATCTTGCCTTCTTTTAAGTTTTTCTTCAGCCCTTATTACCATTTGATAACATTGATAAACTATTTTTGGATTTTCCAAAGTTAATTCATCTTGAATGTTGTATCTTAATCCACTCAGATACCTAGCAACCTTTTCCACTTCATCCTCCATGTGACTTGCCCTTATACTCAACTTATACAATTCTTCAGTATAGGCTTTGACATCCATTTCCTTTTGTTTCAGACCTTGAAGTTTCTTAAACATTTGAATTGCATAATCAGATGGTAAGAACTCACCTTTCAACTTCGCTACCATTCTGTCCCAAGAAACAATCTTTGACTTACCTTTCTTCCTCCTTTCAAATTGCTCATAATCCCACCACAATAGTGCATGACCCTTCAACTTTTTTTTTGCAATCTTTATCTTTTGCTCCTCAGGTACATCTTCACACTCAAAATAATTCTCAAGTGTTGCAATCCAATCTAAAATTTCTTCATCATTAAAATTACCTCCATACATAGGAATATCAATCTTTACCTTGGTTTAATCTTCCTTTATTTCTCTTAGCAACTTAGCCATCCTCTGATCATCAGGATCCAATTCCTCTTCCTCTTCTTTGTCATTCTCTTCTTCCTCCTCTTCTTCAGAGTCACTCTCATTACCTAGAACCATACCTCTTTTTTAACTTGTTTCCATAGAAAAAATTCTCTCTTTCAAATCTTTCATCTCTCTAGCATGCTTTTCCTTCAACTCATTCACTTCTCTAGCAATGGTTTCCCCTTTTAGAGGCATTTTGTTCACTTTTTGCTTCACACTTTCTCTCTTTTCTTCATATCAAACCTATTCTCTAATAAAAATTTGATGAAAATAAGGGTATCAAATGTCGACAACACTCAATAAATGCTTTCCCAAAGTCTTATCACAACAAACAAGATGGGTTTCTTCACAAGTTGACACTATGCTTTGTAGCACAACAAACAAGGTATTTTAGCCATAAATTTCAGATAAGACCTCCAACCCACAAACTAAAACCCATTTTGGACACCCATTAAGCCATTTTAAAATATAGAAATGTTTTAGATATGCTTTTTTTCAAATTCCAAGGGATAAATTCTGCTGCTATGCTTGGAAAATGCCTAATCAGGCTTGTTTTGATAGGTTGAACTTTGTGATTTTCTCAACCCAGAACTCAAACTCTCATACCAATAGCCTAGAAATGTTGAATATGGTCTACACAAAAATTTTCCATCACCCAAAACAATTTCTAATAAATATTTTTCACAAACCTTATCACCTATGCATCACAATTGCTTAAAACCATGAGTTAAACCAACTAGGGCATCAACCCATTTACTCAAATAGTTAACCCCTACTCCTACAAACTTCAAAAACTAAAAAATAATCCTAATTAATTCCATTCCACTGGTTATCAAGCCATTTCACTAGTGGAATGTCTCAAAACTTCATTTTGTTCTCTCAAAGCACCAAAACCTAGGTTTTCAAAGCAGTTTGGAGTAAATTGCTTGTAAAATGCTCAAAATTGAATGAAATTCAATGAGACCAATTTTTCTAAAACTAGATTCAATTCCAAATCAATTCCAATCAATTTGAGACCACATGCAGGCCATACAAGGTTGCACAACCTCCTGTAACAACAAATTACAATAGAAAAATGTAGGAAACTAGAACTTTATCGATGTTCAACTTACAAAATCACCTCCAAAACCTTGGTTCAACCATTACATGATGTATTTAAACTTTACCAACCAAAATAACCAAATAAAACTACCTTTCAAGTCTCATGACCATTCAACTTTCTTAAAATGCACAAAATGCAAAGTTGCATAGCAAGTTTTTACAACTTTTAGGAAAAATGACAACTTTGCATTTGACCTATTAAAAAATGTATCAAAAACATGACTTGAGGAAATTAAACATGGTCTAAATAGAACTTATTCAATCAAAAGCATGACTCAAACACCAAAACATAACATTAGAATCTTTCATGTATCAAGGAGGCCCATGGCACCCTGCACCACACAACCACCAACATGCACATGCATCCAAGGGAGAAAAGCTATTGTAGAAGCCTCCAAATCATCTAATGATCAAATCCATATCCTACATGCAATCGGGGTAACACAAAAAACCAATGTCTTCCAATACTGAGAAAAATCACCCAACATAAGCACATTACTCCATGGCTAAAAAATAACCAAAGCTTCTCCATATCATCAAAGAGCCTCTCACACAAACACCCAATATGAAAAAATTTCTACAACACAACCACAAAGAAAAAAATCCCACCCTATGCATAAGGATTATTTTGTTGTCAACTACAATCTTTAGACCACATTATTTCAATATGACCAACTCCATTTTCTCTGTCTTCACCATTATTCAAGTTGTGTGCTATCACCTGAAATGAAAACAAAAAGCTAAAAAATTCCACTCACCAAAGGATCAATCTTTAGTCTATTCCTTCTTATTTCCTTAACCTTTCCAGACTAAGAAATCTTCACAGAAGTTCAAAGAAGGAATACTTAGAACCAAAAACACCAGATCTAATACCAATTGAAGGAAAATTTGGTTAATCTTACAATGAGCATCTAAAATAAGAAGAGTTCCTTTGATAAATAGTGTTTCTTCAAATAGCCTCAAAAACACGTACTATTATGCCATAAAGTAAAATTAGACATAGTTTATTTCCCCACCATTAATCCTTAGAGGAAAGGTCATGCAATTTAACATCTTTCAAGAGCAACAAATTTCAACAACATCCATTAAAAAAATTCAATAAACAAAATCATTAAACCTGAAAGATGGAATAAAAGACATGAACACAAAAATTTACATGGGGAAAACCCCTTAAAGTGAAAAACCCCACACTCCAAAATCATAGATCCATTGTATTATTTAACAACAAAATAAATAGTTACAATACAATGTAGGCTCTAAGCCTTTACATGGAGATTTACATCCTATTCCATCTAGAGAAAATTCGACAGCATAACCCCTCTAAATGCTATCTCACTATTTCAATGCACTATGACATTGCATACATACTTCACAAGTGTTATGGGAAAACCGTCGTTCCACCTTCTATACCAACTGAACAACCATTGTCTCTCTGAATTCCCACTGTCACCTTACTATGCCTCTCGTTCCATCCTATTGGGATGTCGAAGGGATTTCCAAAGTTGTCCTATTGATAACGATATGTCTCTCTGATACTAGCACACCAACTTCATGAACATCCTACTAGAACGTCGAAGGGACAAGTCTCAAGGTCTCATCAATATCATATTGCCTCCTCAATATAGCTCCATCAGAATATCAAAGCTACCAAATTTTAGGTCGTGTTGATATCCTCCTATCTCCTCAAAAAATCCCTTCCCGTCGATATGTGCCTATCTGATTCAATGAAGAACTTATTGGGATGTCGAGGAGACAAGCCATTTCATCCTGCTAAAATTCACCTCTCAACCTATGAACCTTTGATTGATGCAAACTCTTGTTACCTCTTATCTCCTATCAGATGTTAGGGATCAGGGATACCATGATCACCATACTACATAGATCTCAAGAAAGTAGACTAACAACCATACCTCTGAATAGTGAAGAAAGAAGTCCTCTAGCAGATCAGAATTTAGGGTTTCTTAATACCTGATATCATAGACTTAACAAGTAAAGCATACAATGGAATTCCGAAGTCTGATTGCTGAAACCCTTCAAATTTAGCTAAGTCTTTTACACTAGTATGTTTGAGAGACCTTTTTCTCAAATGTGAACATATTTTAATTCTCCTAAAAATTTTACCTCAATATTGACTAACTTAAATTTCTTTTATGTTTTAGTTGGTGTGAGACCTAACTTCTCACAAATTGAATAAGGCAAGGCATTTCTAAATGCTCAAGAATATACCAAATAGTTGTGTAATTTTTTTCTAAAATTCCAAGACTACTTGAAGAAAAGGAGGAGTATCCATTTTTTATTTATAGAAATAAACAAGAGAATTCATTGCAACTACTACATTATCTTTTTATTTTGATGATTTTTAAATCCCTTCAATTTATCTGGAAATCTAGTCAAAATATAAATAATAGATAAATTGTTAGGATTAAAAGTCATTTACATTGCAATCCTAGATGTATATTTTATATGTTTCCAACACTCTTGGAAAATGTATTTTGATTCCTATGATGTAACTAGAGAAATAATTTATATTTTAAAATTCACAAAATTCTTTGCTTTTATTTTCATACATGCATTCATGAAGGATGTGAGCAAAATGATGATGGTTAAAATTGACTTTGAGGCAATTTAAGGTATTTTCTATTCCTAGGCACTAGAGAAAGAAGTGGATATTTTTCTATAATGGATGGGTCTCACATGATTAGTGGTCTCCAAAATGAAGTGTTGGACTTGTGGATGTGATTGATTTGGGAGTTATCAATCAAAGATGCTTTCGTGGTTACATTTTCTAACTAGAGATTTATTGATTGATCCCATGTAATGCCCATGTGAAGTTATTAACTTTATTTACTAATCTCACAAGAGGATTTCCATGTTGTTCATGGATTTTTTGGATCATACCATGGTTGTGGTAAAATTATTTATGATTTATGATTTTTATTTTGCCTATATATTTGAGGTATGAGATTATAGTTGTATAATCATTATTTATAGGTACACAAGTGATGTTGAAGTGTTGACATAGTGTAGGTTTCATCTATTGATATTATATTATGTGCATTGAATATTTAGACATACATATTCTCTTTCTATATTGGAGTTTTTTTCCAATAAAATTTTGTTGTATAAATTTTATGTCTATATGATTTGTTGATTTTATTATTTTCTTGATTTATGCATTTAGATATATTTTTTATGATAATGTTGAATAAAAAAATATTTAATATTTACATACATACATTTATGGAAGATTTTATTATATTAATTTTATAAGAAATAACAACAAACAAAGGATCAAAACATTCACATGCAAATTAGAGGTAATGGGTCCTTTGAAAAAATATAATAGGAATCTATTTAATAAACTTTAGAATCTCATTTTTGGGTCTATATATATGACCATTAAAGCACATTGTTAGAACAACTTCACTTACGTTCACTTCAATTAAGCAACATTTATAGCAAAAGGAGTGCGAACAGTGTGTTTCCCATCGAGCCAAGTGAGAGAACCAAATACATATCCCTTTGTGCTTGCACTCGTTGCTGTAAACATGACTTGGAAAGAGAGCTTGTTGGAAGTGGTGGAGAAATGAAGAGTATCTGGAGAAACCTTGACGGTCAATCCTGCAGGAGAATCAATGGTAACCTTGTATGTGGATTCCCCATTGGGACTTACATTTCTCACTGTTCTACTCACAGTCGTTGTGCTTCCCATACTCAGATTGGAGAGGGAAATAGTTGGGTAGTTCATTAGACTGATGGACTCCTTTGTCGCATTGGATGGGCACTTGTAGTTGGCATTACCTGAGATTTTTTTTATCCCATTGGAATCCAATCCATAGTTGCACAAGAAGTTGAAGTAATCTTGATTTGATGTTTCATAGACAAGCCCCGGTTCAAGAGCTACCGTTGGATTTATTTCTCCACCACCGAAGTCAAATGGAGTGCCAACTGCGCCTGTATCATCAGTCATTGGATTCCCCATATTGTTCATTGAAGTAGCTGCAATTTGTAACAAACTCTTGAAGGATTCAATACAAGTTGCTACAAAGCCAAGTACACTAGATATGGTTATAACCTGAAAGCTAAGCCTGTGCACAAAATATGGAGGCTTTCAAGAAAAGGATAGGATTTTGATATCTTTAAATTCAGATTAAAGAGAAATCATTTTATTATATTAAAAAAGACAAATTTAAGAATGTAAATTTGTTTTTTTTTTACCAAATTAATATATAAGAATTTTTAAGAAAGAGCGTTTTTAAAAATCTTTATTCTTATCAATTTTATTTTAAAGAGTAGTAAAGAGAAAAGTTCATATTACTTTACTTCACTACATATAAACTTAAAATAAAAACATAAGCAACAAGTAAATTGTTATCTTCTTTTATAAGAATAATTAAAGTAAATGTTTATTCTTAATTTTTAAATTGAATTGTCTATTGTTTAATATTGTACAAGAGTTGTATAAAGTTTTATTCAATCATATTAAATTCTTGATATTTCTCCTTTCTACAAGAACCATAATCAAGGAGAATCTACTATGGTTTCTATAGAAAAGATGCACTTAATTGAAAATATACCTGTTGTAATTAGTGCTGATCTGAGAGCAGATGAGCTCCAAGTGGGATGAACTGTTTTTAGAAGTGCAGCAGCTCCACTAACATGAGGACATGCCATGGATGTCCCAGATATTATGTTAAAAGAGGATGGTTTCATTCCCATGGGAACACTATCTGATGAGGAACTTGTAGGAATCCAACCAGCAAGTATATCCACACCTGGTGCACTTATGTCCGGCTGCAAGTGTTTTTTAATTATGAAAAAAATAATGGTTGTCAAGATATAATGTTTTCAAATTCCTTAACATTAAGACAAAAGCTTTTAATAAACTAGAATGGGAGTAAAGATATAATGTTATTACATTCCTTAACATTAAGACATAAGCTTTTAATAAACTATGTAACCAATTTTTAATAGAAATTGGGTTCATTCTATGTGATCCAATCTTGATGCAATGAAAGATCATATTCTATACTTTAATGTTTTTCCATTTGAATTGCTTGTGTCATGAGAAGATTTTTTTAATAACTCTAAATAAAATATTAAATTAGGGTCCATACCTTGAGAATATTTTTAGTGAGTCCTCCAGGTCCTCTTGATGAGAAATCTGGAACAATAGGTGCTGGTTTATAATTTTTGATATCCTCTGTTGGAGTAATAGTTGCAACCGGCTTCCTATCATTCATAATTTAGTTATGTAGTTAATGCAATTGCATGCAATCCAATAAGATTCATATTTGAATCATTGGGAAATGATAGAAAAATTAGAATTCTTACTTGGTTGATTTTATGTATGATAAGATCTCTTTCACAAGTGTATTATGGATTGTAGTGGAAGGGAAAGTGCCATAGTTGGTTGCAATTGTTTTTTGTGAATCATCAACTAAGATCATGCCTATACCTCCATTGGTTTTCACCTCCATTTTTTTATCTTGCCCTGAGTAAATTATGTCAGTGCTGAGACACAATACCACCTTTCCTTCTAGCTTGGAAGCATTCAAAGACCCTGGATTGCAATTGCTGCTATACACAAAAGGTGATCATTAGTAAAATCTTTAGAATCAAAGTATTGCCGACACATAGAAATTTTTTATAAAAAACTTACCTTGCATCAGTTGTAGAACTAGAATTGCTACCGATGCTACCCCCATATACAAGAGGGTACATGTTTGATCGGCTAAGATTTGAGAAATTTATGGCCATACCCTAAATTCAAAATCATCCAATTCAAACTAAATTTAAATAAAGATATTGAGGAAAGAACAAAATATAATTTGAAAATATTGTTTGACAATTGCTCACACAAAAAAGTTGATTTTGCATAACAACTAGAAATAAAACACTTATTAAATAATGATCATCCAAAAAAGACAATTATATTAATTATGTTGAAAAATAAAAATAATTTCAAAATACTAATAAAAGTCCTAATAAATAAAATATAAAACTATTAAATAGTCTTGTTAGTGGATATGATTCTAGTTAAAAGTTCTAATAAATAAGATAGAGAAGTACAAAATAGTCTTAGGGGGGGCATGACTAATTAAAAGGTGCTCCAGCTACTTATATTTGAGTAGGTGGTGTGTGGAAAAGTTTGGTGCTTTGACTATCATTTAAATGTAAGGATTGTTCACGATAAATAGGTTAAATTGTGAACTACTGGATAGATGGGTTCGATTCATATTCATTTGAATGTTAGTCTCACCTGGATTGTCTTGCCATTGCCCAAAATAACATTTGATCTGAATTGTCTGTTAATAGTGGTTGCTGCAACCGTGAAAATCCAAGGAGCTGTGTTCACAACCGACTGAGGACCAGGTCCATTGTTTCCAGCAGAACAAACAACCAGAATCCCTTTCTGTGTGGCATGGAAAGCTCCGATGGCTATTGGGTCCGATGTATATTCCCATTCTGAAGAGGATCCAAGCGACAGAGACAAAATGTCTACGCCATCGTTAATTGCAGTGTCTAAGGCAGCCAAAATGTCTGAACCTTGGCACCCTTCTTCAGTACACACTCTGTAAATTGCTATTCTGGAGGAGGTTGATCCGCCTCTGGCAGTTCCCTTGGCAAGCCCGTAATAGTTTGCATCGGCGACTGCATTTCCACCTGCAGTAGAAGCGGTGTGGGTGCCATGCCCGTTTGCATCTCTTGCAGATAATGCCGTGTTATACCATGCTCCAATTAATTTCCTGTTCTCAAATTACCTCAACATCAAGCCATGCAAAAACAACCAGATTAAGAAAAACCAAAACTCAAACACTAGAAAGTTATTTTGCACTGCCAAAACCTGTTGCAATTGGAAAGAGTAAAATCCCTGCCCTGCATGCATGCGCCTTTCCACCGGCGAGGAATAGCCGTGATTCCGATATCATTGAAGCTGGGTGCTTCTGGCCATACGCCTGACCCAATTCCAAAACTCTGTATTAGATACTGCAATGGTTTTTGGGGCTCAACTGAACAGTGTATCTAGGTTCTCCCTTAACTAAACATTTTCAGGGAAAGGATTAAATTTAATAATCCAAAAGGAATATTAAAATTTAGTATTACTGTGAGCTGAAAGATGACAAGTGCATACCTGAATCTAGAAGTCCTATGATGGCATCTTGATCGGAAGAAGACACGTTTGGGTAGTTGAAGGACGTGCCCGATTGCATTTGCAGAAAATCCCATGACTGTGTCGTATGAAGCTTCAAAACCGGATCAGGGAACACTGATACGACTTCTGGTTTCTCTGCAATAAATAAATAAAATAATACTGTAGCCGTCTACCTGGGACGAAATTTCTACTTAAGGAACAATGTTCGGCTACTTATTCATCGTACCAGCCAGTGCATTAGCTTGCTGAGCGGATAACATTGCTGAGAATCCACTAAAAGCATATGTGTAGCTATTTACAAGCGACTCTTCTGCCTCCTTGCGACTATGACCACCACATTTTCAACAAGACAAAAATCAAGGAGTTGAGTATACAGATCAGAAATACAACTCTACCTAAGTGAAGAACATTGAGTGATTTGAAGTACCTTCCCCAGACAGATGAAAGCAACTGTACATGACTTCTCACAAGCAAATCACGCGCTTTGTCATTGGAACTACCCATGTAAACAACGTACATCTAATATGAAAATGGATGTGAACAGAAATTAGCGTTCTCTTCTTCATCTTTGTTAGATGATAAACAGAGATTAAAATTAGAGAATTACCTTTTTCTCCCCATTTGCATCTGAAGCAAGTGCACTCAAGAGCAAACTGCAAAACAACACCAAGTGGAACTGAAATATGAATCCCATGACTAATGTGGAAATTCCTATGCCTCTCTTAACTTTTTTGGGAGTGTTTAAATGGAAGTACGAATTTGTCGGCAAGTGGCTTTGTGGGTGTGACTCTGATTTCCATTTGAAGTTATCTGATCATCATAAGATGCACTAGATCAAAAAGAGCCAACCAGATTCTGGGATTCAGATTTGGAGTATTATGATCTGATAGCTTATATTAATGGCAAGATTTTATGATGTGGTAAAAAACTTCAAACCATTTCCAAGTTCCAATTATTTAATAAATATCACTACTTTGCTTATTGCTTTCTAAGCATATAAAATTAGGAAAAATACTCTTAATTTAAGCAATCAACGTTGTGTTTATCGCTATCAAGGGACTTTAAAGTGATCAGCATGACAATAATTTTTTTATATAATTTTGACTTTATAAATGATTCCATATCTAGAAGAGTTATCGTGGGCTTGGTGGGGGCTTGGTGGTGAAAGTTTGTGTACGTTATGCGGAAGCAACTAATGAGAGTAGGCCATATGACAATGGTAAGAACACTACTTTTCATTTAGTCTATCTTTTAAATTATAAATTAGAATTTTGCATTATGTTATTGATTTGTTAAGAAAATAATTTTTTTAATGAAATATAGATTGATTAAATAATTAATTTTGAATATAATCTGAATTGATTATGAAAAATATAGAAAATTAAAAGTTTAATAAATATATGAATCAAATAAAATAAATTTATTTGTATTCAGGTTGGAGTGTAATATTAAATATAATTGACTTATTTAATTCATGTATGTGTTTTAGTGTTGAACTGTTATCAAGTCTTTAATTAATAATTATTTGTCTAGTTTGATCATAATTTAGATGTAGATAGATTTAATTGTTAAATGTTTATTATTCTCATGTTATAAATATCATTTGAACTTCTTAGATATTGTATAATTGTAACTATTGTAAGTGTGTTTAATATGCTACAAATTGATTTCAATTATTTACTATCATATGTATTTATATACTATGTGCCTCAAGAATGATGTTGGTTCTCCTTCTTGGCTAGTGTTTCCTCTACTTTCCATTTGGCTCGGTGGTATATGCTTCTATATGCCCGGTCCCCCATAGTTATGGTCATGGGAGAGTAGATTTTAAAAAATGAGGAATAGTTTTTAAAAGGTTTTGATCTACATATTTGAAAGGCTATGTCCTCTTGCTTCTAATCTTAATCATAGTAGTGGCCTATTATAGAAGAAAAAATTTAAATTTACCCTTGTGCTAAGCATTTTTTAACTATTGGATTCAACTTTTTTGGGATCAAAATATTGTTCTTGATGGCCATTCATGGTTTTGAGGCCATCATGCCCTGTTGTTGAAGCCTTGAGATCAAATCTTTCAATTTTCCTCTCATTTGGATTCACCTCCCTAATTTACCTCTTATTTGTTGTGTAAATCCCACTACGTGGGTATTGGTAACTCAATGGATCATTTCATTAATTAAAATGTAACAATGAATAGAATAAATAGAAGCCATACCCAAATATATATATATATATATATATATATATATATATAGAGAGAGAGAGAGAGAGAGTATGAAAAGTGAATTTCTACGAAGGGTAATCAAATCCTTCAAAGATTCAAATTTCAACCCTCCGCTCCGGTAAGCCTTCGAGTAATTGCGACCTTCAAGATTACCTATTAATTTAATAAATTATCTAAACCATTTATACTTTAGAAATTGAAAATACAAGGTATAGAGGTCTTTTGGATAGCTCGACAAGCTCTTTGTTAAGGACTAACATGCGGTTGTAGGACAACAATTGCCGCATTAGTGTCCTGTATAGATAGAAAATAGAAACTATCACAGGAAAACACAAAATATCCTATATAGGATTTCAAATGTGAAAAGGTGTAAAGTACAACTACACAATGAATATAGAATGATAAAAATGGAAATAATAAGGAAACTTAAATGGAGATGACAAGAAAGCTTTAGAATATCACTAAAGATGTCCAATGAAATTGAAGGTTTCTCCAAGCAGCTCTTCCACCTGTACCTACACACATAAGTCCAAAGAGAAAGGTTGGGTGGTTGTATAGGAGTTTCCCTTAGTCAAACCCTTGTATTGGTGTTTCTACCTCCACAAAGAGCCTTAGAAAAGACAATAAAAATAAACATTGTAGAGAAGGGGGATTCACTACTCCCATGTCTCTAAGACACCAAAGATTCCAAAGGGAGTGAATTTCCCTAAATTACCTCAAGACTACCTTGAATTTAGATGGAAAGAATAGGCTAAAAAGGAAAGGAAAAATGAACTCTATTTTCCTTATGCTTTATGATAGAGGTTTACTAAAATTAGGTGAGTAGACCACAGAGGCCTCATACTCTACTGTTCGCTGGTGGTGCACCTTCCCAGGCTGGCCGCAACCCTACCCTGTTGGCTTCTAGCAAATTTCGACAGGTTTTCCCTTGCCAAGCCCTGTCAAAATTTCTCGGTTGGTTTTTCTTTTTCCGGCAGATCTTTCATGATTTTCCGGTGGTTGCGAAATTTTTCTCGACATTTCCTCTTTGGCATGCACAGTCAAGAATATTCTGAACTGCAGGGGAATATTCCGTCATCAAGTTTATTGCAGTGGCTGAATTTTTTTTGCAGGGGAGTCGGATTTTTTTTCCAGCAAGAGGCATTTTTTTTCCTTGATGGCCTCCAGGCCATCAAATTTAATCCTTTGATGTGCTGACGTCAGTGGTATGAATTGGTGCATGGACCCCTTTAACCCTTTCTATGGCCTCCAGGAGCTATTTTTTCTTTTGGTCGTAACTTTTGCGTACGATATCATTTTTCAGACAATGAGATATCGTGAGAAAGATGATTCCATCAACTTTCTAGTGGTGTGGGTCTCATCACTTCATTTTTTTGTTGGTACATTCTATAGCTAGTTGAAGTTAGAGGAGCCATTTTCAGTCTCGAGCTTATAACTTTTGATCAGTTTCTCCATTTTTCACGATCTCAGCAACATTGGAACAATATTTCAGAGCTATTCAGTTCCATCCATACAATTTTTCTAGATTTTTTTCAGGTATATTTTATTCAATTTTTTGTGTTTTCACACTCTGGTGGATTACCTGGACATATTAGCTCTTGGGAACTTCTCGTTTGCATGGGTTACTTTGTTTTGGCTGTTCTTCATGTATTTCTAGTCTTGTGTCTTTTTATGACATTATGATCATCATTTGTAAGCAATCTTGTATGTAAACACACTAAGATAAAGTGCCACACTATTGTACATGTTATTTGGGGATTTTGCACATAAGGTTCTACCATATTTTGTACTTGTGCACTGTATTATAAAGTGCCATGGGGGGTTGTGTAGTGTCTTTGTTTTTTCCATCACACCTTTGTTCGGTGAGTGTCCCTCCACGATGATAGTGGATCCATATGATTCCAGCCTCATGCATGTGTGCTTTGTTTTGCACAACACTTTTTCAGTTGTAGGTGCTTTCTTGTGCACTTTCAGATGTTGTTTATTCTCCTTCATGCACTATAGGGTGTTTCATATCATTTCAGTGGATCTATCAGGCTCTCCTAGTTAGCATTATGGGGGAGTATTATACTGTTCGTGCTAATGCTTCCTTGGTTTTGCCTTGGAAGGAATCTTCCATTCTTAGTTGATCAATTTTTTTTAGACTATTGGTACTTGTGCCATTTGTATCTTCGTTCCAGGTGTTTTCCTTTATTTGCCATCTGATTCGAGTAGTGTCATTGGGGGAACTCATGCAGATTGTTGTCTTCTTGATCTTGATCATCCTATCTTCAGAGGAGGTTCTTCAACATCATAGTAGTCATCTTTTGATAGTTGTTTGCAACTTCTTCTGCTTCAGTGATGTTCTTCATTTCTTTCATCTCTTTTTGGAGTAGAGTTTTTCCCATGAGGTTTTCTCTATTTCTCCACTTTACAGAGATTTGGTTGTATTCGGGCACCTCATCTGGTCTAGTTGTCGGGACCCTTGTTTGCTTACATGCATTGTAGTTACCTTTGCTTTCTTGCACATGTCTGTAGCTGCACTCTTGCTCATCTTAAGGGGGGGTGTTAGAGTAAAGGTTTTAACTTAATTATGTTAATTAAGTTACCTTTATTCCTCTCTTAATATTTCACTTTAGTTTGCATATTGTGACATTTAATAATTATATTAATTATTAAATGTCTACCTATTAGGGTTACTTCTAGGTTTTGCATGATCTCCTTTTAAGGATTGATCTCTTTGTATTATTTTAGTTCAGCTAATGCAATCTCTCTTGAAGCTTGCAAAGCACCCTTTCTTTTTTGTCTCCATCTCTTCCTTTCTGTAACAAGTTATTTGCATGCAGGTGATCTTCAGGGTCTATGAAGTAGAGTAATAAGTTATTCCACTTCATTAATTATATCATATTGGTTAATTAATTAAGTCACTTATTCCTTTAGTTACTTAAGCTAAACTTAGGCACATTAATAATTGATTAATTATTAAGTGTGCACACTAGGGTTTCATTTAGGGTTTCCCTTTTAGGGTTTCTTGATCTCCTTCATAAGGATTGATCTCTTTGTAATGATTGATTATCTTTAATGCATTTTTACTTTGAGGTTTACAAAACATCTTCTTTGGTTCTGCATGTCTTTTGCATGTGATAGGTTATTGCATGTAGGTGATCTTGTTTTCTAACATTGCAGACTGACTAGCTCTCAACTAGAGGATGACAGTATGTGGTTTAGACTTCAACAACCATGCTAGAGTCTCAGAGATGTGCTGGAATCCTATACAGAAAGAAATTCAAGTTGTAGATTGAAATACATAGAGTCTACTAACAACCTGAAAGTTTTGGTTTTACAGTTTAACAAAAATATATGGAAATGTAGAATACAACAAGAAGAATACTATAAATAATAAATTTAAACTAATCTAACAACAAAATGAAGGAGAAGAAGGAAGAAGAATGTTAACTTATTGAAGGTCCACTTCTCTAGCATGCTCCTCTCAATCAGATTGCACCTACATACATAGTAATAAATTTTTTTTGGGGTTGTGTTTTGAGGTTTGCCTCAATCAAACCCTTGCTTTGGTATTCCCACCTCCATGAACAACCAATAGACCACAAGATGTAGTAAAGTGATAAATAAATAGAGAGAATAAATGCAAGATAGTAGAGGACAAAGACAATCTAGATGCTACTCTACAAGTAAGATAATGCAAACAAGAAAATAATCCAATATCATCTTCCTTTTTACAAGCTCATGAAGCTAAGAGAGGAAGGAAAAGAACAAGATCACCACACCAATGAAGGAGAGCTATGAAAACCTGTAATGAAAATGGTACTGGAGCAACAAGAGTGGCATAGAAGTGACATATGAAGCTAACAGGAGCAAGAGAGAGTGATGTAGAAGTAAGGAGTGATAGAATGTTCAAGAGAGTTAATAGAATGAAGAGAGAGCTTGAGAGAGTAAAAGAATGAGGTTCAAAAGCATAATTTGGAGGCAAAAAGGTCATTCTCAGAGGTCAATATTCCAGGAGGGATGTTACATTCATAGTTAATAGAAAACCATAATGCCTCTGATGTTCCTTGACTTGGGAATCCTATCAGGATGGAAGTGTGGCACGAAAATGTCTACACGATGCACAAGAATCCCCAATAGAAATTCCCTCATAGACATAAAATGATGAGGACACATGGAAAAAGTGAGGCAAATGTAGTCATTCTTTTCATTATCAATCTTATAAGGCTAAAAAAGGGTAAACTAATAGGAATTTTAATGGGGTGCAAAATTATGCCATTATATTTCACCCCCACTTTAACGAGCATATGTATCGATGCATGTGTGAGCTAAAGTAGAAATAGATTGAAGAGAATATATTGAAAATGTAGAGGAAATAGTTCTTCATCTCAACATACCCTGATGTTAAAGAGGGATCTCCCCCAAGATGCAAAGATGACATGGGTATTTGACCCTGCAAAGCTAGCTACGATCTCACCACAAACATGTTAGGTGAAAAAGTGAATCATAACAAACACAATTTCATAAGACACAATAAGAAACCATTTGAAACAAGCTGACATAATAAGACATAGTTTGATCAAATAAGGCACAAGTTAGTCTTATTAGATGATAAGCCTATGGCTATTGCAAACTACGCTATAAGATAGTCACAAAAAATATGGGTCTAGTTAGGCTACCCCCAAGCTAGACACAAAGATATAAGATGTCTTACACCAAGACATGCGACATCGAATATAACATAGAAGAAACAAATTTCAAGACACCAAAGAATTCTTTTGAGAAGAAGGCTTTCAAGAAGGAGTTCTTTTGACAAGGAACCCTTCAATACATCAAGACACCAAGGGGCCCTTTTGAAGGAACACACCTTTTGAAAGACATAAGGTTTTCCACAAGTGATTGTATCATTAAGGAAACCTTTTGAAAGATCTTTTGTGAAGGATCCATTAGAAAGAGTGCTCCTTTTTCAAAAGGAAACTTTTTAGACTTTCTTTTTGGAAATAATACTCCTTTTTTGAAAGGAAAATTTTTAGACTCTTTCACTATGGGATCCTTTTTGAAAGAAAATTTCACCAAGGAGTCCTTTTTGAGGTACAATACATCATTTTTCAAAAATTAAAGTTTTCAACAAGGGGTTTTTTTTCAAGGAATTCGTTGTAAAGAAATTTGACACCAAGGAATCCTTTTGAAACAATTTTCCTTATTAAAAATTAGACTATGAGCATGATAGCCCCCCCTAGGATGATGTGTGCTACATAGATAAGTGCATGACATCCTAAGGAGAAAATAAATACATGATATGTAAATGTGGTATGTTGTCACACACATGAGGGACAACACATTGAAACCACAACATCATGAAGTAGACAAGTAGAGATAAATAAATCAAGAGATAGGGGATCTAAGAATTTGGGGTTATCACTATCCATAGATATACATAGATATAATATAGTATATGTATGAATTGTCATTAATCCCCAAAGTTCTCAGAATGTGAATAACACATGAAGATAAGGTAAAAATAAAAATTGGGTCAACATGGAAGAAGGCCTAAATGCCCACAATACTTTTCATCATCCCTAATATAGAAAAATACTATTATGACACATAGAAGAATGGTGACAAAAATAGAAGAAATGTATAATAGATTTCTACGCCTGTATCCAAGTACCTACAAGGGTAGCAAGGGTCCTCCAGGTAAGATTAAAAAAATAAAAAGACAAGCACAAGGGAACACAAACACACAAACAAATCTAATCTATAGATGTAGAAGAGGCACCACCCTAGTCTTCATCGACCAGCAGGTCATCCTACTCTCAATCTAGATTATTATAAGGGGATGGATGATTATCTTGCAAGGGTAGGATAGCAAGGGAAGTACACTCCCTACAACAAGAGCCAAGGTAGAAGGCTCCTCAAGGTCTTCTTCATCGAGTTCCTATGAAGCAAAGGTAATTGATCTTGCAAAGATCATGGATAGAGTTGAGATATCATCCATTGATTTAAAAATATGTTTCTTTATATTTCCTTGTGTCAAATTAACAGGGAAAGGAAAAATCACCTGAGAGTCACTACCGACCTTGGGAACAGGGATGGTGACCAACTATAGGGAAGCAGGGGCTACCTCTGTCACAAGCATGACATAAGATAGAATAGAACTAGCTTTCAAAGGGGAACCCTTCTTATGACCATCACTCATAGTAAGGTCATCCTCCAACTTAAGGTTTAATAGAGGATTTTGAATCCCCAAAAAAGAAGTAGAAGTAGAGGAGGAAGAAGATAAAGCTATGGAGGACACCATCATTGTATTAGGAATGTCCATAGGCTACAAAAAGGGAGGAATGTATAGAATGAATATTAGAAGAGGAGGCTCCAATAAGGGAGTGATGAAGACTTACACACTTTTGGGGTGAGTACCATCAACACCCATAGGAGGAGCCAAAAGGAGGACAAAAGAAATAGGAACTAAAGCATAAATAATAGAAATAGGAAGAACAACAACAAAAGTAGAAACATGGACAATGGGAGCCTTCTTTGTTTAATGTGAGGCAACATGCTTCATAGCTAGAGCCTTTTACCCATGCTTATGCTCACATGTAATCGGGTTACGTTGGCTACAAACACTAGAGGACATGGCTTGAAAAGAGGCCATAGGCTACTACTCAACTATGTGGGAATCCTTCGCAAGCATTTCCAGTGGAAGAGTAGCCTCTTGAGTAGGAGCAGGAGGAGGAGGTACATGAGTAGAAATGGTGACACAAGGAGAAATAGACACAAGAGCCTTGTTAGTGGAACTCTTCTCATTCTTTTCTTGAGGGATAGGTGGAGGAATAGTTAGATGACATGAAGGTTGAGACAGAATAATAACACTAAGGGAACACTTCCCCTTGCCATATACAGTGGGTTGGGGAATTGTGGGTAGAATAGGCAACTGAAAAATCATGGCACTTCACCTTCTGCCATGTGGGCACCATTCCACTTACCATGCAGGGCATAGGAGTAGGAATCGAGGATTCCACCATGGGTCAAGAAGTATAAGTAGATGGAGCATAAGATATAGAAGGGGAAGGCTCTAGAGTGAGAGGAAGCTTCTCCTTCCCTTTTGATGGGGCTCAAGGGATAGCTCACTATTATGCTATCATGGAGGCCTTCACAGAGATAATAGGGAGACATAGGAAAAAGCAACTTTTGAAACTGATCCCCTAATCTTGTATTTAACATAAGCTCGATATAACAAGTCTCCCCTAGGAGGTAGAGGTTTGACTAGGGAAAGAAAAAAGTGATCCAAAGAAAATCCCCCACATGACACCAATGATTTATAGGAAATTTCATGAACCACATGCACTGTGCCCTCATGGGGGAATTTGGAACACTTGCAGACTATAGAGGCAACCCCATTCATAGAGGCTAGCCATGGAATACGTAGCCTAACTTTGAAAAGGTTAGATTTTAGAATCACAACAAATGATAAATCTACTGCCTTAGGTCCTAGGGATAGGTGGAGGAATAGTTAGATGACCAGAGGGAACACATATACAGTGGGTTGGGGAATAGAATAGGCAACTGAAAAATCCACTTCACCTTCTGCCATGTGGGCACCATTCCACAATGCAGGGCATCTTCCACCATGGGTCAAGAAGTATAAGTAGATAGCGATATAGAAGGGGAAGGCTCTAGAGCTTCTCCTTCCCTTTTGATGGGGCTCAAGGGATAGCTCACTATTATGCTATCATGGAGGCCTTCACAGAGATAATAGGGAGACATCTTTGTGTAATCTTGTATTTAACATATTATAACAAGTCTCCCCTAGGAAGAGGTTTGACTAGGGAAAGAAAAAAGTGATCCAAAGAAAATCCCCCACATGACACCAATGATTTATCATGAACCACATGTTGCCCTCATGGGGGAATTTGGAACACTTGCAGACTATAGAGGCAACCCCATTCATAGAGGCTAGCCATGGAATACGTAGCCTAACTTTGAAAAGGTTAGATTTTAGAATCACAACAAATGATAAATCTACTGCCTTAGGTCCTACCAAGACCATCAAATAAATGGTGCCATAGGGGCAACACAAATCTATGAGTACGGAGAGTGGCCTACGACTCATCGTACTTCTCTTTGTGTAACTATTAACAAAAAAGGTTTCCTTCATTATGTTCACTCAACTTGTCAGATCAACCATGAAACCAGTCACAATGTTACCATTAATTTGGGTGGGAATGTACAATGTGGAAGGCTCCTTATTTAGTGGAAAATCACGTGAGGTAAAAGATATGTCAGGAATAAAACTCACGTTCTCAGCAAGAGGAATACATATGAATGAGACCATTTTCATGTACTTAGATGAGACTAGCCCAGAAGAAATAGAAGATTGTGGAACTATATTGGAAGAATGAGAAGGAAATGGATTACTGTAAATGTATAACTAGATATTAGCCTTGGCCACAAGTTTATTAGAGTTTTGTTTCCTTCCATCAAGACAAATAGTCCCATTGTTGATGCAATCTTGAATCTCATGATGTAGGCATAAACATCACTTGGTGTCATGTACATGCACTCAATAATTGATAAAATTGTTGTGCATCATACTACTCAAGATACAACTCAAAAAGAGGTCAAGTTTCTAGCAATGTTAAAATTTTATCTTTTAACAACTTTTTCAAAACACTAGTATAGGATTCAGATAGTTTTATAAAATTTCTATTGTGCCCTATACCTTTTGTTTGAGGATTAGAGACCATGTTGGTAATGGAATTATTCTATCTTCCATTTCCAAATCCCAACACTATTGATCAAATATCCAAACAGGAGCATGAGGAACCCCCAATCTAAGTGACCATCTGTTGGCACTCACATAGTGTTGCACACAAATGTGTAAAGGATACTTCATCAGGGAAAATTTTTCTTGCCATGATTTTTATAAAATTACTGATGAAGACCTTCTAGACAACAAAGTTAGGTAGAGGATAGGAGTTTTGATAAAAAAACACTTGATAATGAGCAATAAAGTCAGTAACCTTTTCATTTCCCCCTTGCTTGCATTATACAAGATCAAAGAATATCATCTTTGGTCTAATGTTAGCTTGGAACTGTCTAAGGAATTGGTTCACCAATTGATAAAACAAAAAGAAAAAATTATCTGGTAAAGATCAGTACCACTCAAGGGCGACATCCTTAAGGGATCATGGAAAAAGCTTTGCCATCAAAGCATGAAGGTGGAAGAAGTCAGTGCACAAGGCATTAAATGCTGACACATGCATCTAAGGGTCTCCACAACCACTATACTTTTCAAACTTTGGAATCTCCATCTCTTAAGAGATAGGAGTGTTTAGGATGGAAATAGACAAAGGACTATGATGATAGAAAGGTCAAAACATAAGCTAAGAGTAAGTGTTGGATAGGTTCTCCAACTGGTTCTACATTTGTACCATATTTTGTAATAAAGCATTCAAGTTAGGATTAGAGAATGAAACATGACTAGTGGAACCACCACCAAAAGCACCAACCCCCATATCAGTAGAGATCCCACCACTAGGACCAATATGGGTTCCAATATTACCACTAGAAAAATAAATGTGAGGAGTGAAAAAATTGAAACCTAAAGGTACCTTATTCACTTTAAAAGTTGGGGTCTGCATAGGCCCAAAGGTGGTGTTAATAGGACTAGTATGAACCATACATATTGAAACTCTAGGCATTGTGACTTCTAGTTGTCTCTCAATGGTCTCAGAGCCAAGATCATAGGTAGAACCCAAGTTAGAATTGTATGTTGGGACATGGGTATCTATGATATCTACAAGACCTTGAAAAAGTTCTATGCCTCTCTAGTTCTTGCCTAACATAGCTCTTAATGTGGTAAAAACATTAGTTGCTTGAGCTTGAGACTTATCTTTTTCCAAATACTTCTTAAACACCTCAAGCCTTTCATCAAGGGAAAGAAGATTCTCCATAGGGACCTCAAGTGTATCATCTTGTATAGGAGCAAATTTGCACCCCATATGCAAATTCCACTTTCACAAACCTTCACCTTAGAAAACAAAATCTGAAGGAAAAATTCCACATCACCCAACTGCCTTCCTTCCACTTGGAATTTTTCTCTTGTGTCAGTGAGAATATTTTTCAGAGATTCACACATGACACACAGACATTCGTGTGACTCACATTCATCCCTGATAGATTCTTGCATCTGAAGCTAGTAGAGGCATTAGAATTTTGATTAGGGTTGATTTGTAATGTACCTCTTCAACCAACTGACCTCAAATATGGTAGATTCTTCCCTCTTATCCTTTAAATTCATCCATTCTTCATTCAATCCATCTCTTTTTTCATTCTCAAGCACGTCAACCTTATTCTTCACTTTCAACAGCTCTTCAACACTCCATTGCAACAACAACACTTCATCAACTCCACAAAGAAAGTGTGAACCAATCCATTAGAGGTGTGGGATTGGGGTCTTGCGAGAATCCCCTTTCCAAGTCTATATTCTCCTCCATTGGCTAGTGAGCTCTTGGGTGGAGGTGGTAACGTTTCACTCCTCTCCTTTGTGATTTGGTTGAGTAGCACTTGACTATTTTGTAGTGTTCATTGCATATCTACTTTCTTTACTTCTTTATCACATATTTCTATCTCATTGCTACTTGGCTATCCATGGAGGTGGAAACACCAAAATGGGGATTTGATTGAGGCAAACCATTATACAACCTCAAAAAATTTCCCCTCTTTCTTGTGTGTAGGTGGACATACATTTGGAGCTAGTTGGTGAACATGCATACTTGTGAGATCATATTTATCACCCTAGCTCTCATTTACTTGTTTTATCACTTAATTTTCTATTTCCTGTATCTACTTGCTCTATTTTTACTATCAAGATTAGCTAGCTAGGCTGTAAGTTTGTTTTTGAGTAGTTTGTATTGTGTTCACTATTTTTTGACCGTACGTATGCCAGTGCACTCGAGAGATGCTAGTGTGTTGCATTGACGTCCTAGAACTACACTGTCATCCTCAAATAGAGATGTTTGAGGCACAATACCAACTCCAAAAACTAGCTCACTTAGCCTAAACTTAAGTTCAGATTTGTAAAGTGATTGAATTACATTATAGCCCTCATCATTCTCATTCCTCATCCTAAAATATCCCTTTAGAGTGAGGTAAGTTAGGGAAACCCTCTGCTCTCAGCTCTCCATCACCTAGAGTCTTAATGTGGTTGGCCCCCCTCTCTTACATTTTGGTGAACCTGACGTGAACCAATGTCTTCCCATTCATTGGTGTTGAAGCTTTTCTCTAGTACCTCACGATAGTTATATACTCCTGAGCATTGTGAATGTTTATGAGCATCACCACCCATTCCATAAATTCCAGATACATTGTTAGGAGAAGTGTATGACACCTTCTGATGGAAAGGATGAAGGTCACTTCTGTTTTCTCTATAGGCCTTTTTTCTAGATTCACTGTTGGTCTTGTTGCCCAAGAGAAATTGTTGAGGGCTGAGCTAGGGTTCTCTGATGAGACCGACCACATCCCAACTCCTCCTGTGTATCCTACGCCATCATCAATAGACGAGCACGAGGCCATTCACATTCCTTCATAATATATCTCCACCCTTAGAAAAGTACTGGATGACTTGGAAAATTACCTAGAAAAGGACCCAAAGATGGCTAGGGCCACTTAGGTTATCAGCAAAATAAAGTATATGGTGGGAAAGGACCAAACAGACATAGAAATCCTCTCTAGTCTCTCTAGTTTGACTAAAGCATATGCCCCTCTAAACAACCCTAACATCATACAAGGGGCCATTCTCAAAGAACATGAGAGATAGTTAGGAGTGTCGATGCTTCCCACATCTGTATACATGGCTAATGCAATCACATCGATTAGAATCCCCTTTGCCTCTGAGAGGTCTGAAACTATCAAAGCAAATAGAATACCCTTGGGTTTTAGTTTCACCCCTCCCATCACCTCTAGTAGTTGAGGTTTTGGTGGGTTGAGTGGAAGAGGCTTTGGTAGTGGTGGTGGCTTCAGTGGAACTGGTGGAGGTGGTCAAGTGGAGGCAACGGTGGTGGTTTTGAAAGTGGAGGTGGATCCAGTGGAGGCCCTGCTAGTGGCAGTGGCTCTGGTAGTGGTTCTAGCGGTAGTCACACCTGTGGCTCAGGTGGTGGTGCTGGAGGAGGTTCCATTGGGCCTTTGTCATCCCAAGACTTTATTTTGAATACTCTTCTTCAAAATATGGGAAAGATGCAAAACCAGCTAGCGAGCCTCTCCTGAGCCTCTACCCAACCTATATTTCATCCTTTCTTTTGACATAGTCCATTGTTGGTAGCAATCTTAAGTACTCACTTCCCACAAGGAATGTAGATTCCTAAATTTGAGAAATATGGTGGCAAAGGGGACCACAAACACATGTGTTCACCTTCAATTCCCTATGTACAAATTTCCTTCATCATGATGCATTGATGGAAAAATTAGTCCCTCAATCTCTTAAGGATACAACACTCGAGTGGTACTATTCCTTACCAGATAATTCCATTTTCTCATTTGACCAACTTGTGAATCAGTTTCTCTAATAGTTCCAAGCCAACATCGGACTGAAGATGACCTTTTCAGATCTCGCTCGATGCAAGCAAGAGATAATGAAAATATTACTGATTTCATATCATGATATCAAGAGATCTTCTCATAAATCTCGTATCCATTTCCTGATTTTGATGTATAGAAGGTATTCATAGGGAACTTGCAAAGACCTTGGCAGGAGAAGTTTTCCCTTCTAAAGTACCCTTCTTTTGCACATCTGTGTACAACGTTATGAGAATATCAATAGATGGTAGTCCAATTCTGGGGATCATCCTCATGCTCCCGTTCAGAGGAGAATTCCATTGTATTAATCTCTAGGAAAGGTAAGGTTGTTGCAAATGTAGTAGCCACTACAAATGATAATGGCCTTAGATGAAACTGAAAGTTCAAAAAGTTAGTAGAATCTTATTCTTCCATCCTATAAAAGTTGCTAAAGGATAAGATCATAACCTTGGAGAACCCTAAACCCCTCAAGGAACCTTACCCTAGTTAGTACGATGTAAATTCCTTCTGTTAGTACCATCAAGTTAACTAACATGATACTGAATGTTGTATATGCTTTCATCACAAGATATAGGATCGCATCGAGGAAAGTACTATTTGTCTTGATGGGAATAAAAAAAATGCAAACAAATCAGTGATGAAAGTGAATAGTGAGTTGCAAAGATACACAGACTTATTTTCATCACATTTTTCCGACATGATTATCTATCCCTTTGATTCTACCGCTTAGCCCAAAGCATATGTTAACATGGTTACAATTACCCCTTCTACGCAGCCTATGACTAGTTCCCCGAACGCGACATTCATTTTGTAGGATCTACCCTTAAACAACAAGCCCTCTCCCCTCTACATTCTCGCTCAACTCAATGGTAACATTGTGATAGGGGTCTTAGTTGACCCTACGAGTTGAGTGAATGTCATTATAGAAGAGACGTTGTGGTTTAATTCATTGCATAAAAAAGAGTACAAAGAAACAAAATCTACCATCCATACACATGATGGTCTTTGTCTCAAGTCATATGGCTCAATAACTCTGTCCATCCTAGTTGGACCTAGGGCTATAGACACACTCTTTGATGCCATTCTGGAGTCGAATTTGTTCATATTGAAGCTAGGAATACCTTGGATAGCTTCCATAAATGGAATTTCCTTTTTCATTCATAAATGTTTGAAATTCTCTTATGAAGGTGTTGTGCATGTAGTACATGACATTGGATACCAACCATTGGTGTCCTATGGGGGTTACTTGCTGGATCATTTTTGTCCTACCCTAGTCAGTCCACTCCTCACAATAACATACCTACTTTACAAGAACTATGTGAAGTATAAGGCTAGGGGCAAGGGACAACCAAAGCTGGCCCTTTCGGTAGTGCAGTAGCCAGCTTCCTCCTCTTCTCGAAATGGAAAGGAGAAGCTCCCCCATCCTCGAGATGGCTCCCCTGCTCCTCTTTCTAGAGAATAGTTTTGGATGAATATTCCTAGCTTTTACCCACTGAGTTTGATGATACCTGCTTGGCGTAAACCTAAGATCAAGATATTGGACCTCCAGGTACTAAATCACCTGGACCTTGGTACTACTTGTATGGCAAGGGAAAAGGTCCTTGTGGAGAATCCTATATGCCTTGGCCTTCGTGGCCTACTACCACCCCTGCTCCAAAAGTAGTAAATGGGAAGAGGCCCACTACCAAGGCACTAGGTCTGACTCCTCTTTTTGTTTCTCAAGTGCTCCTACTCTCATCCAGGAGCTTGTCCCTCTGCTGGAAATAGCTGTGGTGGACACTCCCATGGCTAGCAGGAGTCTTCCACTCCTTCGCAACCTTTGATCTCTAGCTCAAAGAGTCACAAAAGCCACTTTGCACATGAATGCAAGCACCAGTGAAAGGATCTCATGGTCGAGCAGGCTACATTGTAGAGGAAGGGAGAGGAGATGACCACCCCTACTTCAGGGCCCCCTTCTATGTCCTCCTCTCTTCTCACCTCTACTTCTATTCAACTAACCTCTGTATTTCTTTCAAATCCTATTGTGAGTGTGCTTGACCCCAAAAAGGTGTAGATGTTCATGGCTCCTTCGATCGAGCCACCCTTGTTGATGTCTCTCCTAGACGTCCCACCTTTTCCAAAACCTATGGATATGTTGAATACTTCGATGGTGTTTGTTGCAGTTTTCTCCTCCTCCTCTTCCTCTGTGCCTCTTGCCTCATCTGTGGGGAGTTTTCATCCCCCGAGGAAGTAGAAGATGGAGGATGGTCCTTCCATCAAAGAAGGGCATAAGAGGATCCCACCCTCTCTGAAGGGTGGTCTTGTGTTGGCTTGTTCTGTCTTAGTGACGGAACCACTCCTAGCTTCCCCTGAGTTCGTTACTACTTCTGAATCACTCAATGAGCCTAGAAGTGAATCTCAAGCACAAACCTCTCCATCCATTGAGGTGTGACATGGAACTCTAATGAAGTGCATGTTTAACTCTCTGGATGAAGTTCCAGCCTTGTCAGTGATCTTCATGAAATCACTGACCATAGCTCCACAAGAGCTGAGTGGAGGAGACCTTGTAGGGCCTTCTTCCTTAGCCCTTGGTGTGGGAGAGCTGGAAACTATCCCCCTTAACATTCTACCACTACAGGCTCATCCTCCTTACAATGATCTAGATTGGGAAGTGAACAACCTCTTGGTTGATGAGTGTTAGGGGAGGCATTTTCTTTATCTTTAGATTAGATGTGTGTGTTGTGATGTGTTCCACTGTACTCGTGCTATGTGTTCTTGGATGACTCTTGTCACCCTTGTTGGTGCTTGGATACATGAGTGTATTTTGTGTTGTAAACCTTCTTCTATCTGTATCATCATTCTTCCATGTTTGTGATTGATTTTCGACAAATTGGGGACAATACAAAGTGTTAGGAGAATTTAGGCTTCCCTTCCATGTTGACCCAATTTTTTATTTTCACTTTGTCTTTTCATGCATTCTTCACATGGTTTGATATAGTAGGTGGTTGATGATAGTTCATTTATGTACTATTATTATACTTATATATATTTATGAGTAGCTCTAACCCCAAAATATCAAATCACCCCTGTGCTCTCTATTTATACTTATTTATTTTTTGCTCTTTTCCTTTCTTTTTCTCTTGTTTGCTTGAGTTGTCCCTTTCATGTGTGACAACTCCATTTCTATGATGTTATGATTTTTAGAAAACACATTTGCTACCAACGAATCTTTTCTCAAAAATCCTCTCAAACATTTCTTTCTCAAAACCACATTCAAAACTAAGACCCATAACGGAACACATTTCCTTCATCATGGGTTTGAACACAAATAAAGAGCTTGAGAAATTTCCTTCAAGGTGGGAGCAACCTTTACCTTCCCCCTCCAAGGGATCATTTTCTTCCTTTCAAATTCCTTGATGAAGTGAACATCTTTCAAAAGGATTCCTTAATGATGAATTGATTTGAGAAAAAATGTCTCTTTTTGTACTTTCAAACAACGTGTCCCTTGAGTGGACCCCCTTCTCTTTTCACATTGGGTTCTTGAGGGATCCCTTTGAAATCCTTCCAATTTGATAATGATCTTTGTGATTGTCTACTTTATCGCCTATGTGACTGTTTTGTTTCAGACAATCTTTATCAGTAGGTAAAAATGTCACTTTGTAGGTGTGCCTGTGTAGGTGCACCTATGAAGATGCTTTCCAATCTGACTTTGCAGAGTCTCCTCCTTTGGGTTTCCTCCATGAAAGAGATCTTGGGGATGCCTCCTTGCAAGTTTGTGGGCCTGTAAGGCACCTTTATCTAGGTTTCCTTCATGTGAGAGATCTTGGGGGATACCTTCTTCCAAGTCTGCAGGCTGGTAAGGTGCTTACTTTGTGGGGTTTCCTTCATGTGAGAGATCTTGGGGGCTACCTCACATGTATGCGAGCCTATGAGACACTTTCATCTTGTAGGATTTTTCCATCATTGGCTGAGGGCCTTTGGTGTACCTTGTGCAGCTTCATAGTTTTGTGGGGCTATGGAGTCATTTGTTCTAGCCTGTGCTTTTGAGCTCTCTAGATCACGTTCTACTTCCTCAATAGTTTAGGTATACATTTCTAACCCTACTAACTCCTTGAGCTACTTTATCAAAGCACTCATCAATACTCATGCTTGCTAAAGTGGGGGGAAAATGTATAGGAGCGAATTTACACCCTTTATGAAAATTCCCCTTTCACATACCTTCACCTTAGAAAATCAAACCCTAAGGAAAAATTCCACATCACCCAACTTCCTTCCTTCCACTTGGAATCTATCTCTTGTGTCGGTGAGAGAATATTTGTTAGAGATGCACACACAGTGCGTTAACTTCTGCATGACATGCTTACATCCCTTACAGATTCCTACATCTGAACCTGGTAGAGGCATTGCACTTTCGATTAGGGTCAATTTGCAATGCCCCTCTTTGACCAACTGACCTTGAATATGGTAGATTCTTCCCTCTTCTCCTCCAAATTCATCCATTCTTCATTCAATCCATCTCTTTTTGCATTCTCAATCACCTCAACTTCATTCTTCACTTTTAATAGCTCTTCAACACTCCATTGCAGCAACAACACTCCATTAGTTTCACAAAGCAAGTGTGAAGCAAGCCACTAGTAGTGTGGGCTTGGGGTCTTGCAAGATTCCCCTTTCCAAGTCTGTATTCTCCTCCATTGGTTAGTGAGCTCTTGGGTGGAGGTGGTAACATTTCAATCCTCTCCTTTGTGATTTGGTTGAGTAGCACTTTACTATTCTGTACTGTTCATTGCATCTCTACTTTTTTTACTTCTTTATCACATATTTCTATCTCATTGCTACTTGGCTGTCCATGGAAGTGGAAACACCAAAACAAGGGTCTAACTAAGGAAAACCCCTATACAGCCCCAACAATTTTTCCCTCTTTCTTGTGTGTAGGTGGATGCACATTTGTAACTAGCTGGAGAACATGCATCCTCGTGAGAGATCATATTTGTCACCCTAGCTCTCATTTACTTCTTTTATCACTTTAGTTTCTATTTCTTGTATCTACTTGTTCTATTTTTACCATCAAGATTAGCTAGCTATGCTCTAAGTTTTTCTTTGAGTAGTTTTTATTGTGTTCATTGTTTTCTAACTATACAGACATCGGCGTACTTGAGAGATTCCAGCATGCCACACTAATGTCCTATAACTATGCTGCCATCCTTGGACAAAGAGATGTCTGAGGCATAGTACCAACTTTGAAAATTGGTTCACGTAGCCTAAACTTAAGTTCAGATCCGTAGAGTGATTGAGGTACATTATAGTCCTCATCATTCTTGATCCTCATCCTCAAATATCCCTTTAGAGTGAGGTAAGCTAGGGTAGCCCTCTGCTCTTGGATCTCTATGACTTGAAGCATTGACATGCTTGGTCCCCCTCTCTTACACATCTTCCTCCATAGAAGAGGAAGATGGAGAAGTAGGTGTAGGAATATGAGGGGCTTCCCAAAAGGGATTGGAGAATCCTGTAGACATTCCTAAAACTATTTCCTCAAAAGAAGGATCGGTCTGACCAAAAGTGAGCTTCCTAGCTTCCATCCTTACATGTCAAAGAATCCTTCTAACAATGTGTTTGAAGGTCATAGATTGGGTCATAAAGCTCATAAAGCTTTATGAAACATGAATCTATAATGTACCCAAGATGCGAGAGAACACATTTCTGACACACAAAAATGAAAAGAAGGACATTCACACTGGGTTCATCAAAATGTAGAGAAGGGGGATTCACTACTCCCAAGTCTCTAAGACACCAAAGAGTCTAAAGGGATTAAAATTCCCTAAACTACCTCAATACTACCTTAACTTTAGATAGAAAGAACAAGTTGAAAAGGAAGAGAAAATTAGACTTTGTTTTCCTTATGCTTTATGATAGAGGTTTATTGAAAGTAGGTGAGTAGACCATGGAGGCCTTAATTGCAGACTGATTGGATCTCTACCAGAGGATGACAGTGCATGGTTTAAACTTTAGTGTGCCATGTTGGAGTCTCAGATATGCATTGGCATCATGTATGGATGGAGGTTTTAGTTATAAATTGAAACAAAAAGTCTAATAACAACCCAAAATTTTAGGTTTTATAGTTCAACAAAAATATATGGAAATGAAAAATACAAGAATAATACTATAAATAATAAACGTAAACTAATCTAACAAAAAAATGAAGTGGAAGAAAGTAGAAGAATTCCAACTTAATGAACGTCCTCTTCTCCAGCAAGCTCCTCACAATTGGATTGCACCTACACACCCAGTAACAAAAAAATATTGGTCCTATGTTTTGAGGTTTTCCTTAGTCAAACCCATACTTTGGTGGTCCCACCTTCACAAACAACCAATAGAACACAAGATGTAGAAATCTAATAAAGAAATAGAGAGAAAAGACAATCTAGATGCTACTCTACAAGTAAGATAATGCAAATAATAAAATAATCCAATATCACCTTCCTTTTTATGAACTCATGAAGCTTAGAGTGGAAGGAGAAGAATAAGATCACAATGCCAATGGAGTAGAGCTATGACAACCTTAAATGAAAATGGCGCCAGAGTAGCAAGAGTAGTGTAGAAGTGAAGTATGAACCTGACAAGAGCAAGAGAGAGTGATGGAGAAGTAAGGAGTGATAAAAATGTTTGAGAGAGTTGATAGAATGAAGAGAGATCTTGAGTGAGTCCAAGAATGAGGTTCAAAAGACCAATTTGGAGGAAAAAATTTCATTCTTGGTGGTCAAGAATCGAGGAGGAATGTTACAATCACAGTTGAAAGAGAATCATAATTCCTCTAACATTCGCTAGCCCGAGAATCCTATCAGGGAAAAAGTGTGGATTGTAGATGTTCGCATAGTGCTTGGAAATCCTTGAAAAAAATTCCCTCACCAACACATAATGATGAGGACACATGGAAAAAGAGGAAAATGTGGTAGGGTTTTGGATTATCAATCTTGTAAGGATAAAATGAGGGTAAATTAATGGGAATTTTCACAGGGTGTAAATTTACACCATTACAGACATAAATTGATAGAAAGAATAATATTTTAATAAAAGAAAGATAATATACAATTTTAATAATTTTTTTGAAGAGTTTCCACTCCCAAGCATAGAAGCAGAGTAGCTTGCTAGTGCAGTGAAGAAGCAACAAGATTCTCCAAGATAATAGGAACTTTACAAGATATCCCTGTGTTTGTAATAATGGAGTTTATTCATAAATTTGTGGAAGAGTTATTTGAAAGATATGTAAATAAAAGAGATAGAGAATGTTGGGAATTCTCAAGAAGCAATGTAGAATGATGAAGAAATGAGAGAGGAAGAGAGAGTTGTGTATGTTAGTTCAAAATATCCGAATCTAGACCAAGAAGGAAGCCCTTTTTGGTCCAAATACCCTGCTTGAGTGATTCTCAATGAGGGTGCAGGTTGGCGGAGGCATTGTACTACCAAAACATGTCAGGTGTAATGTATTAATGACCAACTCAGTCAAAAAAATTCATGGGGTTAAAGCATGACATGCAAATGTCTCCATGGTGCACACTAGTTTATGAGAAAATTGGACTTAACAGTCAAAGAACTGGGCATGCCAAATGGTGAGAGATGGTTTTGGGATAAAAGGGAGAATAATTATCATAACTTATCTAAAGAGGAAGGCATATGTAATTTGAAATTTCATAGGATTCAATTTATGAAATTACACTTTTCCCTCACTTTACCAAGCAGATAAGTTCAATAGAAAATGTGAGCTAAAGTAAAAAGAGGAGAGTATTTTGCCCAGGATGTGAAGGGAAAGCAAATTATTCTATCTATGTTGAGTTTCCCCTAGGGAAGAAACCCGAGTCAATCCTGCATAGAATGGTTAGGCTGTATCACCATAAGCATGTCAGCTATAGACAAACATGTTAGGAAAAATTAATGATTAGACACCAAAAATTATATAAACACAAGATAACACCAATATGTATAGGTAATTGTGTTATGCTAGGGACCATGCAACAATCCCATCGACTTGTGACTAGTTACTTCAAAACTATATTGTAGGACAACCAAAAAAAAGAGACATAGACATTGATAAAGACAAGGTTTAGTGATTTTCCCCCACACTAGATGAAAAATAAGATAGTTGGATGTAAACATACTTAAAAAAGAATCATATGATGAGATCTATAATATGAATATGATAACCCCCCCTTAGAATGGCTTGCACTATGCAAAGGAGCACAAGTTATTCTAAGGAGAAGAAAGAGAGATGTTGTATCATGAAAACACAACGAGATGTATTCATGAAATGATACTTGATGTGAAAAGTGTTTGTACATTAAAAAATAAATGCGTAAGAGAGACATGGAGATCCTAGTATTTGGGGTTAATATGATTCATATTATTAGCATCTATACATGGCTAGGTATGAATCATCATCATTTTCCCCAAATATTGAAGGAGTACATAAAGAAAAAATAAATATTTGGGTCAAGATGGAAGAAGTCCTAAATGTCTAGGTAGCACTTTGCATCATCCCCAAATGTAAAAAAAAAAAAGCATAATAAAAAGAAGAATGATGATACAAATAGAGGAAGTGTATGGTAGATTATTTTCCCTATATCCAAATACCTACAAGGGTATCTCAGTTCTTCCAAGACAGACCACAAATATATCCAAGCAAGTATGGAGGAGCATAAAAAAATAAAATCTAAAGACATGAAGGGTATTTCTCTAGTTGATCATTCTCAACAGGTCATCTTCCTCCCAATCTAGTTCATAAGGTCAAAGAGGATGATATTTCAAAGATTCAATAGCTAAGGTAGTACCCAACATCTCACTTGCAACAAGGGCTAGAGATGAGGTTTCTTCAATGTCCCCATCTACTAGCTCTTACGAGTCAAGTGTCAATGAATTTGTAAAGGTAGTTGACAGAGTCAAACTATCCTCTAGAGAGTCGAACATACACTTATTTGAAGAGGAGTGTGGTGACTCAACTATAGGTTGTGGAAGGATAGGAGCCTCAATGTGAAACTCTAGAAGAGTAGTGACAAACTCTGACAAATAAGGAATTTCCGCAATGATAAGATTAGAAGAAGAAAGACAAGTTGGAGTAACCTCTTGTGGCGAGGTTGGGGGATGGTAATTTTCTCCATCTTGTGCTTAGACATAAGACTATAGTGTTGAGAGGTGGTAGGAATAGATAGGTCCATGCTAGATATGACTTTTGTATGGGGCATATTTATGGGCTGCACTAGTAGAGGAATATTAGGTAGATAAGTGATAAGAGGTAGTTCCAAAGAAGACACAATGAATACCCACACCCTTTTGGGGTTAGGTTCATCTACATCTCTTGAAGGATTTGAGAGAGATAGAAACATGAGAAGAAATAGAGGAAGACATAGGAGCTTAAAAAATACCCACCCTCTATCTTCTATGTGACATTATGTTCCCTTTCCATCACACATCAATAATGATTACACTCACATGCAAGTTAGTTATGATGAAGATGGGGAACATGAATTTTTTTTTGAGAGGACATTGATGCAATTGGTGAAGCTTTCTTTGTAGCGATTATCGATGGAAGGATAGTTCTAGAAGAAGGATGGGAGATGCTAGAGGTGCAAGAACCTTAACCTTGATCATAGGCACCTTTCCTATTTGTTCATTTTTGGTAGGAGGAGGAATAGGAGAAATCCTTGAGGCTTGAGATATCAAAGATATATATGAAGGACCAATTGAAGAAAACTACTCACTCTTTCCATACATAATAGGGTGAGGGATATCAAGAAGAATTGGAAGCTCAAAGACATGGGAATTTGAATTTGACAATGTAGGGGCATTTCCTTTTCCTATGCTAGGTATAGTTGATGGAATAGAAGGAACTACTGGAGGTTGTGAGGTCTTAGAAGAAAAAAGAGGAATTCTTAAGGGAGCGTGCTTATCCTTAGCCCTCAATGAAGAAGGACCCAAGGATGAAGAATGTTGCTATGTAGGAGCAGATGAAAAGGGGATTGTAGAAGAAGAGGAAGGAGCTGGAATTGGATTAGATTCCAAGCCTTAAATATTATATATATAATATGATTTATACAACAAATCATCAAAGGGTAACATGGGTCCCATCAGAGTAGGCTAGAAATGGTCGAGAGAATCCCCTGTATGACACTAGTGGCTTATATCTAGTGTCTTGGATAGTTTGCATAGTTCCCTTGTGAGGAAAATTTAGGCACATTTAGATAATAGAAGTGAATCCATTCATGTATACTATCCAATTAATGCCTACTTTCACTCTAAACAAGTCTGATTTAGGTACATCATAATTTTTTTTATAGAGATAGTCGTAGGTCCCACAAGGGCTGATAGAGAAATAGAGCCCAGAGGGGAAAGAGAAATACCTCCATATACTAGCCAAGTAATGCCTAGTTTCACTCTAAATAACTCTAATTTAGGTATCATAAATTTTTTAATAGAGATATTTGTAGGTCCCACAAGGACTGATAGAAAAATTGATCTCAGAGGGGAAAGAGAAATACCATCATGTGTAGGGATGGTAGGCTTACACTTATCATAATTCACCCTATGTAGGATATTAATGAGGATAATCTATTGTATTATCACATTGAACCTCTTGATTGTTGATGTTATTTGTCATTGATGTCAAAGGTTGATGGTGTTTGGTACTTGTTCATTTTATGGTGTTTTGTGATTAATGTCAACGGTACCTTGTTGATGCAAAAGTATCACAAATTTGCAAAGATCATTTAGTGAACTGCTTTAGTATGGTGTTGAAATTTCATGGTACTAATGCTAAAGTATTGGTACATCCCATCATCTAGTGTCGCATGATCTCATTTGGATTGGTTTTGAAGGAGAATGGCGATTGTTACAAAGGTGTGGGGTGAGTTTTTTTTACAAGAGATACAAGATACAAGGACTTGTCATGCTTTGACATGACCAAAGGTGATTAGCATTATAAGTATAATGAGAATTAAGTAGCTAATATAAAATTGACTTGTATGACTCTAGAAAAATGGTTGCAAATATTGAGAGAAGGGATTAGTACTAGAATCATTATGATATTTGCAAATATCTTGTTGATACATGAAGTGACATGGGCAAGATCTTGTTTGTTTAGTTCGTTCATTCAATTTCAGGAGTTATGTTTGTTATTGATGACAAGAGCTTGTTCATTCATTTCATGTTGTTGATGCTCAAGTGTCTAAAGGTACCATGGACATCATTCAATTCCTAGTGTTGATGCTCATTGCTCTTTCTCTATTCATGGTGTTGATATTGATGCAAAATTCTCAAAGATTTAGGTTGTTGACTTTTCTATATCTTTCAACCTAAGCATCTTAAACCCTAAGACTATTCCATATCATAAAAACCTAGGGTTTAAGTGTTGTCAAAGCCTTCAAAGTGAAAAGAACTTTATGTTATATTGGATGGTTGACTTGTTATAGTAGGTAGAAAGTTATTTAAGTAATGCCTTAAGGGTTTAAGATCATTTACTGACCAGTTCCCTCTCCTAGGCTTTGTTGGAATGGTAGGTAAATGGCTCTTTTTAAACTAACTAAAGCAAAATGAAAGGTTGTTATTCAATTATGTCTTGACAGGTAATGAAAAATATAATGCTCTCTTTAAATATAAATGATTACTTGGTGTAGTCAAGGATGGAGGGTCTAGGAGAAAGACTTTCCAACCTTGTAGCAAGAGTAAGCACAACGGAAACACAATGGAAAATAACACAATCACATATGGAAATATAGATGATTTTTGATTATTCACTAGAAACATGCCTTGCCTTCTGGCTTACAAAATTATAGAATGATACGGTGTTAAAGCCCATAAATACAATGTAGGTAAAGCCCTTATCTATCACTTCTATCCTTCTACTTCACTACTACTTAATGGAACTACATGATTCCTATATATACTAATTCCAAGCTCTAGAAAAGGTCCGCATTGGCCTCAAGAGGTCTCAAACCCCGAAGTAGATGAAATGTGTGAAGGGTTAGTGAAAACATATGATTATCTTTTGATTGATGGAAAAACACAATGAAAATCGGGATGAAGGTCCCTTGGTGAATGAGAATCCTTATGGAAAGGTTTCCTAGGCTCCATAAGTCATGAGATAGGTCCACAAACTTGTAAAGACAATATTGGTTGTTGAATTCTCTATGTCCAAATATAGCTAATATTCTATTAGTGATAACTTTATACTAGAATCTCTAAAACACTTGAATTCTGGATATGATGTATATGTTGCAATGATTATCATATATCCTACTCTGTGAGCTCTGATATTACAATGCAGTATAATGTGGTGTGAAATGTTGAGACAAGGTCTGATAGATAACTACTGAAATGCAAGAAAACATGAATTCACATATTTTTGGTTGATGCAAGATTGCTTGAAACCTGGGATGCTCCTGCATCAGAAACTAGAGGTTGAAGAAAAGTGAGCCTCTCACTTTCCAAGGGCTAGAGGAAAACCAATACAGTCGACCTTTGCTTGAGAAATCCATGATCAATCTTCCTGCAGTCTTCCTTTCCATCTAACTAGATATTCTTTGTATTGCCTTCCTCTAGTATTGCATCCAACTCTACTGTCTAAAATATTCTGAATTTCCTCCGAATGATGTGCTATCTAGTCTAGAAAACCAACTTCTCTATCCTTCGATGACTCTCCTTCATGATACTGGTATAGGTCTATAATGTTGAATATAGGTGATATTCCAAATTCCTTTCGTAGTTCCACTTCATAAGCATTTCCAGAATCAAACTTCCTAATGATCTTACAGGGTCCAAACTTCTTCACCTTCAACCTATTATATGTCCCAACTAGAAATATTTCTTTTCTCAAAATATACCAATACTTCCTCTCCTACTACAAACTCCTTTTTCCTTCTCTTCTTATCTATTGTCTCCTTGTATGTATTATTCATCTTCTCTAGATGCTCCTTAACTTGAGTATGCAATGTTTCCATGAATCCTACAAATTATTTTTCCTCCGCACTCCTTTTATTCTCCTTATTGATAGCTCTTAATTCTGCTACTCCTTTGGGTCATTGTCTTGTCACAATTTCAAATGGTGTCTTTCATGTGCTTCGATTTTCTGAATTGTTGTACGCAAATTCTACTTACAATAGTATCAAGTCCCAATTTCCCACTTTTCCTTTAGTCAAAAACCTCAAAAATTTTCCCAAGCTCCTATTTACCACTTCAGTTTGTCCATCTGTCTATGGATGAAATGTTGAACTATACTTCAAATTTTTCTTCATCTTCTTCCATAATGTCTTCTAGAAATATCCAATGAATCTAGTGTCTCTATCTAATACTATGCTCTTTGGTAGTCCATGTAACCTCACAATCTCCTTGAAAAATAGGTCTACAACATGTACTGCATCACTGGTCTTCTTACAAGGTATGAAATGCACCATCTTAAAAAATATTTCCACAACCACAAATACAAAATGAAATTCTCTTAGTGTCTTCGGTAATCCCAAAAAAAAAATCAATGCTAATGTCCTCCAATGGCCTCTCCAGTACTTTCAATAGTGTATACTTCCTAGTGTTCTGTCTATTTCCCTTTGTAACTTCACAAATCCTACAGCTTTGAACATACTTCTTGACATCCTTATACAACTGTGGCCAAAAATAGTTTTCACTCACCAATGCTATAGTCTTATCAATTCCAAAATGTCTTACTAGTCCTCCATAATGCTTTTATTTGGTCAAATTATCTCCCATTGAACTCCTAGGGATGCATAACTAATTATTCTTGAATAACATACCTTCTTGAATGAAATAATCCAACCACTTGCTTCTATCTGTCTCTACCAATTCCTTGCAAGATTTCCATGCCTAAGAAAAATCAATGTCATCCTCATAAATATGCTTCAGTTCCTCAAAACCCAATACTTCAACTCTCATCTCTGTCAGCAAACTCCTTCTTTTTCTCAATGCATCTATAACCTTGTTTGACTTCTCACTTCGGTGCTTCAACAAAAATGTGTAACTCTATAAGAATTCTACCCATCTCATGTGTCTCTGGTTCAACTTCCCTTGACTATTCAAATATTGCAAAGCTTGATGATCTATATACAACACAAAATCCTTAGGTAACAAGTAATGTCTCCACTTCTTCAAGGAATGTGCAATTGCATAAAACTCCTGATCATAAATTGAATATCTTTTCGTGGAATCATTCAATTTCTCACTAAAAAAGGAAACTAGTCTCCCTTCTAGACTTAACACAGCTCCTATTGCACTTCTAGTAGCATCACAATCCACTTGAAATACCTTATAAAAGTATGGTAATGCCAACACAGGTTGTTCTATCACCTTTTGCTTCAACAACTCAAAAATCCTTTGTGCTCTAGATGTCCTCTTGAATTCCTTCTGATCTCCTCTCATTGTCTCTATCATAGGTGTGCAAATACCACTAAAATTCTTGATGAACTTCCGGTAAAAGGTTGCTAGTCCATGAAATGATCATACTTCTCCAATGTTCATGAATGTAGGCCATTCAACTATTGCTCTAACCTTCTCAAGGTCCATCTTCAATCCATCCACACATATCAAAAATCCCAAATACATTAGTTATTTCTTCATGAAACTACACTTCTTGATGTTTATCAACAATTTTTTTTCTCTCAGCCTCTAAAATGATTTTCTGATATGCTCCAAATGTTCCTCCTTAGTATTGTTGAAAATCAGAATATCATCAAAATAAACAATGGAAAACTTACCCAATAATCTCTTCAATACTTCATTCATTAGCCTCATAAATGTACAAGGTGCATTAGTTATTCCAAATGGAATGAACAACCACTCATATAGTCCCTCATTTGTTTTGAAATCAGTCTTCCATTCATCTCCCTCTTTGATCCTGATTTTATGGTATCCACTCTGTAGATCTATCTTGGTGAAATACTTTGCTCCACTCAGATTTTCCATGATGTCATCCATCCTAGGCAATGGGAATCTATACTTCATTGTGATCTTATTGATAGCTCTTGAATCTATACACATACTCCAATCTCCATCTTTCTTAGGTGCAAGTACAACTGGTACCGCACATGGGCTCATACTCTCTCTGATCAATCATTTCTTCAATAGTTCTTGTATCTATCTGTTTAGCTTCGCATTCTCTACTGGTTTCATTTAGTGTGTAGATTTTTTGGAAAACTAGCTCCTAGAATAAGATCTTTATGATGATTAATACTCCAAATTGGTGGTAATCCTTTTGGCACATTTTCTAATATAAGATCTTGATCTTTGTTATCAATTCAGTGACTTCCTTCTCTGATGATTCTTCTTCTCTAGTGATTCTCTTTTCATTTAAGGCTTTGTGCTTCCTTGGAATCAAATCAAAACACATGTTGTCATGTCTCAATCCATCCAAAAATTTCCTTCCATCTACCAAATTGATTCTAGCTATTCCACATACTTCACTTTCCTGTTCATCTTCTAAAGGTGTCAAGGTGATTCTCCTTCCATTGGATGTTATGGTATAGGTATTCTTTCTCCCATCATGTATATCTTTCTTATAATATTGCCAAGGTCTACCCAACAACATATGACATACATCCATCGACATAATATCACACAACACTTCATCATGATATGATCCTATTTTGAATTTCACTAGACATTGCTCGCTTACTAGTATCTTATGATCATCCTATAAGGCTTTAGATGTTTTCTCCTTTCCAAATTCAAAATTTTCACCATTTCCTCAGAAACTAGATTATCTATACTACCACTATCAATGATAACTTTTCAACACTTACCTCCTACTTTGCATCTAGTCCAGAACAAAATTTTTCTTTTTGGTGCTTCCTTAGCTATTTCTTTCTCTTGGATTAGTGCTCTTCTCATGAATAATAACTCTCCCTTCCTAGGACTTCCTCCATAAATTCGTGATTTCATGGGTTCTTCCTCCGCATATCCAATTCTTGCATGATTTTCATTCTTCTTAATTTCTTGGTGACACTCAAGTGCTCTATGTCTTTCTCCTCCACAATTAAAATAGGTTCCTCTAAAATTTCTCTTGTCATATCCTCTCATCTCTTTGGTATCCATAATTGTAGTAAGAATTGTAGCCTCCTCTGTTGTGGTAGTAAGATTTTATGTCATCTCTCCCATTTTGGTATGAATTGGAATCCCTTGCTTCCTTGTGGTGTGAATCCTTTTCCTTTCTTTGCTCCACATATGGTCTTTTTCCTCCAGGATGTGACCTTCCTCTATACCTTTGTTCATGTCCTTTGTTTAGCTTTTCCTCCACCTTTAATGCAAACTGATATGCTTCCTCTACTGAATTCATCCTTACCAGACTCAACTCTTCCTAAATTTTCATCCTCAACCCATTGATATATCTTTCCACTTTCTCCTTGCTTGCTTCACTATGTTCAGTCTTGATGATGATCTTATGAAATTCCTTAGTGTACTCCTTCACAATATTTTCCTCTTGTCTCAAGTTTTGCAATCTCTTCAGTAGCTCCATCTCATAGTTTGTAGGTATAAACTCATTCTTCAATTTTTTCACCATTCTATCCCATTTCACAATCTTTTCTTTTCCCTTTTTGTTTATCTCCAATTGAAATTCCTTCCACCATATTGCAACATGTCCTTTTAGTTTAGTCTTTGCAAACCTCACTCTCTTTGGATCTTCAATTTCTTCATACTCAAAGTATTCCTCAATGTCATTTATCCAATCAATAAACTCCTTTGGATTTAGGTTACTAGTATAGTTCACAATCTCCATTCTAGGCCACTTTCCAATCTTTGAAATAGCTTTCAACATCTTCACCTGATCTGATTCTTCCTCCTGAGAGGTTTCTTTAGCTTGATCTACAACCTGAAATTCATCATCATCACTTTCATCATTAGGTCTAGGGTTTAATCCTTTTCTTTTGTCTTCTTTAACAACATCCAATCTCACTTTCATTGTTCGCACCATTTTCATCATCTCATCCATCTTTCCAACAACATTAATAGTAGTATGAATTCTCCTCAGCGACATATTTTCCTAGGATCTAGTGCAACTACCTCAAGCCAACAATCTGGCTATAGGGTCACAATTGCCTCACAATCAACGATATGTTGACACACAAAAATAGCTACCTCAAGTCGGCAATCTATCCACACAAATATCTTATGGAATTCTAAGTGCTCAACTTCACAAACTCGCTCTAGTGAAACTTCCTCAAGTTTGGTGATTTGTCCACCTTTTCTCTCCCAAGGTTCACAAACTTTCTCTAATTCCCAAAGGTTCACAACTTTGCTTTGATACCATTTGGTGTAGTCAACAATGGAGGGTCCAAAAATAGGACTTCCCAACCTTGCAGCAAGAGTAAGCACAATGGAAACTCAATGGACAAGAACACAACCACATATGGAAATATAGATGATGTTTGATTATTCACTGGCAACGTTCCCTACCTTTTGGCTTACAAAATTACAAAATCATATCGTGCTAAAGCCCAAAAATACAATGCAGGTCAAAGCCCTTATCTACCAATTCTATCCTTCTACTTCACTACTACTTAATGCAACTACATGATGCCTATATATACTAATTCCCAGCTCTAGAAAAGGTCCACGTCGACCTGAAGATGTCTCAAATCCTAAAGTAGATGAAACATTTGAAGGGTCAATGAAAACATATGATTCTCTTTTGATCGATGGAAAAACATGATGTGGATCGGGATGAAGATCCCTTGGTTAAATTTTCATCCTTATGGAAAGGTTTCTTGAGCTTCACAAGTCACTGGATAGGTCCACACACTTGAAAGGCCAAGACTAGTCATTGAATGCTCTCTATCCAAATATAGTTGACATTCTATTAGTAATAACTTTGTACTAGAATCTCTGAAACACTTGAATTCTGGATATGATGTAGATGTTGCAATGAAGATCGTATATGCTGCTATGTGAGCTCTAATATTAAAATGCGGTACAATGTGGTGTGAAATGTTGAGACAGGGTCTAACAGATAACTACTGAAATGAAAGAAAACATGAATGCAAATATTTTTGGTTGATGCAAGATTGCTTGAAACTTGGGATGCTCCTACATCATTACTTCGTTATTTCTTCCATTGATATTCTTAGATTGTATATGTCACCATTTTCCCTAGATCCTTCAACAACCAATTTACCAAACTTTTTTTTTCTAATTTCACATCCAGTTTTATTGAATATGATATTGTACCCATTTCTACACATCCAATTCACACTAAGAAGATTATGTTGAAGATCTTTGATGTAAAGAGCATCTTCTATTATGCTCTTTCCATTAATACTAATAGAACCTTTTCCATAGATGTGTACTAAAGTATCATCTCAAAGCTTGACTATGTCACCATTCCACTTAACAAGCTTGATAAAATTGCTCTTATCTCCTATCATATTGTTGGAACAATCATTGTTAATCACCCATGAGTTAGCCTAAACGTTTGTATGGAAATTAGCACACACAACACTTGGATCTTTAACTTTAACTTTAATCTTCTTAGCAATTGAAAGCAAGACTTCATCTTTATTATCTAGACCACTAGATTCATCATCCTTTGAAGAGCAAGAATATTCCATGGAGTAGAGACTCTTCTTAACCTTATTTATTCTAGCCTCTTTGTTTCTCTTTTTAGAATCTTTCAAGGTACATTTAGAAGAAAATTACCAACCTATCCACACTTGAAACATTTGAAAGGTAGCTTACCTTTGTACTTGTTGGTGCCTCTTTTCAACTTCCTTAAAAAATTTGTTTCATATTCATTAGTGTCACTATTAGAATCATGTTCTTCATATGTTTTCTTCTTACTAGCTTTGAAAGCAGCTTCCTTCTTTGGAACTTCTTTGTAAAACTCTCTCATTTCAAATGCAATAAGGGCATCATACAATCGATACATTTAAAGTTTATCCAAATCTCTAGCTTCTTCAATAGAAGATAATTTAGAGCTATAAGACTTAGGAAGAGATCTTAGCACCTTTTGACCACCACAGATTCTTCAAGATCTTAACCAAGACCTCTAATTGCATCGACCACTTCATAAAACCATAGCACATATCTTGCAATATCTTCATCCTTTGACATTTTCAGGTTCTCAAGCTTGCCTTTGTAGATCTGAAGCTTATCTTGCTTTAATTTGATATCTCCTTCATATATGCCAAAAAACTTATCCAAGATATGATTTATAGTGCATCCCCTTTACAACATCAAAATATGATAGCCCACTCAAGATAGAATTATTTTCCTTTACATTGTTCTCATAAGCCATGATGCTCAGTAAATCAGTTGGAGGAGTACTAGGAATAATATATCCATATTTTAGAGATTGAAAAACACCATACCCTAAAGATGACATATTAGTTTCCATATGATATTTCTAGAAATTGAAATTTGTTCCATCAAACCTAGGAACCTTGTGAGATCCTTCTTGTGCCATCCCAAATATTGCATGAATCTATTTCTAGATTTGATTGTGTTAAAGACTTTTTTCATCAACAATTTGGATCACACGTCGTGATCCATCATTTTTCTCCTCTTTCTACCTACCATCCTGATGATGGATCACGAAGTGTGATCCGAAACATTGATGAGAAAAAAATCTTTAACACTATCAAATCCAAAAAAAGATTCATGCAACAATATGGATTGTGGAAATTTAGTATCATTAATCCAAAATATTCCTCAAGTTGTTAAAATTATTCTAAGGAATTAGGTTCTAATACCAGTTTTTTAACACACACTGAAATACTGAGAGGGGGGTGGACCAGTGTTCTATGAAATATCAAAACCTTTGAATAAAATTAAAACTTAAACTTACATCTCATACAAAAAAATGAGAGATGAACATAATGCACAATAATACACAACACTAGATATATGTGGAAAACACCATAGGGGAAAAAAAAATAGTGAGGAATACTACTAGGAGCTACTATCCTAATCTAGCCTTACAAATGAATAATATTTTACAACTTTGTTTTAGGGCTACGACCCAAGGAAGATACTAATCCCTATAAAAGGTTTTAGGTTCACTCCCAAGGAAGCTACAACTCCTTACAAACTTTGTTTTAAGACTACAACACAAGGAATCAAATACTTCCTGAGCTGAGAAAAAACTTAGAAAATATTACAACATAAAGTCCTACTATCTAAATCTGGCAATGATGCTCTATCCTTTTGATGATTGCAATTCTTCTCTTCAATCTCTTCTACAACTTCTTCAAATGTCTTATCTACAGCTTACTAGCTCATTGCTTTCAACCTTCAAGATATTTTTCCCTTGGCTCATTGCCTCCAACAAACCGCTAGGCACACTCTTCACTTCACTTCTCTTCTATCAAAAAAGTATGATCAAATTGAATCTAGACATGATCTTCCACTTTTTCTCTTTCTCTTTCAGTCGCTTATATAAATATCATAATGCATTACACATTCTTGACTCAACCATGACCTAGATCAACTTGGTTTACAATTTATACATGATATTACATTGATTACATTACATGTTGGCCAATGACAACAATAATATTATATTTATAAGTCGGCTAAAGATCAAACAACAACATAAAACATGGAGAAGGGAAAGACCCAAATAGACTACATGTAACACAAGGAAGAGGAACATTCCTTATAGATTCTAACTATGGACTATGGAAATGGAATCACAACTTCCCTTATCCACACCTAAAAGGGGAATGAAGGAAGAGGAATCCAATTTCGCAAAGTTCACACTGAAGAACAATTCCATGAGATTCCAATGTAATAGAGATTGAAATATATCAAAGGAGATTTTTCTTAAGGATGGAAATGGATAAAGAAGATAAACTATTGATGAAAAACTAGGGAAATACAAAGTGTTTGAAAACATGTGATATGCAAAATGATGTAAATATGCAAACAAATTGTAACAAAAATTAATGAGACTGAAGAGGTGCACCTAGAAACTAGAAATTGATGGAGAGGAGCTCGTGAATCCTACAAAAATCACTATTGAATCCCACTAGGACTCATTCGCCAAGCTAGGTGACTTAGTCTGATTTTGGGGAAATTCTGCTAGAATAGGTTTCATACAAAAAGGTACTCAAAACTGCAAAAATCACTTCTTAGGCCTAGAAATGGGAGTTATATGCCACTGATGGTGAATTAGTCCACTTCCAGATTTTAGGAAATTCAAAAGTGCAATCTGTAGCTCCTGGTGTGCACTTCAACTCTTGATAGGTTTCTAGATTTGAAACAACAAAATTTGACTTGTAGGTGTTCTCCAAGCTTCTTTTAGGGATTTGAAAATTTTTAATGACTTTGATGATTTGTTGAAAACTTTTCACACCTTTATCTTTGAAAAATATCCACACAAGACCTACAAAAACACATGTAAAGAGGGGAAAAATTGTTAAGGGTTAGTGAATAGGGGCTTGCCTTGGTCAAACCCCAGTTTGATAATTAAACCCTTGGAAATGAAATGAAATGAAAAGAGAATGATGAATGAACAACATGCAATGCTACAAATCACCAAACCCTTGAAGTAGAAATTTGAAGATATGCAAGTAATGGCTTCAAAAGATGTAGACTTGAGAATGTCTAAAATGCTTAAATGAATGCTTGATAATTGCTTAAATGTTTGAGTGAATAAAATGAGTGAATGGGGGTGAAATGAGAAGAGAAACACTATGTTTATATTTTATTATTCAAAATTTCTCAAAAATACCACATCACAGGCCGACCTCAAGTCTTAGAGAATAATATCTTGCCATAATTTTGAAATAATTCTGATTTTTGAGCCAAATGGGACTCATTCACCCCTAGTGGCGAATGGGTCCCACTTAGGAATTTTATGTGGGCATGGGAAATTAAGATGTATTAAATGATTTTTAACAAGATTATTCTAAAAAAAACAATTAAATAAGGCTTGTAAGTGTATAATGGGGCCAATTAAGCATAAGAAAGGGTCAAATTATTGATGACAAGCCTAGAAAAGCATGATAGTTTATTACAACACTTTACAACACTTTGAAATAAGACTTGGTAAGTGATAAAAAGAGGTTATTTAGATGAAATATATTAATAAGTTCCTAGAAAAGTGTGAAAGTGTGTTACAACACTTTACAACACTTAAGTAAAGTACTGGAATTGAATTCTTTTAGTTTGCTAAGGCCCAAGACCAAATGTGAATGTGTTGTCCACATTACAACATTAAATGAAGGCACAACTAAGCCAAAGTCACAAGGAGGAATTAAACAAGACAAAAAAATTAGAAGGGTTACTTTTTTTGGTGTCCATTTTTAGCCCCCACTTTAGTGAGAGGATGAACCTACTTAAAACTCACACTAAAGTAGACCAACGCGCAATCAAGAGGGGTTCCCATGAACCAATGCTAGCAAGATGGGGTAACAATGATCAAGAGGGATGATCAAGCCCCCATGATCAAGATCTCATAACAAACTAACATAAGTGCAAAGGGAACACACATGATATCAAGAATAATGACAAGGAACAAACACACAATGCCAAAGATGAAAGAGAGAAGAAGGAAATAGAAAGAATGAATCAGATCAAGCTTCAACCATTTTTCTAACATGATGTGGATCAAATCTAGGTTGTTTGTCCAAAAAATGCATACTCACTTTGAGGCAACATAACTCATGGTTGTTCGTCGGGTGAGAAGGCCTAAAAGGTGGGAAACATACACTCATGGCTAGTATGCACTCACACACACATAGGTGGCTATGGGGAAAAGTCATGCCTCAGAATGGGCTTCCCGCTCAACCATATTAAAGTTATACCTCCTAATAAATTTAATAAGGTGCCACAAAAGAAAAATGACTTTTCAAGCTTCATGAGACAAGAAAAAAGCTTTGTATGCTTGGAGCTCATGAAAAATCATGATGGCACAACATGCATGCAAGCTGTGTTATGCAAGGTGGCAATATAACAAATGAAAAATGAAACATGCAAAGAATGTTCAAATAAGTCTTGCTTGATTCATGTGAGGTCTTTAACTTAAGGAACATTGTGTCTAATGTCTCCAAGAGAGCATCAATCAAAGAATAGAAAATTCACAACTTAGGCGATTCAGTGCATCACATCAAGCCACTAAGAGGAATGTAATATGCTAAGATAGATCACCCTCATGAAGGACACTATACCCAATGTCATCCACAAAGTGACAAACACATCATATGAGTTAAGAAGGTTGCACTAAGAACCAAGAAAAAGAAAAAATGCAAAAGAATAATGCCAATGTATGCCCCCACTTTAGAGGAATTGCTAAACACTGTGATGTGAGAAATTACTTTAAAGTAGCAAATGAACAATGAAAACAAGAAATAATACATGAGAGCCAACTTGAAAAGCCCTATTCCAAGTCATATGTTTTCGAATAAGGCTATGTCATGTGAAGGAAAGGAAAAATAAAAGGAAGGGGTTGCCCCAAAATGAAAACACCAAACACATAAGGGATCTATGGATTTGGGGTTAGTATGTTCTTTGCTGCAATGTTTGTTAGAGAGCCCAAAACTGTCATCATCCCCCAAATACATAGAACTGGAAGAATGACACAAAGAGAGTGAAAACAAAGGAAAAGAAAGAAACTTTTGGATCAACATGAAGGATACATGAATTTCTCAATTCCTTGCATCATCCCCAAAAGGAAAACACAAGAAAGAGACAAAAGAAAATGTAAAGACAAAGAAATGGCCTTTTGGGTCAACATGAAAGAGAAATGAATCTCTCAATGCCATGCATCATCCCCAAAAGGAAAACACAAGAAAAAAAGAAAAAAAAAAGGTGAAGATAATGTATGAAATATAGAAGAATGAAGGTACATATAGAGGAATGTCACAAAGAGAGAGAGAACACCAAACAAAACATCTCGGGGGATCACATTACGCACATGCAAACACACAAAAGAAAAAGAAAGAAAATAAAAGTGTAAAAGACTAGTAAGGAAAATGAAAGTTAACCATCAAGCAAGTCATCCGCCTCCTAGTCTTAGTCAGTATAAGTGGAAGCTAAATAACACAGCTAAGGGACAATGAAAAATGCATTACTAGGAAAAGGCTATCAACTTCTTGCCCCCACTGGATGCAAGGAAAGAATGAGCTGAGGTAGGTGATGGAAAAGGTCATGTAATTGTGAGAAGGGAATGTTATACAACTATGACATGACAAGGAGTTGGAAAGTGTTTTATGGGTTCAGTGGATAGCAATTATCACCATCAAAATGATATTGGCTCAGTATTGCTTTCAATGTATGACACTCATCACTTCTATGTCCAAGAATGCGATGATATGAAAAGTGTGGAACATTAGCATCTTTATGATATATCACCAACCTATTCATAGGGAGTAATAGTATAAGTCCTTTGTTTAAAAGTATTTTTAATTTCCTTTCACATTTAGGTGGTGGATAGAGAGGAAACTTTATTTTTTGTAACTTGTAAGGTCTCTTGCATTTTCTAGATTCACCATTTTCTCGAATTGAAGGAGGATGACCCAAAGTGATCCTCTCATCCTCATCATTGTTATTAGTTAAGGGATGCTCTTGAGGAAGGAGGACATTCAGATCGGGAGGGGAATCAAAGATCATTGTGCCATCATCATGAAGCCTCAAATATTCTCTAGGAGGCTTGTTGTTATGAGAGGGATCTTGATATCCTAACCTTGTTGCGTTTTCATCTTTTGGATTTTTCTCTAAGAGTTGATGAATTCCATGTTCATTTGTTGTGTCACATCCTTGTTTGCTCAAAATGGTAAAATATTTTCCATAGGTTTCTTCAAGGTTGATTGGGGTATTTTTTACTTTATTATCATAGAATGGTTGAGTGGTTGCTTGTTTACAAGAATTAGGTTCACTGTGTGTAGGGAACTTAGGGTCTACATTTGTTTTAGGATGTAAGTAACCAAACATCTCAGGCAGTGGTATTGTAGGAAGGTATTGTTTTTTCATGGATGGATAAAAGGATGCATTGGCTTCAAGGTTGTCAAGGCATTCATTTAGGAACTTATTCATGCTGTCATCATCTTCTCCAATGATGTCAACATCATGAGGAGGACATTCATGAGGAGTTGGAGGATCATAAGGAAGTTCAAGGTCATTAGGATGAGTTCCAAAGGCACAACTTGACATATCAACTAAGGATTTTAATGGCACTCAAAGCTTATTAAAACACATATCCATGATGCAAATTTTTAGATTGCACAAGTTGAACTAAATGCAAGAAATTGAATGAAAGAACAAATCTAGAAATAGCAACAAAAATGTAACCAAAAAAAAATAGAAATGTAGAGAATGAACTGGAAATGACAAAAATTGCAGTACAAAATGTGCAACCAAACTAAGTTTCCCAAGGTGGTGAATGAGTCCAAGTAGTGATTTTTTTCAAAAAAATTAGAAAGTTTTAAATTGTTTTTATGCTTTTTAGGTTTTCAGATGTAGATATAATATGAATATGTAGAATTTTGTTGATTTTTAATGAACTGAAATGCAAAAATGTAAGCTAGATGAGCTTTTCACTAATGCATATTTGAAAACCCTAGAATGCAAATTAAACAATGCAAAATGTAATGCAATTCTAATGTAAGCTATTTCTAGGATATAAATGCACTGTATATTAGAAATATGATGTTCTAAAGTCAGGTTCACCAAAATGTGGACTATAAAAATGGAATCAAAACTTCCCTTATGCACACCTAAAAGGGGAATAAAGGAAGAGGAATCTAATTTCACAAAGTTCACGGGTATGTGTAGGATCATTATGGAAAAATCAGGTCCTTAAGTGGCAAAAAATTCAAAAAAATCAGAGTTAGGAAACTTGATGTAAAAATTTGAATAAGTTATTTATATTATTTCAAAAATATGTAAGAATAGAATCTATAGAAAATTGAATGTAGTTTCTAAACTACTAGGTGTTTTTTTAAAAATCTATTTGGTGAAAATTTGAAATTTCAATGTAGTACTAATTAAATTTCAAGGAAAAAATAAGTAGGTGTATGTCCGACTACCCTTACCACAATAAAATGATAATAATTTTTATAAGATTTTAGATATAAGTAGAGGACTCATGTCCCGATGTGATGCATATTTTTTGTAATTTTTTCCCAAGTAAATAATTAATTATGAATTTTTATTACAAATTTTAAAAAATATAAAACTTTATGTCTGACCACCTTAACTTGGTCAAAACTTCATGAAATTCATTTTTTTTCAATCCTATAGTATTTGAAGCATAGAATGTGATGCATGTCTCGATTCAAAAAATGTGATACTGTTTGAAAGCTATAGATGTTTTTCAATCAACCTATAAATGAGGACTTTAGTCATAATTCAAATAGAAAATGAATAATAATTATTTATTAAATTCAAAGTAAAGTATAATTTATATTGGTAGAAAGCTGAGAATCTCCTAAAAAAACCCTTTTCGTTTCATCAATTTTGGGTAAAAAAAAAGTTGTCATCCACATACCCATCATGATCTTGCACATGCCCTCACACTCAAGAAAAATTATGTTATATTCCAATACAATAGAGATTGAAATATATCAAAGGATATTGTTGTTAAGGATAGAAATGGATAAAGAAGATAAACTATTGATGCAAAACTAGGGAAATACAAAGTGTTTGAAAACATGTTGTGACATGTGCAAAATGGCCTAAATATGCAAACAAACTATAACAAAAAATAATGAGACTGAAGAGGTGCACCTGGAAACTATAAAGTGATGGAGAGGAGCTCTAGAATCCTACATAAATCATTGTTGAATCCCACTAGGACTCATACGCCAAGCTAGGCGACTTAGTCCTGTTTCAAGGAAATTTTGGCAGAATAGGTTTTAGACAAAAGGGTACTCAGAATTGCAAATCCCAATTTTTAAGCCTAGTAGTGGGACCCATACACCACTGATTGTGACTTATTCCACTTATAGATTTTGATAAATTCAAGAGTGCAATTTGTAGCTCTCAATCTACACTTCAACTCCTAAGAGGTTTCTAGATCCAAAACTGCATAATTTGACATGCAGGTGTTCTCCAAGCTTCTTTTAGGGCTTTGAAAACTTTGAATGACTTTGATGATTTTTGGACAACTTTTCACACCTTTCTCTTTGAAAAATTTACACACAAAGCCTTTAAAACAACACATGCAAAGAGGGGAAAAAGTGTTAGTGGACAAGTAGAAATCAAAGATATGTGAGTAATGGGTCCAATGGATGTAGATTGATAATGGGGTATGTGCAGTGGATCATCATGGAAAAAACAGGCCCTTAAGTGGCAAAAATTTTAGAAAAATAAGAGTTAGGAAACTTGACATAAAAATTTGAATAAGTTATCTATATTATTTCAAAAATATTTAAGAATAGAATCTGTAGAAAATTGAATGTAGTTTCTAAACTACTAGGTTTGTTTAAAAAGTAAATAAATCTATTTAGTGAAAATTCAAATTTCAATGCAGTAGTACTTAAATTCTGGAAAAAATAAGTAGGTGTCTATCTAACCACCCTAACCACAATAAAATGATAATGTTTTTTTATAAGATTTTAGATATAAGTAGAGGACTCCATGTAATGTGATGTATTATTTTTGTAATTTTTTCCAAGTAAATAATTAATTATGAATTTTTATTACAACTTTTAAAAAATATAAAACCCATATGTTCCCTCACCTTAACTTAGTCAAAACTTAATGAAATTTCCTTTATTTTTAATCTTATAGTATGCAAAGCATAGAATGTGATGCCTGTTTTGGATTCAAAAAATGTGATACCATTTGAAAGCCATAGATGTTTTTCAATCAACCTATCAATCAAGACTTTAGTTGTAATTTGAATAGAAAATAAATAATAATTACTTATTAAATTCAAAGTAAAGCATAATTTATATTGGTGGAAAGATGGGAATATCCTTTAAAAACCCTTTTTGTTTCATCAATTTTGGGTAAAAAAAGTCGTCAGCCACATACCCATCATATTGCCACTTTTTGGTCCATCATGATCTTGCACATACCCAATGCCTAAAATGCTTAAGTGAATGCTTGATAATTGCTTAAATGTTTGAGTGAATGGGGGTGAAATGAGAGGAAAAACCTTATATTTATATTTGATCATGCAAAATTTCCCAAAAATACCACATCACAGGCCGACCTCAAGTCTTAGAGAATAATATCCTGCTAGAATTTTGAAATAATATTGATTTTTGAGCCAAATGGGACTCATTCACCCCTAGTGGCAAATGGATCCCACTTAGTCATTTTAAGCGGGTTTCCAAAATTAAGATGTATTAAATGATGTTTAATGGGATTATTCTAAAAAACACACTTAAATAAGGCTTGTAAGTGTATAATGGGGCTAATTAAGCATAAGAAAGGGTCAAATTATTGATGACAAGTCTAGAAAAGTGAAAGTTTGTTATAACACTTCACAACACTTTGAAATAAGGCTTGGTAAGTGATAAAAAGAGGTTATTTTGATGAAATATATTAACAAGGTCCTAGAAAAGTGTGAAAGTGTGTTACAATACTTTACAACACTTAAGTAAGGTACCACTTGAAATCTTTTAGTTTGTTAGTTCCCAAGACCTAATGTGAATGTGTTGTCCACATTACAACATTAATTCAAGGCACAAATAGGCCAAATTCACAAGGAGGACCTGTTGGGACTAGAAAAATCTCAAATTTTTCATTGGCCTCCACCCACTCACCCTTACGGACCATAGAAATTTGCCACACCTTAATTTTATGATCAATACAAATTGTTGAAATTTGTGTGACAAGATCAATATTATAACCCATGTTAACTAATGATCTCATAAATGTGGCCTTTGATACATTAGCATTTCTATGGTCATTGTTGAGCAAGAGCTCTAGAAGCAACTAGTCCATATCGGGAAGATTATGTGTAAGCCCTTCTGATCATCAAGTCATAGCCTTTCAATTTGAACATTTTTTACATATCGAGAAGAGGTGAATCAAGTCACAATGACCAAAGACCCTGAAGATTACATGTGTACATAATCGAGAAGACAATGCATGTCGTTTCACAGATGAAAGCTTATCGGCTAGAGCAAGGTAATTGGAGTGAAGTTTTCAAATCATGTTGAGGTTGTGAGTCATGCCAATGGATTCCTCATCGGCAAGAAACATATATTATTTCACCGATGAAGCAAGAGAACATCTATGTCAGAGACACATATACAATCAGAGCAAGTCCCCCAAATCTCACCGACCACATGAGTTACACCAATGAAGGAGTTTTTAGATAAAGTCTTGTCAATTTATCCAAATGAATGAAGCGGTAAAGGAAATACATCAGGGAGACCAAGATCATCAGAAATGCATTTTTTTCTCTTAGCAATAGTACATGTCAACCCAGTGGTAACATAAAAGGACCACTATTTGTCAAAAATACACTGGGTGATGAGTAAATGGATTTCTAATGGTCCAAAACACCTTGAAATTGGGAGAACTTCATAATTTTCTCTCTGAAATAATAAAAGTTGAAAAATAAGAGAAAGGCTAGTTGTATAATATCGGTAAGAGTACTTGGTTGTCTTCCTAATCAAGAATGAGAATCAAGGGGGCACTTCATATTGAAAGGACATTCAATTATGTCTTGGCGATTTGTTGTGAATGTATAAACAAAGGTGGCACCAAATAAAACACATAGGTCAGCCTAAGACTAGAAGGGTTTCATTGATGAAATGTTTTTGTATCATTCTAACATTGCAAAATTCAAAAAACCTATTGTATTCATTCTTAGAGGTGGAAATTAATGGCCACACGAATGCAAATTATGTAAATATTCTCTTATTGAAAGGAGAATGAACCAAAAGAATTTCTAGAAGTTGTAGTGGGAAGGATGAGAGATTGAACGGGAGTTAAATAATTCAGTGTGCTCAGAAAAAAACAAGCATACCAAGCTTCCCTACAATTTATATATTTTAATTTTGCCACCTTAGAGAATTAAAATGGAAGGCTTGAGTTTTGTAAAGATGAAAGGTAGGAAGCAATAGGGTGAAAGCAATCAATCCAAAAGCAAAAAATAGAAAATTGAAATAGGGGTGGAACACAAAATGAAAGAATGAAAGTTGAACCAATACCTTATTGATCAATTGCTTGGTTCAAGGCCAAAGGCCAAAAGGTCTTCATAATTGAGGGATGATAGAAGACAAATGCAAACATGTAGGTGATGTATGGACTCTTGTTAGGGGATATGAATTGTTCATGTTCCACTATTGTCGAAGAAGTAGATTTGAACCAGTCTTCAATCCTTGGAATTTCAATTTGGGAAAGCTAATTGTCCCAAATTTCTTTGTGAATGTAGAGCTCATAAGACTTCTGGCTAAGCATTACAACCGAGAACTTAAAGCTATCTACAAACTGCAAGGTGAACCTTTCATACATGTGTCCAAGACTGCACTTTGTGAAGTTTTTAACCTAGATGACACATGTGACGAGCCTATTGTGCATGAGGATTTGGAGGAGTATTGGAGAATGGATACAACTTATAAATGATGGAGATTGCCATTACATAGGCCCAGGAAAGATGGAGACCTTGTTCCACTCGAAGACAATGATGGGCCTCCTTTTCATGTTCATTTTTTTGAGCCTTACTTGAAATATACTTACTTCTCGGTATGCCAAATAATAGGAACAAAGGCCTCTAAATTCATGTCTTTAGGGCCAATGGTGATTGCTGAAAATATACAATACCATAATGCAAGACCTTTTGATTATGCCTCACACATTTTCAGAGGGATAGACTCATAACTAATGGCCATCAAGAATGAATCTCCTACACTGCATTTTAAACACTATTCCCTTCTCATGCACATGATATTGTACTATGGATAGGAGTTGGGAATGTGGCCAGAGGAACTGAGAATTACATAATTTGATAAGGAGGATCAGCCACTACCAGTGCAATTGTGGACTACTATTTGGGAAAACAGGTTTATCAATTCGAGTTATATTTACTTTGAAGAATATTTTGTCAAGATATTGTATTGGTTTTTAAATCAACCATGTGATTATTCATTGACTAATGAGATTAAAATATTTTTTAGGATTTCAATGGACCACCAACTATAGGTCATAATTGGGGTGATTGGTATTGTTATGTTGATTCAACCATGATCAGAGTGTATGGTTTTGAAGATACACCTTTTCTTTTACCGAAAACTGTGCCAAATAGGATTGCATATATAGAGATTTCCAAGCAAATGGATTATTCCAATGTTATGAACTTAAGTACCTATGACAAACAATCATTTATGCCTAGTACATTGTGCTTTGGAGATTTCACTGTGGTGTCAAAGGAAAGATATGATCTTATTTTGGATAAGTTATCACATTTTAATATGAAGAAGGTTGCACCAAGGAAGTGATTTGATCCTGAAGGTTATATTGGTTTTGCAAGGAAGAAACAAAATCTAGGTGGATATGATCATATACCATATCCTCATGATGGAATTATCACGAACATGGAAGAAAGGGAGGCTGAATTAGCTATCCATAACTATAATAGAGAAATGGAACATAAAATGAAGGAGATACATGAAGCATAATTGTTGTCCTCTGAAAGTGAGGAATCTTCTGGTGAAAGAGAACCCCAAGGGAAAACTGACAAGATTCCAAAAATGAGAATTGAAGAGTATCAACCACCCAATAGAGAACAAGAAGTTGAGAAAGCATCTCATACAGATACTAGGCAATTGTCCTATAAGTCCTTTGTTGATGATGATCAATTTATAAAGTCTCCTGAATTTAGATCTTTCATGTACAAACAAAAAGGAAAAGCAGTAAGGGAATCATTCACAGACATCATACCCAACAATGAAAGCTAGTTACTAAATACCTTGAAAATATATGTGGAGAATGAGATGAAGAATATGACTCTGGAGAGAGGAAGAAAACTATTACAAGAGTCTAGTGTGATTATTTTTCCTAGTCTAGATTTAAATTCAGCTCTTGTTTTTTTATAGTTTTCTACATAATAATGGTGCTAAACCTAAGCTTAGTCTAGAAGGGGTGATAGAAGTATACACCAGGTCAAGATATAACCCTGATGAGAACTCTCTCATGATTTGGGCCCTGTATCCCACACATAAGAAATCTGTGACTATTGATAATGAGAAGGAATTTGGTCATGTGATGACACTGAAAGTAGGGGAAACTGATCATGTGGTCACAACTAACATTGGCATTAATGTAGCCAAATTGATTAATCAAGGAATGAGATATGTAGAAGATGAACAATGAAAAGATGCTCAAATAAATTGATTTTCTAAAAGATATGGTCAAAGATACATTTAAGGGATCCACTAAATTATTAACTCAAGGAGAAGGTTCTCAATCAAAAGGAAAATTTTTGGAATCACAAGTATGCACTCAAGTGAGTAAAGCCATATTTGACACACTTTTTGCAATATTCCAAAAGAGGCATGCCAATCTGATGGTCTGGATGGACAAGTTCTGGATAACCCACTCCAAGAGTCACATTGCTATTCAGGAGCATAAGAGAATAAATGACAGAATTTAGGAAAAGGTCTAGGAAATACAAAAAATAAACACTTCTAACACTGGAGCCATTATAGCTACTGAGGATATGATGAGAAAACATAAAGATTATTATAAGGAACTTCAAGCAAATGCAAAGGAGTTCATTAAGGCTTAAAAGGAAGGGGTTCCTACATTGTTCAAAGATGATGGAGAAGTAAAAAATTAGAATGAATGGATGAAAGAGTGTAGATTGATACTACATGGAGCCTTGGAAGTAGCCAAGAACAATGACTCAACACTGGAGGAGGCTTTTGAGCATTTAGAGAAGATGATCATCATGGAGATAGATGTGAGGAATGCTACAAAGGATGCTGACACACACTTGAGCCAAGAATATTTAGATCATATAACACAAGTTCATTTGTGGCTCCTTAGAGCTTAATTGTTAAATTTTTTGTTGTTGATAATTCCAAAAGACACTTATGAGGAGGTGTACCCTCTTCAAGATATTTCTATATATATTGCATATTGTAATGATTGGAAGAGATAGATCAGTGATCCCACCAAGCTGGTTTACAATTTATGGGAGATTTTGGTTTTTGCTAAAATCACATATTTTTAGAGAATATAATGATTAAGACTTAAAAATTTCCATTTAAAGTATTCCAATTGAAGAGGGTTTGATCAAACTACCTTAGATCAAGCCCCCTTGGATAGAACCCTGCTAGTTTTAAACCATACCTATAATGGAGTCTCCTTTACACCTATCAAAATGCTGATCAAAAAGCACTTTTGATTTACCTTTTGGGGGATCAAATGAACTCATTCAAAATTGGTTTTTTGTAAGTGTGTAATCCATATTATAAGCTTCCCAAAATGTATAATTTTAAATAAATTCAATTTATTATTATATTTATTTTTTATTTCTTATGAATGTAGGTTTTCTACTGAAAATCAAGCTATATGTTCTATACATGTGGAAAAATAGAAGATTATCATATTTTTTTTAAATATGAGTGCACCAAATATTCAACTCCTTGATCCAACAAAAATAAAATTGAATTTCAATACAT
>VDFB02281492.1:5631916-5665266 GCA_007258455.2 Sequoia sempervirens | reverse complement strand
TCTTCAAGGTTGATTGGGGTATTTTTTACTTTATTATCATAGAATGGTTGAGTGGTTGCTTGTTTACAAGAATTAGGTTCACTGTGTGTAGGGAACTTAGGGTCTACATTTGTTTTAGGATGTAAGTAACCAAACATCTCAGGCAGTGGTATTGTAGGAAGGTATTGTTTTTTCATGGATGGATAAAAGGATGCATTGGCTTCAAGGTTGTCAAGGCATTCATTTAGGAACTTATTCATGCTGTCATCATCTTCTCCAATGATGTCAACATCATGAGGAGGACATTCATGAGGAGTTGGAGGATCATAAGGAAGTTCAAGGTCATTAGGATGAGTTCCAAAGGCACAACTTGACATATCAACTAAGGATTTTAATGGCACTCAAAGCTTATTAAAACACATATCCATGATGCAAATTTTTAGATTGCACAAGTTGAACTAAATGCAAGAAATTGAATGAAAGAACAAATCTAGAAATAGCAACAAAAATGTAACCAAAAAAAAATAGAAATGTAGAGAATGAACTGGAAATGACAAAAATTGCAGTACAAAATGTGCAACCAAACTAAGTTTCCCAAGGTGGTGAATGAGTCCAAGTAGTGATTTTTTTCAAAAAATTTAGAACTTTTTAAATTGTTTTTATGCTTTTTAGGTTTTCAAATGTAGATATAATATGAATATGTAGAATTTTGTCTATTTTTAATGAACTAAAATGCAAAAATGTAAGATAGATGAGCTTTTCACTAATGCATATTTGAAAACCCTAGAATGCAAATTAAACAATGCAAAATGCAATACAATTCTAATGTAAGCTATTTCTAGGATGTAAATGCACTGCATATTAGAAATATGATGTTCTAAAGTCAGGTTCACCAAAATGTGGACTATGGAAATGGAATCAAGACTTCCCTTATGCACACGTAAAAGGGGAATAAAGGAAGAGGAATTTGATTTCACAAAGTTCATGGGTATGTGTAGGATCATCATGGAAAAAACAGGTCCTTAAGTGGCGAAAAATTCAAAAAAATCAGAGTTAGGAAACTTGATGTAAAAATTTGAATAAGTTATTTATATTATTTCAAAAATATGTAAGAATAGAATCTATAGAAAATTGAATGTAGTTTCTAAACTACTAGGTGTTTTTTTTTTTAAATCTATTTGTGAAAATTTGAAATTTCAACTGAAGTACCACTTTAAATTTCGTGGAAAAATAAGAAGTAGGTGTTTGTTCCACTACCCTACCACAATAAAATGATAATAATTTTTTATAATATTTTAGATATAAGTAGAGTGGACTCATGTATCGATGTGACGCGATATTTTTGTAATTTTTTCCAAGTAAATAATTAATTATGAATTTTTATTACAACTTTTAAAAAATATAAAAAATCGTATGTCCGACCACCTTAACTTGGTCAAAACTTCATGAAATTCAATTTTTCTTTTTTTGATCCTATAGTATGCGAAGTATAGAATGTGATGCATGTTTTCGATTCAAAAAATGTGATACCGCTGAAAGCTATAGATGTTTTCTAATCAGCCTATAAATTAGGACTTCAGCCTTAATTCAAATATGTCGAATAATAATTATTTATTAAATTCAAAGTAAAGTATAATTTATATTGGTGGAAATCTGAGAATTATCCTAAAAAACCACGATCAATTTTGGTTAAAAAAGTTGTCAGCCACATACCCATCATATCGCCACATTTTGGCCCATCATGATCTTGCACATGCCCTCACACTCAAGAAAAATTCCGTTAGATTCCAATAAAATAGAGATTGAAATATATCAAAGGAGATTGTTGTTAAGGCTAGAAATGGATAAAGAAGATAAACTATTGATGCAAAACTAGGGAAATAGAAAGTGTTTGAAAACATGTTGTGAAATGTGCAAAATGACCTAAATATGCAAACAAACTATAACAAAAAATAATGAGACTGAAGAGGTGCACCTAGAAACTAGAAAGTGATGGAGAGGAGCTCTAGAATTCTACATAAATCATTGTTGAAGCCCACTGGGACTCATATGCCAAGCTAGGCGACTTAGTCCTATTTCGAGGAAATTCTGGCAGAATAGGTTTTAGACAAAAGGGTACTCAGAACTACAAAATCTAATTTTTAGGCCTAGTAGTGGGACCCATACACCACTGATGGCGACTTATTCCACTTCTATATTTTGAGAAATTCAAAAGTGCAATTTGTAGCTCTCAATCTGCACTTCAACTCCTAAGAGGTTTCTAGATCCGAAACTGCATAATTTGACCTGTAGGTGTTCTCCAAGCTTCTTAGTTTTGAAAACTTTGAATGACTTTGATGATTTGTGGACAACTTTTCACACCTTTCTCTTTGAAAAATTTACACACAAGGCCTGCAAAAACACATGCAAAGAGGGGAAAAAGTGTTAGTGAATAGGGGTTTTCCTTGGTCAAACTCTGGTTTGGTAATTAAACCCTTGGAAATGAAATGAAATGAAAAGAGAATGATGAATGAAAAACATGCAATGCTACAACTCACCAAACCCTTGAAGTAGAAATCTGAAGATATGTGAGTAATGGGTCCAATGGATGTAGACTTGATAATGGGGTATGTGCAGGATCATCATGGAAAAAACAGGCCCTTAAGTGACAAAAAATTCAGAAAAATCAGAGTTAGGAAGCTTGACGTAAAAATTTGAATAAGCTATCTATATTATTTCAAAAATATGTAACAATAGAATTTGTAGAAAATTGAATGTAGTTTTCTAAAATACTAGGTTTGTTTTAAAAAGTAAATAAATCTCTTTGCGTAAATTTGAAATTTCAATGCAAAGAGTACCTAGCTCGTGGAAAATAAGTGCAGGTGTCTCCTGCCTAACCACCCTAACCACAATAAAATGATAATATTTTTGTATAAGATTTTATATAAGTAGAGGACTCATGTAATGATGTGACGATATATTTTTTGTAATTTTTTCCAAGTAATAATTAATTATGAGTTTTTTATTTACAACTTTTAAAAAAATATAAAACCCATATGTCCGACCACCTTAACTTGGTAAAAACCAATGAAATCTTATTTTTCTTTTTTAATCCTATAGTATGCGGAGAATAGAATGTGATGCATGTTTTGGATTCAAAAGATGTGATATGGTTTGAAAGCTATAGATGTTTTTCAATCAGCCTATCAATCGTGACTTTAGTCATAATTCAAATAGAAAATGGATAATAATTACTTATTAAATTCAAAGTAAAGCATAATTTATATTGGTGGAAAGATGGGAATATCCTTTAAAAACCCTTTGTGTTTCATCAATTTTGGGTAAAAAAAGTCGTCAGCCACATACCCATCATATTGCCACTTTTTGGTCCATCATGATCTTGCACATACCCAATGCCTAAAATGCTTAAGTGAATGCTTGATAATTGCTTAAATGTTTGAGTGAATGGGGGTGAAATGAGAGGAAAAACCTTATATTTATATTTGATCATGCAAAATTTCCCAAAAATACCACATCATAGGCCGACCTCAAGTCTTAGAGAATAATATCCCGCTAGAATTTTGAAATAATATTAATTTTTGAGCCAAATGGGACTCATTCGCCCCTAGTGGCGAATGGGTCCCACTCAGTCATTTTAAGCGGGTTTCCAAAATTAAGATGTATTAAATGATGTTTAATGGGATTATTCTAAAAAACACACTTAAATAAGGCTTGTAAGTGTATAATGGGGCTAATTAAGCATAAGAAAGGGTCAAATTATTGATGACAAGTCTAGAAAAGTGTGAATGATTGTTACAACACTTCACAACACTTTGAAATAAGGTTTGGTAAGTGATAAAAAGAGGTTATTTTGATGAAATATATTAACAAGGTCCTAGAATAGTGTGAAAGTGTGTTACAATACTTTACAACACTTAAGTAAGGTACCACTTGAATTCTTTTAGTTTGTTAGTTCCCAAGACCTAATGTGAATGTGTTGTCCACATTAAAACATTAATTCAAGGCACAACTAAGCCAAAGTCACAAGGAGGACCTGTTGGGACTAGAAAAATATCACATTTTTCATTGGCCTCCACCCACTCACCCTTACGGACTATAGAAATTTGCCACACCTTAATTTTATGATCAATACAAATTGTTGAAATTTGTGTGACAAGATCCATATTATAACCCATGTTAACTAATGATCCCATAAATGTGGCCTTTGATACATTAGCATCTCTATGGTCATCGTTGAGCAAGAGCTCTAGAAGCAACTAGTCCATATCGAGAAGACCATGTGTAAGTCCTTCTGATCATCAAGTCGTAGCCTTTCAATTTGAACATTTTTTACATATCGGGAAGAGGTGAATCAATTCACAATGACCAAAGACCCTGAAGATTACATGTGTACATAATCGAGAAGACAATGCATGTCGTTTCACAGATGAAAGCTTATCGGCCAGAGCAAGGTAATTGGAGTGAAGTTTTCAAATCATGTCGAGCTCGTGAGTCATGCCAATGGATTCCTCATCGGCAAGAAACATATATTATTTCACCGATGAAGTAGGAGAACATCTATGTCGGAGAGACATATACAATCAGAGCGAATCCCCCAGATCTCACTGACCACCTGGGTTACACCAATGAAGGAGGTTTTAGATAAAGTCTTGTCAATTTATCCAAATGAATGAAGCGGTAAAGGAAATACATTAGGGAGACCAATATCATCAGAAATGCATTTTGGTCTCTTAGCAATAGTACATGTCAACCCAATGGTAACATAAAAGGACCACTATTTGTCAAAAATACACTGGGTGATGAGTAAATGGATTTCTAATGGTCCAAAACACCTTGACATTGAGAGAACTTCATAATTTTCTCCCTGAAATAATAAAAGTTGAAAAATAAGAGAAAGGCTAGTTGTATAATATGGGTAAGAGTACTTGGTTGTCTTCCTGATCAAGAATGAGAATCAAAGGGGCACTTCATATTGAAAAGACATTCAATTATGTCTTGGCGATTAGTTGTGAATGTATAAAAAAAGGTGGCACCAAATAAAACACATAGGTCGGCCTAAGACTAGAAGGGTTTCATCGATGCAATATTTTTGTATAATTCTGACATTGCAAAATTCAAAAAACCTATTGCATTCATTCTTAGAGGTGGAAATTAATGGCCACATGAATGGAAATTATGTAAATATTCTGTTATTGAAAGGAGGATGAACCAAAAGAATTTCTAGAAGTTGCAATGGGAAGGATGAGAGATCGAATAGGAGTTAAATAATTCAGTGTGCTCAGAAAAACACAAGCATACCAAGCTTCCCTACAATTTATATATTTCAATTCTGCCACCTTAGAGAATTAAAATGGAAGGCTTGAGTTTTGTAAAGATGAAAGGTAGGAAGCAATAGGGTGAAAGCAATCAATCCAAAAGAAAAAAATAGAAAACTGAAATAGGGGTGGAACACAAAATGAAAGAATGAAAGTTGAACCAATACCTTATTGATCAATTGCTTGGTTCAGGGCCAAAGGCCAAAAGGTCTTCATAATTGAGGGATGATAGAAGACAAATGCAAACATGTAGGTGATGTATGGACTCTTGTTAGGGGATATGAATTGTTCATGTTCCACTATTGTCGAAGAAGTAGATTTGAACCAGTCTGTAACCCTTGGAGTTTCAATTTGGGAAAGCTAATTGTCCCAAATGCCTTTGTGAATGTAGAGCTCATAAGACTTCTAGCTAAGCATTACAACCTAGAACTTAAAGCTATTTGTAAACTGCAAGGTGAACCTTTCATACATGTGTCCAAGACTGCACTTTGTGAAGTTTTTAACCTAGATGACACATGTGACAAGCCTATTGTGCATGAGGATTTGGAGGAGTATTGGAGAATGGATACAACTTATAAAGGATGGAGATTGCCATTACATAGGCTTAGGAAAGATGGAGACCTTGTTCCACTCGAAGACAATGATGGGCCTCTTTTTCATGTTCATTTGTTTAAGCCTTACTTGAAATATACTTACTTCTCGGTATGCCAAATAATAGGAACAAAGGCCTCTGAATTCATGTCTGTAGGGACAATGGTGATTGCTGCAAATATACAATGCAATAATACAAGACCTTTTGATTATGCCTCACATTTTTAGAGGGATAGACTCAAGGCTAATGGCCATCAAGAATGAATCTCCTACACTGCATTTTAAACACTATTCCCTTCTCATGCACATGATATTGTACTATGGATAGGATTTGGGAATGTGGCCAGAGCAACTGAGAATTACAAAATTTGATAAGGAGGATCAGCCACTACCAGTGCAATTGTGGATTGCTATTTGGGACAACAGGTTTATCAATTCCAGTTATATTTACTTTCAAGAATATTTTGTCAAGATATTGTATTGGTTTTTAAATCAACCCTGTGATTATTCATTGACTAATGAGATTAAAATATTTTTAGGATTTCAATGGACCACCAACTGTAGGTCATAATTGGGGTGATTGGTATTGTTATGTTGATTCAACCATGATCAGAGTGTATGGTTTTGAAGATACACCTTTTCTTTTACCAAAAACTTTGCCAAATAGGATTGCATATATAGAGATTGTTAAGCAAATGGATTATTCCAATGTTATGAACTTAAGTACCTATGAGAAACAATCATTTATGCCTAGTACATTGTGCTTTGGAGATTTCACTGTGGTGTCAAAGGAAAGATATGATCTAATTTTGGATAAGTTATCACAGTTTAATATGAAGAACGCTACACCAAGGAAGTGATTTGATCCTGAAGGTTATATTGGTTTTGCAAGGAAGAAACAAAATCTAGGTGGATATGATCATATACCATATCCTCATGATGGAATTATCAGGAACATGGAAGAAAGGGAGGCTGAATTAGCTATTGATAACTATAATAGAGAAATGGAACATAAAATGAAGGAGATACAAGAAGCATAATTGTTGTCCTTTGAAAGTGAGGAATCTTCTGGTGAAAGAGAACCCCAAGGGAAAACTGACAAGATTCCAAAAATGAGAATTGAAGAGTATCAACCTCCCAATAGAGAACAAGAAGTTGAGGAAGCATCTGATACAGATACTAGGCAATTGTCCTATAAGTCCTTTGTTGATGATGATCAATTTATAAAGTCTCCTGAATTTAGATCTTTCATGTACAAACAAAAAGGAAAAGCAATAAGGGAATCAGTCATAGACATCACACCCAACAATGAAAGCTAGTTACTAAATACCTTGAAAATATATGTGGAGAATGAGATGAAGAATATGACTCCGGAGAGAGGAAGAAAACTATTACAAGAGTCTGGTGTGATTATTTTTCCTGGTCTAGATTTAAATTCAGCTCTTGTTTTTTATAGTTTTATGCATAATAATGGTGCTAAACCTAAGCTTAGTCTAGAAGGGGTGATAGAAGTATACATCGGGTCAAGATATAACCCTGATGAGAACTCTCTCATGATTTGGGCCCTGTATCCCACACATAAGAAATCTGTGATTATTGATAATGAGAAGGAATTTGGTCATGTGATGACACTGAAAGTAGGGGAAACTGATCATGTGGTCACAACTAACATTGGCATTAATGTAGCCAAATTGATTAATCAAGGAACGAGATATGTAGAAGATGAACAATGAAAAGATGCTCAAATAAATTGGTTTTCTAAAAGATATGGTCAAAGATACATTTAAGGGATCCACTAAATTGTTAACTCAAGGAGAAGGTTCTCAATCAAAAGGAAAAAGTTTGGAATCACAGATATGCACTCAAGTGAGTAAAGCCAGATTTGACACACTTTTTGCAATATTCCAAAAGGGTTGGGCATGCCAATCTGATGGTCTGGATGGACAAGTTCAGGATAACCCACTCCAAGAGTCACACTGCTATTCAGGAGCATAAGAGAATAAATGATAGAATTTAGGAAAAGGTCTAGGAAATACAAAAAAGAAGCACTTCTAACACTAGAGCCATTACAACTGCTGAGGATATGATGAGAAAACATAAAGATTATTATAAGGAACTTCAAGCAAATGCAAAGGAGTTCATTAAGGCTTAAAAGGAAGGGGTTCCTGCACTGTTCAAAGATGATGGAGAACTAAAAAATTAGAATGAATGGATGAAAGAGTGTAGATTGATACTACATGGAGCCTTGGAAGCAGCCAAGAACAATGACTCAACACTGGAGGAGGCTTTTGAGCATTTAGAGAAGATGATCATCATGGAGATAGTTGTGAGGAATGCTACAAAGGATGCTGACACACACTTGAGCCAAGAATATTTAGATCATATAACACAAGTTCATTTGTGGCTCATTAGAGCTTAATTGTTAAATTTTTTGTTGTTGATAATTCCAAAAGACACTTATGAGGAGGTGTACCCTCTTCAAGATATTTCTATATATATTGAACATTGTAATGATTGGAAGAGATAGATCAGTGATCCCACAAAGCTGGTTTACAATTTTGGGAGATTTTGATTTTTGCTAAAATCACATATTTTTAGAGAATATAATGATTTAAGACTTAAAAATTTCCATTTAAAGTATTCCAATTGAAGAGGGTTTGATCAAACTACCTTAGATCAAGCCCCCTTGGATAGAACCCTGCTAGTTTTAAACCGTACCTATAATGGAGTCTCCTTTACACCTATCAAAATGTTGATCAAAAACCACTTTTGATTTATAGTTTGGGGGATCAAATGAACTCATTTAAAATTGGTTTTTTGTAAGTGTGTAATCCATATTATAAGCTTCCCAAAATGTATAATTTTAAATAAATTTAATTTATTATTATATTTATTTTTTATTTCTTATGAATGTAGGTTTTCTACTGAAAATCAAGCTATATGTTCTATACATGTGGAAAAATAGAAGATTATCATTTTTTTTAAATATGAGTGCACCAAATATTGAACTCCTTGATCCAACAAAAATAAAATTGAATTTCAATACATACAAAAAAAGTTACGCGTTATACGACCGCGATATGTCTGAATTGTAATTGGTTTGACTTTGAAACTTGATTAAAGAAAAAAATATTCAATAAAAAACTATCTAACCAAGTGGAAGCACTAGATATCAGAGTTAAAAATCTAAATTTGAAAGAATTATAATTTATCCTTCATGGAAAAAAAGTTGTGTTATATGGTGAGCGCCACTTTTAAAAATGTTGTTTTTGAAAAACTAGTTTTTGAGGGAGATGAAAAGAAATCTGATTCCAAATTTTTGAAAAAAATATATTTAGAATCTATAGACAAAATTTCATGAAACTCTAGTTTGCATCATCTTCAAATTCCTCACAGTTTAGCCGCTATAGGTGCCCGAAAGTGAAGATTTAGTTAAAAAAATATTTCAGTTTCGAGTTTGGCCAAAAATTGTAAACCACTATTGTGGGATCACCCAGATAGTAAGAGAAAATAGGAGATATATAGAAGATACTTTTCAAAAATTTTATCATGTAGATTATACTGTAAGGACCATGATGCATGCATGAATTTTGGTAGAAATCAATGGAAGATCTTTAATTCTCTATGACTCAATATTGATGCCTATTTTTCATTGATTCAAGCAATTATCTGGTTGTCTCCACATTGTTATTTCTTTGTTATTTGAATTTGTGTATCCAAGTTGATATTCAATTTCATCAAGACACATTTGCTATTATTGTGTAATTAAATTGATTGGTTTCTATCAAAGAATTAAAATCCTTTTAGTTGATTATAGTAACTTGGAAGTAAAATTTGGATCAGTAAGAAGAGTTAGGCAATTGATAAGATTGTCATACTATCTCCAACTTGATGTTATCTTGTTATTCAAATTGAGGGTATATTTCATTTGTCAGTACACATTTCCCATCATTGTGTGATTTTTTTAATTGGTTCCTTCAAGGAAGGATTAAAATCCTTTTACTAAATCATAGTAACCTAATAGGATCGATTGGATCAATAAGAAGAATCTATCAGTCACATTCTTACACATTTATACAAGGTATAAAAAAACCTAAGTGCCACACAATTAGAACTATAGCCAATACCAGTCACTTATCATAAAACTTCATTGATTTCGCTTACCCAATAAAGCATTGGTCCACTTCACATTTCATTATACTTTACTTATCAACCTTCATATTAAAAATTTCCAATTATCATATTAGGAGTACAAGTAATTAACAAGCCATCATGTATCCCACACCTTATGCCACTGTGGATAAATCCTTAAGTACAAACAAGTCACACAATTTGCTTTAGCTATCAAGGTCTACCCACCTTGGTCTGGTAGAGCCTGAAGTGCAAGGAGTCATCATCCATATAGGTCAACTTCATTCATTGGTTTAAAATATTGCAAGTCTGGTCATAGAGTCTGGAATCCTCTTAGGATTTGTAACCTGCATTTTTGAGATCCAACGAGACCTAAATGAAACAAAAAAAGTAAATAGGTTACTTTTTTCAGTGTCCACACTAACATATAATTAACCTCATCCTCACACACTTCACAACATCGATCATTAATGAAGTGTTGGAACAATGAAGAAGAATGGTTAACTATAGAGTTTTATGTTGTCATTGATGTCACTATATTATACAAGTTGTGAATGCAAGGCTAAGTTAGTGTTTGATCTGGTATTTTGGTCTGGTATCTGAACCAATATATAGTTTACACCCTTTGGTATTTGGTTCGCAATCCTCCACAGTTGATAGTTGCTACTTGCGTTTTGAGAAATAGTCTATGGATATTGAAAGCATGCATGTTCAAAATCATTCATGCTCTAGTGCTCATATGGTGTATTAGTATCATTCAATGTTGATTACATTTTTCCATTAAGCCTATCTCTGGTTGACTTCATGGATAATTGGTGATATGGTGAATTAATTTTTGTTTGGATATATGTTGCACCTATCTTAGGTCTATGCTGACACAATAAAGTGTGCTACACATTTTGATTTACTATCTAGAAAGATTTTGTGAATTCCTAAAGATGACAGTTGGTGTTTTTGGTAAATAAGGATTGCATCTAATTAGGCCAACCTAATTAATGCTTGTAGATAGATCGAGTATATATATTGGATAGTTTTTGAAGATTGATATATATGATGTAGTTGGGAATGAAAATGTAAAGAAGTGTGAATATGATGAAGTTTGTTAAGTCAATCTATTGAGCATCACTAGAACTATATCAACACTTTTTAGGTGCACTCTCATCAGTTCATTTCAGCTATGAAGCCAATTTTGTTTTGTAATCCTTTTGTAGGCAGTGAGCCTCTTTGTGTAAGTAGTGAGCTTTTGTATCTAGAAAATGAGTCCTATTCTAGGTAGTGAGCCTTATATATTTGGTTTTGGAACTATTTTATATTGTGAGTTAATGCTCACCATGGGTTTTCCCTTATTGGGTTTTTCACATAAAATCTAGTGTTTATTGTGTTGATTTTACTTTTTGTTATCTACATTTCATGTTCATACTTAATAACAGAATAGTTTGGTTATGAAGTTGATAAGTGTTTGGAGTTTTATGTTTGGATCCGGTGAAAAATGATTCACCCCTCCTCTCAGTTGTACTACACCTTTTAACAATTGCTATCGGAGCCAAGTTCCTTGGTGAAGGGCTTAACCGATTGAGGAGGATCCTGAAGGTTGATCAAATGGATGATCAAGAAGAGCTCTAGATTACACTTGAAGATCTTGATAAGGCTGAAAATGAAAATAGAGACTTGAAAGAAAATCTAGATGAAGCAAATGAATGTATCTAGAAACTGAAAGAGTAGTTGAAGAAATTCAAGACATAGAGAAGTTAGTGAGCAGCTGAAACAAGAGATCATTGAATTGAAAGTGCTTGTAGAAGAAAAGAAGAGAATTGAAGAATGTATAAATACAATGGTGTAGAACAAGTTTGATGAATGCACTAGACTTGAACATGAGGTAGTAAACTTGAAAGTAGATATGGAGAAGGAAAAACTTTGTGAGAACAATTTCAAGTCTAGCTCTGACAAGCTTGAAGAACTGCTTGTAGGACAAAAACCAAATAAAGACAAAGGTGTCTTGGGAAATGAATCAAGTGAAAGCTCAAAGGGAAATCAAAAGACTAGAGACAAAGGGAAGCATAAAGGAAATTCAAGAAACTTTGCAAGGAAACCACCTGTGAGACAGCCTAATGCACAAAGATATGCCTCTTTCAATGGTGTCTATTTTTCATGCAACAAATTTGGTCACATGATAACAAAATGCAGGAATACGATGAATCAAATTTCTGGCTCCTTCTCTAGACAATTTTTTTCATGTAAGAAGTTTGGACATAAATCCACTAAATGTAGAACTTAGGTGAGAATGATTAGTCAAGTGACGATGGATAGATTTAATGGAGGAAAAATGAATCAATCCTTTAATGGCTACTGCTATACCTATAATAAATTTAGACACAAAGCAAATCAATGTGGATCAAGGATTAATGGAGGCTAGACTAATCATAACAGTGTTTTCTGCTATGATTTTAACAAAACTAGACATATCTCAAAAGTTTGCAGAAGTAAGAAGGGAAAGCAGTCTACTCTAGTAGAGCAGAATGAACTGGTAAATAAAATTGACAAAGAAGAAGTGAAGCAAGAGATGAATAAGATATGGAGGAAGAAAGAAGAAGAGCCAAAGATGATAGATGTGTTTGTGCCCTCATCTGGTATGAACAATTCCTCTGGGAATTAGACCTAGCATGGTCTTAGGGGGAGCATTAAGAGGAAATTGTACAAACCCTCTAGATAAATGGCGTGTCAGATGTTGGAATGAGGATATATTGTAAAGAATGAATAGGTAGAGGTTTTGGAAAAGAAACTAGGATAAAACATGATGGCATGTTCTTTTGTGGATCAATTTAGGGTTTATAGTTATGAGAAATAAGGGTTTTATCATATTTTTGAAGTCTATCGCATTTAATGTGAATTAGGGAAAATTGATGATGTATAAAGTAAAATTCATAAATCTCTTTGATCACTTGTGCACTTGAAGAGTTTGAAAGGGGTATTGGAGTGATCTCGAAGCTATTTGAAGAAATTTGAAGGAATTATTAAAAACAATCAGGAATTATTTCTTTGTATACAAAGGGGAAGAAGGGGAAAGGAATAAGTTTTGATTGAACGATAATGAATTCAAGAGAGATAAGCATGACAATGGATAGAGGATCATGTGGCAAAATTCCACTAAAATTGAAAGGTGTTGAATTGGAAGAATTTGATCATAGAAAAATGAAGGAAATGGAACTAGGGCTGAAGACAAATGAATTACATAGCATAAAAACCCTAGCTATGGATTTATGAGGAGAATTTCCTTGGTTTGTAGATAAAGAATTCATATTGTTCTTGTTAAGTCAATTAAAGAATGGAAACATTATGTTGGATACACCCTACCTGATCATGAAGGAATCCATCAAAGCAATTACTAGTTTATGCAGTGTTCTAGACCTCCCTGGGAAGAAAACTATGAAATACAAAGATATGGAGGAACTTATTGGCATTGAAAAAGACCCTCAAGCTCTATTGATAAACACTCTTGTAGATTCCACTATAAGGTATGTTGTGTACGACATTTCCTATGAAATCTATTTCAAAAATTTGGAAGGCTCGACTTCGGCTATTGTTATATATCTTGCACACATGATGGTTAAGGAAAAGTAGTAGTTTGATTTGTGTAGCCTATTACTGGAAAACCTAACTAAGAATTCCCAAATGTTGTTGGTTGAGAGCTATCCAAGGTTTTCAGTTTGTATCTTTGCTTATATGTTTGACATTTTAATTTTTGAGCTCACTACTAGGAAGAGAGAATGTTGAATGGGAATCTGGTATTCCTTTTGGAAAACAAGTTTATAGATATTTGGAATTGTTGGTGGATAATGCAAGTGTTCATAGAACTTATTTCACATCCCTGAAGACAAATATGTGCTCCATTATGTCAGTACCTAGTCAGTTTGAAGTGGGTTCATCCTTTGGTCAAAAAGAGTTGGAAGTTATCATTGGTGAGTCCCCTTTGGAATCTAAAAGGAGGAAATTTTTTGTAACAAATGTCTCAAAAGAAAAGAGGAATGAAGAATTTTTGTCTGGATCTGAATCATTTGATCCAGAGGATATACGAATGATGCTAGACAAGGGTGAAATGAAGAATATTGGTGAAATGTGGAGTGCATGCTCTCTGATTGAGAGAGTTAAAATTGATGATACATTACTCATTGATTATTTGCTCAATAGAGGTATCTCAGTTTCAGATGTGTCTGATTCTTTTCCAAATGGTCTAGTAGAGATTATTGAAGAGAGAATATTTTTGGAAGGACCCAAAGGTCATAAGTTCAAAGCTATGGTTGAAAGAAGATGTACCAAAGCCAAGCAAGTGTTATCTAAACATATGAATGAGACAAGAGAATGCATTAAAGAAAAATCTAACATATACAGGTATTGTCTCCGATGGTCAGTGGTTGTTGACAATTTCAAAAGAAAAATTGAATCCATCAAATCTGAGATGAATAGTATTGGAAAAAGTTTTGATTTATTTAAAGACAAGGATGGAAAATAGAGAATAAGAGTTGGTGAATTTCAAATGGAGTTGCTGATTACTCAGAGGCAAAGAGAAGATATGGTTAAAACCTTCTGGTTGGTTAAGGAACTTGCTAAGGTCCATTTGGATCATCTCTCCATAATACTCTCTAATGCAAAAGATTGTAAACATCAATGTCTATCCTTAGACCATACATCCTCTTTTATGTAGTTGTCTTTATTGGATGGTATGAGTGCAAGAATGAATTCGGTTGTGCTTGCTTGGAAAAGGATTCTTCCGATCATAAGAGATAGGTACAAGAAAATATTTCATGTAAAAAGTGTCATTTTCTCTTGAATGTTTGAAATGGGGAGTTGGAATCACCTTTGTATATACCGTATACATAAACATCCTATTTTGGTGGCCCTTTTCCATTGATGTCAAAGAGGGAGAGAATATTACCTTTAAAGTAGTAAAAAGGAAAAATGATGATAAAGGGAAAGAATGTTGTTTTTGTAAAATTTTGGCACATGTTGCCATCAATGAAAAAAGGGGAGATTGTTGGAAGAATGAAGAAGAATGGCTAACTATACAATTTTGTGTTGTCACTGATGTCACCATGTTATACAAGTTGTGAATGAAAGGCTAAGTTAGTGTTTGATTCGTTATTTTGGTCTGATATCTAAGCTGGTATATAGTTTACACTCTCTAGTATTCTGGTCTGCAATCCTCTGTAGTTGATGATTCCTACTTGCGATTTTGGGAAATATTCTATGGATATTGAAAGAATGCACATTCAAAATCTCTCATGCTCTAGTGCTCATATGGTGTATCAATATTGTTCTATTGATTGCATTTTGCTATTAAGCCTATCTCTGGCTGACTTCATGGATAATTGGTGATATGGTGAATTAATCTTTATGTGGATATATGTGCGACCTATCTTAGGTCTATTCCAAAACGATAAAGTGTGCTACACGTTTTGATTTATTATCTAGAAATATTTTGTGAATGCATGAAACCAATAATTGGTGTTTTTGGTAAACAAGGGTTGCATCTAATTAGCTTGACCTAATTAATGCTTGTGGATGGATCAAGTATATATTGGATAGTTTTTTAAGATTGATATAGATGATGCAGTTGTGAATGTGAATATGAAGAATTGTGAATATGATGAAGTGTGTTAAGTTAGTCTATTGAGCATCACTTGAGTTGTATCAGCTGTTGTAAGGTGCACTCTCATTAGTTCATTTCAGTTGTGAAGCCAATTTTGTTTTGTAATCCTTTTGTAGGTAGTGATCCTCCTTGAGTAAGCAATGAAATTTTGTATCTAAACAATGAGTCCTATTCTAGGTAGTGTGCCTTATATATTCAGTTTTGGAACTAATCTATATTGTGAGTTAATCCTCATCGTGGTTTTTCCCTTATTGGGTTTTCCATGTAAAATTTGGTGTTCATTGTGTTGATTTTATTTTCTGTTATCTGCATTTCATGTTCATACTTAATAACAAAATAGTGTGGTTGTGAATTTGATAAGTGTTTGGATTTTTATGTTTGAATCTAGTGATAACTAATTCACCCCCCCCTCTTAGTTTTCCTATGCCTTTTAACATGAACAACATTTGTGTGCTTCACATATTCAAATTAGGTTGGCCTTAAGCAAGAAAATATGAAACATGAAGTATGTCGGCATTCCCAACATTGGTAATACACATGAATGATCAAACAATACTTTTTCTTCTCCCATATGAGTTAGCATGACCCATACAACATCTTCAAACACTTCTTAGACTCCACACAAACTTGAACTTATGTTGCACACCTTCAACATACATTAGTTGAAACTAGACAAAAGTATAACCTAGAAACACCTTCATTCTATCTAGACCAAAACCTATTCTAGAGAAATAAAAAAACCTCTTGCGGAAAAATGAAAAATATCACATGATACTCAAGAAAAATATCATCTAGCCATTTCACAACTTCATGTAGTAACAAGTTGGTGCAGATTTACAAACATTAAAACTAGTCACTAAACAATATAGTCCTGAACTCTGTCACTTCAAAATTTCTTGTTGGAGGAACAATTGATATGAAACTTTGGATATAGACCATTCACAACATCAAACACTTAAATTTTGAATTGTATAACCATATATGCAAATGCATAGGAATGTAGAGACAAACTTTGCACCTTTGTGAGCATCCTCATAGAACCAACATAGTCTTCAAACTATCACTTCCAAAAATACCTTTCTTGTAGCTAAAATGATCTAAAACTTAGATCACACATGCTCTAACACATCATGAGTCTATCTTCCAAACAATAGGATTAAAGCATCACCAATGGAGAAATGCAAAGCATCTCTCAAGAACTCTAGAAACTAGTCAACCAGACTGCAACTCACTTTTGACAACATTGACAACCAATCTTATCAAGGTGCAACAAACTCAAAATTAATTTTGACATCAATGAAAACCAAACTATAACATTCGATACCATGACTATGATCAAGAAAAGTATAGACCCATCCCACCTCTAGATTGGGTAGAGGAAGAGGTCACTGAGTTGGATGAATTAATGGAACCTGTGTTGAAGTATACCAAGTTGAGGGTGGATTATAAGACCTCAAAATTTATGGAATATGGGGTGAATTTGACCTATAATCTGATGGGAGATTTAGAGTCAATATTTTGAGGGCAAGGAAGAAGAAAAAAAAAGAGAAATTGAAATTCATGATGTTGATGAAGATACTAAGGAAGAGCCTATAGAGGGAAAAAAGGCTAAGAGAAAGAAGAAAAAGGAAACTCCAGAGAGGAATCCCACTGAGAAAAAGAGAAGAAACATTAAATCTACAATAGAGGAGCCTCCCAAGAAGAAGCAAACAAAATTAAAGGGTAAGAAGGTTGCCTCCTCTTTAGTAGACACAAATCCTCCTATCCCCCCTTCCTCAACAGTGGAGCAACCTCTTCCAACCACTACAACATAACAAGAGGATATGATTTCCTCTTTGCAAGCTGAGGATACGCCAATGCCATCATTAGCCCCTAATACTCTTGCTACCTTACAAGGTGAAGAAGTACCAAGGGAAGAAGTAATTCTAGTAGAAATTTCAAGAGAAAAGCGACAAGTGGTTATCAAAGAAAATATTCTCATCAAAATGGTATCCCATTCCCCAAGCTAGATAACATTGATATGATCATAAATGACATGGAGGAGAAAGAAAAGAAGGGATCCTCTACCATTGAGGAAATGAATAGACTCCAATTATTTAGGAGAAAATCATCCAAGAAGAAATGCAATAGGAGATGCCTTATATGGAGCAACAAATGGAAGAACAAAGTATAGTTCCATAGTTGGTTGAGATCAATATTGAACATTAGAAAAATGAACTCAAGGAAATTCCCACTAAGTGTGAACAAGATGAACAAAGGGATGAACCTGAAAATAAATAATAGCAACAACAAGATCAATAAGAAATCCCTTAGGAAGAAGAGAATTAGGGTCAAGGTGGATAGGCTTTAATACAAAGAAATTAGTAGAAAGAAACAAATCACAACATTGAACAATCTACCACACCTGATTGGTTGAAGGAGAAATTATAGGAGAAGCCAATCATAGAGGCTATTGCTCCTAACATAGAAGAATTCTTGTCTAGAATTAATAAGCCCAGGGAAAAGAAGAGGGAAAAGATCTATTCTAAAATTGATAGAGATGAATCCAATGATAGGGTTGTGCACATTTCCACCCCTTCTATTGATAAAGCTAAAGGAGACATTAATCTTGGGGAGTACAATATTTCCTCCATTAATTTGGGACCTACATCTAAGAAGCAAGAGGTTCATGAATTAAGAGAGTTTGTGGAAATAATTGTTCAAATATTGGAGAGGAAAGTTAAGGCCAAAGAGTAGTTGAAGTTATAGGTAGAAAAGCTATAGAGCTACATCAGACATTTGGTTAGTCCTCTACAAAAAGATGAGGGAACATCAACTCCTCCAAGAGTATTGTCCAAATAATCTATTGATGAGATAGAGAAGATGAAGTTTCTTGCTAGGGAAACCCACAAATGGTTAAGTGGTGTTTTTGATAAGGGTATCCCAATTTGGATGAGTTGGTGCAAATTTACAAGTCCATACTCAGAGTTGTTCCCAAAATGTGCAGGAGCTAACTTTTGATTGTAGAAATTTAGATGATAAGACAATGTGAAGATTGTGCATGCCAATGGATGTGTCATTTCATACTTTAATCAAGGAAAAATTTGTGATTGAAGATAGAGCCAATGAACCTAAATTTTGGTTACATTCATTGAAATTTATAAGAAAATAATGGAGAAGGCCTTAATTGACTATTAAAGAATAGGAAAGGCTTTCAATTAAATTTATAATGGATGTATTGCATTTCTAGAAGCCTTGACAGGAAAAAAAGTCTCCAAAGAAAATGTGGACATTAATATTTTAAGTATTGGTGTAAGGGAAATTTTTCACACTTAGCAGATGTTCCTCTTAGAAAAGATCATTTGGAGGATGCATCCATGTTTTTGAGCATAATGCATAGATTCCAAGAATCTCAAGTTGATTGGATGAAAATGATAAAAGGGTTATATTTTGAGTTGGATACCTTGTCACATAGAGTGAAAATAATCCCCATGCCTTCCAATGAGGAAATTAATTGATTCCTTTCTATATTTTTAGAATATGCAAGGGAATATTGAGTTAGATTAGCTACATTAGGGGGGCCCTTCTTAAATTATGTGCAAATCTTATTTAATGCAAAAGAATCCTGACACCCAGGTAGCTTGTAAAGGGTTATGTGATATAAATTTTTATTTTGAATTTTGCATTTAATGTAAAATGAGCCACCCTAGTGCAAACCACCTTAACTAAACCACCCTAGTTTTAGTAAATTTGGTCCATTGATTGGAAATGTATCTCAACCTTTGATTTGTATTTGAAATTTTAAAAAAGGAAACCTTTTCTCATTTTGAGGGGTTGATCAGGAATTGTTGTAACAAAATTCTAAAGTTAATATAAGCAAAGAAATTGAAGTTCTTGTATTCTTTTCTTGTTACTTCAGAATATATGCATGGCTCCTTCTAGTTTCAATTTCAGTTTAGTTATAATGATGGCAAAGTGTTAAAGATATTTTGATGAATCTGCTACTCATACCATATGTAATTTGTTTCTTGTAAGTTACTTTGTATGGCTAGTATGAGCCTTTCATAGCATTAGTTCAATTGTGAATTTTTATGTATGTTGTGCCAATAATTGGATATATATATATATATATATATATATATATGAATATTTATAGTCTATAAATTTTTGAGTTTCCCTTTGAAGATTTCACTATTTTTGCAACATTGTGGGTTTAACCTTGAATAAACAAGAATTGGTTTTATGGGGATTCATCTATCTATAATATTAGTCATTGTTATCATTGATCTTAGGTTTTAGATTTAGGATTTATAAACCCTTATCTTGTGCACTTTATTTTAGAATCTAGGCTAGTTTAGGAAAAATATCACATAACTATTATATTTGATGATTAAGAGTCATTTTTAGATTGTAAATCTGAAAAATATAGCTAGGGTTTATACCATTCTTTTGATTTTATATACACTTGTCCTCAAAGTTTTAGCTTAAGTGTAAGGCCCCTTGTGAAACCAAAATCATATTAACCAGTGTGTCATTTTCACAAAGTCAAGACTTGACAATTGAAGACTTGGGGTTATCTTTCTGATTTTTTTTGAAATAAAATCTCCTTTCAAGATACATGGTACTTTGTTACTTTTTTCGTGTTGTCAACATGCAAAAAGAATCATCAAAAATGATATCAAATGGTAAATTCATGTTGTAGAAAGTTGAGAGGTAAGAAAATGGTGCAAATTCCCTCAAGAAGCCAATTGGTATGGATTTTTTTTTTTGTATGAGACAACCATGAGCCATGGTTACTTCCTATGGATATATTTGTATTATATAATATTAATTGGGATAATTTTTATATTAAGGCACCATTTATCTTGCAATATTATATATATTATGTGTCCCCAACACTCTTTAAAGGTGTACAAGTAGCTACCTAAAATATAATTAGAGATTTTTCAATTTAAATTCTACTAAATTCTAGGAATCTTTTTCATATGCATTCATGAAGGAGGTGAAGCACATTAATGGTAGTTATAGTTAACTTTGAAGTCATTTAAAGAACTTTTTGATTCCTAACCACTTGAGGAAGAAGTGAAAAATCTATTTATGTTAGATGGTGCCCAAATGGGTTGGTAGACTCAAAAATGGAGTGCTAGTTTTAAGATTTGAGTTGTCATGGAGATAAGGGTCAAAGATTCCTTTAATTACATTTTCTGTTAGGGGACTAATTAATTGAGCCCATTTGACACCGTTGTAAAGTCATTAATTTGATTTAGTTTTCTTAGAAGAGGTTTTCCAAGGTACACGTAGGGTTTTTACATGATATGTTCATGATTTTGATATCCATTATTTTGATAAAATCATTATTGATTTTTTCCCCTTTTTTCCTATATATTTTAGGTATGAGATATTATTTTTATGATTAATGTTTATAGGTACACAAGTGATGCCCAAGTGTTGTCAAAGTGTAGAGTATTTGTGTATTGATATTGTGTCATGTTAATTGAAGATTAATACATATTTATCCTCTTTCTTTTGTGAAATTTTTTCTCAATAAGATTTCTCTACATAAATCTTATGTATATATTATTATTTTATTTTTTTTATTGTTATTTTTGCATTTACATAATTTTTTTTTTATAATATTCAATAAAAATATATATTTAAGATTTACATACATTTTATAAAAGATTTTATTACAATAATTTCACCTTAGAAATAACAATACATACAAAAGATTAAGACCCTTCGAAAAAGTATTAGAGGATTACAAAAATTTTAGAATCTTAAGTATTAGTACGAAGAGAATTAATAGTATAAAGCACACTTATTTTAGGTCTAATTAATGACCATTAAAGGTTGCTTTGAGACCATATTCGCTTACGTCGCTTCAATTAGGCGACATTTACAGCAAAAGGAGTGCGAACAGTGTGTTTTCCATCGAGCCAAGTGAGAGAACCAAATACATACCCGTCTGTGGTCACGCTGGTTGCTGTAAACTTTACGTCGAAAGAGAGTTTGTTGTAATTGGTAGAGAAATAAAGAGTGTCCGGATAAACCTTGACGGTCAGTCCTGTAGGGGCATCAATGGTAACCTTGTATGTGCTTCTCCCATTGGGACTCACATTTCTCACTGTTCTTCTCACAGTTGTTGTACTTCCCACATTCAGCTTGGACAGGGAAATAGTTGGGTAGTTCATTAGACTGATGGACTCCTTTGTTGCATTGGATGGGCACTTGTAGTTGGAATTTCCTGAGATTGATTTTATCTGACCATAATTCAATCCATAGTTGCACAAGAAGTTGAAGTAATCTTGATTTGATGTTTCATAGACAAGCCCCGGTTCAAGAGCTGCCCTTGGATTTATTTCTCCACCACCGAAGTCAAATGGAGTGCCAACTGCATCTGTATCGTCGGTCATTGGATTGCCCACATTGTTCATTGACGTAGCTACAATTTGTAACAAACTCAAGAATTCAATACAAATTGAGCTACAAAGCCAAGTATAATGGATACGGTTATACACTGAAAGTTGAGCCTATGTAGAAAGCTAAGGATTTATTTACTTTTTAGGGTAGTAGAGAGTAAATTAGTATCTTCTTTCTCAACGATAAGGTAAATATTTACTTTCAATTTTTAAATTGAATTATCTATTATGTAATATTGTACAAGAGTTCTATTAAGTTTTATTCGTCACATTAAATTTTGATATTGATGATGGAGAAATTAATATTGTTTCTATAACTAAGATGCACTTAATTGAAAATATACCTGTTGTAATAAGTGCTGATTTAAGAGTAGATGAGCTCCAAGTGGGATGAACCGTTTTTAGAAGTGCAGCAGCTCCACTAACATGAGGACATGACATGGATGTCCCAGATATTATGTTAAAAGAGGATGGTTTCATTCCCATGGGAATACTATCTGATGAAGAATTCGTAGGAATCCAAGCAGCAAGTATGTTTGCACCTGGTGCACTTATGTCTGGCTGCAAGTAATTTTTTTAGTTATGAAAAAGAAAATGGTATAAGAGATATTGTTTTCACGTTTAGACACAAACTTTTAATAGACTATGTAACCAATTTTTTAAGTATTTGGGATCATTCTATATGATCAATCCTAATGCAATGAAATATCATACTGTATACCTTAAGTTTATTCTATTCCAAAGCATTTGTGTCATAAGAAAAAACTTGTGAATAAATCTAAATAAAATAAAAAATTGGGATTCATACCTTGAGAATATTTTCAGTGAGTGCCCCAGGTCCTCTTGATGAGAAATATGGAATAACAGGTGCTGGTTTATAATTATGGATCACCTCTGTTGGAGTAATAGTTGCAGTTGGCTTCCTGTCATTCATAATGTATAGTTATGCTCTCGATGCAATTGCATGCAATATGAATATATTCATGTTTGAATTCTTGATAAATGATAGAAATATTAGAATGCCTACTTGATTGATTTTATGTATGATAAGATCTCTTCTCCAAGTGTGTTACTGATTGTAGTGGAAGGAAAAGTGCCATAATTGGTTGCAACTGATTTCTGTGAATCATCAACTAAGATCATGGCTATACCTCCATTAGTTTTCACTTCCATTTTCTTATATTGCCTAGGATAACTTGTGTCAGTGTTGAGACATAATACCACCTTTCCTTTCAATTTTGAAGGATCCAAAGAGCCTGGATTGCAATTGCTGCTAGATACACAAGGTGGCCATAATTTAAAATCTTTAGAATCAAAGCATTGCTAACACAAAAAACTATTAGAACAAACCTACCTTGCATCATATGTAGAACTAGAAGTCTTATGGATGCTACCCCCATACACAAGAGGGTACATGTCTGATCGGCTAAGATTTGAGAAGTTTATGGCCATACCCTAAATTCAAAATCATCACATTTAGTGTAAATTCAAATAGAAATGAAGACAAGAGAAAAAAAATATAAATTAAGAATATTTTTTGAAAGTTGAGGATAAAGAGCTTTTGATTATACATAGCAACTAAGATGGAATCACTTTTTTAGATAATAATCATCCCCCAAAAAAATATATATATTAAACATGTTGCAAAAATTAATTAATAAAAAACATAAAAATGAGAGTAAATGAATTCCAAAAATGAAATATTCAATACTTGTTAAATAATGTATAAAACTATAAATTAGTCCTTTTAATGGGTATGATGTTAGTTAAAATGCTTGAACTAGTTGTACCTAAATCGGTGACATATTAAAAAAGTTTGGTGCTTTATTCTTTTGACTATCATTTAAATATAATGACTGTTTAGAATACTATTTTATGAAAACAAAAAATAATTTAAAATTGTCTTTTTTCTTTTTTATTAAATACAAATATTAAACATTTTTTTTAATAATATTATATAATTTAACTAAATTTATTATCAATTATTATTAATAAAGAACAATAGAGTTAGATTAAAAAAATTATATTATATAACATTAAAAACTTGTACAACTTCATAAATTTTACGCTTAGGTTCATTTCATATTCTTTCAGCTTCACTTTTATTAGCCTGAAATTCGTTTGAATGTTAGTCTTACCTGGATTGTCTTGCCATTGCCCAAAATAACATTTGATCTGAATTGTCTGTTAATAGTGGTTGCTGCAACCGTGAAAATCCAAGGAGCTGTGTTGACAACCGTTTGAGGATCAGGTCCATCGTTTCCAGCAGAACAAACAACCAGAATCCCTTTCTGTGTGGCATGGAAAGCTCCGATGGCTATTGGGTCCGATGTATAACCAATAAAAGCTGAAGAGGATCCAATCGAGACAGACAAAATGTCCACTCCGTCGTTAACTGCATTGTCAAAGGCAGCCAAAATGCTTGAACCTCGACACGCTCGTCCACTACACACTCTGTAAATTGCTAATCTGGAGAAGGTTGATCCGCCTCTGGCAGTTCCCTTGGCAAGGCCGTAATAGTTTGCATCGGCAACTGCATCTCCACCTGCAGTAGAGGCGGTGTGGGTTCCATGCCCGTCTGAATCTCTTGCTGTCATGGATTCTGATCGAGATGATGCCGTGTCATACCATGCGCCAATTATTTTCCTGCTCTCAAAGTGCCTCAACATCAAACCAGATTAAGAAAAACTAAAACTCAAACACTAGAAAGTTATTTTTCTCTGCCAAAACCTGTTGCAATTGGAAATATTAAAATCTTTTCCCTGCATACATCCGCCTTTCCACCGACGAGGAATAGCGGCGATGCCGTTATCATTGAAGCTCGCTGCTTCTGGCCATACGCCTGACCCAATTCCAAAACTTTGTCTTAGCTATTGCAATGGTTTTTTGGGTCAATTGAACAGTGTATGTAGGTTTTCACGTTTACTGAACATTTTCAGGGAAAGGATTAAATTTAACGATTGTTATATTTCCAAGAGAACAATACAATTTAGTATACCGTGGACAAAACACTCTGTGAAAGAAGAGAAGTGCATACCTGAATCTATAACTCCTATGATGCCATCTTTGTCGGAAGAGGACACTTTCGGATAGTCGAAGGACCTGCCCGAACCCATTTGCAGAAAATCCCATGACTCTGTTGTATGAAGCTCCAATTCTGGATCAGGGAACACTGATACTACTTCTGGTTTCTCTGCAATAAGCAAATAAAATAATAGTGTAACCAGCTACCTGAGACGAAGTTTCTACTAAAAGAACAATTGTCGGCTACTTATTCATCGTACCAGCCAGTGCATTAGCTTGTTGAGAGGATAACATTGCTGAGAATCCAGTAAAAGCATATGTGTAGCTATTTACAAGCGACTGTTCTGCTTCGTTGCGACTATGACCACCCCATTTCAAACAAGATTAAAATCAAAGAGCTCAGTATAAAGATCAGAAATAGAACAGTGGGTACCTTATATGAGTGATTTGAAGTACCTTCCCCAGACAGATGAAAGCAACTGTACATGACTTCTCACAAGCAAATCAGGCGCTTTGTCATGGGAGCTACCCATGTAAACAACGTACATCTGATTTCAAAATGGATGTGAATAGAAATCAGTATTCTCTTCTTCTTTCATCTTTGTTACATGTTAAACAGAGATTAAAGCCATAGAATTACCTTTTCCTCGTCATTTCCATCTGAAGCAAGTGCAGCCAAGACCAAACTGCAAAACAACACCAAGTGGAAATGAAATACGAATCTCATGATTAATGTGGAAATTCCTACGCCTCTCTAACATGTTGTCTGTGAGTGTTTAAATGGAAGTGTGAATTTGTCGTCAAGTGGCTTCGTGGGTGTGACTCTGCTTTCCATTTGAAATTGGTAGATCATCATAAGATGCACTAGATCAGATTCTGGGCATCAGATTTGGAGAATTGTGATCTGATAGCATATATTAATGGCATGTTTTTATGATGTAGCAACAAATTTTCAAGCCATTCCTAAGTTTCAACTATTTAATTATATCACTCCTTCGCTTATTAGTTTCTAAGGATATAAGATAGGAAAAATAATATTAAAATTCAAGCCATGAATCTTGTGTTTATCCTTATCAAAGGACTTTAATGTATTCACCATGATGCAAACACTATTACGAGGTTCTCCCCAATAGATTACGACGATAATCTTTTTAACTGTATGTAGTCCAGATAATCTTGACTTTATAAATGATTCCATTTCTAGAAGAGATATAGTGGGCTTGCTGGTAGAAGTTTCTCTAGGTTATGCTGAAGCAATTGATGAGAGTAGGCCATATGACAATGATAAAGAACACTATTTTTTATTTAATCTATTTTTAAATTATAAATTAGAATTTTGCATTATATTATTGATATGTTATTTATTTTTTAAGAAAATAAATAGTTTTTAGATGAAATTTAGATTAATCAAATAAATATATTTAATTAAATAATAAATAATTTTGATTTAAAGTTAGATTTGATTATGGAAAAGGTATTGAAAATTAAGTGTTCAATAAATATAAATCAAATATATTAAATTTATGTGTATTTAGTTTGGAGTTTAACAAAAAATGTAATTGATCTCTTTAATTTGTGTATTAGTTTTTAGTACTAGAATCACTCTCAACCCTTTAACTAATTACTATTTGAGTAGTCTCATTGTGATTCATATATAGAGAAATTTAATTGTTAAATGATTACTATTTTCATGTTATAGAGATTTTTTAAACTTCTCAAATACTCAATAATTGTAACTATTGTGAGTGTGTTTAATGTGCATTAAATTGATTTCAATTATTCATTATAATTAAGCCTTTTGTCAATGTCATCGTACACCTGGACATGGTACCGAAAGATGTATGTGTCTTAAGGACCAAGTGCAAGACCTCATTGATTCTAATATCATCTAGTTGGCTGGTGTAAATGACAAAGGAAATAAATATGTTGCACCACCTGGTCAAAACTTACAAATATTTACAAATCCATTACCAAGTCATTCAACCAATTTAGTCCAACAAACTAATACTGAAGAAAAATTTGAGGATCTATTCAATGAGATCAACATGATTGGCATTCAACTTCGTAAGGGTCAAACTAATTTTTTTCCTAATATTGCTTTCATTCACATTGATTCTTCTATAACTGTAGGTTATGATCCTCTTTATATCACTAGTAGAATTAATGATAAACCCACAAGGGGAATACTCATTCATCTTGTGTGTGTAGTGAATGTGATCATTGAAGAATTATTATATATGCATGAACTTTATAAATATGATTACAAAGAATCAAAAGAATTATTAAAGGCTCATGATGGTTTTGTTCACCCTACAATTAGTTCTATAACTCTTCCAATAATAGTTGGACCTAAATAGTTGGATGTTTCATTTACCATAATCTCAACATTAGACCATTTTCATGTGAAGTTAGGTCATCCATAGCTAAGCTCCATGAATCCAATCTCATTAGTTATTCATAAATTTCTTAAATTCCCATTTGAAGAATAAATACATACTATTTACCATAGTGGATTTAAGCCTTTGGCCTCTCATGGAAATTTTTCACTAGATTACTTTTGGCCTCAACCAATCCAACTCGTTAAACCTCATGAGTATTTTTTATTTGTGTCATCTCAAAAGTTTAAAGCTAAGCATATAGCTGAATTATCCATTAGTAACATTATGCCCAAGGCCCCTCAATCTCTAATAGCTATGATGGTTATTCCTCCTAACTCATAGGTAGTGAATGAACCTCAACCCGAACCTGTTAGACACATAGGACAACTGAGAGGGGAGGTGAATCAGTTGTACGTTAAAAACTTCAATCCTTCATTAACCTTCAAACATTTATTAAGCATTAGCATGAATGTAAAAATTGAAATATCAACACATTAACAACCATTCACAATATAACAATATATTTTACATGCAAAATGCTAATTGAGGAAAATACACAATGATGATTAACTCACATATATGTGAATAGCAACACTGATTACAAAGGGCTCATAATTGGAAGGGCTCACTACCCAAAGGACTCATCCAAAAGAAAGAATGAAAGGGTCACTACCCAAATAGAAAGAGAATAGAAAGAGACTGCTACAAGGAGGTTCACTACCTTAGAGAAACATGAGAATCCACCACAATAACTCTACAACATTTCAAACCTTTAGCTCACTGCCTCCAACAGCTTCAAGTACATTGAAATGCAGACACATTTTTCTCACTACTTCCAGTAGTCATTGGTGTTCATGCTCACCCTCAAATCACAACACTTGATCACACTTACATCATTTCATACCACACAACACACCACACACTTCTCCAACAATTCACCTTGCATATATATCCGATGTGACCTCAAACAATCTTCTCCAAGTTAGCTTCAATGAAACGTATGCACCTTAAACATGCAACCAACAAATAGGTCAACACCAAACATGAAAGAACTGAAGGGAGACCACACCAAGGGTTAACCAAGACCTAAATCTACATTGGCATGCTACACCATGCTTCCATAAACCATGAAGCACATGCACAAGTAATGCTAACACACCATGTTGTCCAAACCAGCATTAACACTACCAAGAAACCATATACACACTTCATGATGTTTGGAAACATATTGCAAACCACATAGAAACATCACACAACACCCTAGAATATTCCAACACCAAAAAAATATTCAACATCACTGGTGCAAACACCTACAACTAAGGATACTATCATCATGTGCAACCAGCCTAATTACCAGTGAGACACAACACATGAACCAAGCTTGCGGAATAGTTGAACACCAAACCATCCAAGGTAAGATAAATACAAGCAATATTAACACATTCCAAAATCCACAAGACAAGAAACTTCAATGTGAAGAAATGCGGAGCAGTTCCATTTCTCCTAGACAAACTTCTCCATAGTCCAACACATTGTCAAACATATCTTCTACTATTGCATGATCCAGAAATTGAGACTTTGGATATAACACCTTTGAATACTTCTGAACATCACATCCAAACCACACAAGCACATCTTCAAGAATGAATAAATGCAGAGCACAATACATAACACACCCCTATCACCTTGTACACCCTTTATACAATTTTTTCTCAAAAGCACTTGGAAATCAAGTGACCATGTTGCATCTACAACACCTGCTCAACACCAAAAACACCTTCTCAATATAACCACACTAGAGGTTGACATAGGTTGACATCAATGAAAAAACTAATGATAAATGTATACTACAAAAAACCAAATATTCTTCTCTAACCTTCTGGCATGTAAAATATCATTAACAACCATTCACAATATAACAATATATTTTACATGCAAAATGCTAATTGAGGAAAATACACAATGATGATTAACTCACATATATGTGAATAGCAACACTGATTACAAAGGGCTCATAATTGGAAGGGCTCACTACCCAAAGGACTCATCCAAAAGAAAGAATGAAAGGGTCACTACCCAAATAGAAAGAGAATAGAAAGAGACTGCTACAAGGAGGTTCACTACCTTAGAAAAACATGAGAATCCACCACAATAACTCTACAACATTTCAAACCTTTAGCTCACTGCCTCCAACAGCTTCAAGTACATTGAAATGCAGACACATTTTTCTCACTACTTCCAGTAGTCATTGGTGTTCATGCTCACCCTCAAATCACAACACTTGATCACACTTACATCATTTCATACCACACAACACACCACACACTTCTCCAACAATTCACCTTGCATATATATCCGATGTGACCTCAAACAATCTTCTCCAAGTTAGCTTCAATGAAACGTATGCACCTTAAACATGCAACCAACAAATAGGTCAACACCAAACATGAAAGAACTGAAGGGAGACCACACCAAGGGTTAACCAAGACCTAAATCTACACTAGCATGCTACACTCAGTGAGACACAACACATGAACAAGATTAAGGATAGCTAAACACCAAACCATCCAAGATAAGATAAGATACAAGCAATAACACATTCCCAAATCCACAAGAAAAGAAACTTCAATGTGAAGAAATGCGAGTAATTCCATTTCTCCCACAACTTCATAGTCCAACATGATGTCAAACACAACTTCTCGCTACATGATCTAGAAATTGAGACTTTGGATATAACACCTTTGAATACTTCTGAACATCACATCCAAACCACACAAGCACATCTTCAAGAATGAATAAATGCAGAGCACAATACATAACACACCCCTATCACCTTGTACACCCTTTATACAATTTTTTCTCAAAAGCACTTGGAAATCAAGTGACCATGTTGCATCTACAACACCTGCTCAACACCAAAAACACCTTCTCAATATAACCACACTAGAGGTTGACATAGGTTGACATCAATGAAAAAACTAATGATAAATGTATACTACAAAAAACCAAATATTCTTCTCTAACCTTCTGGCATGTATGTCATGGTTTCTCCTCTACCATCTTATAAATGAACATGAGACAACCATTTTTCAAATCCTTCAAGGATTAAATTTATGCATCCTAAGAAAAAATTATTTTTATGCAAAAACCTAAGAATCATATGATTTATTAAACTGTGATAGTCCCCTTAATTCCTCCTAGAAAAGATGAAAAGGGACCAATGTTGGAAAATGCCTCAATCCCTTCTCCACAAGTTGAAGCTCATACAAGAATAAAAAAAAGTGTAGAATAACACAAATAAAGACATCAAGCTATGGCTCGTCATCTTCCTAAAGAGCGTAAAAATTTACCTAGTGGTCAACCATCCATCCAGCTAAATTTTGATGATATACCTCCCACCTATCCATCATTTTTATTGTCTGACTTCATTCCACCACCTTTACCAAACCATGAAGTCAAACTTTACTTGTCTTAGACAAAATAGAGAATAAAAATATCACTACATACAAATATGGATGTTAGTGCTCGCAATCATGTTGATAGTACTATTGGTTTCTTTTGGTGTAATTCCAACTAGTTCTTAAAACAACCTAAAGGAATAGCCAATTCTTATACTTAATTGTTTTAGAAGGTTGGCCAACAAATAGGAGAAAGGTTTTACAATTTTCTCCTTTGTTCTTAAGGCTCTATAAGACCTAGAAGGGTGGTCCTATATAAAATCCATTAGGGTTTCATATGGTTTGTTGGTTTTAATGTGACTTCTAACCGAGTTGGAATCCTATTCTACCCTATGGAGTAATATCTCCGATTAAAGATTGCTTCGAGGACTGGACCAAGCCCGACAAAGATTGATCCAAAGGGCAGGATAACTACACTTTGAGGCTCTCTGAGAACCGAGTGGGTATACCCACACAATGCCTCAAATAAGACAAGACATTGATTTTTATAGCAGATGACTCCTGATGCCAAGCGTTGAGGACCTCAAATGGGGCTAGATTCTCAGTAGCTCAACCTTGAAGCAACGAGGAGGAAAGACACATACTAAACAAAAGATATTCAATAATTTTAAAAGGTTTTCTGAGAGGAACTAGGCTGCAAATAGATCAGTGCCTAATCCGGGGTCATGGAGTCACATACAAAAGATGAAATTCATCTGCAAACTGGACTCAATCAGTGGATTTATTTTTGCTAATGCCTTACATCAGCTATCAGTACCTTACACTGACAATCCAGCTCTTGTATCAACTAGATTCTTCTTACCAAATCCAACCTGCAAACAAATAATCACTGCTATCTATTCAAAGGATTTAACTACTTCCTTGAAGCAGACCTATCAAAAAATAACACAATCCCATGAAGTATGAGAAGATGAACAAAAACATCTTATGCATTTATTCAAATAATTAAAGCCTACAAATGTGGAGACAATCTGATGATATGCATGAAAGATAAGCATCTTCATGTGTTCTTTTCTCAAACTGATTGCATTTACAGAGGAAATCAACATTATAGCTTACAGACTCAAAAATGACCCCAAACTAAACCCTAATCTGTCTCAGACTAATCCCAGACTCAAGAAAAATGTGGAACCAGAACACCCAAATTTGGAACCCCTAGGTCTGGACCCTTACATCTGGCCAAGAAATTCTCCTTTATAGGAACAGGAGAAGCAACAAGCCACTGGCCATATGAGATTACATGTCAGCAGCTGACAAGGACAAAAGAACAAAAACCAGCACACAGGCCAAAAACATCACTTCCAATAGCCTCTCTGGTCTCATAAATGCCTCGGGTTGGGTTGCTGCAGGAAAGACACTCCTGCACGAAAGAAGCCAGGCAATCGATGTCAAATCTGCCGCCAAATCTGTGGTCCCATACTCGAGCCATGTCGTCCTTGTACCAGAGCTGCATCGCCATGAATGCAAATCAGCGGAGCCAGCGACCCACTCCATCCGTCGCAATGAATGCAAGTTCAAGTCTTCGCGCGCAAACAGACAAAAACCCTAATAGAGATCAAGTTGAAAACTGACCGTCGATCAGTAGAGATCGGGAGGTCACCATTTAAAATCACTCGTCCGTTGAAAACAAGCCCATGCCTGCACATTAGTCTCCAAGTAAACATCGGGCACCTTTGAACATGAAGTTAAAACATCACCATTGAATATTGGCTTGTGCACATCGATGGTCTTTAAGTTGCTTGGGAGGGCGAGGGCAGAGAAGTCGCAGAGACATGGCACACTTGGCAAAACATATAGCAAAGTCCGCATCGGATACCGAAAGATATTTCCTTCATCAAGTGTCGCCAAGACAAATCAGAACCTATGCCGATGAGGAACACACCACATATTCCATCGGTGAGACCGAAGGTCACTCGCTGAGACCTCACACCGAAGACCCCAGCTTATACCGAAGAGATTACTCTTTACATTGTCGGTCGGTATAAGCACCCATCATCGGTGAGACATCACAGCGACATTACATTGTTATACCACAAGCCCTTAGAAACTTGTTTTCCGAGAGAAGATAAGACCTTCAGTGAAAGCCACACATTGAATCACCGTCGGCAAGACATGACCCCATTGCTATGACATACACCAAAACAAAAGTCTCCCCGAAGCATTAAAATCCTTCACCACTGGTCGGCACAACAAGGAGATATTTCTGAGACTTCTCAATGAAAGATAACACCCACGTCAAAAGCAAACCAAAAGGTACAGTCGGTAAGACCAAGAGGAGTTGGGAAGACCTCCACTGAAAGGGAAACGCCATAACAAAAGGAAAGGCCGTCGGCGAGACACAAAGAAGTCGGGGAGACACCTCCCCGACGCAACAAATGCAAGCCGAAAGGAAAAGCCCAGGGAGACAGGCAGCGGTCACCAAGAGGTTACAA
>VDFB02281492.1:5546830-5631816 GCA_007258455.2 Sequoia sempervirens | reverse complement strand
TATTCAATTTGCAAGGGTACAAGACCTAGTGTGGACATGTAAAACACCTCTCAACACTAATCAAGGCCTCATTAAGTCCAATTTATCATGAATTATTCCCATGTTAAGCAAGAGGTCCTTTTTTCTATGCAATACATGCCAAAACTATAATCACAATCACGAGTATATCATGACATAAAATAAGCAAACCCTAAACCAACATCACTTGTCAAGCATCACCAACAGCTCAACCAAAGAGTCCAAGAGTCCTACATGGCTCCAAGATGTTACACATCTTCAATATCAGGAATATTTAACCAATCTCCAAATAGTGTCCATGCAAATGCAAAGAAACCCTTATGTAGCAAGAGGATCTAAGAGCTCCTCCTAGTAACATCTACAACACTAAAGAAGATCATTCATCCATATTCATTGCTAAAGCTCACTGAACCATGAAAATTTATCTCTCCAAGCATCATGACCAAACATCTCCTAATTTGAAAAACCTCTAGGTCCACACAACATGTCCATTTGAAAATAATACCAAGTGGCACCAAGATCTCCAAACCAAGAAAAAATACCATCGCTGTCAAAAACTTACACCAAGTGGTGTATTAAAGCTATTCATGACATCATGATACACATGCTATAGTTCCCCATAATAAAGTATCTAGGTACTCAACATCATCCATTCTTTCATCTGAAAGAAACAAACCAATGCACAAATGGCCACAGACAAGGCCAACTAACAAGTTTGCATCTACACAAAATCAATCCTTATGGATATAGACAATCCACTTCTGAGTTATTCCAATAAAATCAATAGGCTATACACACCTACAAAAATGCATAACTCATAGATCCAATGCACTGAAACATGCAAACCCATCATTGCACTAGTAATTAGCAAACCGAGATTCAAAAATAATAGTCATGTATACCACATGACTTAGACATTGGATCATACACAATTCTAATTCACCAAAATAGGTCCACAACCTAAGCACCATAGTCTGGGAATCCACCAAGCATCACCACAAGAATTTTGAGTGACTAATCACATACCAACATTCCCATGCAGAGAAAGAATCTCACCTTCTAACACCATGCATGAACCATGCATGAAAAAGTACAACTATCTCATCAAATGACACCTCCCAAAAGCCAAGGTCTAGAAAATAGCTTAACCACAAGTTTTTCGTGACCATTAAAAACCTGCAAAACCACTATTTTAAAAAATAGCCATACGCATCCATGCCCACTTCACATCTAGAAGACTCAAAAGTATTAAAAAACACCATAATAGTAAAACCAGAATAATGGATTATCATAGATGAGCATAACCATATATTTTTCAAAAAATATATAAAACCTTTAGATCCAAGGAACATAAATCAAAGCCATTCAAGTATAAAGCATCCATAAAAGGAAAAAATTAGTTTAGGAACTCTAGACCTGTTTCAGGACAACTCCACAATGATGCATAAAGTAGGGTATCAAAGGTCTACAACACTCAATCAATGCTTAAATCCTAGAGTCCTAGCATAACAAACAAGATGGGTTTCTTCACAAGTTGACACTATGCCTTATAGTACTGCATACAGGGTATTTTAGCCATAACTTTTAGATAAAACTCCAACCCACAACCTAAAACCTATTTTGAATACCCATTAAGCCCTTTTAAAACATATATAGATTTAATATATGGTTGTTTTGGAACACCAAGGGATAAATTCTACTTTTAGGGATAAATCTTTTTGACAAACCCTATCACCTATGCATCACAATTGCTTAAAAACATGAGTTAAACCAACAAGGGCATCAACCCATTTTCTAAAATCCTTAATCCCTACTCCTAAAAACTTCACAAACTCAAAAAAAATCCTAATTAATTCCATTCCAATAGTTATCAGGCCATTTCACCAGTGGAATGGCTCAAAGCTTCATTTTGTTCTCTCAAAGCACCAAAACCTAGGTTTTCAAAGTAGTTTGGAGTAAATTGCTTCTAAAATGCTCAAAACTAAATGAAATTCGATGAGACCAAGTTTTTTCAGAAACTAGATTCAATTCCACATCAACTTCAATCAATTTGAGACCACTTCTAGGCTGTACAAGGCCATACAACCTCCTGTAGCAATAAATTATAATAGAAAAATGTAGGAAACCTAAACTTTATTGACGTTCAACTTAGAAAATCACCTCCAAAACCTTGTTTCAACCATTATATGATGAGTTTAAATATTTAACAACCCAAACAACTAAATACCTTTCAAGTCTCATGACCATTCAACTTCCTCAAATGCACAAAATACAAAGTTGCATAACAACTTTTTACAACTTTTTGTAAAAATGACAACTTTGCACAACCTATTACAAAATGAATCAAAAAAATGACAAGAACATTAAAAATGGTCTAAATAGACCCTATTCAATAAAAAACATGACTCAAAAACCAAAACATAACATTAGACTCTTTCATATCAAGGAGGTCCATGGTGCCTTTCACCATACTGCCCAGGAAAAATTGAATCAAGTCCCCTTGAGGACTATGTAGCAACAAAAAATTCATGTTTTTCCATGATATCCTATGATCTCCAAGTGATTTCTCCAAGAGGAAACCCCTTCCAATGAACTGGGTAGTACTAAAAATTAGCATTCTTTTTTGCATTCTTGAACTCTTTGCCACTTAAATTATGCTCCAACTACTAAGGGCTACATGTTGGATGATCCTTGAATTGTTTCTCACTTGCAACTATTGTTGAAACTTCCCCTTTACCTATTACCATGTCTCTCCCTCTCTTGCAATGAACTCCCTTGTTCTTCTCCTTTGGTGCATGTTTAAAATTACTATTTTATCTTTGTAGTGCAACTTTGATATCTTCACCTTTATCTTTCATCTCTTCCATCTGATGCTCTGCCCCTATAGCTGCTGCTTTATCAGGTTCACCAACCTTTGATTTGAAAAAAAACATAATGATCACTATCCTCTCCTGAAAACATTTAATGGAACACCTTCTATAGCCTCTTATCAACATACCTTTTAAACCAACCTTGAATCTACAAAATAAATTCATCTTTGACCTTCAACAAATCTGATTTTGTCACCTTGACTCAATATCATTTCCTTCCAAAATCAGATTCTTCATTTGTGTTGTCTTCACATCTCCAAGTCTAGGAGTGGTTGCAAGGTTCCTATCCTCATTTTCCTCCACCTTTATAAACCATTTCCTACCAACCATCATCACATTAGCTTGATTAGTTTGTCCTTTATCATCTTCTTTCAAGGGTTTCAAAGTAAAAGAGATTCCATCTTTCTCAATCTCATAAATGTTTCTTCTCCCATCATACAAAGTATGCTTGTCAAATTTCCAAGGCCTCCCTAGCAGTAAATGGCACATGTATCCATAGGCAATACATCACATCGAATCTTATCTTTGTACCTTGCTATATTGAAATCCACCCAATCTTGCTCCTTAACCAAAACATATTGACCCTCATTCAACCAAGAAACTTTATAAGTATAATGTGATATTCTAGGAAATCTATGTTTCTCAACCATCTCATTGGAAACCATGTTATATGTGCTTCCTAAATCAATTACAACCTTACATACCTTACCCATGCACTTACAAGTGGTTTTGAAGAGTGTCTTTATTTGTGATGGCTCCTTTTCCTTTGATGCTTTGATGAGATTTCTTCTAACCATTATTGATTCTCCAACTTCTAGAGCAACATGTTGTGATGGAGAGTTTACACTCTTAGTATGCTCTTATTGCACCAATTTATTCCTTCTTTCACCTTCATTACATTGCCATGCTTGGTGTCCAAATTTGTTGCATTGATAGCACCTTCTTGTGAATCCTTGTGAGCCTCTTCCTTGACCTCCAAATTTTCCTCTAAAACTTGATCTACCACCTCTAACTACACCTCTATGATCAACAACTTGGTATTTTTCCTTTCTTCTATCTTCTTGACCTTCATAGGACTGCCTTGAAGTAGAAAATGAACCTCTTCCTCTAGAAGTGCTGATTTTTCCCCTAGTTTGTTGATCTTGCCTTCTTTTAAGTTTTTCTTCAGCCCTTATTACCATTTGATAACATTGATAAACTATTTTTGGATTTTCCAAAGTTAATTCATCTTGAATGTTGTATCTTAATCCACTCAGATACCTAGCAACCTTTTCCACTTCATCCTCCATGTGACTTGCCCTTATACTCAACTTATACAATTCTTCAGTATAGGCTTTGACATCCATTTCCTTTTGTTTCAGACCTTGAAGTTTCTTAAACATTTGAATTGCATAATCAGATGGTAAGAACTCACCTTTCAACTTCGCTACCATTCTGTCCCAAGAAACAATCTTTGACTTACCTTTCTTCCTCCTTTCAAATTGCTCATAATCCCACCACAATAGTGCATGACCCTTCAACTTTTTTTTTGCAATCTTTATCTTTTGCTCCTCAGGTACATCTTCACACTCAAAATAATTCTCAAGTGTTGCAATCCAATCTAAAATTTCTTCATCATTAAAATTACCTCCATACATAGGAATATCAATCTTTACCTTGGTTTAATCTTCCTTTATTTCTCTTAGCAACTTAGCCATCCTCTGATCATCAGGATCCAATTCCTCTTCCTCTTCTTTGTCATTCTCTTCTTCCTCCTCTTCTTCAGAGTCACTCTCATTACCTAGAACCATACCTCTTTTTTAACTTGTTTCCATAGAAAAAATTCTCTCTTTCAAATCTTTCATCTCTCTAGCATGCTTTTCCTTCAACTCATTCACTTCTCTAGCAATGGTTTCCCCTTTTAGAGGCATTCGGTTCACTTTTTGCTTCACACTTTCTCTCTTTTCTTCATATCAAACCTATTCTCTGATAAAAATTTGATGAAAATATGGGTATCAAATGTTGACAACACTCAATAAATGCTTTCTCAAAGTCTTATCACAACAAACAAGATGGGTTTCTTCACAAGTTGACACTATGCTTTGTAGCACAACAAACAAGGTATTTTAGCCACAAATTTCAGATAAGACCTCCAACCCACAAACTAAAACCCATTTTGGACACCCATTAAGCCATTTTAAAATATAGAAATGTTTTAGATATGCTTTTTTTCAAATTCCAAGGGATAAATTCTACTGCTATGCTTGGAAAATGCCTAATCAGGCTTGTTTTGATAGGTTGAACTTTGTGATTTTCTCAACCCAGAACTCAAACTCTCATACCAATAGCCTAGAAATGTTGAATATGGTCTACACAAAAATTTTCCATCGCCCAAAACAATTTCTAATAAATATTTTTCACAAACCTTATCACCTATGCATCACAATTGCTTAAAACCATGAGTTAAACCAACTAGGGCATCAACCCATTTACTCAAATAGTTAACCCCTACTCCTACAAACTCCAAAAACTAAAAAATAATCCTAATTAATTCCATTCCACTGGTTATCAAGCCATTTCACTAGTGGAATGTCTCAAAACTTCATTTTGTTCTCTCAAAGCACCAAAACCTAGGTTTTCAAAGCAGTTTGGAGTAAATTGCTTGTAAAATGCTCAAAATTGAATGAAATTCAATGAGACCAATTTTTCTAAAACTAGATTCAATTCCAAATCAATTCCAATCAATTTGAGACCACATGCAGGCCATACAAGGTTGCACAACCTCCTGTAACAACAAATTACAATAGAAAAATGTAGGAAACTAGAACTTTATCGATGTTCAACTTACAAAATCACCTCCAAAACCTTGGTTCAACCATTACATGATGTATTTAAACTTTACCAACCAAAATAACCAAATAAAACTACCTTTCAAGTCTCATGACCATTCAACTTTCTTAAAATGCACAAAATGCAAAGTTGCATAGCAAGTTTTTACAACTTTTAGGAAAAATGACAACTTTGCATTTGACCTATTAAAAAATGTATCAAAAACATGACTTGAGGAAATTAAACATGGTCTAAATAGAACTTATTCAATCAAAAGCATGACTCAAACACCAAAACATAACATTAGAATCTTTCATGTATCAAGGAGGCCCATGGCACCCTGCACCACACAACCACCAACATGCACATGCATCCAAGGGAGAAAAGCTATTGTAGAAGCCTCCAAATCATCTAATGATCAAATCCATATCCTACATGCAATCGGGGTAACACAAAAAACCAATGTCTTCCAATACTGAGAAAAATCACCCAACATAAGCACATTACTCCATGGCTAAAAAATAACCAAAGCTTCTCCATATCATCAAAGAGCCTCTCACACAAACACCCAATATGAAAAAATTTCTACAACACAACCACAAAGAAAAAAATCCCACCCTATGCATAAGGATTATTTTGTTGTCAACTACAATCTTTAGACCACATTATTTCAATATGACCAACTCCATTTTCTCAGTCTTCACCATTATTCAAGTTGTGTGCTATCACCTGAAATGAAAACAAAAAGCTAAAAAATTACACTCACCAAAGGATCAATCTTTAGTCTATTCCTTCTTATTTCCTTAACCTTTCCAGACTAAGAAATCTTCACAGAAGTTCAAAGAAGGAATACTTAGAACCAAAAACACTAGATCTAATACCAATTGAAGGAAAATTTGGTTAATCTTACAATGAGCATCTAAAATCAGAAGAGTTCCTTTGATAAATAGTGTTTCTTCAAATAGCCTCAAAAACACGTACTATTATTCCATAAAGTAAAATTAGACATAGTTTATTTCCCCACCATTAATCCTTAGAGGAAAGGTCATGCAATTTAACATCTTTCAAGAGCAACAAATTTCAACAACATCCATTAAAAAAATTCAATAAACAAAATCATTAAACCTGAAAGATGGAATAAAAGACATGAACACAAAAATTTACATGGGGAAAACCCCTTAAAGTGAAAAACCCCACACTCCAAAATCATAGATCCATTGTATTATTTAACAACAAAATAAATAGTTACAATACAATGTAGGCTCTAAGCCTTTACATGGAGATTTACATCCTATTCCATCTAGAGAAAATTCGACAGCATAACCCCTCTAAATGCTATCTCACTATTTCAATGCACTATGACATTGCATACATACTTCATAAGTGTTATGGGAAAACCGTCGTTCCACCTTCTATACCAACTGAACAACCATTGTCTCTCTAAATTCCCACTGTCACCTTACTATGCCTCTCGTTCCATCCTATTGGGATGTCGAAGGGATTTCCAAAGTTGTCCTATTGATAACGATATGTCTCTCTGATACTAGCACACCAACTTCATGAACATCCTACTAGAACGTCGAAGGGACAAGTCTCAAGGTCTCATCAATATCATATTGCCTCCTCAATATAGCTCCATCAGAATATCAAAGCTACCAAATTTTAGGTCCTGTTGATATCCTCCTATCTCCTCAAAAAATCCCTTCCCGTCGATATGTGCCTATCTGATTCAATGAAGAACTTATTGGGATGTCGAGGAGACAAGCCATTTCATCCTGCTAAAATTCACCTCTCAACTTGATGAACCTTTGATTGATGCAAATTCTTGTTACCTCTTATCTCCTATCAGATGTTAGGGATCAGGGATACCATGATCACCATACTACATAGATCTCAAGAAAGTAGACTAACAACCATACCTCTGAATAGTGAAGAAAGAAGTCCTCTAGCAGATCAGAATTTAGGGTTTCTTAATACCTGATATCATAGACTTAACAAGTAAAGCATACAATGGAATTCCGAAGTCTGATTGCTGAAACCCTTCAAATTTAGCTAAGTCTTTTACACTAGTATGTTTGAGAGACCTTTTTCTCAAATGTGAACATATTTTAATTCTCCTAAAAATTTTACCTCAATATTGACTAACTTAAATTTCTTTTATGTTTTAGTTGGTGTGAGACCTAACTTCTCACAAATTGAATAAGGCAAGGCATTTCTAAATGCTCAAGAATATACCAAATAGTTGTGTAATTTTTTTCTAAAATTCCAAGACTACTTGAAGAAAAGGAGGAGTATCCATTTTTTATTTATAGAAATAAACAAGAGAATTCATTGCAACTACTACATTATCTTTTTATTTTGATGATTTTTAAATCCCTTCAATTTATCTGGAAATCTAGTCAAAATATAAATAATAGATAAATTGTTAGGATTAAAAGTCATTTACATTGCAATCCTAGATGTATATTTTATATGTTTCCAACACTCTTGGAAAATGTATTTTGATTCCTATGATGTAACTAGAGAAATAATTTATATTTTAAAATTCACAAAATTCTTTGCTTTTATTTTCATACATGCATTCATGAAGGATGTGAGCAAAATGATGATGGTTAAAATTGACTTTGAGGCAATTTAAGGTATTTTCTATTCCTAGGCACTAGAGAAAGAAGTGGATATTTTTCTATAATGGATGGGTCTCACATGATTAGTGGTCTCCAAAATGAAGTGTTGGACTTGTGGATGTGATTGATTTGGGAGTTACAATCAAAGATGCTTTCGTGGTTACATTTTCTAACTAGAGATTTATTGATTGATCCCATGTAATGCCCATGTGAAGTTATTAACTTTATTTACTAATCTCACAAGAGGATTTCCATGTTGTTCATGGATTTTTTGGATCATACCATGGTTGTGGTAAAATTATTTATGATTTATGATTTTTATTTTGCCTATATATTTGAGGTATGAGATTATAGTTGTATAATCATTATTTATAGGTACACAAGTGATGTTGAAGTGTTGACATAGTGTAGGTTTCATCTATTGATATTATATTATGTGCATTGAATATTTAGACATACATATTCTCTTTCTATATTGGAGTTTTTTTCCAATAAAATTTTGTTGTATAAATTTTATGTCTATATGATTTGTTGATTTTATTATTTTCTTGATTTATGCATTTAGATATATTTTTTATGATAATGTTGAATAAAAAAATATTTAATATTTACATACATACATTTTATGGAAGATTTTATTATATTAATTTTATAAGAAATAACAACAAACAAAGGATCAAAACATTCACATGCAAATTAGAGGTAATGGGTCCTTTGAAAAAATATAATAGGAATCTATTTAATAAACTTTAGAATCTCATTTTTGGGTCTATATATATGACCATTAAAGTGCATTGTTAGAACAACTTCACTTACGTTCACTTCAATTAAGCAACATTTATAGCAAAAGGAGTGCGAACAGTGTGTTTCCCATCGAGCCAAGTGAGAGAACCAAATACATATCCCTTTGTGCTTGCACTCGTTGCTGTAAACATGACTTGGAAAGAGAGCTTGTTGGAAGTGGTGGAGAAATGAAGAGTATCTGGAGAAACCTTGACAGTCAATCCTGCAGGAGAATCAATGGTAACCTTGTATGTGGATTCCCCATTGGGACTTACATTTCTCACTGTTCTACTCACAGTCGTTGTGCTTCCCATACTCAGATTGGAGAGGGAAATAGTTGGGTAGTTCATTAGACTGATGGACTCCTTTGTCGCATTGGATGGGCACTTGTAGTTGGCACTACCTGAGATTTTTTTTATCCCATTGGAATCCAATCCATAGTTGCACAAGAAGTTGAAGTAATCTTGATTTGATGTTTCATAGACAAGCCCCGGTTCAAGAGCTACCGTTGGATTTATTTCTCCACCACCGAAGTCAAATGGAGTGCCAACTGCGCCTGTATCATCAGTCATTGGATTCCCCATATTGTTCATTGAAGTAGCTGCAATTTGTAACAAACTCTTGAAGGATTCAATACAAGTTGCTACAAAGCCAAGTACACTAGATATGGTTATAACCTGAAAGCTAACCCTGTGCACAAAATATGGAGGATTTCAAGAAAAGGATAGGATTTTGATATCTTTAAATTCAGATTAAAGAGAAATCATTTTATTATATTAAAAAAGACAAATTTAAGAATGTAAATTTGTTTTTTTTTTACCAAATTAATATATAAGAATTTTTAAGAAAGAGCGTTTTTAAAAATCTTTATTCTTATCAATTTTATTTTAAAGAGTAGTAAAGAGAAAAGTTCATATTACTTTACTTCACTACATATAAACTTAAAATAAAAACATAAGCAACAAGTAAATTGTTATCTTCTTTTATAAGAATAATTAAAGTAAATGTTTATTCTTAATTTTTAAATTGAATTTTCTATTGTTTAATATTGTACAAGAGTTGTATAAAGTTTTATTCAATCATATTAAATTCTTGATATTTCTCCTTTCTACAAGAACCATAATCAAGGAGAATCTACTATGGTTTCTATAGAAAAGATGCACTTAATTGAAAATATACCTGTTGTAATTAGTGCTGATCTGAGAGCAGATGAGCTCCAAGTGGGATGAACTGTTTTTAGAAGTGCAGCAGCTCCACTAACATGAGGACATGCCATGGATGTCCCAGATATTATGTTAAAAGAGGATGGTTTCATTCCCATGGGAACACTATCTGATGAGGAACTTGTAGGAATCCAACCAGCAAGTATATCCACACCTGGTGCACTTATGTCCGGCTGCAAGTGTTTTTTAATTATGAAAAAAATAATGATTGTCAAGATATAATGTTTTCAAATTCCTTAACATTAAGACAAAAGCTTTTAATAAACTAGAATGGGAGTAAAGATATAATGTTATTACATTCCTTAACATTAAGACATAAGCTTTTAATAAACTATGTAACCAATTTTTAATAGACCAATTTTTAATAGAAATTGGGTTCATTCTATGTGATCCAATGTTGATGCAATGAAAGATCATATTCTATACTTCAATTTTTTTCCATTCGAATTGCTTGTGTCAGGAGAAGATTTTTTTAATAACTCTAAATAAAATATTAAATTAGGGTCCATACCTTGAGAATATTTTTAGTGAGTCCTCCAGGTCCTCTTGATGAGAAATCTGGAACAATAGGTGCTGGTTTATAATTTTTGATATCCTCTGTTGGAGTAATAGTTGCAACCGGCTTCCTATCATTCATAATTTAGTTATGTAGTCAATGCAATTGCATGCAATCCAATGAGATTCATATTTGAATCATTGGGAAATGATAGAAAAATTAGAATTCTTACTTGGTTGATTTTATGTATGATAATATCTCTTTCACAAGTGTATTATGGATTGTAGTGGAAGGGAAAGTGCCATAATTGGTTGCAATTGTTTTTTGTGAATCATCAACTAAGATCATGCCTATACCTCCCTTGGTTTTCACCTCCATTTTTTTATCTTGCCCTGAGTAAATTATGTCAGTGCTGAGACACAATACCACCTTTCCTTCTAGCTTGGAAGCATTCAAAGACCCTGGATTGCAATTGCTGCTATACACAAAAGGTGATCATTAGTAAAATCTTTAGAATCAAAGTATTGCCGACACATAGAATTTTTTTATAAAAAACTTACCTTGCATCAGTTGTAGAACTAGAATTGCTACCGATGCTACCCCCATATACAAGAGGGTACATGTTTGATCGGCTAAGATTTGAGAAATTTATGGCCATACCCTAAATTCAAAATCATCCAATTCAAACTAAATTTAAATAAAGATATTGAGGAAAGAACAAAATATAATTTGAAAATATTGTTTGACAATTGCTCACACAAAAAAGTTGATTTTGCATAACAACTAGAAATAAAACACTTATTAAATAATGATCATCCAAAAAAGACAATTATATTAATTATGTTAAAAAATAAAAAAAAATTCAAAATACTAATAAAAGTCCTAATAAATAAAATATAAAACTATTAAATAGTCTTGTTAGTGGATATGATTCTAGTTAAAAGTTCTAATAAATAAAAGTTCTAATAAATAAGATAGAGAAGTACAAAATAGTCTTAGGGGGGGCATGACTAATTAAAAGGTGCTCCAGCTACTTATATTTGAGTAGGTGGTGTCTGGAAAAGTTTGGTGCTTTGACTATCATTTAAATGTAAGGATTGTTCACGATAAATAGGTTAAATTGTGAACTACTGTATAGATGGGTTCGATTCATATTCATTTGAATGTTAGTCTCACCTGGATTGTCTTGCCATTGCCCAAAATAACATTTGATCTGAATTGTCTGTTAATAGTGGTTGCTGCAACCGTGAAAATCCAAGGAGCTGTGTTCACAACCGACTGAGGATCAGGTCCATTGTTTCCAGCAGAACAAACAACCAGAATCCCTTTCTGTGTGGCATGGAAAGCTCCGATGGCTATTGGGTCCGATGTATATTCCCATTCTGAAGAGGATCCAAGCGACAGAGACAAAATGTCTACGCCATCGTTAATTGCAGTGTCTAAGGCAGCCAAAATGTCTGAACCTTGGCACCCTTCTTCAGTACACACTCTGTAAATTGCTATTCTGGAGGAGGTTGATCCGCCTCTGGCAGTTCCCTTGGCAAGCCCGTAATAGTTTGCATCGGCGACTGCATTTCCACCTGCAGTAGAAGCGGTGTGGGTGCCATGCCCGTTTGCATCTCTTGCAGATAATGCCGTGTTATACCATGCTCCAATTAATTTCCTGTTCTCAAATTACCTCAACATCAAGCCAGCAAAAACAAGCAGATTAAGAAAAACCAAAACTCAAACACTAGAAAGTTTTTTTGCACTGCCAAAACCTGTTGCAATTGGAAAGAGTAAAATCCCTGCCCTGCATGCATGCGCCTTTCCACCGGCGAGGAATAGCCGTGATGCCGATATCATTGAAGCTGGGTGCTTCAGGCCATACGCCTGACCCAATTCCAAAACTCTGTATTAGATACTGCAATGGTTTTTGGGGCTCAACTGAACAGTGTATCTAGGTTCTCCCTTAACTAAACATTTTCAGGGAAAGGATTAAATTTAATAATCCAAAAGGAATATTAAAATTTAGTATTACTGTGAGCTGAAAGATGACAAGTACATACCTGAATCTAGAAGTCCTATGATGGCATCTTGATCGGAAGAAGACACGTTTGGGTAGTTGAAGGACGTGCCCGATTGCATTTGCAGAAAATCCCATGACTGTGTCGTATGAAGCTTCAAAACCGGATCAGGGAACACTGATACGACTTCTGGTTTCTCTGCAATAAATAAATAAAATAATACTGTAGCCGTCTACCTGGGACGAAGTTTCTACTTAAGGAACAATGTTCGGCTACTTATTCATCGTACCAGCCAGTGCATTAGCTTGCTGAGCGGATAACATTGCTGAGAATCCACTAAAAGCATATGTGTAGCTATTTACAAGCGACTCTTCTGCCTCCTTGCGACTATGACCACCACATTTTCAACAAGACAAAAATCAAGGAGTTCAGTATACAGATCAGAAATACAACTCTACCTAAGTGAAGAACATTGAGTGATTTGAAGTACCTTCCCCAGACAGATGAAAGCAACTGTACGTGACTTCTCACGAGCAAATCAGGCGCTTTGTCATTGGAACTACCCATGTAAACAACGTACATCTAATATGAAAATGGATGTGAACAGAAATTAGCGTTCTCTTCTTCATCTTTGTTAGATGATAAACAGAGATTAAAATTAGAGAATTACCTTTTTCTCCCCATTTGCATCTGAAGCAAGTGCACTCAAGAGCAAACTGCAAAACAACACCAAGTGGAACTGAAATATGAATCCCATGACTAATGTGGAAATTCCTATGCCTCTCTTAACTTTTTTGGGAGTGTTTAAATGGAAGTACGAATTTGTCGGCAAGTGGCTTTGTGGGTGTGACTCTGATTTCCATTTGAAGTTAGCAGATCATCATAAGATGCACTAGATCAAAAAGAGCCAACCAGATTCTGGGATTCAGATTTGGAGTATTATGATCTGATAGCTTATATTAATGGCATGATTTTATGATGTGGTAAAAAACTTCAAACCATTTCCAAGTTCCAATTATTTAATAAGTATCACTACTTTGCTTGTTGCTTTCTAAGCATATAAAATTAGGAAAAATACTCTTAATTTAAGCAATCAACGTTGTGTTTATCGCTATCAAGGGACTTTAAAGTGATCAGCATGACAATAATTTTTTTATATAATTTTGACTTTATAAATGATTCCATATCTAGAAGAGTTATCGTGGGCTTGGTGGTGAAAGTTTGTGTACGTTATGCGGAAGCAACTAATGAGAGTAGGCCATATGACAATGGTAAGAACACTACTTTTCATTTAGTCTATCTTTTAAATTATAAATTAGAATTTTGCAGTATGTTATTGATTTGTTAAGAAAATAATTTTTTTAATGAAATATAGATTAATTAAATAATTAATTTTGAATATAATCTGAATTGATTATGAAAAATATAGAAAATTAAAAGTTTAATAAATATATGAATCAAATAAAATAAATTTATTTTTATTCAGGTTGGAGTGTAATATTAAATATAATTGACTTATTTAATTCATGTATGTGTTTTAGTGTTGAGCTGTTATCAAGTCTTTAATTAATAATTATTTGTCTAGTTTGATCATAATTTAGATGTAGATAGATTTAATTGTTAAATGTTTATTATTCTCATGTTATAAATATCATTTGAACTTCTTAGATATTGTATAATTGTAACTATTGTAAGTGTGTTTAATATGCTACAAATTGATTTCAATTATTTACTATCATATGTATTTATATACTATATGCCTCAATAATGATGTTTGTTCTCCTTCTTGGCTAGTGTTTCCTCTACTTTCCATTTGGCTCGGTGGTATATGCTTCTATATGCCCAGTCCCCCATAGTTATGGTCATGGGAGAGTAGATTTTAAAAAATGAGGAATAGTTTTTAAAAGGTTTTGATCTACATATTTGAAAGGCTATGTCCTCTTGCTTCTAATCTTAATCATAGTAGTGGCCTATTATAGAAGAAAAAATTTAAATTTACCCTTGTGCTAAGCATTTTTTAACTATTGGATTCAACTTTTTTGGGATCAAAATATTGTTCTTGATGGCCATTCATGGTTTTGAGGCCATCATGCCATGTTGTTGAAGCCTTAAGATCAAATCTTTCAATTTTCCTCTCGTTTGGATTCACCTCCCTAATTTACCTCTTATTTGTTGTGTAAATCCCACTACGTGGGTATTGGTAACTCAATGGATCATTTCATTAATTAAAATGTAACAATGAATAGAATAAATAGAAGCCATACCCAAATATATATATATATATATAGAGAGAGAGAGAGAGAGTATTAAAAGTGAATTTCTATGAAGGGTAATCAAATCCTTTGAAGATTCAAATTTCAACCCTCCACTCCGGTAAGCCTTCAAGTAATTACGACCTTCAAGATTACCTATTAATTTGATAAATTATCTAAACCATTTATACTTTAGAAATTGAAAATACAAGGTATAGAGGTCTTTTGGATAGCTCGACAAGCTCTTTGTTAAGGACTAACATGCGGTTGTAGGACAACAATTTCCGCATTAGTGTCCTGTATAGATAGAAAATAGAAACTATCATAGGAAAACACAAAATATCCTATATAGGATTTCAAATGTGAAAAGGTGTAAAGTACAACTACACAATGAATATAGAATGATAAAAATGGAAATAATAAGGAAACTTAAATGGAGATGACAAGAAAGCTTTAGAATATCACTAAAGATGTCCAATGAAATTGAAGGTTTCTCCAAGTAGCTCTTCCACCTGTACCTACACACATAAGTCCAAAGAGAAAGGTTGGGTGGTTGTATAGGAGTTTCCCTTAGTCAAACCCTTGTATTGGTGTTTCTACCTCCACAAAGAGCCTTAGAAAAGACAATAAAAATAGACATTGTAGAGAACGAGATTCACTACTCCCATGTCTCTAAGACACCAAAGAGTCCAAAGGGAGTGAATTGCCCTAAATTACCTCAAGACTACCTTGAATTTAGATGGAAAGAATAGGCTAAAAAGGAAAGGAAAAATGAACTCTATTTTCCTTATGCTTTATGATAGAGGTTTACTAAAATTAGGTGAGTAGACCATAGAGGCCTCATACTCTATTGTTCGCCGGTGGCGCGCCTTCCTAGGCCAGCCACAACCCTACCCTGCTGGCTTCTAGCAAATTTTGACAGGTTTTCCCTTGCCAGGCCATGTCAAAATTTCTCGGTTGGTTTTTCTTTTTCTGGTAGATCTTTCATGATTTTCCAGTGGCTGCAAAATTTTTCCCAATGTTTCCTCTCTGGCATGCATAGTCAAAAATATTATGAACTATAGGGGAATATTCTGTCATCAACTTTATTGCAGTGGCCGATTTTTTTTTGCAGGGGAGTCAGATTTTTTTCCGGCAAGAGGCATTTTTTTTGCCTTGACAGCCTCCAGGCCGTCAAATTTAATCTTTTGATGTGCTGACGTCAGCATGACATCAGCGGTACGGACTGGTGCATGGACCCCTTTAACCCTTTCTATGGCCTTCAAGAGCTTTTTTTTTTTCTTTTGGTCGTAACTTTTGCATACAATATCATTTTTCAGACAACGAGATATCGTGAGAAAGCTGATTTCGTCAACTTTCTAGTGGTGTGGGTCTCATCACTTCATTTTTTTGTTGGTACATTCTACAACTAGTTGAAGTCAGAGGAGCCATTTTTCAGTCTCGAGCTCATAACTTTTGATCAGTTTCTCCATTTTTCGTGATCTCAGTAGCATTGGAACCATATTTCAGAGCTATTCAGTTCTGTCCATGTAATTTTTCCAAATTATTTTTTAGGTATATTTTATTTAGATGTTTGTGTTTTCAAACTCTGGTGGATTACCTGGACATATTAGCTCTTGGGAACTTCTCAATTGCGTGGGTTGCTTTGATTTGGCTGTTCTTCATGTATTTCCAGTCTTGTGTCTTTTTATGACATTATGATCATCATTTGTAAGCAATCTTATATGTAAATGCACTGAGATAAAGTTCCACACTATTGTACATGTATTTTAGGGATTTTGCACATAAGGTTCTGCCATATTTTGTACTTGCATTGTATTATAAAGTGCCATGGGGGGTTGTGTAGTGTCTTTGTTTTTTCCATCACACCTTTGTCTGGTGAGTGTCCCTCCATGATGACAGTGGATCCATATGATTCCAGCCTCATGCATGTGTGCTTTGTTTTGCACACCACTTTCTTAGTTGCAAGTGCTTTCTTGTGCACTTTTAGATGTTGTTTCTTCTCCTTCATGCACTACAGGGTGTTTCATATCATTTCAGTGGATCTGTCAGGCTCTCCTAGTCAGCATTATGGGGGAGTATTATATTGTTCGTGCTAATGATTCCTTGGTTTCGCCTTGGAAGGAATCTTCCATTCTCAGTTGATCAGTTTTTTTTAGACTATTGGTACTTGTGTCGTTTGTATCTTCATTCCAAGTGTTTTCCTTTGTTTGCCGTCTAATTTGAGTAGTGTCATTGGGGGCACTCATGCATATTGTTGTCTTCTTGATCCTAATCATCCTATCTTCAGAGGAGGTTCTTCAACACCATAACAGTCATCTTTTGATAGTTGTTTGCAACTTCTTCTGCTTCAGTGATGTTCTTCATTTCTTTCATCTCTTTTTGGAGTAGAGTTTTTCCAATGAGGTTTTCTTTATTTCTCCACTTTACAGAGATTTGGTTGTATTCAGGTACCTCATCTGGTCTAGTTGTCAGGACCCTTGTTTGCTTCCATGCATTGTAGTTACCTTTTCTTTCTTGCACATGTCTATAGCTGCACTCTTGCTTATCTTGAGGGGGGGTGTTAGAGTAAAGGTTTTAACTTAATTTTGTTAACTAAGTTACCTTTATTCCTCTCTTAAGATTTCACTTTAGTTTGCATATTGTGACATTTAATAATTATATTAATTATTAAATGTCTACCTATTAGGGTTACTTCTAGGTTTTGCATGATCTCCTTTTAAGGATTGATATCCTTATATTATTTTAGTTCAGCTAATGCAATCTCTCTTGAAGCTTGTAAATCACCCTTGCCTTTTTGTCTCCATCTCTTCCTTTCTGTAACAGGTTATTTGCATGCAGGTGATCTTCGAGGCCTGTGAAGTAGAGTAATAAGTTATTCCACTTAATTAATTATATCATTTTGGTTAAATAATTAAGTCACTTATTCCTTTAGTTACTTAAGCTAAACTTAGGCACATTAATAATTGATTAATTATTAAGTGTGCACACTAAGGTTTCATTTAGGGTTTCCCTTTTAGGGTTTCTTAATCTCCTTCATAAGGATTGATCTCTTTGTAATAATTGATTCTCTTTAATGCATTTTTACTTTGAGGTTTACAGAACATCTTCTTTGGTTCTGCATGTCTTTTGCATGTGATAGGTTATTGCATGCAGGTGATCTTGTTTTCTAACATGGTATCAAAGCTCCAGACCTACAGCTGCCTGTTCGTGATCTGAAGATATGGCCTTTCAGTGAGTTTCCAATGCAAGGTTTTCCACAGGCATCTTTTTTGCAAGATCTAGGGGTAGCCAATTTTTTGGGACACTTTCGGATCAAACGGACACCACCATCATGTTCGCATTGGCCAAAAACTCTAAGAACGCTTGTCATTTCATCGATTTTGGAGCAATTGATCTGGAAGGAAAAAAAAATTTCCAGGGAAGCTGTACGACCTCCCTAGCACATTCCCCGAGGCACGAAAATAAAAATAAAAATAAGAAAAAATGTGTTTTTTTGATTTGCGGGCTGGTGCTCCAAGTACAGAAGGCTCCCGCCACCTGGCGGCCATCGGGTGGCTACCAGGCAGCCACCGGTTGGTCGCCGCGGCCGGTCCGCCACTGCCTCCACCTCCAATGCTCTATCAGCCAATTTGCTAGCCCTCGCAGGCCCTCTCTACATGGCCAGGGTCATATTGGGGACTATGGGCCCGCAACCATCCCTTGACCAACTCCGGCACCCAGCCCCTAGTCATATCAGCAACCAGGGGCTCTGTCAATTTTTTTTGCAAGGGGCCCAAATTTTTGCGGCGATGGCCAGATGGCTATCAATTTTAAGCTCGTGAAGTGATGAAATCATCATAATGTTAGTGGCCTTATGGCCCTCCTTGCCCCTCCTAACCTTAGTTTACCCTAAAAGATTAGTTTTTTTCTTTTGGTCATAACTTGGGCATAAGGTATCGAAATTGGGAAAATGAGATATTGCCGAAAAGCTGGTTCCGTGAACTTTCCAGTAGTGCTGTTTATTTTTTAGTATTTTAGTATTTTTTTGCATTTATTACTATTTGAAGTCAAATGTTTATTTTGGACTTCTGAGCTCATAACGTTTTGCCACGATCTCTGATTTTCGCTATCTTTACAGTATTGGAAAGGTATTAAGGAGCTCTATGTTGCTGTTAATGCCCTTTTTCTGTATCTATCCCAAGTTGATCGTTTAGTCTATATTTCGCCTGATGGGTTGTTTGGAGATTACTTATATGTTTTGGTAGTTGGTAGGGTGTATCTTGCATCAAGTTGCACTTCATTTTCAATAATACATAATTCAATAATCGCTTGCTGCTTCATAGATTCTAGGGTTGTTCCTGTTTGGAGTTTTTGAGTGTTCTGAGGCATCAGGTCTACTATTGCTTTATCATGATTCCTTGAGTCAATCAGTGACTCTCATCCGGTTTCAATAGTAAACAAAAGTATCTTTCCTTGCTTGCCATATTTTGGTTCTAGTGTTACTCTACAGAATTCTTCCAGTGCTTCTTTGCAGCATGTCATCTCATTGTAGGGGGGTTTTGTCCCACTAGGTTTTTCCTTCTCTACCTCATTCTTGCATTTGTAAATAGGTACCTGATCAGGCCTAGTTTCTGAGACCCATATTTGCTTTCATGCATCTTATTCTAGTGTTTTAGCTTCTTCCTAAGTTCATCTTAAGGGGGGGTGTTAGAGTAATAAGTTATTCCACTTAATTAATTATATCATATTGGTTAATTAATTAAGTCACTTATTCCTTTAGTTACTTAAGCTAAACTTAGGCACATTAATAATTAATTAATTATTAAGTGTGCACACTAGGGTTTCATTTAGGGTTTCTTGATCTCTTTCATAAGGATTGATCTCTTTGTAATAATTGATTCTCTTTAATGCATTTTTACTTTGAGTTTTACAAAACATCTTCTTTGGTTCTACATGTCTTTTGCATGTGAGAGGTTATGGCATGCAGGTGATCTTGTTTTCTAACATTGCAGACTGACTAGCTCTCAACTAGAGGATGACAGTATGTGGTTCAGACTTCAACAACCATGCTAGAGTCTCAGAGATGTGTTGGAATCCTATATAGATAGAAATTCAAGTTGTAGATTGAAACACATAGAGTCTACTAACAACTTGAAAGTTTTTGTTTTACAGTTTAACAAAAATATATGGAAATGCAGAATACAACAAGAAGAATACTATAAATAATAAATTTAAACTAATCTAACAACAAAATGAAGGAGAAGAAGGAAGAAGAATGTTAACTTATTGAAGGTCCACTTCTCTAGCATGCTCCTCTCAATCAGATTGCACCTACACACATAGTAATAATTTTTTTTTGGGGTTATTTTTTGAGGTTTTCCTCAGTCAAACCATCGCTTTGGTATTCCCACCTCCATGAACAACCAATAGACCACAAGATGTAGTAAAGTGATAAATAAATAGAGAGAATAAATTCAAGATAGTAAAGGACAAAGACAATCTAGATGCTACTCTACAAGTAAGATAATGCAAACAAGAAAATAATCCAATATCATCTTCCTTTTTACAAGCTCATGAAGCTAAGAGAGGAAGGAAAAGAACAAGATCACCACACCAATGAAGTAGAGCTATAAAAACCTATAATGAAAATGGTACTGGAGCAACAAGAGTGGCATAGAAGTGACATATGAAGCTAACAAGAGCAAGAGAGAGTGATGTAGAAGTAAGGAGTGATAGAATGTTCAAGAGAGTTAATAGAATGAAGAGAGAGCTTGAGAGAGTAAAAGAATGAGGTTCAAAAGCATAATTTGGAGGCAAAAAGGTCATTCTCAGCGATCAATATTCCAGGAGGCACGTTACATTCATAGTTAATAGAGAACCATAATGCATCTAATGTTCCTTGACCTGGGAATCCTATCAGGATGGAAGTGTGGCATGCAAATGTCTACACGATGTGCAAGAATCCCCAATAGAAATTCCCTCATAGACATAAAATGATGAGGATACATGGAAAAAGTGAGGCAAATGTAGTAAGTCTTTGCATTATCAATCTTATAAGGCTAAAAAAAGGGTAAACTAATAGGAATTTTCATGGGGTGCAAAATTATGCCATTATATTTCACCCCCACTTTAGCAAGCATATGTATCGATGCATATGTGAGCTAAAGTAGAAAGATATTGAAGAGAATATATTGAAAATGTAGAGGAAATATTTCTTCATCTCAACATACCCTAATGTTAAAGAGGGATCTCCCCCAAGATGCAAAGATGACATGGGTCTTTGACCCTACAAAGCTAGCTACGATCTCACCACAAACATGTTAGGTGAAAAAGTGAATCATAACAAACACAATTTCATAAGACACAATAAGAAACCATTTGAAACAAGTTGACATAATAAAACAGTTTGATCAAATAAGGCACAAGTTAGTCTTATTAGATGATAAGCCTATGGCTATTGCAAACTACGCTATAGGATAGTCGCAAAAAAGATGGGTCTAGTTAGGCTACCCCCAAGCTAGACACAAAGATATAAGATGTCTTACACCAAGACATGAGACATCTAATATAACATAGAAGAAACAAATTTCAAGACACCAAAGAATTCTTTTGAGAAGAAGGCTTTCAAAAAGGAGTTCTTTTGAAAAGGAACCCTTCAATACATTAAGACACCAAGGGGCCCTTTCGAAGGAACACACCTTTTGAAAGACATAAGATTTTCCACAAGTGATTGTGTCATTAAGGAATCCTTTTGAAAGATCTTTTGTGAAGGATCCATTGGAAAGAGTGCTCCTTTTTCAAAAGGAAACTTTTTAGACTTTCTTTTTGGAAATAATACTCCTTTTTTGAAAGGAAAATTTTTAGACGAGCTTTCACTAAGGGATCTTTTTTGAAACAAAATTTCACCAAGGAGTCCTTTTTTAGGTACAATACATCATTTTTCAAAAATTAAAGTTTTCAACAAGGGATTCTTTTTTCAAGGAATTCATTGTAAAGAAATTTGACACCAAGGAATCCTTTTGAAACAATTTTCCTTATTAAAAATTAGACTGTGAGCATGATAGCCCCCCCTAGGATGATGTGTGCTACATAGAGAAGTGCATGACATCCTAAGGAGAAAATAAATACATGATATGTATATGTGGTATGTTGTCACACACATGAGGGACAACACATTGAAACCACAACATCATGAAGTAGACAAGTAGAGATAAATAAATCAAGAGATAGGGGATCTAAGAATTTGGGGTTATCAATGTCCATAGATATACATAGATATAATATAGTATATGTATGAATTGTCATTAATCCCCAAAGTTCTCATAATTTGAATAACACATGAAGACAAGGTAAAAATAAAAATTGGGTCAACATGGAAGAAGGCCTAAATTCCCCCAGTACTTTGCATCATCCCTAATATAGAAAAACACTATTATGACACATAGAAGAATGGTGACAAAAATAGAAGAAATGTATAATAGATTTCTATGCCTGTATCCAAGTATCTACAAGGGTAGCAAGGTTCCTCCAGGTAAGATTAAAAACATAAAAAGAAAAGCACAAGGGAACACAAACACACAAACAAATCTAATCTACAGATGTAGAAGAGGCACCACCCTAGTCCTCATCGGCCAACAGGTCATCCTGCTCTCAATCTAGATTATTATAAGGGGATGGAGGATTATCTTGCAAGGGTAGGATAGGAAGGGAAGTACCCTCCCTACAACAAGAGCCAAGGTAGAAGGCTCCTCAAGGTCTTCTTCATCAAATTCCTATGAAGCAAAGGTAATCAATCTTGCAAAGATCGTGGATAGAGCTGAGATATCATCCATTGATTTAAAAATATGTTTCTTTATATTTCCTTGTGTCAAATTAATAGGGACAGGAAAAAGCACCTAAGAGTCACTACCGACCTTGGGAACAGGGATAGTGACCAAGTCTAGGGAAGCAGGGGCTACCTCTATCACAAGCATGACATAAGCTAGAATACAAATAGCTTTCAAAGGGGAACCCTTCTTATGACCATCACTCATAGTAAGGTCATCCTCCAGCTTAAGGTTTAGTAGAGGATTTTGAATCCCCAAAAAAGAAGTAGAAGTAGAGGAGGAAGAAGATAAAGCTATGGAGGACACCATCATTGTATTAGGAATGTCCAAAGGCTACAAAAGGGAGGAATGTATAGAATGAATATTAGAAGAGGAGGCTCCAATAAGGGAACAATGAAGACTTACACGCTTTTGGGGTGAGCACCATCAACACCCATAGGAGGAGCCAAAAGGAGGACAAAATAAATAGGAACTAAAGCATAAATAATAGAAATAGGAACAACAACAACAAAAGTAGAAACATGGACAATGGGATCCTTCTTTGTTTAATGTGAGGCGACATGCTTCACAGCTAGAGCCTTTTACCCGTGCTTATGCTCACATGTAAGTGGGTTACATTGGCTACAAACACTAGAGGATGTGGCTTGAAAAGAGGCCATAGGCTGCTACTCAACTACATGGGCATCCTTCACAAGCATTGCTAGTGGAAGAGTAGCCTCTTGAGTAGGAGCAGGAGGAGGAGGTACATGCATAGAAATGGTGACACAAGGAGAAATAGACACAAGAGCCTTGTTAGTGGAACTCTTCTCATTCTTTTCTTGAGGGATAGGTGGAGGAATAGTTAGATGACATGAAGGCTAAGACAAAAGAATAACACTAAGGGAACACTTCCCCTTGCCATATACAATGGGTTGGGGAATTGTGGGTAGAATAGGCAACTGAAAAATCCTGGCACTTCACCTTCTGCCATGTGGGCACCATTCCACTTCCCATGCAGGGCATATGAGTAGGAACTGAGGATTCCACCATGGGTCAAGAAGTATAAGTAGATGGAGCAGAAGATATAGAAGGGGAAGGCTCTAGAGTGAAAGGAAGCTTCTCCTTCCCTTTTGATGGGGCTCAAGGGATGGCTCACTATTATGCTATCATGGAGGCCTTCACAGAGATAATAAGGAGACATAGGAAAACCAACTTTTGGAACTGAGCCCCTAATCTTGTATTTAACATAAGCTCGATATAACAAGTCTCCCCTAGGAGGGAGAGGTTTTACTAGGGCAAGAAAAAAGTGATCCAAAGAAAATCCCCCACATGACACCAATGATTTATAGGCAATGTCATGAACCACATGCATTGTGCCCTCATGGGGGGATTTGGAACACTTGCAAACTATAGAGGCATCCCCATTCATAGAGGCTAGCCATGGAATATATAGCCTAACTTTGAAAAGGATAAATTTTAGAATCACAACAAATGATAAATCTACTGCCTTAGGTCCTACCAAGAACATCAAATAAATGGTGCCATAGGGGAAACACAAATCTTGTCATGAGTACAGAGAGTGGCCTACGACTCATCATACTTCTCCTTGTGTAAACTATTAACAAAAAAGGTTTCCTTCATTATCATGTTCACTCAACTTGTCAGATCAACCATGAAACTAGTCACAATGTTACCATTAATCTAGGTGGGAATGTACAATGTGGAAGGCTCCTTATTTAGTGGAAAATCATGTGAGGTAAAAGATATGTCAGGAATAACACTCATGTTCTCAGCAAGAGGAATACATATGAATGAGACAATTTTCATGTACTTAGATGAGACTAGCCTAGAAGAAATAGAAGATTGTGGAACTAGATTGGAAGAATGAAAAGGAAATGGATTACTGTAAATGTATAACTAGCTATTAGCCTTGGCCACAAGTTTATTAGAGTTTTGTTTCCTGCCATCAAGACAAATAGTCCCATTGTTGATGCAATCTTGAATCTCATGATGTAGGAATAAACATCACTTGGTGTCATGTACATGCACTCAATAATTGATAAAATTGTTGTGCATCATACTACTCAAGATACAACTCAAAAAGAGGTCAAGTTTCTAGCAATGTTAAAATTTTATCTTTTAACAACTTTTTCAAAACACTAGTATAGGATTCAGATAGTTTTATAAAATTTCTATTGTGCTCCATACCTTTTGTTTAAGGATTAGAGACCATGTTGGCAATGGAATTATTCTATCTTCCATTTCCAAATCCCAACACTATTGATTGAATATCCAAATAGGATCATGAGGAACCCCCAATCTAAGTGACCATTTGTTGGCACTCACATAGTGTTGCACACAAATGTGTAAAGGATACTTTATCAGGGAAAAATTTTCTTGCCATGATTTCTATAAAATTACTGATGAAGACCTTCTAGACATCAGAGTTAGGTAGAGGATAGGAGATTTGATAAAAAAAACACTTGATAATGAGCAATAAAGTCAGTAACCTTTTCATTGCTCCCTTGCTTGCATTAGACAAGATCAAAGAATGTCATCTTTGGTCTGATGCTAGCTTGGAACTGTCTAAGGAATTGGTTCACCAATTGATAAAACAAAAAGACAAAATTATCTAGTAAAGATCAGTACCACTCAAGGGAAACATCCTTAAGGGATCATGGAAAAATCTTTGCCATCAAAGCATCAGGGTGGAAGAAGTTAGTGCACAAGGCATTAAATGCTGACATGTGCATCTGAGGGTCTCCACATCCACTATACTTTTCAAACTTTGGAATCTCCATCCCCTAAGAGAAAGGAGTGTTTAGGATGGAAATAGACAAAGGACTACGATGACAGAAAGGTCAAAACATAAGCTAAGAGTAAGTGTTGGATAGGTTCTCCAACTGGTTCTACATTTGTACCATATTTTGTAATGAAGCATTCAAGTTAGGATTAGAAGATGAAACATGACTAGTGGAACCACCACCAAAACCACCAACCCCCATATCGGTAGAGATCCCACCACTAGGACCAATATGGGTTCCAATATTACCTCTAGAAAAATAAATGTGAAGAGTGAAAAAATTGAAAACTAAAGGTACCTTATTCACTTTAAAAGTTGGGGTCTGCATAGGCCCAAAGGTGGTGTTAATAGGACTAGTCTAAACCATACATATTGAAACTCTAGGCATTGCAACTTCTAGTTGTCTCTCAATGGTCTTAGAGCCAAGATCATAGGTAGAACCCAAGTTAGAATTGTATGTTGGGACATGAGTATCTATAATATCTACAAGACCTTGAAATAGTTCTATACCTCGCTAGTTCTTGCCTAACATAGCTCTTAATGTGGTAAAAACATTAGTTGCTTGAGCTTGAGACTTATCTTTTTCCAAATACTTCTTAAACACCTCAAGCCTTTCATCAAGGGAAAGAATATTGTCCATAGGGACCTCAAGTGTATCATCTTGTATACGCAAATTCCACTTTCACAAACCTTCACCTTAGAAAACAAAATCTGAAGGAAAAATTCCACATCACCCAACTACCTTCCTTCCACTTAGAATTTTTCTCTTGTGTCAGTGAGAATATTTTTCAGAGATTCACACACAACACATAGACATTCGTGCAACTCACATACATCCCTAATGGATTCTTGCATCTGAAGCTAGTAGAGGCATATTTTTATTAGGGTTGATTTGTAATGTACCTCTTCAACCAACTGACCTAAAATATGGTAGATTCTTCCCTCTTATCCTTTAAATTCATCCATTCTTCATTCAATCCATCTCTTTTTTCATTCTCAAGCACCTCAACCTTATTCTTCACTTTCAATAGCTCTTCAACACTTCATCAACTCCACAAAGAAAGTGTGAACCAAGCCATTAGCAGTGTGGGATTGGGGTCTTGCGAGAATCCACTTTCCAAGTTTGTATTCTCCTCCATTGGCTAGTGAGCTCTTGGGTGGAGGTGGTAACATTTCACTCCTCTCCTTTGTGATTTGGTTGAGTAGCACTTGACTATTTTGTAGTGTTCATTACATCTCTACTTTCTTTACTTCTTTATCACATATTTCTATCTCACTGCTACTTGGCTATCCATGGAGGTGGAAACACCAAAATGGGGATTTGATTGAGGCAAACCCTTATACAACCTCAAAAATTTTCCCCTTTTTCTTGTGTGTAGGTGGACATACATTTGGAGCTAGCTAGTGAACATGCATACTTGTGAGATCATATTTGTCACCCTAGCTCTCATTTACTTGTTTTATCACTTAAGTTTCTATTTCCTGTATCTACTTGCTCTATTTTTACTATCAAGATTAGCTAGCTAGGCTGTAAATTTGTTTTTGAGTAGTTTGTATTGTGTTCAGTATTTTCTAACCGTACGTATGCCAGTGCACTCGAGAGATGCTAGTGTGTTGCATTGATATCCTAGAACTACACTATCATCCTCAAATAGAGAGATGTTTGAGGCACAATACCAACTCCGAAAACTAGCTCGCTTAGCCTAAACTTAAGTTCGGATCTACAGCGTGATTGAATAACATTATAGTCCTCATAATTCTCGATCCTCATCCTAAAATATCCATTTAGAATGAGGTAAGTTAGGGAACCCCTCCACTCTCAGCTCTCCATGACCTAGAGCCTTAATGTGGTTGGCCCCCCTCTCTTACATTTTGGTGAACCTGATGTGAACCAATGTCTTCCCGTTCACTGGTGTTGAAGCTTTTCTCTAGTACCTTGTGACAGTTATACTCCTGAGCATTGTGAATGTTTATGAGCATCACCACCCATTCTGTAAATTCCAGAAACATTGTTAGGAGAAGTGTATGACACCTTCTGATGGAAAGGATGAAGGTCACTTCTGTTTTCTCTATAGGCCTTTTTTCTAGATTCACCATTGGTCTTGCTGCCCAAGAGAAATTGTCGAGGGCTGAGCTAGGGTTCTCTGATGAGACCGATCACATCCCCACTCCTCCTATGTTTGCTATGCAATCATCAATAGATGAGCATGAGGTCATTCACATTCCTTCATAATATATATCCACCCTTAGCAAAGTACTGGATGACTTGGAAAATTACCTGGAAAAGGGCCCAAAGATGGCTAGGGCCACTCAAGTTATCAACAAAATAAAGTATATGGTGGGAAAGGATTGAACAGACATAGAACTCCTCACTAGTCTCTCTAGTTTGACTAAAGCATATGCCCCTCTAAACAACCCTAACATCGTACAAGGGGCCATTCTCAAAGAACATGAGAGATAGTTAGGATTGTCGATGCTTCACACATTTGTATACATGGCTAATGCAATCGCATCAATTAGCATCCCCTTTGCCTCTGAGAGGTCTGAAACTATCAAAGCAAATAGAATACCCTTGGGTTTTAGTTTCACCCCTCCCATCACCTCTAGTAGTTGAGGTTTTGGTGGGTTGAGTGGTAGAGGCTTTTGTAGTGGTGGTGGCTTCGGTGGCACTGGTGGAGGTGGTTCAGGTGGAGGCAACGGTGGTGGTTTTGAAAGTGGAGGTGGATCTAGTGGAGGCCCTGCTAGTGGCAATGGCTTTGGTAGTGGTTATGGTAGTAGTCACACCTATGGCTTAGGTGGTGGTACTGGAGGAGGTTCCATTGGGCCTTTGTCATCCCAAGACTTTATTTTGAATACTCTTCTTCAAAATATGGGAAAGATGCAAAACCAGCTGGCGAGCCTCTCCCAAGCCTCTACCCAGCCTATATTTCATCCTTTCTTTCAACATAGTCCATTGTCTGTAGCAATCTTAAGTACTCACTTCCCACAAGGAATGTAGATTCCTAAATTTGAGAAATATGGTGGCAAAGGGGACCACAGACACATGCATTCACCTTCAATGCCCTATGTACAAATTTCCTTCATCATGATGCATTGATGGAAAAATTAGTCCCTCAATCTCTTAAGGATACAACACTCGAGTGGTACTGTTCCTTACCAGATAATTCCATTTTCTCATTTGACCAACTTGTGAATCAGTTTCTCTGATAGTTCCAAGCCAACATCGGACTGAAGATGACCTTTTCGGATCTCTCTCGATGCAAGCAAGGAGATAATGAAAATATTATTGATTTCATATCATTATATCAAGAGATCTTCTCATAGATCTCATATCCATTTCCTGATTTTGATGTATAGAAGGTATTCATAGGGAACTTGCGAAGACCTTGGAAGGACAAGTTTTCCCTTCTAAAGTACCCTTCTTTCGCACATTTGTGTGCAACGCTATGAGAATATCAATAGACAATAGTCTAATTTAGGGGATCATCCTCATGCTCCCGTTTAGAGGAGAATTCCATTGTATCAATCTCTAGGAAAGGTAAGGTTGTTGTGAATCTAGTAGCCACTACAAATGATAATAGCCTTAGACGAAATTGAAAGTTCAAAAAGTTAGTAGAATCTTATTCTTCCATCCTATAAAAGTTGCTAAAGGATAAGATCATAACCTTGGAGAACCCTAAAACCCTCAAGGAACCTTACCCTAGTTGGTACGATGTAAATTCCTTCTGTTAGTACCATCAAGTTAACTGGCATGATACTGAATGTTGTATATGCTTGCATCACAAGATACAGGATCGCATCGAGGAAAGTACTATTTGTCTCGATGGGAATAAAAGAAATGCAAACAAATCAGTGATGAAAGTGAATAGTGAGTTACAAAGATACACGGACCTATTTTCATCACATTTTTCCAACATGATTATTGATCCCTTTGATTCTACCGCTTAGCCCGAAGCATATGTTAACATGGTTACATTTACCCCTTCTACACAGCCTATGACTAGTTACCTGAATGCAACATTCATTTCACATGATCTACCCTTAAACAACAAGCCCTCTCCCCTCTACATTCTTGCTCACCTCAATGGCAACATTGCGATAGGGGTCTTAGTTGACCTTACAAGTTGAGTGAATGTCATTACAGAAGAGACGTGGTTTAATTCATTGCACAAAAAAGAGTATGAAGAAACAAAATCTACCATCCATACAGATGATGGTCTTTGTCTCAAGTCGTATGGCTCAATAACTCTATCCATCCTAGTTGGACCTAGGGCTATAGACACACTCATTGATGCCATTCTAGAGTAGAATTTGTTCATACTGAAGCTAGGAATACCTTGGATAGCTTCCATAAATGGAATTTCCTTTTTCATTCATAAATGTTTGAAATTCTCTTATGAAGGTGTTGTGCATGTAGTACATTACATTGGATACCAACCATTGGTGTCCTGTGGGGGTTACTTGCTGGATCATTTTTGTCCTGCCTTGATTAGTCCACTCCTCACAAGAACAAACCTACTTTACAAGAACTATGTGAAGTATAAGGCTAGGGGCAAGGGACAATCAAAGCTGGCCCTTTTGGTAGTGCAGTAGCTAGCTTCCTCCTCTTCTTGAAATGGAAAGGAGAAGCTCCCCCATCCTTGGGATGGCTCCCCTACTCCTATTTCTAGAGAAGAGTTTTGGATGAATATTCCTAGCTTTTACCCACTGAGTTTGATGATACCTGCTTGGCATAAACCTAAGATCAAGATATTGGACCTCCCTACTAAATCACCTGGACCTTGGTACTACTTGTATGGTAAGGGAAAAGGTCCTCATGGAGAATCCTCTATGCCTTGGCCTTTGCGGCCTACTACCACCCCTACTCCAAAAGTAGTAAACGGGAAGAGGCCCACTACCAAGGCACTAGGTCTGACTCCCCTTTTTATTTCTCAAGTGCTCCTACTCTCATCCAGGAGCTTGTCCCTCTGCTGGAAATAGCTTTGGTGGACACTCCCATGGCTAGCAGGAGTCTTCCACTCCTTTGTAACCTTTGATCTCTAGCTCAAAGAGTCACAAAAACCACTTTGCACATGAATGCAAGCACTAGTGAAAGGCTCTCACGACCGTGCAGGCTACATTCTAGAGGAAGGGAGAGGAGATGACCACCCCTACTTTAGGTCCCCCTTCTATGTCCTCCTCTCTTCTCACCTCTACTTCTATTCAACTAACCTCTATATTGCTTTCAAATCCTATTGTGAGTGTGCTGGACCTCAAAAAGGTGTAGATGTTCATGGCTCCTTCAATTGAGCCACCCTTGTTGATGTCTCTCCCAGACGTCCCACCTTTTCAAAACCTATGGATATGCTAAATACTTCAGTGGTGTTTCCTACAGTTTTCTCCTCCTCCTCTTCATCTATGCCTCTTTCCTTGTTTGTGGGGAGTTCTCATCCCCCGAGGAAGCAGAAGATGGAGGATGGTCCTTCCATCAAGAAGGGCATAAGAGGATCCCACCCTATCTGAAGGGTATTCTTGTGTTGGCTTGTTCTGTCTTAGTGACGGAACCACTCCTAGCTTCCCCTAAGTTCGTTGCCGCTTCTGAATCACTCGGTGAGCCTAGCAGTGAATCTCAAACTCTCTGGATGAAGTTCCAGCCTTGTTAGCTATCTTCATGAAATTGCTGACCATAGCTCCACAAGAGCCGAGTGGAGGAGACCTTGTAGGGCCTTCATCCTTATCCCTTGTTGTGGGAGAGCTAGAAACTCTCCCCCTTAACATTCCACCACTATAGTCTCATCCTCCTCCTTACAATGATCTAGATTGGGAAGTGAACAACATCTTGGTCGATGAGTGTTAGGGGAGGCATCTTCTTTATCTTTAGATTAGATGTGTGTGTTGTGATGTGTTCCACTGTACTCATGCTATGTGTTCTTGGATGACTCTTGTCACCCTTGTTGGTGCTTGGATACAGGAGTGGATTTTGTGTTGTAAACCTTCTTCTATCTGTATCATCATTCTTCCATGTTTGTGATTGATTTTCAACAAATTCTGGACGATACAAAGTGTTAGAAGAATTTAGGCTTCCCTTCCATGTTGACCCAATTTTTTATTTTCACTTTGTCTTTTCGTGCATTCTTCACATGGTCTGATATAGTAGGTGGTTGATGATAGTTCATTTGTGTACTATTATTATACTTATATATATTTATGAGTATCTCTTACCCCAAAATATCAAATCACCCCTGTGCTCTTTATTTATGCTTATTTATTTTTTGCTCTTTTCATTTCTTTTTCTCTTCTTTGCTTGAGTTGTCCCTTTCATGTGTGACAAATCCATTTCTATGATGTTATGATTTTTAGAAAACACATTTGCTACCAACGAATCTTTTCTCAAAAATCCTCCCAAACATTTCTTTCTCAAAACCACATTCAAAACTAATACCCATAACGGAACACATTTTTTTCATCATGGGTTCACAAATAAAGAGCTTGAGAAATTTCCTTCAAGGTGGGAGCAACCTTTACCTTCCCCCTCCAAGGGAGCATTTTCTTCCATTCAAATTCCTTGATGAAGCGAACATCTTTCGAAAGGATTCCTTAATGATGAATTGATTTGAGAAAAAATGTCTCTTTTTGTACTTTCAAACAACGCATCCCTTGAGTGGACCCCCTTCTCTTTTCACATTGGGTTCTTGAGGGATCCCTTTGTAATCATTCCAATTTTCTAATGATTTGTGTGATTGTCTACTTTATCGCCTATGTGACTGCTTTGTTTCAGACATTCTCTATCAGCGGGTAAAAATGTCACTTTGTAGGTATGCTTGTGTAGGTGCACCTGTGAAGACGCTTTCCAATCTGACTTTGCAAAGTCTCCTCCTTTGGGTTTCCTCCATGAAAGAGATCTTGGGGATATCTCCTTGTAGGTTTGTGGGCCTGTAAGGCACCTTTATCTAGGTTTCCTTCATGTGAGAGATCTTGGGGGATACCTTCTTCCATGTCTACAGGCTGGTAAGGTGCTTACTTTGTGGGGCTTCCTTCATGTGAGAGATCTTGGGGGCTGCCTTGCATGTTTGCGAACCTGTGAAACACTTTCATCTTGTAGGATTTTTCCATCATTGGCTAAGGGCCTTTGGTGTACCTTGTGCAGCTTCATAGTTTTGTGGGGCTATGGAGTCATTTGTTCCATCCTGTGCTTTTGAGCTCACTAGATCACATTCTACTTCATCAATAGTTTAGGTATACATTTCTAACCCTACTAACTCCTTGAGCTAATTTATCAAAGCATTCATCAATACTCATGCTCACTAAAGTGGGGGAAAAATGTATAGTAGTGAATTTACACCCCTTATGAAAATTCCCCTTTCACATACCTTCACCTTAGAAAATCAAATCCTAAGGAAAAATTCCACATCACCCAACTTCCTTCCTTCCACTTGGCATCTATCTCTTGTGTTGGTGAGAGAATATTCATCAGAGATGCACACGCAGTGTATTAACTTCTGCATGATGTGCTTACATCCCTTACAGATTCCTACATCTGAACCTAGTAGAGGCATTCCACTTTCGATTAGGGTCAATTTTCAATGCCCCTCTTTGACCAACTGACCCTGAATATGGTAGATTCTTCCCTCTTCTCCTCCAAATTCATCCATTCTTCATTCAATCCATCTCTTTTTGCATTCTCAATCACCTCAACTTCATTCTTCACTTTCAATAGCTCTTCAAAACTCCATTAGTTTCACAAAGCAAGTGTGAAGCAAGCCACTAGTAGTGTGGGCTTGGGGTCTTGCAAGATTCCCCTTTCCAAGTCCGTATTCTCCTCCATTGGTTAGTGAGCTCTTGGGTGGAGGTGGTAAAATTTCAATCCTCTCCTTTGTGATTTGGTTGAGTAGCAATTTACTATTTTGTACTGTTCATTACATCTCTACTTTTTTTACTTCTTTATCACATATTTCTATCTCATTGCTACTTGGCTATCCATGGAAATGGAAACACCAAAACAAGGGTCTAACTAAGGAAAGCCCCTATATAGCCCCAACAATTTTTCCCTCTTTCTTGTGTGTAGGTGGATGTACATTTGTAACTAGCTAGAGAACATGCATCCTCGTGAGATCATATTTGTCACCCTAGCTCTCATTTACTTCTTTTATTACTTTAGTTTCTATTTCTTGTATCTACTTGTTCTATTTTTACCATCAAGATTAGCTATCTAGGCTCTAAGTTTATCTTTGAGTAGCTTTTATTGTGTTCATTGTTTTCTATCTGTATAGACATCGGCGTGCTTGAGAGATTCCAACATGCCACACTAATGTCCCAGAACTATGTTGTCATCCTTGGACAAAGAGATGTCTGAGGCATAGTACCAACTTTGAAAATTGGCTCATGTAGCCTAAACTTAAGTTTAGATCCATAGAGTGATTGAGGTACATTATAGTCCTCATCATTCTTGATCCTCATCCTCAAATATCCCTTTAGGGCGAGGTAAGCTAGGGTAGCCCTCTACTCTCGGCTCTCTATGACTTGGAGTGTTGACATGGTTGGTCCCCCTCTCTTACACATCTTCCTCCATAGAAGAGGAAGATGGATAATTAGGTGTAGGAATATGAGGGGCTTCCCAAAAGGGATTGGAGAATCCTATAGAAATTCCTAAAACTATTTCCTCAAAAGAAGGATAGGTCTGACCAAAAGTGAGCTTCCTAGCTTCCATCCTTACATTTCAAAGAATCCTTCTAACAATGTGTTTGAAGGTCATAGATTGGGTCATAAAGCTCATAAATATTTATGAAACATGAATCTATAATGTACCCAAGATGCGAGAGAACACATTTCTAACACACATAAATGAAAAGGACATTCACACTAGGTTCATCAAAATGTAGAGAAGGGGGATTCACTACTCCCAAGTCTCTGAGACACCAAAGAGTCTAAAGGGATTAAAATTCCCTAAACTACCTCAATACTACCTTAACTTTAGATAGAAAGAACAAGTTGAAAAGGAAGGGAAAATTATGTTAGAGTAAAGGTTTTAATTTAATCATGTTGATTAAATTACCTTTATTCCTCTCTTAAGATTTCACTTTAGTTGCATTTTGTGACATTTAATAATTATATTAATTATTAAATGTCTACCTATTAGGGTTTCTTTTAGGGTTGCACAATATCCTTTTATAAGGATTCATCATTGTAATTTATCTCTCTCTCTCGGATGAATACTTTTTTCAGCTTTAGAGCACCCTTGCTTGTTTGTCTCCATCTCTTCTTTCTGTGACAGGTTATTTGCATGCATGTGATCTTCGAGGTCTGTGAAGTTGGCTTTCTCAACTTCTACATGGTATCAAAGCTCCAGACCTGCTGCTTCCTGTTCGTCTTTTGAAGAATTTGGAGCTACGAGGGTTAGATCTGGCTTTCAGGGTTTCTGGTTGTTTTTTTTTAGGATCTGGGTAACTCCATTTTTTGGGTGCATTTTGGGCCCAAACGGACCTCACAGTTGGATTCAGAGCGGCCAAAAACCCATATTTTCATATATGGCTTGACCTATTTGGGCATAGTTGATCTGGTAGGCAATTTTTTTTGCCCAAGGGCCGTACGGCCCCCAGGCATGATTTTCGAGGTCAAAAATTCAAAATAAAATAAAAAATAAAACAAAGTTTTTTAAAAAACTGGGCTGCCAGTTTAAAATGCAGCCAGCCGCCGGCCAAGCGGCCACCAGTGAGGCGGGGCCACCACTTCCCGCCCCGCCACCTCCGCTCCGCCCAGCCGCCGCCGGCGACCGCCCGCCGAGCTCGCCCACTGTGCCTCCAGCGTGCCACCTCCACGCCACCTCCGCACCACCTCCGCCAGCGCGCCACCCGCGCCCAACCCCTGGTCGCCCAGCGGACCAGGGGCCAGGCTTTTTAGCCCCCAGGGCTTCTGAAGGACCTTATTGTGCTTTTTCGAGCTCTTTCAGTAAATCGGGTGTAAAATGGGCGTATGATCTCCATTTTTTTCAAACAAGATACCATTGGAAAGCTGATTCCGGCGCTGATCTGATGGTGTAGGTCTGATTTTCAGTTTTTTCCGCTTTGATGCTGTTTTTCTCAGTCAAAGTCAGAACAAATTTTTTGCACTCCCGGAGCCATATCTTTTGCATACGGACTCCATTTTTCGCAAACAAATAGGCGTTGGAAAGGGGTTTTTGTGTTATTTCCAGATCTATCATTTATTTTTCTAGAATCTACACCAAGTACCTTTTATTCAGTATTTTGTGTTTTCACACATCTGTTAGTTACTTGGATGTTTCAGCACTTGGAAATGATTTGTTTGCATGGGATGGCATATGTTGATCTGATTTATCAGTATTGAGATCAGTTAGTCTTAGATTTTTAATTTGAAGAGTTATCATGGGTTTTTCTACTCACCCTTCAGTTGTATTTCTGGAACGGGGTAATTATGAGTCATGGGCAAAGGGCATACTTACACATTGTAGGTGGCTAAATTTGTTGCCTTATTTGTATGATCTCATACCTAAACCAGCAACTTTAGAGGGAAAACTAGCTTGGGATATCATTAGAAGTCACATAGTAGGAGTTATTTTGTCTAGTGTTGTTTCTGACACTGTGTGGGCTATATCGGGCATTGATTGTCCTCACTCACTTTGGACACGTCTTTGGGAGATCTATGGAAACCCCAGTCTTTCTCCATTCCCAGAGGATCCTACTTCAGATTGTCTTGTACCCATTGGTTGGAGAGAAAACACACCTTTTGATCATGATACTTTAAAGGAACTTCAGTATTTAGACACCCTTACATATTCTGATGAATCAGAGGATTGTCTCACAGTTCCTACTCTTCAGACTGAGATTATACTTGTATCAGCATCTTCTCCTATTGTTCTTGATCAGTTTGATATTGCCTCTTCTTTGGCTCCTATTGATTCAGCTAAGCAGGACATCATACATCTTTCAGACATGGCTACTTGGGATTCTTATCTTGCAGGCATTTCATCTTTGTTTGTAGAGTCCTATATTGCAGATCTGGGGATTACTTTGAGGATTTTCAGCTCCTCTTTGTTGACAGCCATATTCCAGCTATTAGCCCACCATTGTGCATTCTTGAGGTTGTATTTCAGGATTCTTCAGTTCAGTTTGGATTTGACATCTTTTGTTTCAGTTCAGACAGAGAGATTCTTCAGCATCCTATCATGGCACACATCTTGAGACATCTTGGTTCTTCTCTTTTCACAGGGTTTCTTCGACATTGTCCTTTGGATCCGTTTCTTCCCAAGGGGAGGAATATTATATGCCGCTTCAGGATCTCTTTCTGGATTCTACCTCAGGCATCCATATGTGCGACAGGAGTTTCTTCATTGTGGGGGGGCCTTCTAGTCTCTTTCTTTTTCTCCTATGGAGATCATTGTACATGTACTTATATGATAGAAGCTATCTATGGGGGGTCTTATGTTATCCACCTCCTATCCTTCTGTTATTAGTGCATTTATTTCTTTCATCTCTTTTTGGAGTAGAGTTTTTCCCATGAGGTTTTCTCTATTTCTCCACTTTACAGAGATTTGGTTGTAATTGGGTACCTGATCAGGCCTTGTTGCCGGGACCCAAGTTTACTTTCTTGCATTGTAGTTACCTTTGCTTTCTTGCATATGTTTGTAGCTGCACTTTTGCTCATCTTAAGGGGGGGTGTTAGAGTAAAGGTTTTAATTTAATCATGTTGATTAAATTACCTTTATTCCTCTTTAAGATTTCACTTTAGTTGCATTTTGTGACATTTAATAATTATATTAATTATTAAATGTCTACCTATTAGGGTTTCTTTTAGGGTTGCACAATATCCTTTTATAAGGATTCATCATTGTAATTTATCTCTCTCTCTCTCGGATGAATACTTTTTTCAGCTTTAGAGCACCCTTGCTTGTTTGTCTCCATCTCTTCTTTCTGTGACAGGTTATTTGCATGCATGTGATCTTCGGGGTCTGTGAAGTTGGCTTTCTCAACTTCTACAAATTAGATTTTGTTTTCCTTATGCTTTATGATAGAGGTTTACTGAAAGTAGGTGAGTAGACCATGGAGGCCTCAAATTGTAGACTGATTGGATCTCTACTAGAGGATGACAGTGCATGGTTTAAACTTTAGTGTTCCATGTTGGAGTCTCAAATATGCATTGGCATCATGTATGGATGGAGGTTTTAGTTATAAATTGAAACAAAAAGTCTACTAACAACCCAAAATTTTAGGTTTTATAGTTTAACAAAAATATATGGAAATGAAAAATACAACAAGAATAATACTATAACTAATAAACGTAAACTAATCTAACAAAAAAATGAAGTGGAAGAAAGTAGAAGAATGCCAAATTAATGAAGGTCCTCTTCTCCAATAAGCTCTTCACAATTGGATTGCACCTACACACCCAGTAACAAAAAAATGTTGGTCCTATGTTTTGAGGTTTTCCTTAGTCAAACCCCTACTTTGGTGGTCCCACCTTCACAAACAACCAATAGAACACAAGATGTAGAAATATAATAAAGAAATAGAGAGAAAAGACAATCTAGATGGTACTCTACAAGTAAGATAATGCAAATAATAAAATAATCCAATATCACCTTCCTTTTTATGAACTCATGAAGCTTAGAGTGGAAGGAGAAGAACAAGATCACAATGCCAATGGAGTAGAGCTATGACAACCTTAAATGAAAATGGTGCCAGAGTAGCAAGAGTAGTGTAGAAGTGAAGTATGAACTTGACAAGAGCAAGAGAGAGTGATGGAGAAGCAAGGAGTGATAAAATGTTTGAGAGAGTTGATAGAATGAAGAGAGATCTTGAGTGAGTCCAAGAATGAGGTTCAAAAGACTAATTTGGAGGAAAAAAATTTCATTGTTGGTGGTCAAGAATCGAGGAGGAATGTTACAATCATGGTTGACAAAGAATCATAATTCCTCTAACATTCGCTGGCCCGAGAATCCTATCAGGGAAAAAGTGTGGATTGTAGATGTTCACATAGCGCTCGGAAATCCTTGAAAAAAATTCCCTCACTAACACATAATGATGAGGACACGTGGAAAAAGAGGAAAATGTGGTAGGTTTTTGGATTATCAATCTTGTAAGGCTAAAATGAGGGTAAATTAATGGGAATTTTCACAGGGTGTAAATTTACACCATTACAGACATAAAATGATAGAAAGAATAATATTTTAATAAAATAAAGATAATATACAATTTTAATAATTTTTTTGAAGAGTTTCCACTCCCAAGCATAGAAGAAGAGTAGCTTGCTAGTGCAGTGAAGAAGCAACAAGATTCTCCAAGATAATAGGAACTTTACAAGATATCTTTGTGTTTGTAATAATGGAGTTTATTCATAAAGTTGTGGAAGAGTTATTTGAAAGATATGTAAATAAAAGAGATAGAGAATGTTGGGAATTCTCAAGAAGCAATGTAGAATGATGAAGAAATGAGAGAGGAAGAGAGATTTGTGTATGTTAGTTCAAAATATCCAAATCTAGACCAAGAAGGAAGGCCTTTTTGGTCCAAATAGCCTGCTTGAGTGATTCTCAATGAGGGTGCAAGTTGGCAGAGGAACTGTACTACCAAAACATGTCAGGTGTAATGTATTAATGACCAAATCAGTCACAAATTTTCATGGGGTTAAAGTATGACACGAAAATTTCTCCATGGTGCACACTAGTTTATGAGAAAATTGGACTTAACAGTCAAAGAATTGGGCATGCTAGATGGTGAGAGATGGTTTTGGGTTAAAAGGGAGAATAATTATCATAACTTATCTAAAGAGGAAGGCATATGTAATTTGAAATTTCATAGGATTCAATTTATGAAATTACACTTTTCCCTCACTTTACCAAGCAGATAAGTTCAACAGAAAATGTGAGCTAAAGTAAAAAGAGGAGAGTATTTTGCCCAGGATGTGAAGGGGAAGCAAATTATTCTATCTATGTTGAGTTTCCCCTAGGGAGAAAACTTGAGTCAATCCTGCATAGAATGGTTAGGATATATCACCATAAACATGTCAGTTGTAGACAAACATGTTAGGAAAAATTAATGATTAGACACCAAAAATTATATAAACACAAGATAACACCAATATGTATAGGTAATTGTGTTATGCTAGGGACCATGCAGCAATCCCATCGACTTGTGACTAGTTACTTCAAAACTATGTTGTAGGGCAACCAAAAAAAAGAGACATAGACATTGATAAAGACAAGGTTTAGTGAGTTTCCCCCACACTAGATGAAAAATAAGATAGTTGGATGTAAACATACTTAAAAAAGAATCATATGATGAGATCTATAATATGAATATGATAACCTCCCCCTAGAATGGCTTGCACTATGCAAAGGAGCACAAGTTATTCTAAGGAGAAGAAAGAGAGATGTTGTATCATGAAAACACAACGAGATGTATTCATGAAATGATACTTGATATGAAAAGTGTTTGTACATCAAAAAATAAATGCATAAGAGAGACAGGGAGATCCTAGTATTTGGGGTTAATATGATTCATATTAGTAGCATCTATACGTGGCTATGTATGAATCATCATCATTTTCCCCAAATATTGAAGGAGTACATAAAAAAAAAACTAAATATTTGGGTCAAGATGGAAGAAGGCCTAAATGCCTAGGTAGCACTTTGCATCATCCCCAAATGTAAAAAAAAAAAAGCATGATAAAAAGAAGAATGATGATACAAATAGAGGAAGTGTATGGTAGATTATTTTCCCTATATGTAAATACCTACAAGGGTATCTCGGTTCTTCCAAGACATACCACAAATATATCCAAGCAAGTATGGAGGAGCATAAAAAAAAAATCTAAAGACATGAAGGGTATTTCTCTAGTTGATCATTCTCAACAAGTCATCTTCCTCCCAATCTAGTTCATAAGGTCAAAGAGGATGAGATTTCAAAGATTCAATAGCTAAGGTAGTACCCAACATCTCACTTGCAACAAGGGTTAGAGATGAGGTTTCTTCAATGTCCCTATCTACTAGCTCTTACGAGTCAAGTGTCAATGACTTTGTAAAGGTAGTTGACAGAGTCAAAATATCCTCTAGAGAGTTGAACATACACTTCTTTGAAGAGAAGTGTGGTGACTCAACTATAGGTTGTGGAAGGATAGGAGCCTCAATGTGAAACTCTAGAAGAGTAGTGACAAACTCTAACAAATAAGGAATTTCCTCAATGATAAGATTAGAAGAAGAAAGACGAGTTGAAGGAGTAACCTCTTGTGGCGAGGTTGGCGGATGGTAATTTTCTCCATCTTGTGCTTAGACATAAGACTATAGTGTTGAGAGGTGGTAGGAATAGATAGGTCCATACAAGATATGACTTTTGTATGGGGTATATTTATGGGTTGCACTAGTAGAGGAATATTAGGTAGATAAGTGATAAGAGGTAGTTTCAAAGAAGACACAATGAATACCCACACACTTTTGGGCTTAGGTTCATCTACATCTCTTGAAGGATCTGAGAGAGATAGAAACATGAGAAGAAATAGAGGAAGACATAGGAGCTTAAAAAAGACCCACCCTCTATCTTCTATGTGACTTTATGTTCCCTTTCCATCACACATCAATAATGATTACACTCACATGCAAGTTAGTTCTGATGAAGATGGGGAACATGAAATTTTTTTTGAGAGGACATCGATGCAATTGGTGAAGCTTTCTTTGTAGTGATTATCGATGGAAGGATAGGTTATAGAAGAAGGATGGGAGATGCTAGAGGTGCAAGAACCTTAACCTCGATCATAGGAACCTTTCCTATTTGTGCCTTTTGGGTAGGAGGAGGAATAGGAGAAATCCTCGAGGGTCGAGATATCAAAGATATATGAAGGACCAATTGAAGAAAACTACTCACCCTTTCCATACATAATAGGGTGAGGGATATCAAGAAGAATTGGAAGCTCAAAGACACGGGGATTTGAATTTGACAATGTATGGGCATTTCCTTTTCCTATGCTAGGCATAGTTGAAGGAATAGAAGGAACTACTAGAGGTTGTGAGGTCTTAGAAGAACAAAGAGGAATTCTTAAGGGAGCATGCTTATCATTAGCCCCCAATGAAGAAGGACCCAAGGATGAAGCATGTTGCTATGTAGGAGCAGATGAAAAGGGGATTGTAGAAGAAGAGGAAGGAGCTAGAATTGGATTAGATTCCAAGCCTTAAATATTATATATATAATATGATTTATACAACAAATCATCAAAGGGTAACATGGGTCCCATCAAAGTAGGCTAGAAATTGTCAAGAGAGAATCCCTTGTATGACACTAGTGACTTATATCTAGTGTCTTGGATAGTTTGCACAGTTCCCTCATGAGGAAAATTTAGGCACATGTAGATAATAGAAGTGAATCTATTCATGTATACTAGCCAATTAATGCCTAGTTTCACTCTAAACAAGTTTGATTTAGGTACATCATAATTTTTTTTATAGAGATAGTCATAGGTCCCACAAGGGATGATAGAGAAATAGATCCCAGAGGGGAAAGAGAAATACCTCCATATACTAGCCAAGTAATGCCTAGTTTCACTCTAAATAAGTCTAATTTAGGTATCATAATTTTTTTTATAGAGATAGTTGTAGGTCCCACAAGGACTGATAGAGAAATAGATCTCAGAGGGGAAAGAGAAATACCATCATGTGTAGGGATGGTAGCCTTACACTCATCATACTTCACCCTATGTAGGATATTAATGAGGAGAATCTATTATATTATCACATTGAACCTCTTGATTGTTGATGTTATTTGTTATTGATGTCAAAGGTTGATGGTGTTTGGTACTTGTTCATTTTATGGTGTTTTGTGATTAATGTCAATGGTACCTTGTTGATGCAAAAGTATCACAAATTTGCAAAGATCATTTAGTGAACTGCTTTAGTATGGTGTTGAAATTTCATGGTACTAATGCTAAAGTATTGGTGTCCCATCATCTAGTGTCACATGATCTTTGTTGGATTGGTTTTGAAGGAGAATGGTGATTGTTACAAAGGTGTGGGGTGAGTTTTTTTTACAAGAGATACAAGATACAAGGACTTGTCATGCTTTGACATGACCAAAGGTGATTAGCATTATAAGTATAATGAGAATTGAGTAGCTAATATAAAATTGACTTGTATGACTCTAGAAAAATGGTTGCAAATATTGAGAGAAGGGATTAGTACCAGAATCATTATGATATTTGCAAATATCTTGTTGATACATGAAGTGACATGGGCAGGATCTTGTTTGTTCAGTTTGTTCATTCAATTTCAGGAGTTATGTTTGTTATTGATGACAAGAGCTTGTTCATTCATTTCATGTTGTTGATGATCAAGTGACTAAAGGTACCATGGACATCATTCAATTCCTAGTGTTGATGCTCATTGCTCTTTCTCTATTCATGTTGTTGATATTGATGCAAAATTCTGAAAGATAGGTTGTTGATTTTTCTATATCTTTCAACCTAAGCATCTTAAACCCTAAGACTATTCCATATCATAAAAACCTAGGGTTTAAGTGTTTTCAAAGCCTTCAAAGTGAAAAGAACTTTATGTTATATTGGATGGTTGACTTGTTATAGTAGGTAGAAAGTTATTTAAGTAATGCCTTAAGGGTTTAAGATAGTTTATTGATCAATTCCCTCTCCTAGGCTTGGTTGCAATGGCAGGTAAATGGTTCTTTTTAAACTACCTAAAGCAAAATCAAAGGTTGTTATTCAATTATGTCTTGGCAGGTAATGAAAATATAATGCTCTCTTTAAATATAAATGGTTACTTGGTGTATTCAAGGATGGAGGGTCTAGGAGTAGGACTTTCCAACCTTGCAGCAACAGTAAGAACAATGGAAACACAATGGAAAAGAACACAATCACATATGGAAATATAGATGATGTTCAATTATTCACTAGAAACATGCCTTGCCTTCTAGCTTACAAAATTATAGAATGATATGGTGTTAAAGCCCATAAATACAATGTAGGTTAAGGCCCTTATCTATCACTTCTATCCTTCTACTTCACTACTACTTAATGAAACTACATGATGCCTATATATACTAATTCCAAGCTCTAGAAAAGTTCTGCATTGGCCTCAAGAGGTCTCAAACCCTGAAGTAGATGAAATGTGTGAAGGGTTAGTGAAAACATATGATTATCTTTTGATTGATGGAAAAACACAATGCAAATCAGGATGAAGGTCCCTTGGTGAATGAGAATCCTTATGGAAAGGCTTCCTGAGCTCCATAAGTCACGAGATAGGTCCACAAACTTGTAAAGCCAATATTGGTTGTTGAATGCTCTCTGTCCAAATATAGCTAATATTCTATTAGCGGTAACTTTATACTGGAATCTCTGAAACACTTGAATTCTAGATATGATGTAGATGTTGCAATGATTATCATATATCCTACTTTGTGAGCTTTGATATTACAATGCAGTACAATGTGGTGTGAAATGTTGAGACGGGGTCTTATAGATAACTACTGAAATGCAAGAAAACATGAATTCACATATTTTTGGTTGATGCAAGATTGCTTGAAAGCTGGGATGCTCCTGCATCAGACACCAGAGGTTGAAGAAAAGTGATCCTCTCACTTTCCAGGGGCTAGAGGAAAACTAATGCAGTCGAACTTTGCTCGAGAAATCCATGATCAATCTTCCTTTGGTCTTCCTTTCCATTTGTCTAGATATTATTTGTATTGCCTTCCTCTAGTATTGCATCCAACTCTACTGTCTAAAATATCTTGAATTTCCTCCAAATGATGTGCTATCTAGTCTAGAAAACCAACTTCTCTATCCTTCAATGACTCTCCTTCATGATACTGGTATAGGTCTATAATGTTGAATATAGGCGATATGCCAAATTCCTTTCATAGTTCCACTTCATAAGCATTTCTAGAATCAAACTTCCTAATGATCTTACAGGGTCCAAACTTCTTCACCTTCAACCTATTATATGTCCCAACTGGAAATATTTCTTTTCTCAAATATACCATTACTTCCTCTCCTACTGCAAACTCCCTTTGCCTTCTCTTCTTATCTGTTGTCTCCTTGTAGGTATTGTTCATCTTCTCCAGATGCTCCTTAACTTGAGTATGCAATGTTTCCATGAATCCTGCAAATTATTTTTCCTCCACACTCCTTTTATTCTCCTTACTGATATCTCTTAATTCTGCTACTCCTTTGGGTCATTGTCTTGTCACAATTTCAAATGGTGTCTTTCCTGTGCTTCAATTTTCTAAATTGTTGTACGCAAATTCTGCTTACAGTAGTATCAAGTCCCAATTTCCCACTTTTCCTTTAGTCAAAAACCTCAACAAGTTTCCCAAGCTCCTATTTACCACTTCAGTTTGTCCATCTGTCTATGGATGAAATGTTGAACTATACTTCAATTTTTTCTTCATCTTCTTCTATAATGTCTTCTAGAAATATCCAATGAATCTAGTGTCTCTATCTAATACTATGCTCTTTGGTAGTCCATGTAACCTCACAATCTCCTTGAAAAATAGGTCTACAACATGTACTACATCACTAGTCTTCTTACAAGGTATGAAATGCACCATCTTAGAAAATATGTCCACAACCACAAATACAAAATGAAATCCTCTTAGTGTCTTCGGTAATCCCAAAAAAAATCAATGCTAATGTCCTCCAATGGCTTCTCTAGTATTTTCAATGGTGTATACTTCCTAGTGTTCTGACTGTTTCCCTTTGTAACTTCACAAATCCTATAGCTTTGAACATACTTCTTGACATCCTTATACAACTATGGCCAAAAATAGTTTTCACTCACCAATGCTATAGTCTTATCAATTCCAAAATGTCTTACTAGTCCTCCACAATGCTTTTCTTTGGTCAAATTATCTCTTATTGAACTCCTAGGGATGCATAACTGATTATTCTTGAATAACATACCTTCTTGAATGAAATAATCTAACCATTCACTTCTATCTGTCTCTATCGATTCCTTGCAGGATTTCCATGCCTAAGAAAAATCAATGTCATCCTCATAAATATTCTTTAGTTCCTCAAAACCCAATACTTCAACTCTCATCTCTGTTAGCAAACTCCTTTTGCTCAATGCATCTGTAACCTTGTTTGACTTCTCACTTCGGTGCTTCAACACAAATGCGTAACTCTGTAAGAATTCTACCCATCTCATGTGTCTCTAGTTCAACTTCCCTTGACTATTCAAATATTGCAAAGCTTGATGATTTGTATACAACACAAAATCCTCAGGTAACAAGTAATGTCTCCACTTCTTCAAGGCATGTGCAATTGCATAAAACTCCTAATCATAAATTGAATATCTTTTCATGGCATCATTCAATTTCTCACTAAAAATGGAAACTAGTCTCCCTTCCTAACTTAACATAGCTCCTATTGCACTTCTAGTAGCATCACAATCCACTTGAAATACCTTATCAAAGTATGGTAATGCCAACACAGGTTGTTCTATCACCTTTTGCTTCAACAACTCAAAACTCCTTTGTGCTCCAGATGTCCTCTTGAATTCCTTTTGATCTCCTCTCATTGTCTCTGTCATAGATGTGCAAATACCACTGAAATTCTTGATGAAATTCTTGTAAAAGGTTGCTAGTCCATGAAATGATCATACTTCTCCAACGTTCATGAATGTAGGCCATTCAACTATTTCTCTAACCTTCTCAAGGTCCATCTTCAATCCATCCACATATATCAAAAATCCCAAATAAATTAGTTCTTTCTTCATGAAACTACACTTCTTGATGTTTATCAACAATTTTTCTTCTCTTAGCCTCTAAAATGCTTTTCTAATATGCTCCAAATGTTCCTCCTTAGTATTGTTGAAAATCAGAATATCATCCAAATAAAAAATGGAAAACTTACCCAAGAATCTCTTCAATACTTCATTCATTAGCCTCATAAATGTACAAGGTGCATTAGTTATTCCAAATGGAATGAACAACCACTCATATAGTCCCTCATTTGTTTTGAAATCAGTCTTCCATTCATCTCCCTCTTTGATCCTGATTTGATGGTATCCACTATGTAGATCTATCTTGGTGAAATACTTTGCTCCACTTAGATTTTCCATGATGTCCTCCATCCTAGGCAATGGGAATCTATACTTCATTGTGATCTTATTGATAGCTCTTGAATCTATACACATACTCCATTCTCCATATTTCTTAGGTGCAAGTACAACTGGTACTGTACATGGGCTCATACTCTCTCTAATCAATCCTTTCTTCAATAGTTCTTGTATCTATCTATTTAGCTTCACATTCTCTACTGGTTTCATTCAGTGTGTAGATTTTTTGCAAAACTGGCTCCTAGAATAAGATCTATATGATGACTAATACTCCAAATTGGTGGTAATCCTTTTGGCACATTTTCTGATATAAGATCTTGATACTTTCTTATCAATTCAGTGACTTCCTTCTCTGATGATTCTTCTTCTCTAGTGATTCTCTTTGCATTTAAGGCTTTGTGCTTCCTTGGAACCAAATCAAAACACATGTTCTCATGTCTCAATCTATCCAGAAATTTCCTTCCATTTGCCAAATTGATTCTAGCTATTCCACATACTTCACTTTTGGGTTCATCTTCCAAAGGTTTCAAGGTGATTCTCCTTCCATTGGATGTTATGGTATAGGTATTCTTTCTCCCATCATGTATAGCTTTCTTATAATATTGCCAAGGTCTACCCAACAACATATGACATACATCCATCAACATAATATCACACAACACTTCATCATGATATGATCCTATTTTGAATTTCACTAGACATTGCTCACTTACTAGTATCTTATGATCATCCTATAAGGCTTTAGATGTTTTCTCCTTTCCAAATTCAAAATTTTCACCATTTCCTCATAAACTAGATTATCTATACTACCATTATCAATGATAACTTTTCAACACTTAACTCCTACTTTGCATCTAGTCCAGAACAAAATTTTGCTTTTTGGTTCTTCCTTAGCTATTTCTTTCTCTTGGATTAGTGCTCTTCTCATGAATAACAACTCTCCCTTCCTAGGACTTCCTCATAAATCTATGATTTCACTGGTTTTTCCTCCACATATCCAATTCTTGCATGATTTTCATTCTTCTTAATTTCTTGGCAACACTCAAATGCTCTATGTCTTTCTCCTCCACAATTAAAATAGGTTCCTCTAAAAGTTCTCGTCATATCCTCTCATCTCTTTGGTATCCATAATTGTAGTAAGAATTGTAGCCTCCTCTTTTGTGGCAGTAAGATTTTATGTCATCTCTCCCATTTTGGTATGAATTGGAATCCCTTGCTTCCTTGTGGTGTGAATCATTTTCCTTTCTTTGCTCCACATATGGTCTTTTTCCTCTAGAATGTGACCTTCCTCTCTACCTTTGTTCATGTCCTTTAGTTAGCTTTTCCTCCACCTTTATTGCAAACTGATATGCTTCCTCTACCGAATTCATCCTTACCAGACTCTACTCTTCCTAAATGTTCATCCTCAACCCATTGATATATCTTTCCACTTTCTCCTTGCTTGCTTCACTATGTTCAGTCTTGATGATGATCTTATGAAATTCCTTAGTGTACTCCTTCACAATATTTTCCTCCTGTCTCAAGTTTTGCAATCTCTTCAGTAGCTCCATCTCATAGTTTGTAGGTATAAACTCGTTCTTCAATTTTGTCATCATTCTATCCCATTTCACAATCTTTTCATTTCCATTTTTATTTATCTCCAATTGAAATTCCTTCCGCCATATTGCAGCATGTCCTTTTAGTTTAGTCTTTGCAAACCTCACTCTCTTTGGATCTTGAATTTCTTCATACTCAAAGTATTCCTCAATGTCATTTATCCAATCAATAAACTCCTTTAGATTTAGGTTACTAGTATAGTTCATAATCTCCATTCTAGGTCACTTTCCAATCTTTGAAATAGCTTTCAACATCTTCACCTGATCTGATTCTTCCTCCTAAGAGGTTTCTTTAGCTTGATCTACAACCTGAAATTCATCATCACCACTTTCATCATTAGGTCTAGGGTTTAATCCTTTTCTTTTGTCTTCTTTAACAACATCCAATCTCACTTTCATTGTTCACACCATTTCCATCATCTCATCCATATTTCCAACACATTAATAGTAGTATGAATTCTCCTCAGTGACATATTTTCCTAGGATCTAGTGCAACTACCTTAGGTCAGCAATCTAGCTATAGGGTCACAATTGCCTCACAATCAGTGATCTGTTGACCAACAAAAGTAGCTGCCTCAAGTTGGCGATCTGTCCACACAAATATCTTATGGAATTCCAAGTGCTCAACTTCACAAACTCACTCCAGTGAAACTTCCTCAAGTTTGGTGATTTTTCCACCTTTTCTCTCCCAAGGTTCACAAACTTTCTCTAATTCCCAAAGGTTCACAACTTTGCTCTGATACCATTTGGTGTAGTCAACAATGGAGGGTCCAAAAATAGGACTTCCCAACCTTGCAGCAAGAGTAAGGACAATGGATACTCAATGGACAAGAACACAACCACATATGGAAATATAGATGATGTTTGATTATTCACTGGTAACGTGCCCTACCTTTTGGCTTACAAAATTACAAAATCATATGGCGCTAAAGCCCAAAAATACAATGCAGGTCAAAGCCCTTATCTATCAATTAAATCCTTCTACTTCACTACTACTTAATGCAACTACATGATGCCTATATATACTAATTCCCAGCTCCATAAAAGGTCCACGTCGACCTCAAGAGGTCTCAAATCCTAAAGTAGATGAAACATTTGAAGGTTCAATGAAAACATATGATTCTCTTTTGATCGATGGAAAAACATGATGTGGATCGGGATGAAGATCCCTTGGTGAATTTGCATCCTTATGGAAAGGTTTCTTGAGCTTCGCAAGTCACTAGATAGGTCCCCACACTTGAAAGGCCAAGACTAGTCATTGAATGCTCTCTATCCAAATATAGTTGGCATTCTATTAGTAATAACTTTGTACTAGAATCTCTGAAACACTTGAATTTTGGATATGATGTAGATGTTGCAATGAAGATTGTATATGTTGCTAGGTGAGCTCTAATATTAAAATGTGGAACAATGTGGTGTGAAATACTGAGACAGGGTCTAACAGATAACTACTAAAATGAAAGAAAACATGAATGCAAATATTTTTGGTTGATGCAAGATTGCTTGAAACTTGGGATGCTCCTACATCATTACTTCATTATTTCTTCCATTGATATTTCTTAGATTGTATATGTCACCACTTGCCCTAGATTCTTCAACAACCAATTTACCAAACTTTTGTTTTCTAATTTGACATCTAGTTTTATTGAATATGATATTGTACCCATTTCTACACATCCAACTCACACTAAGAAGATTATGTTGAAGATCTTTGATGTAAAGAGCATCTTCTATTATGCTCTTTCCATTAATACTAATAGAACCTTTTCCATATATGTGTACTAAAGTATCATCTCAAAGCTTGACTATGTCACCATTCCACTTAACAAGCTTGATAAAATTGCTCTTATCTCCTATCATATTGTTGGAACAATCACTGTTAATCACCCATGAATTAGCCTAAATGTTTGTATGGAAATTAGCACACACAACACTTGGATCTTTAACTTTAACTTTAATCTTCTTAGCAATAGAAAGCAAGACTTCATCTTTATTATCTAGACCACTAAATTCATCATCCTTTGAAGAGAAAGAATATTCCATGGAGTAGAGACTCTTCTTAACCTTATTTCTTCTAGCCTCTTTGTTTTCCTTTTTAGAATCTTTCAAGGTACATTTAGAAGAAAATTACCAACCTATCCACACTTGAAACATTTGAAAGGTAGCTTACCTTTGTACTTGTTGGTGCCTCTTTTCAACTTCCTTAAAATGTTTGTTTCATATTCATTAGTGTCACTATTAGAATCATGTTCTTCATATGTTTTCTTCTTACTAGCTTTGAAAGCAGCTTCCTTCTTTGGAACTTCTTTGTAAAACTCTCTCATTTCAAATGCAATAAGGGAACCATACAATCGATACATTTAAAGTTTATCCAAATCTCTAGCTTTTCTTCAAAAGAAGATAATTTAGAACTATAAGACTTAGGAAGAGATCTTAGTACCTTTTGACCACCACAGATTCTTCAAGATCTTAACCAAGACCTCTAATTGCATCGACCACTGCATAAACCCATAGCACATATCTTGTAATATCTTCATCCTTTGACATTTTTAGGTTCTCAAGCTTGCCTTTGTAGATCTAAAACTTACCTTTCTTTAATTTGATATCTCCTTCATATATGCCAGAAAACTTATCTAAGGTATGATTTATAGAGCATCCCCTTTACAACGTCAAAATATGATAGCCCACTCAAGATAGAATTATTTTCCTTTCCATTGTTCTCATAAGCCATGATGCTCAGTAAATCAGTTGGAGGAGTAGTAGGAACAATATATCCATCTTTTAGAGATTGAAAAACACCATACCCTAAAGATGACATATTAGTTTCCATATGATATTTTGAGAAAGTGAAATTTGTTCCATCAAACCTAGGAACCTTGTGAGATCCTTCTTATGCCATCCCAAATCTTGCATGAATCTATTTCTAGATTTGATTGTGTTAAAGACTTTTTTCATCAACAATTTGGATCACATGCCGTGATCCATCATTTTTCTCTTCTTTCTACCTACCATCCTGATGATGGATCACGGAGTGTGATCCGAAACATTGATGAGAAAAAAATCTTTAACACTATCAAATCCAAAAATAGATGCATGCAACAATATGGATTGTGGAAATTTATTATCATTAATCCAAAATATTCCTCAAGTTGTTAAAATTATTCTAAGGAATTAGGTTATAATACCAGTTTTTTAAGACACTGAAATACTGAGAGGGGGGTGGACCAGTGTTCTATGAAATATCAAAACCTTTGAATAAAATTAAAACTTAAACTTTACATCACATACAAAAAAATGAGAGATGAACATAATACACAACACTAGATATATGTGGAAAACACCATAGGGGAAAAAAAATATTGAGGAATACTACTAGGAGCTACTATCCTAATCTAGCCTAACAAATGAATAATAATTTACAACTTTGTTTTAGGGCTACAACCCAAGGAAGATACTAATCCTTGTAAAAATGTTTTAGGTTCACTCCCAAGGAAGCTACAACTCCTTACAAACTTTGTTTTAAGACTACAACAGAAGGAAGAAAATACTCCCTGAGTTGAGAACAAACTTAGAAAATATTACAATATAAAGTCCTACTATCTAAATCTGGCAATGATGCTCTATCCTTTTGATTATTGCAATTCTTCTCTTCAATCTCTTCTACAACTTCTAGAAATGTCTTCTCTACAGCTTACTAGCTCACTGCTTTCAACCTTCAAGATTTTTTTCCTTTGGATCATTGCCTCCAACAAACTACTAGGCACACTCTTCACTTCTCTTCTATCAAAAAAGTATGATCAAATTGAATCTAGACATGATCTTCCACTTTTTCTCTTTCTCTTTCAGTCGCTTATATAAATATCATAATGCATTACACATTCTTGACTCAACCATGACCTAGATCAACTAGGTTTACAATTTATACATGATATTACATTGATTACATTACATGTTGGCCAATGACAACAATAATATTATATTTATAAGTCAGCTAAAGATCAAACAACATAAAACATGAAGAAGGGAAAGACCCAAATAGACTACACGTAACACAAGGAAGAGGAACATGCCTTATAGATTCTAACTGTGGACTATGGAAATAGAATCACAACTTCCCTTATCCACACCTAAAAGGGGAATGAAGGAAGAGGAATCCAATTTCACAAAGTTCACACTCAGGAATAATTCCATGAGATTCCAATGTAATAGAGATTGAAATATATCAAAGGAGATTGTTCTTAAGGATGGAAATGGATAAAGAAGATAAACTATTGATGCAAAACTAGGGAAATACAAAGTGTTTGAAAACATGTTGTGATATGCAAATTGACCTAAATATGCAAAAAAACTGTAACAAAAATTAATGAGACTGAAGAGGTGCACCTAGAAACTAGAAATTGATGGAGAGGAGCTCTTGAATCCTCCAAAAATAACTATTGAATCCCACTAGGACTCATATGCCAAGCTGGGTGACTTAGTCTGATTTTGGGGAAATTCTGCCAGAATAGGTTTCATACAAAAAGGTACTCAAAACTGCAAAAAACACTTCTTAGGTCTAGCAGTGGGACTCATATGCCACTGATGGTGAATTATTCCACTTCTAGATTTTAGGAAATTCAAAAGTGCAATTTGTAGCTCCTGGTGTGCACTTCAACTCTTGACAAGTTTCTAGATCTGAAACAATAGAATTTGACCTGTAGGTGTTCTCCAAGCTTCTTTTAGGGATTTGAAAACTTTTAATGACTTTGATGATTTTTTGAAAACTTTTTACACCTTTATCTTTGACAAATATCCACACAAGACCTACAAAAACACATGTAAAGAGGGGGAAAAGTGCTAAGGGTTAGTGAATAGGGGCTTGCCTTGGTCAAACCCTGGTTTGATAATTAAACCCTTGGAAATGAAATGAAAAGAAAAGATAATGATGAATGAACAACATGCAATGCTACAAATTACCAAACCCTTGAAGTAGAAATCTAAAGATATGCAAGTAATGGCTTCAATGGATGTAGACTTGAGAATGTCTAAAATGCTTAAATGAATGCTTGATAATTGCTTAAATGTTTGAGTGAATAAAATGAGTGAATGGGGGTGAAATGAGAGGAAAAACACTATGTTTATATTTTATTATTCAATTTTTTTCAAAAATACCACATCACAGGCCAACCTCAAGTCTTAGAGAATAATATCCTGCCATAATTTTGAAATAATTCTAATTTTTGAGCCAAATGGGACTCATTCACCCCTAGTGGTGAATGGGTCCCACTTAGGAATTTTATGTGGGCATGGGAAATTAAGATGTATTAAATTATTTTTAACAAGATTATTCTAAAAAACACACTTAAATAAGGCTTGTAAGTGTATAATGGGGCCAATTAAGCATAAGAAAGGGTCAAATTATTCATGACAAGCCTAGAAAAGCATGATAGTTTATTACAAAACTTTACAACATTTTGAAATAAGGCTTGGTAAGTGATAAAAAGAGGTTATTTAGATGAAATATATTAATAAGATCCTAGAAAAGTGTGAAAGTGTGTTACAACACTTTACAACACTTAAGTAAGGTACTGGAATTGAATTATTTTAGTTTGCTAGGGCCCAAGACTAAATGTGAATGTGTTGTCCACATTACAACATTAAATGAAGGGACAACTAAGCCAGAGTCACGAGGAACCAAACAAGACAAAAAAATTAGAAGGGTTACTTTTTTCGGTGTCCATTTTTAGCCCCCACTTTAGTGCGAGGATGAACCTACTTCAAACTCACACTAAAGTAGACCAACACACAATCAAGAGGGGTTCCCATGAACCAATGCTAGCAAGATGGGGAAACAATGATCAAGAGGGATGATCAAGCCCCCATGATCAAGATCTCATAACAAACTAACAAAAGTGCAAAGGGAACACACATGATATCAAGAATAATGACAAGGCACAAGTACACAATGCCAAAGATGAAAGAGAGAAGAAGGAAATAGAAAGAGTGAATCAAATCAAGCTTCAACCATTTTTCTAACATGATGTGGATCAAATCTAGGTTGTTTGTCCAAAAAATGCATACTCACTATGAGGCAACATAACTCATGGTTGTTCGTCAGATGAGAAGGCCTAAAAGGTGGGAAACATACACTCATGGCTAGTATGCACTCACACACACATAGGTGGCTATGGGGAAAAAGCATGCCTCAGAATGGGCTTCCCGCTCAACCATATTAAAGTTATACCTCCTGATAAATTTAATAAGGTGCCACAAAAGAAAAATGACTTTTCAAGCTTCACGAGACAAGAAAAAGGCTTCGTATGCTTGGAGCTCATGAAAAATCATGATGGCACAACATGCATGCAAGTTGTGTTATGCAAGGTGGCCATATAACAAATGAAAAATGAAACATGCAAAGAATGTTCAAATAAGTCTTGCTTGATTCATGTGAGGTCTTTAACTTAAGGAACATTGTGTCTAAAGTCTCCAAGAGAGGATCAATCAAAGAATAGAAAATTCACAACTTAGGGGATTCAGTGCATCGCATCAAGCCACTAAGAGGAATGTAATATGCTAAGATAGATCACCCTCATGAAGGACACTATATCCAATGTCATCGAAAAAGTGACAAACACATCGTATGAGTTAAAAAGGTTGCACTAAGAACCAAGATAAAGAAAAAATGCAAAAGAATAATGCCAATGTATGCCCCCACTTTAAAGGAATTGCTAAACATCGTGATGTGAGAAATTACTTTAAAGTAGCAAATGAACAATGCAAACAAGAAATAATACATGAGAGCCAACTTGAAAAGCCCTATTTCAAGTCATATGTTTTCGAATAAGGCTATGTTGAAGGAAAGGAAAAATAAAAGGAAGGGGTTTCCCCCAAAATGGAAACACCAAACACATAAGGGATCTATGGATTTGGGGTCAACATGTTCTTTGCTGCAATGTTTGTTAGAGAGCCCAAAATTGTCATCATCCCCCAAATACATAGAACTGGAAGAATGACACAAAGAGAGTGAAAAAAAAGGAAAAGAAAGAACCTTTTGGATCAACATGAAGGAGACATGAATTTCTCAATTCCTTGCATCATCCCCAAAAGGAAAACAAGAGAAAGAGACAAAAGAAAATGTAAAGAAAAAGAAATGGCCTTTTGGTTCAACATGAAAGAGAAATGAATGTCTCAATGCCATGCATCATCCCCAAAAGGAAAACACGGGAAAAAAAGAAAAGAAAAAGGTGAAGAAAATGTACAAAATATAGAAGAATGAAGGTACAGATAGAGGAATGTCACAAAGAGAGAGAGAACACCAAACAAAACATCTCGGGGAATCACATTATGTACATGCAAACACACAAAAGAAAAAGAAAGAAAATAAAAGTGTAAAAGACTAGTAGGGAAAATGCAAGTCAACCATCAAGAAAGTCATCTGCCTCCTAGTCTTAGTCAGTATAAGTGGAAGCTAAATAACACAGCTAAGGGACAATGAAAAATGCATTACTAGGAAAAGGCTATCAACTTCTTTCCCCCACTGGATGCAAGGAAAGAATGAGCCGAGGTAGGTGATGGAAAAGGTCATGTAATTGTGAGAAGGGAATGTTCTACAACTATGACATGACAAGGAGTTGGAAAGTGTTTTATGGGTTCAGTGGATAGCAATTATCACCATCAAAATGATATTGGCTCAGTATTTCTTTCAATGTATGACACTTATCACTTCTATGTCCAAGAATGCGATGATATGCATAGTGTGGAACATTAGCATCTTTAGGATATATCACCAACCTGTTCATAGGGAGTAATAGTATGAGTCCTTTGTTTAAAAGTATTTGTAATTTCCTTTCACATTTAGGTAGTGGATAGAGAGGAAACTTTAGTTTTTGTAACTTGTAAGGTCTCTTGCATTTGCTAGATTCGCCATTTTCTCGAATTGAAGGAGGATGACCCAAAGTGATCCTCTCATCCTCGTCATTATTATTAGTTAAGGGATGCTCTTGAGGAAAGAGGACATTCAAATCAGGAGGGGAATCAAAGATCATTGTGCCATCATCACGAAGCCTCAGATATTCTCTAGGATGCTTGTTGTTATGAGAGGGATCTTGATATCTTAACCTTGTTGCATTTTCATCTTTTGGATTTTTCTCTAAGAGTTGATGAATTCCATGTTCATTTGTTGTGTCACATCCTTGTTTTCTCAAAATGGTAAAACCTTTTCCATAGGTTTCTTCAAGGTTGATTGGGGTATTTTTTACTTTATTATCATAGAATGGTTGAGTGGTTGCTTGTTCACAAGAATTAGGTTCATCGTGTGTAGGGAACTCAGGGTCTATATTTGTTTCAGGATGTAAGTAACCAAACATCTCAGGCAATGGTATTGTAGGAAGGTATTTTTTTTCATGGATGGATAAAAGGATGCATTGGCTTAAAGGTTTTCAAGGCATTCATTTAGGAACTTATTCATGTTGTCATCATCTTCTCCAATGATGTCAACATCACGAGGAGGACATTCATGAGGAGTTGGAGGATCATAAGGAAGTTCAAGGTCATTAGGATGAGTTCCAAAGGCACAACTTGATATATCAACTAAGGATTTTAATGACATTCAAAGCTTATTAAAACACATATCCATGATGCAAATTTTTAGGTTACACAAGTTGAACTAAATGCAAGAAATTGAATGAAAGAACAAATCTAGAAATAGCAAAAAAAATGTAACAAAAAAAAATAAAAATGTAGAGAATGAACTGGAAATGACAAAAATTGCAGTACAAAATGTGCAACCAAACTAAGTTTCCCAAGGTGGTGAATGAGTCCAAGTTGTGATTTTTTTCAAAAAATTTAGAATTTTTTAAATTGTTTTTATGCTTTTTAGGTTTTCAAATGTAGATATAATATGAATATGTAGAATTTTGTTGATTCTTAATGAACTAAAATGAAAAAATGTAAGATATATGAGCTTTTCACTAATGCATATTTGAAAACCCTAGAATGCAAATTAAACAATGCAAAATGCAATGCAATTCTAATGTAAGCTATTTCTAGGATGTAAATGCACTGTATATTAGAAATATGATGTTCTAAAGTCAGGTTCACCAAAATGTGGACTATGGAAATGGAATCAAAACTTCCCTTATGCACATGTAAAAGGGGAATAAAGGAAGAGGAATTTGATTTCACAAAGTTCACGGGTATGTGTAGGATCATCATGGAAAAAACAGGTCCTTAAGTGGCCAAAAATTCAAAAAAATCAGAGTTAGGAAACTTGATGTAAAAATTTGAATAAGTTATTTATATTATTTCAAAAATATGTAAGAATAGAATCTATAGAAAATTGAATGTAGTTTCTAAACTACTAGGTGTTTTTTTTTTTAAAATCTATTTGGTGAAAATTTGAAATTTCAACGTAGTACTACTTAAATTTAGGGGAAAAAATAAGAAAGTAGGTGTCTATCTGACTACCCTTACCACAATAAAATGATAATAAATTTTTATAATATTTTAGATATAAGTAGAGGAATCATGTCCCGATGTGATGCATATTTTTTTGTAATTTTTTTCCAAGTAAATAATTAATTATGAATTTTTTATTACAAATTTTAAAAAATATAAAAACTCGTATGTCTGACCACCTTAACTTGGTCAAAACTTCATGAAATTCATTTTTTTTAATACTATAGTATTTGAAGCATAGAATGTGATGCATGTCTCAGATTCAAAAAATGTGATACTGTTTGAAAGCTATAGATGTTTTTCAATCAGCCTATAAATCAGGACTTTAGTCATAATTCAAATAGAAAATGAATAATAATTATTTATTAAATTCAAAGTAAATTATAATTTATATTGGTGGAAAGTTGATAATTTCTTAAAAAAACCCTTTTCGTTTCATCAATTTTGGGTAAAAAAAAGTTGTCAGCCACATACCCATCATATCGCCACGTTTTGGCCAATCATGATCTTGCACATGCCCTCACACTCAAGAAAAATTCCATTAGATTCCAATACAATAGAGATTGAAATATATCAAAGGAGATTGTTGTTAAGGCTATAAATGGATAAAGAAGATAAACTATTGATGCAAAACTAGGGAAATACAAAGTGTTTGAAAACATGTGACATGTGCAAAATGACCTAAATATGCAAAAAAACTATAACAAAAAATAATGAGATTGAAGAGGTATACCTGGAAACTAGAAATTGATGGAGAGGAGCTCTAGAATCCTACATAAATCATTGTTGAAGCCCACTGGAACTCATACGCCAAGCTAGGCGACTTAGTCCTGTTTCGAGGAAATTCTGGCGGAATAGGTTTTAGACAAAAGGGTACTCAGAACTGCAAAATCCAATTTTTAGGCCTAGTAGTGGGACCCATACACCACTGATGGAAAATTATTCCACTTCTATATTTTGAGAAATTCAAAAGTGCAATTTGTAGCTCTCAATCTGCACTTCAACTCCTAAGAGGTTTCCAGATCCGAAACTACATAATTTGACATGCAGGTGTTCTCCAAGCTTCTTTTAGGGCTTTGAAAACTTTGAATGACTTTGATGATTTGTGGACAACTTTTCACACCTTTCTCTTTGAAAAATTTACACATAAGGCCTATAGAAACACATGCAAAGAGGGTAAAAAGTGTTAGTGAATAAGGGTTTTCCTTGGTCAAACTCTGGTTTGGTAATTAAACCCTTGGAAATGAAATGAAATGAAAAGAGAATGATGAATGAAAAACATGAAATGCTACAACTCACCAAACCCTTGAAGTAGAAATCTGAAGATATGTGAGTAATGGGTCCAATGGATGTAGACTTGATAATGGGGTATGTGCAGGATCATCATGGAAAAAACAGGCCCTTAAGTGGCAAAAAATTCAAAAAAATCAGAGTTAGGAAACTTGACATAAAAATTTGAATAAGCTATCTATATTATTTCAAAAATATGTAAGAATAGAATCTGTAGAAAATTGAATGTAGTTTCTAAACTACTAGGTTTTTTTAAAAAGTAAATAAATCTATTTGGTGAAAATTTGAAATTTCAATGCAATAGTACTTAAATTTTAGGGAAAAAATAAGTAGGTGTCTATCTAACCACCCTAACCACAATAAAGTGATAATATTTTTTTATAAGATTTTAGATATAAGTAGAGGACTCATGTAATGTGATATATTTTTTTGTAATTTTTTCCAAGTAAATAATTAATTATGAATCTTTTATTACAACTTTTAAAAAACATAAAAAACCCATATGTCTGACCACCTTAACTTGGTCAAAACTTAATGAAATTCAATTTTTCTTTTTTTAATCCTATAGTATGCGAAGCATAGAATGTGATGCATGTTTTGGATTCAAAAAATGTGATACAATTTGAAAGCCATAGATGTTTTTCAATCAACTTATCAATCAGGACTTTAGTTGTAATTTGAATAGAAAATGAATAATAATTACTTATTAAATTCAAAGTAAAGCATAATTTATATTGGTGGAAAGATGGGAATATCCTTTAAAAACTCTTTTTGTTTCATCAATTTTGGGTAAAAAAAATTCGTCAGCCACATACCCATCATAGTGCCACTTTTTGGTCCATCACGATCTTGCACATACCCAATGCCTAAAATGCTTAAGTGAATGCTTGATAATTGCTTAAATGTTTGAGTGAATGGGGGTGAAATGAGAGGAAAAACCTTATATTTATATTTGATCATGCAAAATTTCCCAAAAATACCACATCATAGGCCGACCTCAAGTCTTAGAGAATAATATCCCGCTAGAATTTTGAAATAATATTGATTTTTGAGCCAAATGGGACTCATTCGCCCCTAGTGGTGAATGGGTCCCACTTAGTCATTTTAAGCGGGTTTCCAAAATTAAGATGTATTAAATGATGTTTAATGGGATTATTCTAAAAAACACACTTAAATAAGGCTTGTAAGTGTATAATGGGGCTAATTAAGCATAAGAAAGGGTCAAATTATTGATGACAAGTCTAGAAAAGTGTGAAAGTTTGTTACAACACTTCACAACACTTTGAAATAAGGTTTGGTAAGTGATAAAAAGAGGTTATTTTGATGAAATATATTAACAAGGTCCTAGAATAGTGTGAAAGTGTGTTACAATACTTTACAACACTTAAGTAAGGTACCACTTGAATTCTTTTAGTTTGTTAGTTCCCAAGACCTAATGTGAATGTGTTGTCCACATTACAACATTAATTCAAGGCACAACTAAGCCAAAGTCACAAGGAGGACCTGTTGGGACTAGAAAAATCTCACATTTTTCATTGGCCTCCACCCACTCACCCTTACGGACTATAGAAATTTGCCACACCTTAATTTTATGATCAATACAAATTATTGAAATTTGTGTGACAAGATCCATATTATAACCCATGTTAACTAATGATCCCATAAATGTGGCCTTTGATACATTAGCATCTCTATGGTCATTGTTGAGCAAGAGCTCTAGAAGCAACTAGTCCATATCAGGAAGATCATGTTTAAGTCCTTCTAATCATCAAGTCATAGCCTTTCAATTTGAACATTTTTTACATATTGGGAAGAGGTGAATCAATTCACAATGACCAAAGACCCTAAAGATTACATGTGTCGAGAAGACAATGCATGTCGTTTCATAGATGAAAGCTTATCGGCCAGAGCAAGGTAATTGGAGTGAAGTTTTCAAATCATGTTGAGCTCGTGAGTCATGCCAATGGATTCCTCATCGGCAAGAAACATATATTATTTCACCGATGAAGTAGGAGAACATCTATGTCAGAGAGACATATACAATCAGAGCGAATCCCCCAAATCTCACCGACCACATGGGTTACACCAATGAAGGAGGTTTTAGATAAAGTCTTGTCAATTTATCCAAATGAATGAAGCGGTAAAGGAAATACATCAGGGAGACCAATATCATCAGAAATGCATTTTGGTCTCTTAGCAATAGTACATGTCAACCCAGTGGTAACATAAAAGGACCACTATTTGTTGAAAATACATTGGGTAATGAGTAAATGGATTTCTAATGGTCTAAAATACCTTGACATTGAGAGAACTTCATAATTTTCTCCCTGAAATAATAAAAGTTGAAAAATAAGAGAAAGGCTAGTTGTATAATATCGGTAAGAGTACTTGGTTGTCTTCCTGATCAAGAATGAGAATCAAAGGGGCACTTCATATTGAAAGGACATTCAATTATGTCTTGGTGATTAGTTGTGAATGTATAAACAAAGGTGGCATCAAATAAAACACATAGGTCGGCCTAAGACTAGAAGGGTTTCATCGATGCAATCTTTTTGTATAATTCTGACATTGCAAAATTCAAAAAACCTATTGCATTCATTCTTAGAGGTGGAAATTAATGGCCACACAAATGGAAATTGTGTAAATATTCTCTTATTGAAAGGAGAATGAACCAAAATAATTTCTAGAAGTTGCAACCAGAAGGATGAGAGATCGAACAGGAGTTAAATAATTCAGTGTGCTCAGAAAAACACAAGCATACCAAGCTTCCCTACAATTTATATATTTCAATTTTTCCACCTTAGAGAATTAAAATGGAAGGCTTGAGTTTTGTAAAGATGAAAGGTAGGAAGCAATAGGGTGAAAGCAATCAATCCAAAAGAAAAAAATAGAAAACTGAAATAGGGGTGCAACACAAAAAGAACAAAAGTTGAACCAATACCTTATTGATCAATTGCTTGGTTCAGGGCCAAAGGCCAAAAGGTCTTCATAATTGAGGGATGATAGAAGACAAATGCAAACATGTAGGTGATGTATGGACTCTTGTTAGGAGATATGAATTGTTCATGTTCCACTATTGTTGAAGAAGTAGATTTGAACCAGTCGGCAACCCTTGGAGTTTCAATTTGGGAAAGCTAATTGTCCCAAATGCCTTTGTGAATGTAGAGCTCATAAGACTTCTGGCTAAGCATTACAACCTAGAACTTAAAGCTATCTGCAAAATGCAAGGTGAACCTTTCATACATGTGTCCAAGACTGCACTTTGTGAAGTTTTTAACCTAGATGACACATGTGACAAGCCTATTCTGCATGAGGATTTGGAGGAGTATTGGAGAATGGATACAACTTATAAAGGATGGAGATTTCCATTACATAGGCCCAGGAAAGATGGAGACCTTGTTCCACTCGAAGACAATGATGGGCCTCCTTTTCATGTTCATTTGTTTAAGCCTTACTTAAAATATACTTACTTCTCGGTATGCCAAATAATAGGAACAAAGGCCTTTGAATTCATGTCTGTAGGGACAATGGTGATTGCTGCAAATATACAATGCCATAATACAAGACCTTTTGATTATGCCTCATACATTTTCAGAGGGATAGACTCAAGGCTAATGGCCATCAAGAATGAATCTCCTACACTGCATTTTAAACACTATTCCCTTCTCATGCACATGATATTGTACTATGGATAGGAGTTGGGAATGTGGCCAGAGCAACTGAGAATTACAAAATTTGATAAGGAGGATCAGCCACAACCAGTGCAATTGTGGATTGCTATTTGGGACAACAGGTTTATCAATTCCAATTATATTTACTTTGAAGAATATTTTGTCAAGATATTGTATTGGTTTTTAAATCAACCCTGTGATTATTCATTGACTAATGGGATTAAAATATTTTTAGGATTTCAATGGACCACCAACTGTAGGTCATAGTTGGGGTGATTGGTATTGTTATGTTGATTCAACCATGATCAGAGTGTATGGTTTTGAAGATACACCTTTTCTTTTACCAAAAAATTTGCCAAATAGGATTGCATATATAGAGATTGTCAAGCAAATGGATTATTCCAATGTTATGAACTTAAGTACCTATGAGAAACAATCATTTATGCCTAGTACATTATGCTTTGGAGATTTCACTGTGGTGTCAAAGGAAAGATATGATCTAATTTTGGATAAGTTATCACATTTTAATATGAAGAACGCTGCACCAAGGAAGTGATTTGATCCTGAAGGTTATAATGGTTTTGCAAGGAAGAAACAAAATCTAGGTGGATATGATCATATACCATATCCTCATGATGGAATTATCAGGAACATGGAAGAAAGGGAGGCTAAATTAATTATTGATAACTATAATAGAGAAATGGAACATAAAATGAAGGAGATATAGGAAGCATAATTGTTGTCCTTTGAAAGTGAGGAATCTTTTGGTGAAAGAGAACCCCAAGGGAAAACTAACAAGATTCCAAAAATGAGAATTGAAGAGTATCAACCTCCCAATAGAGAACAAGAAGTTGAGGAAGCATCTGATACAGATACTAGGCAATTGTCCCATAAGTCCTTTGTTGATGATGATCAATTTATAAAGTCTCCTAAATTTAGATCTTTCATGTACAAACAAAAAGGAAAAGCAATAAGGGAATCAGTCACAGACATCATACCCATCAATGAAAGCTAGTTACTAAATACCTTGAAAATATGTGGAGAATGAGATGAAGAATATGACTTCGGAGAGAGGAAGAAAACTATTACAAGAGTCTGGTGTGATTATTTTTCCTGGTCTAGATTTAAATTTAGCTCTTGTTTTTTATAGTTTTCTGCATAATAATGGTGCTAAACCTAAGCTTAGTCTAGAAGGGGTGATAGAAGTATACACTGGGTCAAGATATAACCCTGATGAGAACTCTCTCATGATTTGGGCCATGTATCCCACACATAAGAAATCTATGATTATTGATAATGAGAAGGAATTTGGTCGTGTGATGACACTGAAAGTAGGGGAAATTAATCATGTGGTCACAACTAACATTCGCATTAATGCAACCAAATTGATTAATCAAGGAATGAGATATGTAGAAGATGAACAATGAAAAGATGCTCAAATAAATTGATTTTCTAAAAGATATGGTCAAAGATACATTTAAGGGATCCACTAAATTGTAACTCAAGGAGATGTTCTCAATCAAAAGGAAAAAGTTTTGAATCACAGGTATGCACTCAAGTGAGTAAAGCCAGATTTGACACACTTTTTGCAATATTCCAAAAGGGGCATGCCAATCTGATGGTCTGGATGGACAAGTTCTAGATAACCCACTCCAAGAGTCACACTACTATTCAAGAGCATAAGAGAATAAATGATAGCATTTAGGAAAAGGTCTAGGAAATAGAAAAAAGAAGCACTTCTAACACTAGAGCCATTACAACTGCTGAGGATATGATGAGAAAACATAAAGATTATTATAAGGAACTTCAAGCAAATGCAAAGGAGTTCATTAAGGCTTAAAAAGAAGGGGTTCCTGCACTATTCAAAGATGATGGAGAACTAAAAAATTAGAATGAATGGATGAAAGAGTGTAGATTGATACTACATGGAGCCTTGGAAGCAGCCAAGAACAATGACTCAACACTGGAGGAGGATTTTGAGCATTTAGAGAAGATGATCATCATGGAGATAGTTGTGAGGAATGCTACAAAGGATGCTGACACACAATTGAGCCAAGAATATTTAGATCATATAACACAAGTTTATTTGTGGCTCATTAGAGCTTAATTGTTAAATTTTTTGTTGTTGATAATTCCAAAAGACACTTATGAGGAGGTGTACCCTCTTCAAGATATTTCTATATATATTGAACATTGTAATGATTGGAAGAGATAGATCAGTGATCCCACAAAGCTGGTTTACAATTTTTGGGAGATTTTGATTTTTGCTAAAATCACATATTTTTAGAGAATATAATGATTTAAGCCTTAAAAATTTCCATTTAAAGTATTCCAATTGAAGAGGGTTTGATCAAACTACCTTAGATCAAGCCCCCTTGGATAGAACCCTACTAGTTTTAAACCGTACCTATAATGGAGTCTCCTTTACACCTATCAAAATGTTGATCAAAAACCACTTTTGATTTATAGTTTGGGGGATCAAATGAACTCATTTAAAATTGGTTTTTTGTAAGTGTGTAATCCATATTATAAGCTTCCCAAAATGTATAATTTTAAATAAATTTAATTTATTATTATATTTATTTTTTATTTCTTATGAATGTAGGTTTTCTACTAAAAATCAAGCTCTCTGTTCTATACATGTGGAAAAATAGAAGATTATCATTTATTTTTTAAATATGAGTGCACCAAATATGGAACTCCTTGATCTATAAAAAAAAATTGAATTTCAATACATACAAAAAAAGTTACACGTTATACGACCGTGCTATGTCTTAATTGTAATTGGTTTGACTTTGAAACTTGATTAAAGAAAAAATATTCAATAAAAAACTATCTAACCAAGTGGAAGCACTAGATATCAGAGTTAAAAATCTAAATTTGAAAGAATTATAATTTATCCTTCATGTAAAAAAAGTTGTGTTATATGGTGAGCGTCACTTTTTAAAAATGTTGTTTTTTGAAAAAACTAGTTTTTGAGGGAGATGAAAAAAGTGCAATCTGATTCCAAACTTTTTGAAAAAAATATATTTAGAATCTATAGAAAAAATCTCATGAAACTCTAGTTTGCATCATCTTCAAATTCCTCACGGTTTAGCCACTATAGGTGCCCGAAAGTGAAGATTTAGTTAAAAAAATTATTTCAGTTTTGAGTTTGGCCAAAAATTGTAAACCACTATTGTGGGATCACCCAGATAGTAAGAGTGAATAGGAGATATATAGAAGATACTTTTCAAAAATTTTATCATGTAGATTATACTATAAGGACCATGATGCATGCATGAATTTTGGTAGAAATCAATGGAAGATCTTTAATTCTTTGTGACTCAATATCGATGCCTATTTTTCATTGATTCAAGCAATCATCTGGTTGTATCCACATTGTTATTTCTTTGTTATTTGAATTTTTGTATCCAAGTTGATATTCAATTTCATCAAGACACATTTTCTATTATTTTGTAATTAAATTGATTGGTTTCTATCAAAGAATTAAAATCCTTTTAGTTGATTATAGTAACTTGGAAGTAAAATTTAGATCAGTAAGAAGAGTTAGGCAATTGATGAGATTGTCATACTATCTCCAACTTGATGTTATCTTGTTATTCAAATTGGGGGTATATTTCATTTGTCAGTACACATTTCCCATCATTGTGTGATTTTTTTAATTGGTTCCTTCAAGGAGGGATTAAAATCCTTTTACTAAATAATAGTAACTTGATAGGATCAATTGGATCAATAAGAAGAATCTATCAGTCACATTCTTACATGTTTATACAAGGTATAAAAAAACCTAAGTGCCACACAATTAGAACTATAGCCAATACCAGTCACTTATCATAAAACTTCATTGACTTCGCTTACCCAATAAAGCATTGGTCCACTTCACATTTCATTATACTTTACTTATCAACCTTCATATTAAAAATTTCCAATTATCATATTAAGAGTACAAGTAATTAACAAGCCATCATCTATCCCACACCTTATGCCATTGTGGATAAATCCTTAAGTACAAACAAGTCACACAATTTGCTTTAGCTATCAAGGTCTACCCACCTTGGTCTGGTAGAGCCTGAAGTGTAGGGAGTCATCATCCATATAGGTCAACTTCATTCATTGGTTTAAACATGTTGCAAGTCTGGTCATAGAGTCTGGAATCCTCTTAGGATTTGTAACCTGCATTTTTGAGATCCAACGAGACCTAAATGAAACAAAAAAAGTAAACAAGTTACTTTTTTCAGTGTCCACACTAACATATAATTAACCTCATCCTCACACACTTCACAACATCGATCATCAATGAACTATTGGAACAATGAAGAAGAATGGCTAACTATACAATTTTGTGTTGTCATTGATGTCACTATATTATACAAGTTGTGAATGCAAGGCTAAGTTAGTGTTTGATATAGTATTTTGGTCTGGTATCTGAACCAATATATAGTTTACACCCTTTGGTATTTGGTTCGTAATCCTCCACAGTTGATAGTTTCTACTTGCATTTTCAGAAATAGTCTATGGATATTGAAAGCATGCACATTCAAAATCGTTCATGCTCTAGTGCTCGTATGGTGTATCAGTATCATTCAATGTTGATTGCATTTTTCCATTAAGCCTATCTCTGGTTGACTTCATGGATAATTGGTGATATGGTGAATTAATTTTTGTGTGGATATATGTTGCACCTATCTTAGGTCTATGCAGACATGATAAAGTGTGCTACACATTTTGATTTACTATCTAGAAAGATTTTGTGAATTCCTAAAGATGACAGTTGGTGTTTTTGGTAAAAAAGGATTGCATCTAATTAGGCCAACCTAATTAATGCTTGTAGGTAGATCGAGTATATATATTGGATAGTTTTTGAAGATTGATATAGATGATGTAGTTGTGAATGCAAATGTAAAGAAGTGTGAATATGATGAAGCGTGTTAAGTCAATCTATTGAGCATCACTAGAACTGTATCAACACTTGTTAGGTGCACTCTCATCAGTTCAAATCAGCTATGAAGCCAATTTTGTTTTGTAATCCTTTTGTAGGTAGTGAGCCTCTTTGTGTAAGTAGTGATCTTTTGTATCTAGAAAATGAGTCCTATTCTGGGTAGTGAGCCTTATATATTTGGTTTTGGAACTACTTTATATTGTGAGTTAATCCTCACCATGGGTTTTCCCTTATTTGGTTTTCCACATAAAATCTGGTGTTTATTGTGTTGATTTTACTTTCTATTATCTACATTTCATGTTCATACTTAATAACAGAATAGTGTGGTTATGAAGTTGATAAGTGTTTGTAGTTTTATGTTTGAATCTGGTGACAAATGATTCACCCCTCCTCACAGTTGTACTACACCTTTTAACAATTGGTATCAGAGCCAGGTTCTTTGGTGAAGGGCTTAACCAATTGAGGAGGATCCTGAAGGTTGATCAAATGGATGATAAAGAAGAGCTCTAGATTGCACTTGAAGATCTTGATAAGGTTGAAAATGAAAATAGAGACTTGAAAGAAAATCTAGATGAAGCAAATGAATGTATCTAGATACTGAAAGAGTAGCTGAAGAAATTCAAGACATAGAGAAGTTAGTGAGCAGCTGAAACAAGAGATCATCAAATTGAAAGTGCTTGTAGAAGAAAAGAAGAGAATTGAAGAATGTATAAATACAATGGTGCAGAACAAGTCTGATGAATGCACTAGACTTGAACATGAGGTAGTAAACTTGAAAGTATATATGGAGAAGGAAAAACTTTGTGAGAACAATTTCAAGTCTATCTCTAACAAGCTTGAAGAACTACTTGTAGGAAAAAAACCAAATAAAGACAAAGGTTGCTTGGGAAATGAATCAAGTGAAAGCTCAAAGGGAAATCAAAAGACTAAAGACAAAGGGAAGCATAAAGGAAATTCAAGAAACTTTGCAAGGAAACCACCTGTGAGACAACCTAATGCACAAAGATATGCCTCTTTCAATGGTGTCTATTTTTCATGCAAAAAATTTGGTCACATGATAACAGAATGCAGGAATACGATGAATTAATTTTTTGGCTCCTTCTCTAGACAATTTTTTTCATGTAAGAAGTTTGGACATAAATCCACTAAATGTAGATCTTAGGTGAGAATGATTAGTCAAGTGATGATGAATAGATTTAATGAAGGTAGAATGAATCAATCCTTTAATGGCTACTACTATACCTATAATAAATTTATACACAAAGCAAATCAATGTGGATCAAGGATTAATGGAGGCTAGACTAATCATAATCAGTGTTGCTTCATGATTTCCTAAGAAAATTCAAAAAGGACTTGCATCATGTGCATCTTGTTTGATTTGCATGCTCTGCTATAATTGTAACAAAACTAGACATATCTCAAAAGTTTGCAGAAGTAAGAAGGGAAAACAGTCTGCTCCAGTAGAGCAGAATGAATTGGTAAATAAAATTAACAAAGAAGAAGTGAAGCAAGAGATGAATAAGATATGGAGGAAGAAAGAAGAAGAGCCAAAGATGATAGATGTGTTTTTTCCCTCATCTGGTACGAACAATTCCTCTAGGAATTAGACCTAGCATGGTCTTAGGGGGAGCATTAAGAGCAAATTGTACAAACCCTCTGGATAAATGGCGTGTCAAATGTTGGAATGAGGATATATTGTAAAGAATGAATAGGCAGAGGTTTTGGAAAAGAAACTGGGAGAAAACATGATGGCATGTTCTTTTGTGGATCAATTTAGGGTTTACAGTTATGAGAAATACAGGTTTTATCATCTTTTTGAAGTCTACCACATTTAATGTGAATTAGGGAAAATTGATGATGTATAAAGTAAATTTCATAAATCTCTTTGATTATTTGTGCACTTGAAGAGTTTGAAAGGGGTATTGGAGTGATCTCGAAGCTATTTGAAGAAATTTGAAGGAATTATTATAGACAATCAGGAATTATTTCTTTGTATACAAAGGGGAAGAAGGGAAAAGGAATAAGTTTCGATTGAACGATAATGAATTTAGGAGAGATAAGCATGACAATGGACAGAGGATCATGTGGCAACATTCCACTAAAGTTGAAAAGTGTTGAATTGGAAGAATTTGATCATAGCAAAATGAAGGAAATGGAACTAGGGCTGAAGACAAATGAATTACATAGCATAAAAACCCTAGCTATGGATTTATGAGGAGAATTTCCTTGGTTTGTAGATAAAGAATTCATCTTGTTCTTGTTAAGTCAATTAAATAATGGAAACATTATGTTGGATAGACCCTACCTGATCACGAAGGAATCCATCAAAGCAATTACTAGTTTATGCAATGTTCTAGACCTCCCTGGGAAGAAAACTATGAAATACAAAGATATGGAGGAACTTACTGGCATTGAAAAAGACCCTCAAGCTATATTGATAAACACTCTTGTAGATTCCACTATAAGGTATGTTGTGTACAAAATTTCCTATGAAATCTATTTCAAAAATTTGGAAGGCTCGACTTTGGCTATTGTTCTATATCTTACACACATGATGGTTAAGGGAAACTAGTAGTTTGATTTGTGTACCCTATTATTGGAAAACCTAACTAAGAATTCCCAAATGTCATTGGTTGAGAGCTATCCTTTCCGGTTTGGATCTTTCCTTATATGTTTGACATTTTACTTTTTGAGCTCACTACTAGGAAGAGAGAATGTTGAATGGGAATCTAGTATTCCTTTTGGAAAACAAGTTTACAAATATTTGGAATTGTTGGTGGATAATTCAAGTGTAGACACCTAAAAATGGTCTGGAGAATCCAATTAATCGAATACGCCTTATTTGATTAATTAATCTTAAATTCCTCTACTTAGTAAATAAATAGAAACATTTATTTATATTAAGTTCATTTATCAATTCTCCTATTTTTCTCTCCTAATTAAATAAACAAAATTAAAAACTTTGTTTTATTTAATTATTATCAATTTTATCACATTAATTCTCTCTTAATTAAATAAACAAAATTAAAAACTTTGTTTTATTTAATTATTATCATTATTTCTTCTATCTTAAAATTGAATACACAATTTAAATAATTCGTGTTATTTAATTTCACATTTCCTCTTAATTAAATAAAGATTGTCAAAAATCTTTTATTTAATTATCACTCTCCTTTAATTTAATAAAACCAAACCCTATAGTTTGATTTATTAAATTATGTATTCCTCATTTTTGCTAAATTTAAATAAATTAAAATTATTTAAATTTATTGCATAAAGTTTGCACTATTCCCTCACCAATAAATATTTATTTCTCACCAATCAAATTAATGGCACTGCCATTCACGGGAAATGCTTAGGGAAAATCTGCAGGAAGATCTCTCAACAACCTTCCACCCACCTTCCCTCTTATATTGCCTGGTGTTTTCATGGGGAGAAACCATTCCCCATGATCAGCTCCTTCTTCTCATCCCAAGCCTTTAGATTCTCCAGAAGAAATCACAGCCCCTCATTCTGGTTTCCTGTACAATTGTGCTACCGTGAAAGCTATAAATATAGCTCTTAGGCTGCAAGAAAAGGATCCCAACTAATGTAATCTTACTCTGCAGGTTTCCAAAGCACTCAAGCATCCAATTCATCCAACAATCATCCAGCAACCATCCAGCATCCATCCAGCATTAGCATTTACAGTCATGGCTGCCATTAGCATAGAGTTTGCATATTTAGATTAAAATAGAGTAGCATAATCTCATTTCTCATTCTCTAAGTGTCACTTAATAGTTTAATTAGCTTAAGAATCTGAGAGCTAAGTAAATTAGAGAAGTATTTAGAGTTAGAGAGCAATAGGATAGCATTTTGAAGCTTTTTAGTTTAATTTAGTTTAAATTCATTGAGTTTTAGATACAATTATCCTATTTAGAAGCGTAGATGCATTGTTTATTTAGTTTTCCCCTTCTACACGCTTACAGAATGGCGCCCACCGTGGGGCAATACCCCGTATTTTGCTAATTTTTGAAAATCTTGTCGTACAGGAATCGGCGTAAAAGTTTTTGCAGGATCGAGAGTTTTTACAGCGCGCTGGATTCTATTTTAGCGCTAGGTTCTTGTTCCAGCGCGCCTGGTAACTGTTCCAGCGCGCCGGGTTTCTGTTCCAGCGCGCCCGGTCACTGTTCTAGCGCGCCTGGTTTCTGTTCCAGCGCGCCACTTCTTTTCATTTAAAGTCATTTCTTTCATCTGGATCCGACGCGTCCGCGGCCAGATTTCATTTATTTCTTTCTGTTTGGTTAAAATTTACCAATCCTAGGGTAGAAACAATAAAATTTACCAATCCTAGGATAGAAATGGATAAAATTTACCAATCATAGGATAGAAATGGATTAAAAATGTACCAATCCTAGGATAGAAACATCACACTTCTTTTGAGGTTTTAAAAATTGAACATCTTGCTTGTCATGGAGCAATATCTCCATTAGAAGTAAATCATTTGTCTTTTGGGCTTAAAAAGAACAAAATCTTGCTGTGTTTGGGTGACAGGTTTATGCTCTCCCCTTAACTGGGTGCATCAGAATACCAGACTCACCATTTACTTTATGCAATTTTATGCTTTTGTTAAAACCTTTAGACAAGCCTGCCGTAGTGGGAAAAAGTACTCACCCTACAGGAACGACCTGAGTGGGGATAGCCAAAAGCCATGGTATTCCAACCCACTTTAAAATTTATGTGAATTTGGGGAAACCCTCTTTCAACGAAAGTGCGCAGGATAACCATCCCCAAAATCTTTGTTTTAAAGATTGGGAGGTCTCTCGAGGGAGTTTATCCATTTGCCGCTCCGAACGGAAACCCTATCTAAGAACCTAGAACTAAAAACACGCTTGTCAGTTTTCGAACATTGTAATACTCGGCGGTGCAGGGGCGGGGAAGAATCTACCCTCAAGCACTCACCATATAATTGCCAATGACTGTTTGCTCAGGGGATCTGGTATCCACTTCTGTCACTCTGAGTACGCACCTGGAAAAGACAAAAATATGGGCGCCCTCTAGGGGGTGACATGGCTGTGTGAGTCGACGCAATTCCAAGCTGTGGGCCGTTCGAGTATATAACAATGACCTTTTGTCTCTAGGAGTGAGTCTGTTTGGATTGTCTTATCTTGTTATCAAACCAGTAAAAATCAAGAAGAATCATTGATTCTTAAGAACATACACTACTTGTTTAGATTCTAGGATTTTAAATACAACCACTCTATTCTTGATTGTTGTGTTTTCTATCATTAAACTCAGATAAGATCATCACAAAAATCCTAAAAAATCAAAATACTTGTGGATTTCTCATGATTCGAGATTGGGTATCCACCAAGTTTGTCAAGAAATCTTTTGCCAAACAAATCCGAAAACCAAAGAGGACATTTTCCTACAAACAACTCCTAAGAAAACAAAGGTTTCTATATCAAAGCAAGAAAGTTCTACTCCAACATAGAACTTTTATTCATAGGTATCACGATTTCTCTAGAGGTTATATAGACAACTATGCCGTAGCTCCCTTAGACTCACAAGCATACTTTCAAAGAAGAGCTCTTAGGCAACATCACAATCATAGTCAGAGAATTCATCCTGAATACATCCCACAACCGGCCATCCAATATGATACCAGACCAAGTGAGTTTCATAGAATAAGATAGTTTTTTCTGTCTTAAACCCCTTCAGGTCATAGTTTTAGTGCGCCCGGTTTCTGTTTCAGTGCGCTTGGTATCTATTTTAGCGCTCCCGGAATCTGTTTCAGCGCGCCCAGTTTCTGTCTCAGCGCTTTGTATCTCTATTTTAGCGCGCCTAGATTCTGTTTTAGCGCGCCCAGTATCTATTTTAGTGCCTCTAGCATCTGTTTTAGCACGCCTGGATTATGTTTCAGCGCGCCTGGTCTCTGTTTTAGCGTGCCTGATTTCTTTTTCAGCGTGCCTAGTCTCTGTTTTAGCGCGCCCGGTATCTGTTTCAGCGCGCCATAAAACCTGAAAAATAGAGAGTTAATAGGGCATTTTGTCAGCTTGCCCATATCAAATACAAGGTTTCTATCAGTTCAAAAAAAAAAAATTTACAGTCCAGAACACAATAGTCATACAAAAAGAAAAGCTTTACCCCTATACCTAGATCTTGCAGCATCTTGCATAGTGTCGTTATCACCAAAATCTGAGATTTTCTGTCAAAATTTCCCTATCAAGGATTCTATCATCCTTTCATCATGAAACTAGACAAAACAAAATCAGATTTTTAAATCAACAACCTTGACACTTATCCAATCAAATCCAAGATCAAAGTCTAGGGTAAACCTTTTAACGTTTGTATGCCTATCTTCACACGAGCAGCATATCAAAAACAACAAGAACAAGAAAATGAAAAAATAGCAGCCATGACTGAAGAAAACCCTTGGGGACGATATAGCAACACTGATCCTCTTATTAACTCACATGAGAAGGAAATAACTGCAGAAGAAATCGAGAAAGTGCAACAAGACCCTCATTTCCATAAATTTATGGAAAAGATGCTAGAGCAAGACATGGAAAAGTATCTTCTCTTATTAGCTGACAAAGGTGCTAAGCTTCCTAAAGACTTTGATGTCAATCAACTCAAGGAAGCAACCACACCTAACTCAACTAATATAGAGAATCCAAATCAAATAGATGCTTTGACAAGACAAATCCAACAGTTACAATTACAATTCTAGAATATCCAACAAGGGCCAACAAAGAGGTATCTATTACAAGACATTTGCCCTTATCCATTTGACTCAAGCATCAACATGATACCATTTCCAAGGTATTGTGAGTACCCAACATACAACAAATACAATGGGAGAACTGATCCGTTTGACCACGTACGAGAATTTCGAGCTATGAGCATAGAGTTCGCACACGAGGACTCTTACTTACTACGGTTATTCCCAAGAAGCCTAGGAAACACTTGCATGGAGTGGTTTTCTAAATTAGAACCTGGAATTCAATCCTTTGAGGAACTAATCAATAGGTTCATAACACACTTCTCATTCAACATCCAACATGGGGTAACCTTAAAAGAACTTTACAACACCAAACAAGCAAAGGGCGAAAAGTTTCTCTCTTTTCTCCAACGATGGAGAAGGCTATTTGCTAAATACCCTAGATCTATTCCTGAAGAGGAGAAGATAGAGATGTTCATTGATAACTTAGTAGATGACATGAACTACAGATTGGACTTACAATGTCCATCCACATTTGAACAAGTTATCGAAAAGGGGCTTAAAATCGAAGAGGCTCTAATCAAAAGAGGAACAATCAAACATTTCATTGAAGGTTCAAACAATAACCATTCCTCTAACAGCAACAACGAAAAGCCAAGATTTTGGCAAAAGAACAAGAATACTGATACCATGATCGATGCACATACATCTAAACCAGTATTCACCTTGACACCAACTACTACAAACAAACAAAACAATGGTTTTAATATCAAACGAAGTAGTGATCAAGGAAATAATCAAAATAGTGGAGAAACGAAAACCCAATCATTCAAACAACCCTCCAATAAATGAAAATTCACGCCATTAGGACAATCGTTGGAATCAGTCCTCAAAGAACTTTTAAACGAAAAACTCATTCAAGTGCAAGAGGCTAGAAATTGGGACCCTCAAGTCAAACCATCATGGTGGAATGACTTACATTACTGTCACTATCATCAAAATAAAGGTCACATGACTGAAAATTGTTGGCAATTAAAACATGTGGTACAAGACCTCATAGATCAAAAGAAAGTATTCGTAGAGGGCCCTCAAACAAACAAGGATCATACAACATTCAAAAATCCTCTACCCAATTATCAAAAGGGAGAATCTTCTTCCGCAAACACCAAAGGTAAGAACGTTGGTTATGTTTATGATGCAACAATCCTTTGTTTTTCTGCTGCCAAAGAGGATGAAGAGTTATGCAATCAAATCAACCAAGAACAACGACATTACATCTACCAATTTGGTACAACATATGGACAAATCCGAAAACCAAATCAATGTAGTCACACTCAAAGGGAAACAAGAGTACCAACCGGTTAATGCCACAACAAGGGCACAATCCAAAGTTATATTGAAAGGAGCATCAATATCATCCCCATCAGTGGATCCCCCCTCCAATCAATATAATCTCATCAATCAATTATAGAAAATACCGGCACAAATATCAATCTTGGAACTTTTGAAGATTTCCCCATCACACAAAGAGGTTCTTGAACAAGCTCTCGTATCAACTACAATACCTAACAATCTGGATGTGTGTCAATTCCAAGCTATGGTGGGACATCTATCTGCACCTCATTGCCTTTCTTTTTCCGAACATGATGATGTATCACTCACCCATCCGCATAATTCCGCCCTTCACATTGAAGTCCTTATCCATAAACATCGTGTAAAACGTGTCCTGATAGATGGAGGGGCTGGTTTAAATATTTGTACCTTAAAGTTGATTCATGCACTAGGATACTCGGATGAAGCCATTGATACCAGAAGAAAAATCACAATCAAAGCATATGATGAAGAAGAAAGGTCCTCTACAGGATTGATCATATTACCCATTCAAGTTGGGCCTATTGTCCAAAAAGTGGTTTGCCAAGTCTTAGATAGGGAACTGACATACAACATACTGTTGGGACGCCCTTGGATCCATGATATGCAAGCAGTACCGTCTACCTATCATCAATGCCTAAAATTTCCCATCAATGGATAGGAGGTAACAATCACAGTAGACTACAATGACACCCAAGCTTGTCATACATTGAAGACATCTCAGGATACATTCATACCTAACAATAGAGAAGTTGGCACATCAGATAGTGAGCATCAGCAAAGCTTCATTTCAAAGTGGTTTCCAAAACAACAAAGATCACAAGAGATAAGGGTGGCACAATCTAACCCTTCAAATGTTGAAGAACAATTGGCTCCACTCTCACATCAATTCACCAAAGAAGTACAAATAAGTGACAAAGGAATAAGTGAATATGGTGTTGGACACTCATTCCATCTATCACAAATGTTACCCTCCTTACAAACACATGGACAGCCATCCACAAACACCCACACTTCACAACAATCTACAATAGCATTAGATGGCAGATTTGTAAAAGCTGGGAGCTTAGATGAAGAATCAGAAGATAAGGCCATACTAAATTGGCTTTATAAGGATGAAGAAGCCTCTGTTTCCACAAGTAACATCATAGAGACAAATCAATATGGGAAAGGAAAAACTATTCTGGCGAAAATGGGATATTCAGGACAGGGACCTCTTGGGTTAAGAAAACAAGGCATAACAAAACCAATCCAGCCTCTTACGCTCCAACATAAGGACAAAACTGGACTAGGATACACAGAAAAAGCAAGAGCAAAAATCACCAATAAAACCGTGGAGCGTATTCTTCAAATAAGAGATAATTCTGAAACAGATTCAAATGAGTATGAGTGGGACAACCTATCAGAGGTTTCCTATGAAGATATTCAGATTGATATTATCAAAAAGTATACCCCCAATCACGAGGAGGGTCAAAGCTCAAGTTTTAATCCTATTGTCTTTGAAACGCAAAATTTCGATGACTCAAGTGAAGATGAACGGACATCGATTGAGATAAATGATGTGGAAGAAAATACCTTTGTAGGCCTCGACATAACCATAGACAACCTAGACGACATTTCCGTCCGAGCTTTCACAATCGCTGACCTCAACCCATCTAATGATTCATTGCCTTTACTACATCCCGAACTTATCGAATGGGAAGCCCAACATCCTATTAATCTCCCTGTTTTTGACAATGATTCCTCCATTATTAACTACCTTTGCTGTGAGGAATCCGATGCTTGTTCTACCAATACTTCTTTTAATGATGCTTTTAGGCAGGAGGATGCCAAACCTTCCAGTTGCAAAAATATGAAAGAAAAAAATGGATCTAATGGTGAAAACCATTCTATGGCAGTATTTGATCCTAAAATAGTAAAAATAAAGAACACATCCGATGGCGAAAACCTCATTGAGGCACCAAAGGATGGAAGGTTTGACATTCTCCCGCAACATTACCATGAAAGATCATCAGTGTTAATAGAACCCACACAGTCTATTAATATTGGCACAGCGGAAAAAGCAAGAATATTACACCTGGCCGCATCCATGACAGATACAGAAAAGCCAGATTTTATCAAATTCTTTGAAGAACGATGCATCAATTTTGCTTGGTCATACTCTGACATGCCAGGCTTGGACACAGATCTCATTATGCATCACTTATCCTACCTGGCACTAAACCAGTAAAACAGAAGCTGAGAAAAATGCATCCACATGTTGCATTATTAGTGAAAAATGACTTGAAGAAATTACTAGATGCTGGATTCATCAGATCTATTGACTATGCGGAATGGATATCCAACATTGTGCCTGTTTCAAAGCCGGATAACACCATCAGAATATGTACTGATTTCCGGGATTTAAATAAAGCATGTCCAAAGGATGATTTTCCTTTGCCAAACATAGACATGATTGTAGATCTCACAGCCGGCCATAAAATGCTATCACTCATGGATGGATTTTAGGATACAATCAAATCAAGATACCTACATACCAGCGGGCTATGACAACAATCTTCCACGACATGATGCATACCTTCATGGAGGACTATGTGGATGACATCTTAGCCAAATCTTACACCAGGGAAGGACATCTAGAGATATTGGCCAAAATATTTGACAGGTTGGAAAAATTCAAAGTCAGATTGAATCCAAAGAAATGTGCCTTTGGAGTAACATCAGCAAAGCTCCTAGGATACATAGTTTCTACAAAGGGAATTGAAGTAGATCCGGCAAAAGTCCAGGCCATTATGGAAATGCCACCTCCTAAGAATATCAGCACATTAAGATCTCTACAAGGCCGACTACAGTCCATCAGAAGATTCATCTCCCAACTAGCAGATCGGTGTCATCCGTTCAACCATCTCTTGCATAAAAATGTGCCTTTCAAATGGGATGAACAGTGTGAGAGTACCTTCAATCAAATCAAGCATTATCTGATGACGCCACCAATCTTGGTACCACCCAGTGAAGACAAGCCATTATTGTTATATATTGCAACAACAACATTTCTTTAGGAGCCTTGCTAGCACAAGAGGATAAAGAAGGAAAGGAACAAGCTATATACTATATCAGCAGGACACTCAATGGACATGAAGTAAACTACACCTTCATTGAAAAATCATGCTTAGCGGTAGTATTTGCAACACAAAAATTGTGACACTATATGCTTACTCACACTATCAAGCTTGTTGCAAAAATTGATCCTCTCAAGTATTTACTGAGCAAAGCAGCTTTAACAGGAAGGTTGGCAAAAGTGGGTCATGCTCCTCAGTGAGTTTGATATTCAGTATGTGGAAAGGCGAGCTATCAAAGGACAAGCCATCGCCGATCAATTAGCAGAAGCTCCATTATCTGACAGTCATCATATGACCATGGAATTTCCTGATGCAGATATCCTCAATGTAACAACACAACCATGGCAACTCTACTTCGATGGATCCACCACTGGCGCGTTAAGGCGTTCATTTGTCCCGCACCTCTTGGGCACCACAATCGCGATCATACGGGCTTACCTTAGATTGCACTAACAATGTGGCCGAGAATATGAAGCTTTGATCCTTGGAATTAAAGGAAGTGGCTTCTATTGAATGGAAAATCCATGAGAACTATACAGTGTATGGGAGCTCGATTAATCATCTACCAAGTCAACAATGATTATCAAACTAAGGATGACACATTGATTTTATACAAGAGGCTGGTGGATGACCTAAGAAAGTACTTCATAGAAATCAAATTTGAGCAGATACCAAGATCAGAGAACAAAGCAGCAGATGCCATGGCCACAATAGCATCTCTTCTACAAATGCCTAAATGCAAGATCGTTATCGATTTATTGTAGAACAAGTATCAAACCCTGCATACGCTAATCCCAAATCCCAAACCATAAGCCTTTTGGATAGTGCCCAATCCTCCATTTATGGAGAAATTTATACTTATCTGAAAGATAATATCTTACCACCAGATCTTTCTCACAACCAAAAGCGCAACTTCATACGCCAATCCACCAAACATACCATTATTGCTGATACCCTTTATCGTCGAGGCCTAGATGGTACTCTTTTACATTGTTTAGAACATGACGAATCCGCTTCCGCTTTACATGAGGTCCATGAAGGAATTTGTGGAACACATTCAAGTGGATTATCTTTAGCCAAGAATCTCCTTCGTTTGGGGTATTACTGGCCACACATGGAACAAGAATCTTATTAGTTTGTCAAAAGATGTTCAAAATGCCAGATCCATGGCAATCTTATACATGCACCAGCATAGGAGTTGCATCCATTTGCAACTACATGGCCTTTATGTCACTGGGGATTAGACCTGGTAGGGAAAATTCACCCATCTTCATCTAATGGACACAAGTTCATTATCATAGCAACCAAATATTTTACAAAATGGGTGGAGGCAGTTCCCTTAACCACAATCACTGGAAAGAAAATATCATCTTTCATTCTTAATTATCTCATTTGTAGATATGGTATACCCCAGTCAATCATCACAGATAATGGCAGGACTTTCAAGAACCAAGACGTCTAAGAACTATGTGAAAAGTTCCACATCCAACATCGCTTTTCAACCCCGTATTACCCTCAAGGTAATGGACAGGTAGAAGCTTCAAATAAAACAATCCTCAAAATTCCCAAGAAGACTGTAAATGAAGTGGGACGTGATTGGCATGTTCAGCTTAACCCTGCTCTTTGGGCTTACAGGACAAGCATCAGAACACCAACAGGAGCTACACCATATGCTCTTATCTATGGATCAGAAGCAATATTACCTATTGAGGTAGAAATTCCATCCCTTCGAGTCTCACTAAAGGGACTCATTTCAGATGAAGATTATAGGGTCTCTAGACTTCAGGAATTAGAGCTACTTGATGAACGTCGACAACAAGCTGTTAATCATTTGATAACCTATCAACAAAGGATGTCTAGAAACTATAATCATAGGGTTAAACCTAGAGTCTTCCAGATTGGAGACTTGGTCCTACGGGAAAACCCTAGAAATCAAGCAGACAGAGAAAAGAAGGGAAAGTTTGAACCTAACTGGATAGGACCTTATGCCATCATATCAGTCTATGGATCAGGAGCATATCGACTGTCTACACCAGAGGGAGACATGTTGGAGGAGCCCATGAACAACATTCATCTCCGACGATTCTACACTTGAGGATATCTAGTGCACGGTCAATAAAGTTGTCTCGATGAAAACCTGGCAAACAGGCGTCATGATAACAGAAAAAGAGAGAAATAAACAAAAAAAAAAAGAAGAAAAAGAAAGAGGACACAATAAAAGTGATGAAAACCTGGAAAACAGGCGTTACTTGTGATTTTCACCAAACTCCTCTATCTATTGGGTACAGTGTTGTTACGATTGTTTACTTTCATATCATTTCCATCTATCATTTGGGATTATCACTATCCATATCATAGCAAGGATACCAGGTTTTACCCTAACTTGGGGGCAACATCCCAATGTTATCTGGTACAAGTAGACTTTCAGTTTGCATGGAAGGGCAGTCAAACACGACAACCTCAAGTGGCAACCCATCAAAATCCAAAAACATCAGAAAATCCATCAAAATCCAAAAACATCGGAAAATCCATCAAAATCCAAAAACATCAGAAAATCAAAATAGAGTCTACATCAGTCAAAAGTGGAGTCTGTGTCAGTCGAACTACGTGGTCTCTGCGTATATAACGTAGGCAAGACTAATCTTTGATCAGTCCCCGAGACCCCTAGGATAGGTCTTTAGATCACATCATTTGGTCAAACGTTTGGAAAAATCATGCACACATCAGCACACACATCTCAACACTGATGATCTAATCTGAAATAATGATTTGAAAATACATTAAGTAGAATTTGAATTGTTGTGCTTTTTATCATTTGATTATCATTTCTTTGGAGCAACTCAATGATGTATTGAACTAGAGAAGTAAGGAAGAAGAATGATACCTTTTCTTAGTTTACTATTTGTGAATTAATCATTATTGTTTTGTGAATTGTCGTGGGAAATGCTCTACCAAGTATCATGGATGACATTCAAATTCACTTAAGAAAATGATTAATTCTTGTTTGTTTACGCAAGAAATGCTCAGGTCATCATTGGTCTATCTTATACCATGATGCTTGTGTTCTCTTGCAATATCAAAAATCATGAAAGAAATACTCAGGTCATCATTGGTCTATCTCATATCATTGATGCTTGTATTCGCTTTCAACATTTTTAAAAGCTCAGTGATGATACAAAGCAGAATAAAATGATTATTGAAGTGACACTTAGATTTGCATTAATAAAATAGGCATTTGCATGGTTAACATAGATTGCATTCATAATAATACATCTGCAAAGTACTGGCGACACAAGTTCCAATGATTCAATCGCAAATGATGTTATCTTTCCTTACTAAAGACTGAGTATACTTGACACATGCACATAGGATCATATCTTCATCTCATCATAAATTCACAATAAAATTGCATTTCATGACATCATATACATGTTATGTTACACCATTCATTTATCCATACATCATTTACACTTACATCATCACATATTCATCATACATTTCATTTACATACATTCATTTACATTTACATTTCATCAGTCATTTCATTTCATTTGCATTTCATCTCATTTTTCATACATCATTACATTTCATTTTCATTTACATACATCATTACATTTCATTTTCATTTACATACATCATTCCATTTCATTTATCCATACATCATTTACACTTACATCATCACATATTCATCATACATTTCATTTACATACATTCATTTACATTTACATTTCATCAGTCATTTATCATTACAATTAAATCACATTTCATCACATATCATTCTATTCACATCTCATTATTCATCATCCACTTATCACATATTACATATTCATTTATCACATTTCATTTACATACATCATTACATTTTACATTTCATTTATTCGTAATCCATTTATCACATATCACATTTTACAATTCATTTCACATATTCACATATCACATTTGTATTTATTACATTTTCCATGCATCATCCATCACATTTTATCTATCATACATTACATCTCATTAAGAAAAGAAATACATCATCAATATCATTTCGCATCCATCACATCAATACATCATAAAATCAATGCATCCATCACATAAATAATGTAAAATCGTATCATAAATCAAACGAACCGCTACACAAATATATCTCATCAAGTGTCAAGTATACAATGAAGTCTGAAAATAATGAAAATAACATCATGTCAAAAATGGTTGTATCAATCTCTCAATGGGTACACATATAATCTCAAGTAGTACTCCCACTAGAAGGAGCAGGTCTTGCACCAGTATCAGCACCACCACCAGACGTCCCAGGGTCTCTCGGATCTCTCGGCAGAGGCTATGTCACACCTCTGCTCACTATCCTCGACCGAGTCCTCTCTGAGCGCGACTGTGCATAGCTGACTCTCTGCTCTGGGGGGCATAGCTCATGGTAGCGGCTCCGATAGAACTCAATCTCAGCACCGGCTCGCATGGCCTCACACATATAATCCGCTACAGAGGTCCCATCTGCCACTCTCTGTAACCTCTCTGCAGTCACCTGTGCTGTCTCAGCTATCCGTCTAATGGTATCCCGCTCTGCAGTCAAGGCCGTGATCTATGCCTGGGCGGTGGACAACTGTGCTCATAATCCTGTCACCTGAGCCTGTGTAGTTGCTGCTACCTGTAATGCCCCATCTCTCTCACTAATCAGTGATGTAATCTGGGTCTGAGCAGTGGCTAGCTGTGCCTACGTCTGAGCCTGAGTCTGAGCTAATAACCCCTACACCTGTAAGCCTGCCACCTCTGAGGGATCTGTCAATGAAGACATAATAGCCTGCCTCTTACGAGGTGCACTGGAGGATGGCTCTGATGAAACTGCTACGCTCGGACCCCTCCCATCTCCGCCATCATCATCATTGCTATCATCACTGCTATCAGAGCTCTCATCACTATCGGTCTCTGAGCTGCTCTCCACATCCACATCAACATCCTCCTCTCTACCCCATCTTTGACCAACCTGAACACCCCCTGCTGGTGCTACTGCTGGTGCTGCTGGTGCTACTGCTGGTGCTGCTGCTGGTACAGGTGCTGGCTCATCTGGAATAGTGATATGTGGAGGAGGATGTAGAGCCAGATACTCTCCATACTCAGGAGTAATAGGCGCCTCGACAATATCCCGCCGAACATCCCATGCTGATGGCTGTAGAGCATGGTAACCCTCAACAAGTGCCCCGTAAGGCAAGCTGGGACCCCAATCAGGAACATCAATCCGTTTCCGTCCATAATGTGCTACACCCAATGGCATGCACTGCACAATACCATACTGTCTGTACACACGACGAAACAGGAACCGCTCCAAAACCCTGGGGCTCTTCCCGATCAAATACATAGAATCGGACAAGAACCCCAACTCAATATCATCGTCGTCCTAGACATCACAGTCTAGGTACGGATGCCAGGTCACTGCCTCTATATCATCAACGATCCGTCTCCAATACTCAAGCTTACCCATCATATGCTGGGTAGGCCTGCCTCTATATCGAAATACATATGGCCTCGTCGCTGGTCTGGCCAACACTGGTACGGGACGCGTAACAGCAATATGCTCCCAGGCCCATACCTGGAGAAGGGTAGCCCCTGCAGATAAACTACTGCCGCCGAGATATACTACCCAATGCAAATCATGATATAACTGGGCAAGCATGCACATGCCCCATGCATATCTCGTCCTATGGACCACCAGGCCCTCTAGCACATGACCCCATCCAAGCGATAGACCCTTTGACCTCTTATCAGGACAAAGGAATCCACCAATGAAACCCGCCAAAACAGAAGGAAGAGGAGCATATGACTCATATATATCTATCCATGGGATCCACTCTCCTGCAATGTGAGGATCCTGGAAGACTCTCTGCATAGCCTCTACACCACCAACCTCCTCCGAGTCGTGAACCACAATCTCTCCAACAAACGGTATGCGAAGAATACGCCATACATCCTCTGGCGTCACTGTCATCTCACCAATAGGTAAATGAAATGTGTTGTAGTCACTATGCCACCTCTCCGCCAAAGCTGTCAATAGACCCCTATTGAGTCTAATATGGGGCATGTCTAACAATGTAGCCAAACCACAGGCAGCAATATGCTGTCTCTCATCAGGAGACAGTCGCGAAATCATATCAA